>CM073735.1:39840726-40514788 GCA_037113605.1 Calophaca sinica | reverse complement strand
AATGTTGACCCTGATTATTCTTTCTTAAGGACTTTTGGTTGTGCTTGCTTTCCTTGTCTAAGACCCTATAATAATCACAAACTCCAATATAGGTCTCAAGAGTGTTTGTTTTTGGGTTACTCCACTGCTCATAAGGGTTATAAGTGCTTGGCTCCTAATGGAAGACTATACATCTCTAAATGGTATTCCTCATAGTCCTCTCAATTCCTCTGCATTCCCTGTGCATTCTGCCTCTATCAGTCGCAGTCTTGAACCTGTGCAACCTGCCTCTGTCACTAACAGCCCACATGGTTCTGCAAACCAACCAGTTACCACAGTTTCTAATCCCAACCATCACAGAAACTCATCTCCAGCTATATCGCCTCTGCAAAGACCTCTTCCTGCCACTGCACTTAACACACACCCCATGCAAACCAGATCCAAATCTGGTATTACATGTCCCAAAATCAGACCCACACTTCTTCTTGCACATGTTGAACCAAAAACCACTAAACAAGCTCTATCTAATCCTACTTGGCTTGCTGCCATGAAGTGTGAGTATGATGCATTACTCAAAAACAATACTTGGACACTTGTTCCCCTTCCACCTAAAAGAATTCCAATAGGGTGCAAGTGGGTTTTTAGAGTTAAAGAGAATCCAGATGGGTCAGTCAACAAGTATAAAGCTAGGTTAGTGGCAAAGGGCTCCCATAAAAAATATGGGGCTGATTACACTGAGACTTTTTCTCCAGTTATTAAACCGGTAACAGTCAGGACAATCCTTACTTTGGCAATCTCCAAAGGATGGCAATTGCAACAACTTGATGTCAACAACGCATTCTTAAATGGAATTCTTGAAGAAGAGGTGTTCATGATACAACATCCTGGCTTTGAGCCACATGATAAGTCACTTGTACGTAAACTTAACAAAGCCCTCTATGGCCTTAAACAGGCCCATCGGGCATGGTTTGATAGACTTAAAGGACAGCTTCTGCAGTTTGGATTTCAGGCCAGCAAATGCGATCCTTCACTGTTTGTGTACTCAAAGGGCTCTATTCTTATCTATATGCTCATCTATGTAGATAATATCATTGTAACAGGTAACAACAATCAGTTCATTCAGCAGCTTGTGTCAAGATTGAATGCAGTATTTTCCTTAAAAGAACTCGGTTGCCTAGACTACTTTCTGGGTATTGAAGTTAAATCCCAAACTGATGGCTCCCTCATCCTCACTCAAGCAAAGTATTTTAGAGATTTACTTGCAAAAACAAACCTGCATGAAGCCAAGTCTCTTCCTTCTCCTATGGTAGCTGGCAGCAAACTGTACAAGTCTGGTTCTTCTCCTGTGACAGATCCATCCCATTACAGATCCATAGTGGGAGCTCTGCAGTATGCTACAATCACCCGGCCTGACATTAGCTTCTCAGTCAATAAAGTATGTCAATTCATGTCTCAACCTTTAGAAGAACATTGGACTGCAGTTAAACGAATTTTGAGATACCTCAAAGGCACAATTACTTGGGGCTTGCATCTCAAACCAATTAGCAGCCAACCACTTGCTGTTAGTGCATTTTGTGATGCAGATTGGGGGTCTGATCCCATAGACAGGAGGTCCACATCTGGTGCTTGCATTTTTTGGGCAGTAACCTGGTTTCATGGTGGGCAAAGAAACAACCCGTGGTCTCAAGGTCTAGCACAGAGGCCGAGTACAGGAGCATGGCTCTAGCAACTTCAGAACTTCTCTGGATTCAGTCATTACTTACTGAATTGGGTGTTCCATTCTCCACTCCTGCAGTATTTTGTGACAACATGAGCACTATAGCTCTTGCCCATAATCCCGTGCTACACTCCAGGACAAAGCACACGGAACTTGACCTTTTCTTTCTTCGAGAAAAGGTTATGCAGAAGCAACTTCAAGTTTCATTTGTTCCAGGACATTCTAATTGTGCAGACATAATGACCAAGGCTCTTCCTCCTTCCACTTTTGAAGCTTGTAAGTCCAAGCTAACTGTGTGTGACTCCACTGTTTTCACACCCAGTTAGGCTTGAGGGGGAGTAATAGAGTGATACATCATTGTAAGCTAAAATGGTCTAGCCTTAGGATAGACTTTCTCTTAGAGGTCACTAACTGACTCTCAGTCAGTCAGTTAGTTACAAAGCTTTTCATATATAAATGTAATCTTGTGTTGTAAGATTCATTCAAGAAAGATAATACAAAAGATTTCAGATTCAATTCTTCTCCCCTCTCTCTCTCTCTCTCTCTGACCTAATATGGCAGAATTGAGTTTCTAGCTTTCTATCAATAATCAATTATTGTAATTATAAATTATAAAATACACGGTAAAGTTTCTTTCAAAAATAAAAATAAAAATACTAGTACATGGTAAAGTATCTAGTGATTTTAAGGCGAAGGGGTGGTGGTAGCCGAGGAGTCAACATTTCCCTCCCTTTTTAGGCTCCCTTCACTATGAAGTACTAGTAGGCCACGAAGGAAGAGTCTCTTCCATTTCGAAAATCAGCTATAGCTCCCTCCCTCCACCCACCAAAATCCTAAAACCCTACCGTACAAGCGCGACCTCATTTCTGTACGACACCTTCTCTCTACACTCTATAGTCTATTCTATCCATCTCGTTTGATCTGAAATCTCATTTAGGCAGGAATTATGGTTTTGCTTTCAATGGTTAGACATTATACTCACTGGGTTTCTGGAAATCAAGTTTCCATGAAAGGTTTTGGTTGCATGGTGTTATTTTCCGTGAGCTTCCAATATTGGGGGTTTTCTCATTCTGCCTTTTTCTGTTCTGCATTGCTCTCTTTTTGTTGAATTATTACTTTGTCTCTCGGTCTCTTCCGTTATGGACTTTGTTTTCGGATGAATTGCTTTATTATGGTATCTTTTCTAAATGTTACTTACTTACTCTGAATGATGTTTATATATTTTTAATGAAATTTAAAAAGAAGGATCTGTCACTAACCTTGGTAAAATCCATTCTTTTTCGCTTGATTTGGTCAGTAATGTATGGTTGAAAAGGAAAATACAATTATGCACAACACTAAAATTGGAGTGACTAAAACCAATTTGTGCAATCTTTTTCTTTTATGATTGCAGACACACTAGGTGACTTGTAGAAACATTTCTTATTCTCTGCTGTTATTAACCCAATTAGTTATCATAATTGGTACTCGACACTAACTTATAGTTAAAAAAATACTTCTAGTTTGCCTCTACTCATAGGTCAGATAATGGTGTTTGATTGGCATGAACTTCAGCAACGACAAGGAGTTGCTTTAGAGAACTTTTATGCAGTACTTGTTTCATATGGATCAAACTGGCATTTGACTTACTTTTAGGTGGAAAAATTTACGAGCATTTTTCTGAAAATCATAAAATACAACTGGAACACATCATTGAAGAATCTCTTGAAACCATAACTTATATATTTGTATTTTGGCTTTCAAATATAGTCTTTTCCTTTTCCGATTGATATTTTGAACTGTACTTTGTATCAAAAGGAACAAAAGATGGAGAATGTACTTGTGATTGAGGAAGCTGCTGAACCACCAGCTTTACCTCCACCATCTCCCGATGCGCTGCCTAATATGGAAACAGAACAAATAGCTCCCTCAAACTATTCTATTATTAGTAGGCCTGGTGTTGGGACCACAGGAAAGCACATACCTTTACTTGCCAATCTCTTCAAAGTTGCTGCCGATGCTCCAGATGCAATTTTTTTCCAGTATACTGTATGTCAAGTATTTTTGTCCTTGCAATTTCTTTTATATGGCTTTGGCTTATTGAAGGATTTCCAGGTTACCATCACATCGGAAGATAAAAGAGTTGTTGAAAGCAAGGGCATTGGGAGAAAACTGATTGATAGGCTTTACCAAATATACTCTTCTGAACTTGGTGACAAAAGGTTTGCGTATGATGGAGAAAAAACTTTGTACACAGTTGGTGCTCTTCTGCATAATAAATTTGAGTTCAAAGTATTGCTTGAGGAATCATTTGCAAAGTGGTATGTCTTTTATATGTCTGTCTTAGTTGTCTTGTTTTCTAATCTTTAAGCTTATACCGCCTTCCAACTCTAGCAGTAGTGCTGAGAGTCCTGGTGCTAATGGAAGCCCTCGTGAGGAATCTAAAAGGTCGAAACGTTCTTTTCAGTCAAAGGTATTCACAGTCGAGATAAGTTTTGCTGCCAAGATACCCCTGAAGTCCATTGCTCTTTCCCTCAAAGGGATTGAGTCAGATGCTGATTCTCAGGATGCACTGAGAGTGCTTGATATTGTACTGAGGCAGCGAGCAGCTAACAGGTCGTACATACTGTAAAGATAAAATTAAACAAATTAAGTAATTCGAAATTTTGGTGAATGAAATTTAATCATTAATTGCTTGGTCTAACTTAATTGAATATTTCTTCTGAATGTAAAGAGGCTGTCTCTTGGTAAGGCAATCTTTTTTTATTGATGACTCGAGGAATTACGCTGATGTTGGAGGTGGAGTAACAGGAGTTCGGGGTTTTCATTCCAGTTTTCGTCTTACACAGGGGGGATTGTCTCTCAATATGGGTAGGACTGCTATCATACATATCTTGAAATCTCATCATCATAATTCTTTTCTACTTTACGTTTTTCATGTATTTATTTCTAGATGTGTCCACAACAATGATCGTAAAACCTGGACCTGTAATTGATTTTCTCCTGTCCAACCAGAATGTGAGGGAACCCCGTTATATTGACTGGGCAAAGGTGAGAAACTTCTAAGCAAGGTTCATGATTCAGCAATAGTAATTTTCTGAAAGGTTTTTTTTCTTTCTGGGTGATCTATAGGCCAAAAGGATGCTTAAAAATTTAAGGGTACGTGCAACACATCGTAACCAGGAATTTAAAATTTCTGGCTTGAGTGAGAAACCCTGCATTCAACAACTGTAAGTGCTTGTTTTTTTTAAGGTCAAGTGTTCATTCTTGTTCTTTGAAATCTCAGAAAGAGGGTAAACAAAAAGTTATGGGTCTCGGGACAGAAAAAAACCCTTACATTCTGATTTCTACCCCAGTTTTAGTATGAAGGTGAAAAATGGAAACGCCAACAATGGAGACACCAATAATGGAGAGCAGACAGTGGACATTACTGTATATGAGTATTTTGCCAAACACCGTGGCATTGAGCTGACCTCTTCTGCTTATCTTCCATGTCTTGATGTCGGAAAGCCAAATAGGCCGAACTATTTGCCCTTGGAGGTTTGCTGAATTCTTTGCTTTACTGACCTTGTTCTGATTCTTATTTTATACCAACTGTATTATTTTTCTGTGACATTTTATCCTTTGGACCAATTACATCTGATTATTATTTTCTTCCCTTTTCTATCCTTTTGGTGGAGCAGCTATGTTCACTTGTTCCCCTCCAGCGGTATACAAAGGCATTATCTCCAATGCAAAGAGCATCTTTAGTTGAACAATCACGCCAGAAGCCTCAAGATAGAATCAAAACTCTGACAACTGTATGTTTTTAGTTATTGATATATTGTTTCTGTTTTATTGATGATATATTAAAGCTCCTTAAAATTTATAGGCTATAGGAAATTGTTGCTATGATGATGATCCTGTTCTTGCGGCTTGTGGCATTTCTATTGACAAGCAATTGACTCAGGTTGAAGGTCGGGTTCTTGAGACCCCAAAGGTAAGCATTGACTTAAAATATTGTTCACATTTTTGTGTGCACTGGAGAGTCAGAGAGAGACAATAGAGAAAGTGGTGTAGATGAGTTGGTTTCCTTCAATTAATTTAAGAAATAAGTGCACTCACTAATATAATTTTATTCGAGGCATACAGTTGAAGGTTGGTAAGAATGAAGACTGCTTCCCGCATAATGGAAGGTGGAACTTTAATAAGAAGGTATTGCATTATTCTTTCACATTCAGAAATAGTTTAAGACTTTTTGTTTTTTAGACTTATATAAAATTTCATTAGGTAATTTCTTAATTGATGCTGCTATATTTCCTTTCATACAGACACTTCTACAACCTTCACATATCGATTTTTGGGCTGTTGTCAACTTTTCTGCACGTTGTGATACTAGTTACCTAACGAGGGAGCTGATCAAATGTGGAATGAGCAAGGGCATTGTATATCGCCATACATTTTTCTAACGTGTCATACTATATTTATCTGTCATCTTATTCTACTTTCGATTAACTGTCTCATTTGTACCTGAATATTTGCACAGAATATTGAGAGGCCATATACTTTAATAGAGGAAGAATCACAGTTGAGAAGATCTAACCCTGTTGCAAGGGTTGAAAAGATGTTTGACCTGCTTACATCAAAACTTACTAAAGAACCAAAGTTGATTCTTTGTGTCTTGCCAGAGAGGAAAAATTGTGACATCTATGGTATGCCTTTTTGCAAAATTTTCCAGGGTTTCCTTTACATTGTTTTTTTGATTCACCACATGTTCTTTTATCAAATTTTAGGGCCTTGGAAAAAGAAGTGCCTGAGTGAAGTTGGTGTTGTCACACAGTGCATTTCCCCTGTCAAGATCACTGACCAATACCTTACTAATGTACTTCTCAAAATTAATTCCAAGGTAAATGACTACTTTATAACCATAAACATAAATTCTAACTTTTTTTGACTGAATAACAATATGCATAGTTTTGATAATTTTGTGTACTGATTCTCAATATAGCTTGGTGGAATAAATTCTTTGCTTACAATAGAGCATTCTGGGCATCTTCCCTTGATTAAAGATACACCAACGATGATTCTAGGGATGGATGTCTCCCATGGTTCCCCTGGTCGATCAGATATTCCTTCGATAGCGGCGGTAAGGCTATTTCTGTTTTGTTTTTCCCTCTATCTTTGTTGTTTTTGTTGTAAACACATAATGCTATATTTGCCTTGCACCACAATCTGTTTGGGTTTTTTTTTTTTGTCATCTCTGCAGCATATTATTCAGATTTATAATGTTTTATTGCAGGTTGTTGGATCTCGACGATGGCCTCTGATTTCAAGGTATAGAGCATCTGTGAGAACACAAGCATCTAAGGTGGAGATAATTGATGCTCTATACAAGCCTTTGGATGATGTGAATGATGATGGTATTATCAGGTTTGAGAAAAAATATTGAACTATTGCTGTTTTGTATTTATTAGGGAAAATGCAAAAAGTACCCCAAATTTCATCTCATTTTGAACTTTGAAGTAGTCAGTATGAACTTTCAAATCTCGATATAAAGCTCGGGAACATTTTGAAACTTGCAAACGAACCATTCCATGCACAAATTAAATGAAGACTATTCATCACGAGACTTGGATGTGATCATCAATTAAGATGACAATATCTATTTTTATTCATGTTAGTCCTTTTTAATAACATTTCTCCCTCACAATTTAATTGCTTTTTAAATTATTTGATTTTGTTGAGTTGGGTGTATTATGCATGTGATTAATATGAAAATCGTAGTTATTGCTTGTGTACTTTATTTTACTACATAGTTACTGATCTAGTGGCAAGGATTGAAGGCAAGTCCTTCGATGCTGGCTCTTCTATTCTTGACTGAAGTGATATCGTCTAACGCAAACATCACATACCCAAAAAACACCATAGTTACCCTTGGTAAAGGAAGGGGATTGAGATTTAGGCTCAGTTTGGTAAATATATATATATAAACTAGCCGATAGCTGCGCTAATAAGCCAGCTGATAGCTGAATAACCTGCTGATTAAATTTGAATTGTTTGGTAAAATTAGTTGTTGAACTAACTAATAAATATAGAAGAACATTAATTAAAAGTTAAAATAAAAGTTAGAATATTAATTTTATAAGTTACATTCTTATTTTTTAATTAAAATAAGATAATATAAATAAAATGACACATTCATAATTTTTAATATAAGTTTTATTTTTATGTTATAAATAAAAAAAATATTCTATATTAAGAGAGGCTAAAAAAGGAATAAAATCAAAATATTAAAGGTAAAAATGAGTGATAAAACAATAAGCTATGAGCTCAAACGCTACTTGAATTAGCTTCTCAAGAAAAGCTATAAGTTAATGTGATAAGCTCCTTTACCAAACACTTCTACTTTAGTCAATCAAGTTTATAAGCTAGTCAAATAAAGCCTTATTTGAGTGGTCATGATAAGGAAGTTCTCTTCGTCAAGATGGTCTTACAAAGCTATTGCTCCATGTAGACTTCGTCCAATAAATCATTTGTGGAAAAAAGGCATTCTTAACATCTAGCTGTGGGATGACCAATGATGAGATGTAGCCAACTAGATGAACAAATAGAAACCAACTTAGCCGCAAAAATGAAGACCTGAGAGCAGTTGAGAACACAAATCTAATCATAACTTTTGACGACTAAAGAACTTTGGACTCAAATGCAGTTTAGATTGGACGCAGAAAGGCCTTACAAGTGTATTCTTGTAGAACTGAATGTTAGGCCTAAATATAATTAGGAAGGAAAAGCATGTAAAGAGTGTATAGGGAGGAAAGTTAGCTGTAGTGAAAGAAAATGTCTGGTAAAATGGGAATGTTTCACATAGGAGGAATATATATCATCGAGGTTTCAACTTGTGGCCTGGGGCTTAACCATTTTTTTCTTGATTATGAGCATTTGCTCTTACATTTTCCATCTTCCATTTATTGTTCTATTAATAATATTGAATTTGTAATTCTGTGTGTCTATATCTGACCACACCAGACTATATTATTTATAATGGGAATGCAATAAGTACAACGAATGCTGATTGATATGATTGCTAACTGATTCTAACAAAATACATTCTCCCTAGAGTTTGAGTCTAACAATTGGTGCTTTTATTGAGAAGGATAGAGATTGAAGTAGTGTATGGAAACCAGAAAGGAACCATCTAGGTTTGACGCCATTGATGCTTATGTGGTCATGTTAAGTTCTCTGAAAACTTAGGAAGTATTGTTGCATAATCAGGACCAAGAGGTGAGGTGTGAATGACTTTATGATGAAGGAGCATACAGTTCAACTGATTGGTTAGTCAGCTAAGCTTACCTCCTTATGACTAGCTTCGGGGACATCACCAAGTTATTTACAATGCACGCTGGGATGCAAGAGGGATTACACTGCTAACAACAGATGCCAAGGTGGCCATTCTATTAGTCCGAAAGATTGACGATTACTATCTCCAGCCTTTTATAATGAAGATCCTTTTAGGCGGGTTTCCAAACTGGGGCATATTTTGCTATACATTGGACTCCATAAAAATTATAGGTTTAGCTCTCACTCAAATCTTAATGCAAGGAATGAACAACCTTGGTTCAAAATTTTGAAGGAGCCCAGTTTATGCTTGGGTTGGGAGAAGGTCAAACACGCTTTGTTTCATCATTACGGGGAGCATCATCTGGGGAACCCATTGTCACATCTCAAGTGCTTATTTACGGTCAATCGATAACATAATCAGGTGTTTGAGATGTTGGTCATATAAATTCCACCAATGCCTATTGATCTCCTTTGCTAGGGAGATGGAGAGAAATTTGGTTTGAGCTAGTTCAATAATAACTTCATCCAGTTAGCTGGGACAAAGGAGTTCCCTAGAAAATTTCTCCTCAAGTTTGACTATATACCTGTGAAAATGATGTCCATTTTGAACTGGCTCAATTTGCTGTTTCAAGAGAAGAAAATTCTTGTTATCTAATTTTGCTGAAACTAAGATAAGATAATAAGTGCAGATGCTGGAATAGGAGTTTCCAGAGGAGAAAAAGTATGTGGCAGATCATGTGATTCATAGACGGTAGATCTAGCCAGCGGCTGCGAGTCAAGTAGGACTTGTGCCAGCAGTGGTGGCGAAGGTAAAGGTGGTGGTGGATGTTGAAAATCGGAGGTCAAGTCTATGACCTAGATAAATGTCTAGATACCATGGTAGAAACTCAGATTTGAGTGAAATTTAGAGAAACCTATGAAAATTTAATGCTTTTTGAAAATTGATTTCTATCTTAGTAACTTTGAGTCTACAGTAGTATTTGTACTTGGGTCTCTGCTTCTCTAGCAAGCCACTAACCAAGCTCAACAGAATCTTACAGATTCCTAACTATCTGAAAATTATCTTAGAGAACAATAACAGATAGAACAATAACAGCCTCAGAATATTCTAGAGGCTAACAAAATTAGGCTGTTCTGCAAGTTCTGCATAATGCAGCACACACAAACAAGCAGTGTACACAAGTAACAAACAAATAAGCAACACTACACACTACACACTATTAGTGTCCAGCTTTATTTCTTCTATAATATACTTTCCTAATAGCAGGTTGAGTGCTATCATAAATTTTTATATGATAATTATACGTTTATGATTCAGAACTTCTCGTGCAAGATGAAATAAGATGGTATTATTATTTTTCTTTATTTTTTGTGGCTTGTACATGTATGGGGACATAAATTGATCGTATCAATTAAAATTTGAACGATATTTCATTGCAGGGAATTGCTTCTAGATTTCTATGATTCAAGTAATGGACGCAAACCAACTCAAATTATTGTCTTCAGGTGTCATTCTATCTCTGTTACGTTTGATTGATATCCAGTCATGCATGTTCTTTAGGTGAACTAAACTGTTTCTTGTACAAATCTTTGAAAACAGAAATGAAAGTGAAAATAAAAAGTAAAAGACAATCCTACCCTTGGCTATAAACTAACCTCTTCATCTAAGCTTTCATTAGAATCCTGATTTGCCTATTTGGGTTTAAATTGCAGGAGTTAAGCCCATATCTTGTAGCAATCTCTATTAGCTTGCTTTCCAACTTTTGGCTGCAGAACCAGGGTCAATACAACATTTATTTTATGCAAATGGTCTTCAGAGAAGTTGCTGCCCTGTCTTCTAGTTTTCCAATGCCTCTAGTTTTAGCCCGATTTAGCCTCCGTAGTCCAATTTATGGCCTAAAAACTGCCTGTTGCGCAGCAAATCCTAATCGCACAGTTCGCACTTGTATTTTGTCTTCCAGCTCTGATTTCATCTAAACATCAGAATTATCCATTTAGTTGTGCATGAGTGTTGTAGAACTTTGTCTTAGGTTCTGTTTATATTTTTTGTTTTCATTTCTTGTTTTCATTTTTAACTACAAAAATGACATATTTTCAGTTTGTTCTGCGTTTTCAAAGATTTGGGCAGGAAATAGTGAAAACAATAAACACCTGCTTTCACTATTTATATACAAAACTTTGAAATAGAAAACAAGATAGCATTTTTGTAATTAAAAATGATAACAAAAAATAGAAATGGAAACCAAGAAGGCCCATAGGTTTCCTTCATGTATGCTTTAGAATTCTAGAACTCAAAATATGATGTCGAGTTTGTTTTGGAATATGGACCCACTTTTGGTTGCTTTCAATTCCTATATCACATTTAATATAATTCATTTTCTGATGTCTTTTCTTGTTCAGGGATGGAGTTAGTGAATCACAATTTAAACAAGTTTTGGATATTGAGCTTAACCAGATAATAAAGGTTACGTGCAACCCTCCCTTTCATTGTCCGATTTGATTATCTGTGGTTGCTGCAATCCTTAAATTTAGTTATACATTGATCCTGGTGTATATTTGATTCACTTATTTTGCACTATAAAAAAACTAAGCTTTCTATCGAGCTTTTTTTTATTACAATACAAGGTTTTCTAAAAACAACAATAAGTTAATCCAAAATTTACCAATAGAAGATGCTAATCCAGTCACCAACCGAATTCTATAATGTCCTTTTGTTGATCAATTCTAAGGGTGATGATAAACTATTCTAATTACAGGCCTATCAACACCTTGGGGAGGTTGATTCTCCAAAGTTCACCGTAATTGTGGCACAGAAGAATCACCATACAAAGCTGTTTCAAGCTAATGCTCTGGAAAATGTTCCTCCTGGTATGCTACTTTCCTGTCCTGTATGTATACATACAAGCACTCAGGATCATTATAATTTAAATTTTCCTCTACAGGGACAGTTGTCGACACAAAAATTGTGCATCGAAGAAATTATGATTTCTACATGTGTGCTCATGCGGGAATGATTGTAAGCTTACCTGTCTAGTTTCCTCACCCTTCCTTTTTTTGTTATATTCAAATTACAAGCATTTTAGTAGTACGTGGTACCAGTGAAATATTTTACTGCCAGTTGAAGTGCTGACGTTTCATCTGTTTTCATGTTCCTCATTTTGTTCCTTTTCTCTGTAAACAATAGGGAACATCTAGGCCTGTACATTATCATGTGTTGCTTGATGAGATTGGCTTCTCACCAGATGGCTTGCAAAATTTGATCCATTCGCTGTCTTACGTGTATGCATTCTACCTCGTTCATAACATGTTTGACCTATCCCAGAATTGTCCTGCTTACTATCCTTTTATTTATTTCAGGAACCAAAGGAGCACAACTGCAACCTCAATTGGTATGCCATCAGAATTGTCTTTGACATGAAAAAATGGTTAAATTCTGTTTTATAATAATTTTCCCTTGCATTTTTTTTCAGTGGCACCTATATGCTATGCCCACCATGCTGCAGCTCAGATGGGACAATTTCTGAATTTTGATGATTTATCAGAGACATCATCAAGTCTTGCTTCAGATGGAAACGTCCCCATTCCAGATCTTCCAAGGTTGCATAAGAACGTCAAGAGTTCCATGTTCTTCTGCTGAGATAGAAGAGTAAATACATTTTGATTGACCAGTTAAAGTGTAAATATCCCTGGGATGTACAGTTAATATACATGCAAAGACCTAACCCAAAATTTGTTTAATGGGGAGAGGGGTTGTGGGCAGGGGTTTTGAAGGTCTCCTCGTTACTGATGTCATTGTCATTATGGGACATCGACCATGGTAATATTGAATCTGTTTTATATTACACTTCTATCTTTTGTGCATATATTACTTGTTTTGAATTAGTTATTTCCTCTACCCATCTTGTACTTTTAAGAATGTGATTCTGTGATGTGTAGCCTGCTCTAGTGTTGATCATTTATGTGTAGACTGCTAGAACGAGAAGGGAATTCCTAGTACTTCTGGAGGTGAAACTTTTTATTTGTAGTTGTAAAACCTCAAGTGAATAGGTGGGGCTCGTGAATGGTTTTACATTTCGTTTTTTATAAATAAATTTTTCGGAAAGGGGATGGTGTCCCGTTTCAAGGCGAGTAAAGATTTCGAACTCAAAAGTACTTATAGAGGATTTATATTTTCCTCACTCTAAAGAGATTAATGAAGACTTGAACCTGTGATCTATTTGTTAGATAGGAGATCATGCCTTGCTCCACTAGACCAATTGATTGAGGTTGATGGTTTTACATTTCTAGGTTCTGTCACATGGAGTGTTTTTTTTTAATTTTTTATTTGATGTGTAAATAAAGTTTGGCTTAAATATTCTATCCGTCCATGTTTATGCAAATACATCAATTTTCACTTTTGGTTACTACGTTTTTTCATCCCTATAATGTTCAAATCATTTGATTATGGTCCCTGATGTTAGTGGCTGTTACAAAAACGCTGTGGCCGACAGAAATCCACATGGTGTTGTCATGTGAGATTACTAATCCCATGTGGCATTATGATGTGACTGAAATTAGGGTTCCCCTTCCAACCCCAGCCCCTCCCTCTTCCCTGCCAAATTGGACTTTGCAAACCGTAGGGATGAAAAACTATAAAAACAATTACAGGGATTAAAAGCAAAAGTTGTTATATTTCCATGGACAAATGGAATATTTAAGCCATAATTTTATTTTATTTCTTTGCAATTGGGGCGAAGTAATTTTTAAAAAATGTTAATTATTAGATAGAATTTGTAAAAAGTTATATATGTAGTTAAGTAAAAAATCAGAATGTTGAGGCAAGGTGACAAGGACATGAAAAATGCAAGCATGTGGGGTGAAGCTTACTCGAAGAAGTTTTAAAAAAGCACTTATTGCCCTGATTCAAGCGAGTTGGACTCAAGCTAAGTCGCCAAAACCTATTAAGGGGATTAAGTAATGTTTTGAAAACTAGACCAGTAATTAAATCAATAAAGCATTGGTTCAAGGTTCGATAGTTCAATTATGGTTTAAAATGTGGTAATTAAATAATATTTTTAATTTTAATATAATATATTAAACAAAAAATAACATAAAATTCTCATACGACATTTGGCTCCTTTAAAATGAGAAGTATACTTTTAAAGGACAAGTACTTAATTGTAATACTTACGCTAATATGAAAGCCATCTTCTACTAGTAGTTAAATCTTATCAAGTACGGCTTGAGCTTCCAAAAGGCTGTCACTAACTTTCTCCACACAGTAAGGCTAATGTGGCTCCATGACGGTGAATTTGGACACATTTTCATTCACTTTTTTCTAAATCTTATGAAATACATTGATGTCATTTGATCAAATGCCACAAAGGAAATGCTAAATATTAGTGCTAACTACTGAACAAAAATGAAGAGGCACAAATACATAACAAGTCAACTATGAAACAAAGAGCAAAAAAGCCAAAGACAGTGAGCTGCTTACCTAGATAGCTGCAAAGGCACAAACATGAAACCTAAATGTGAAACCTACTCGTTCAACAATCTTCCTGGAGAGGTTGGTTGCAAGTTGCGGGCGCAATGTTTGGCCGGTCGTAGTGACACCTCGGCGGTGTGACCTCAGTATTTCAATCGCGAGAGAAGTGTGGAGTCTTTCATTTAGGCCTATCTATTATGGGGCTTTAGCTGTTCTCTATAATTGTGAGAGGGGAAGTGAATTGAGTACTACTATGTAGTACCTATGTAACCAGCACTACTATGGTGGAGAAATTGAGACATCCTACTATTAAGCATCCAGAACCACACAAGCTATAATGACTGAAAGACACTTACCGCGACCCCGGTTGCGACAAACGGGACGACACTTGTGAAGTGAAAATGTCCAAACAAGTACTAGTGACATTATGAGTTGGGAACTATGAAGATGAAGTGTTATGTGATGTGGTATCTATGCTAGTGGGTCACTTGTTATTTGAGCATCCTTAGCAATTTGATAGGTAAGTAAAGCATGATAGCCACACTAATAAATACTTATTTGATAATTGTAATATCACTCTTGTACCATTGACGCCAAAAACGAGTGTATGAAGATTAAGTGAGCTCACAAAGAGAAAAGTGAGAAAAGAAAAATGAGTAAGAAAAAAATATAACAAAAAGAGAGTTTGGGCAATGAGAAAAAGAAAGAGGGAGTGATTGAGAAAAAAGAGAGAAATGAGAGAAAAAATGAAAAATAGAGAGGAAAGCATATTTTTATGCGAGAGGTAGTGAGCTTAAGACTTGAGAGAGCAATGTTTTTGGACAAGTCAATGATTGTAATGTTGTACAAGGAGGCTTTGGTAGACACTAACGAGCTTAACCCTTTATTGCCTAGTTTTGTTGTTTCTCTAATGCAGGAGTTCAAGGACGTATTTCATGGAGGGTTTTGGTTAGGGTGGGGAAATCCCTTAATTTTCCTATGCAAGACAAATCATCTTGTAGCCATTGATTTAATAGTTTAAAATTTAGTGGCTGAGATTTTGGAAGGGCTACCCATTACACCCATAGTTGAACATTCTTAGCTAATTTATTAGAAGGTCCTTAGACAAGACCAAAACTACTGTCAGTTATTTTATGTTGTTTTTTTAAATAGATATTCATTCATTCAAATTGGTAAATTACATCGATCAATATCACTAAAAAACGAAAAGGATGAATCTGCGAACAAACTCACAGCATCCAGATTAATAGCATAAAACGGCAAAATCGAAGTGCCTACAAATGTGACAAAATCAAAGTGACCGGAATACCAATGCATCTGGATCTGCAACGTTGATGCCCAAATCTTCATTGAATCTGTAACTTATCGAAGCTGATCTACCAATCTGACCAAACGAACACCGCACCAAGACGGGAAATCAAATAATGCCGCATTAAGACGACGAAATCACAAAAAAAAAAAAACCAAAAACAACCAGATCTATGTAAAAAAATCCACTTATTTAGATAAAAACAGACAAAAAACAGTGTAGAGGGGTGGTTTTAGGCCACACCCCCTCTGGTGGCTGATAAAAAAAGACGAAGAGAGAACAGAGAGCAGATAGAGAGAGAACAGCGCTAAGTCTTACAGCGTTTTTGAAATGTTTTGGAAAATACCTTCTATTTTATGCTGTTGATACATTGACCCTATTATTTTTGTCATCCCTTGACATTCCGTACGTGTTTTGCTACAATATTTCAAACTCGTTTTATGTTTTTGTCGTGTAAAAATCTTTTAATTCTTATAATTTCGCGGCAGTTTAGATATTAATAATCTCACTATTTAATTTTATTTTTTTGGTATCTAGTTGATATTATTTTTAGTAGTTTGTTTAACTTGTTAATTTATTTATGTGTTTATCTTCATTAATTTTTGCTAATAGTTAAAAACTTAAAAAATTTATCATTTAAGTTCGTTTTATACTATAGATATATTTGTTAACGATTACATTAACAAAATAAATAATACCCGTTGGATATAAAATGAAAAGAATTAAGTTTTACTAACTACCTTAATCTGTCATTATCAAATAAGAAGGAAAAAAACTAGCTTAATCACTGTTATTTTATTTTATTTTATTTTTTCATGTTAGTTGATTTAAGTTCCTAATCGCTGAGATATTTTTAAGTTAAATTTTTGTAACGTTATATCCATATTTCATGTTTGTTGAATCAATTAATTGTGCTGACCAATTAAATTAATTGATTAGTACTATTTAAGTTACTTGATAAATTGTGGTGTCCATCTGATTATCTCATGGGTCCTGTGCAAGACATAAAAAATTGTCTTTCAATTTTGGGCTTAGTTTGGAAATAGAAAGACCAAGACTCTTCAATAAAGATAATTTTTTTTACAAGCATGACGAGAGAAGTCTGTCTTCACGTGACATAATACAAATGCTGCGGTGGGTAAATAAGGTATACAACAATAATATGGGGTACAATTTATAAATACTGACAATTTATGGGGAGGAAATTAAAAAATAGAGAAAACTGGTTGTATGGGCTATAGACAATCTATTTTCCTTCTGTGGAAAAATTAACCCATTTCCCCACTCTAAAGGTGTTGGTGTGAGCCGTCAATAATAGGAAAATCAGATATTCTTTATTATTAAAATCCCTCTTTTTAAGGGTCAATCGGGATATTAGCCTAGAATAGCTTCCTAATTTTTCTCCTTGTACAGTTATATATATGGGTCTGTATCAGCAAATGATATTTATCTGAGAAATAGATTTTCTATTCTTCTTTTTGACATGGTATCAAAGCAGAGATCTTAGGGTTTCTGCTCTGCTCCTAGCGGCGACTCCTATCAGCGACGCGAACAGCATCTCTTTGGCAACGGCAACGCGATCGACATCCCTCACTCAGGCGATTCGAGCGACGAATGGCGACTCCTACCTTGGCCATAGAAACCATGACCGAAAAAGATAATGATGTGCAGTCAATCCTAGAAGACTTAACATCAAGGATGACACAAGTCTTGACTCAAAACCAGATGCAGACTCACACACCGAATGTCGACCCTTCCGCAGTGCAAATCGGCATAAAGTTGGATGGCTCCAACTATGCACTATGGTCCCAAATTGTTGAGATGTATATCTTTGGCAAAGACAAGTTGGGATATATCAATGGAGATCTCCCACAACCTTCATCAACAGACCCGAGTTTTCGGAAATGGAGAACTGAAAACGCAATTGTGAAGGGGTGGTTGATCAACTCCATGGAAACATCTGTGATTGGCAATTTCATTCGATTTCCAGCTGCAAAAATGGTATGGGATTCTATTGCTACAACTTATTTTGATGGTTCTGACACATCTCAAGTATATGATTTGAAAAGGCAGGTGACCAAAATAAAACAGGTTGGAGGATCCATTGAAAAATATTACAATGATCTTCAAGGCTTATGGAGAGAAATTGATTTTCGTCGTCCCAACCCAATGATGTGCCCGATTGATATACAAAAATATAACTCAATCATACAAGAAGATCAAGTGTATGTCTTTCTCGATGGGTTGGATGACTGCTAGATAAAATTCGAAGTGATGTACTACAATTACAACCATTTCCTACTGTTGAACAGGCCTATGCTCATGTGAGAAGAGAAGACATAAGACAGGCAGTAATGATAACAGGAGCAGAGAACAGTGCTGGTGTTGTCATGGCCTCTAAAGGAGTCAAGATTAGAACACAACCACTGCCTTCACTTCATATGTCTCCTTCCAGTGAGGGTAGAAAGCCAAATGCAGCCCCTAAGATCAAGGTACAATCAGAAGGTGGAGGATGCACTCATTGTGGCAAGGGGGTACACCAAAACATATGGTGTGGATTATCAAGAAACTTTTTCACCAGTGGCAAAACTAAATAATGTTCGTGTTTTGTTGTCATTAGCAGCGAATTTAGACTGGCCATTGCATCAATTTGACGTGAAAAATGCATTCCTTCATGGAGATCTCGAAAAAGAAGTCTACATGGATATTCCACCAGGGTACAACACATCTTCAAAGACTGAAGTAATGTGTAAGTTACAGCGAGCATTATACGGGCTAAAACAATCACCTCGTGCTTGGTTCGGTCGATTTAGTTCAGCTATGAGAAAATATGGTTTTAAAAAGAGTAATTCAGATCATACTCTATTTTTGAAACACCGTTTGGGAAAGGTAACAACCTTAATAATATATGTGGATGACATGATCATTACAGGGGAGGATATGGAAGAAATCTCAAGACTCCAAGAATAATTGGCAACTGAATTTGAGATGAAGAATCTTGGAGGACTTAAATATTTTTTGGGCATTGAGGTAACCAGAACAAAACAAGGTATATCTCTTTCTCAAAGAAGATATGTGCTGGATTTGTTATCTAAAGCTGGATTGTTGGATTGTAAACCGTTTGACACTCCCATTGTTCAAAATCATAACCTTGGAAAGTGTACAACTCAAATTCCAGCCAATAAAGAAAGATATCAGAGACTAGTAGGCAAATTGATTTACTTATCTCATACTCGCCCAGATATTGCATATGCGGTGCGCATAGTAAATCAATTTATGCATTGCCCTAGTGAAGACCATATGGGTGCAGTTATCCGGATTCTTCGTTATTTAAAGTCCTCTCCTGGGAAATGGCTTATGTTCTCCAAGAATAATCATCTAAATATTGATGGCTACACTGATGTAGACTGGGCAGGCGATGCTCATGATAGGAAGTCCACATCAGGTTACTTTACATTTGTAGGAGGTAATCTAGTCTCATGGAAGAGTAAGAAGCAAAAGGTAGTGGCATTATATCAAGTGTTGAAGCTGAGTTTAGAGGAATGTCTAAGGGTCTTTGTGAACTGCTTTGGCTTAGAAGATTTCTAACTGAAATTGGCTTTCCTCCTAATGTTGAAATGAATCTATTTTGTGATAATAAGTTTGCTATTGCTATGTCCCACAACCCAGTGCAACACGATCTTACTAAACACGTGGAGGTGGATCGACATTTCATCAAAGAAAACCTTGAAACCAAAATAGTTAGATTTCCTTTTGTTAAGTCTGAAAATCAGTTGGCAGACATGCTTACAAAGGCAGTCTCTAGCAAAGTTTTCCATAGCTCACTTGACAAGTTGGGCATTGGTGATATCTTTGCACCAACTTGAGGGAGAATATTAGTGTGAGCTGTCAATAATAGGAAAATCAGATATTCTTTATTATTAAAATGCCTCCTTTTAAGGGTCAATCGGGATATTAGCCTAGCATAGCTTCCTAATTTTTCTCTTTGTACAGTTATATATATGGGTCTGTATTAACAAATGATATTTATCTGAGAAATAGATTTTCTATTCTTCTTTTTGATAAAAAGGAACCTTCATGGATTGCCTCTAACAAGAGGAACAGAGCACCAAATCCATTTTGTTCCCGAAGTTTCCATTTGGAATTGGCCTGCTTATATAAGAAATATCGAGGAAAGTTAATGAATTGATGAGAAAGGGGCACACTAGAGAAAGTATGAGTTTGTGTGCAGTTCTCGTGCTCTTTGTGCCGAAGAAGGACATAATAGAGAGAATGTGTGCGGACTGTAGGGTCATTAACAATATCACGGTAAAGAATTGACCTCATATTCCTTATTTAGATGATACATTGGATGAGTTGAATGGTTCTTCTATATTCTTTAATATTGATTTGAGGAGTGAGTACCATCAAATACGCATGAAAGAAGGGCATGAATGGAAAATTGCCTTTAACATAAAATATAATTTGTATGAGTGGTTGGTAATGTCTTTTGGTTTAACTAATGCATCTAGTGCATTTATGTGCTTAATGAACCATGCTTTACAATCATTTATTAGCAAGTTTGTATTCCGATGGTATACTCATTTACAGCCAAAACTTGAATGAGCATAAGATGCATTTAAAATCTATTTTGGATGTTCTAGCAAAAGAAAAGTTGTTTGGTAACTTAAAAGAAGTACACTTTTTACACGGATAGAATTTTGTTTCTTGGTTTTGTTGTTAGTGCTCAAGGTATATAAGTTGGTGAGGAAAAGGTAAGTGTCATTCAAGAGTGGCCTAGTCCAACAAGTGTGGGAAAAGTATGGAGTTTCATGGACTTCTAGTTTCTACCGGCAATTTGTGAAGGATTTCAATACTATTGTTGGACCATTGATTGAGGTGATCAACAAGACTATTGAATTTGAGTGGGGAAAGGAATAAGAGCAAGCATTCCAACTACTAAAAGGGAAGTTAACTAATGCTCATTTGTTGTCTTTGCCTAATTTTTCCAAAACTTTTGAGATTGAATGTGAAGCCTCAGGTGTTGGTATTGGCACAGTTTGATGCAAAAAGGGAGACTCATAACTTACTTAAGCAAGAAGTTGGGCGGAGCAACTCTTAGGATATGTTTGGATGAAGGGTTTTTGGGGATGCCTATTTTTCTTTTCTAAATTAAGGAATCTAAAAAATATTTCTAGAAACGAATTAAGTGTGAATGAAATGTTACACGATCATCTATCATGTTATTCTTTTAATTTGTTCAAAATCTCACATATATATCAATATATAGACTTAGCTCTCCAAAACCCTCTAAAAAACTCAATCCAAACATACCCTTAACTACCCGACATATGACAAGGAGTTATGCATTGGTTGGGTCTGACCTATAGGCTATGTTTGGTTTAGAGAAGAAATTGTGAAGAGAGAAAGAGGGGAGAGAGAGTATGATAAGAGAGAAAGATGTGAGAAATTGAGTAGATTTGATGTATTGATTGGTATGAGAAAAATAAAAGAAAAATAGAAGAGAGAGAAGTTTGTATTATTATTAAAAAGACAAAAATACCCTCGAACTAAAAATCAATAGAATAATTCATTTTATATCAAAATTTATTTATTTTATTTAACTAAGCCAATTAAATTACTTAGTAAATTTATTTTTAAAATTTAATTCAGAAAATTAAATTATTTAGATGTTATTTAAATTCAGTTAGTTGGTTAAGTTAATTTAATATAATTAAATAATTAATTTTAACTTTAATCTAATTAAATTATTAATAATTCTATCAACAAAAAATATTAAGAATTTAATTAAATTATCAAATATCTATATTCAAACACCAACACCTGCAACGGGAATGTACCCCTCACCTCCCACCTATACGTCCTGCTGCCCCAACCCACAGTCCCCACACATACATTTTGCAGTCTCAAATAACCATCGACCTGTACATCCTGCAATGGTGGTGCATGCTTGCTGCGGCTGAGCCTCGAGGAACATTGAGGAGCTTCCTCCAACAGGTCTTTCAGTTTTACCCTATCTGTAACTTTCAAGAGGTGGAGCTGATAAAGAAGAGACATGGGCAAAGATGGAAAATGAAAAAAAGAGCCACTTTCTCTGCTCTTTCTTCGCTGGGATGAGGAGAAATAGAAAACCAGTGGGTCCCACATTTTTTTGCTCTCTCTTTCCCATTTCTCTTCAAACCAAACAAGAAAAGTTTGGTGTCTCTCCCCAACCTCTCTCTCTCCCCTATTTCACTCATACCAAACACATGCATAGAGTTTGTAATTCACACCAATCATGGGTCTTTGAAGAACTTAGAGGGCCAACAATAGTCGAACAACAGTTATGCTCACTGGGTTGAGTTCATAGAGACATTTTCATATGTCATTTGTTATAACTTATAAGCAAGGTTTGGAAAACATCGTAGCAAATGCACTTTCGTACAGGTATGTTTTAATTTCAACTCTGGATGCTAGATTGCTTGGATTTGAATATATTAAAGAAGAGCACTGCTATTTGTTACGAAGCAGTGTTGCACAAAAATGCAAGAATGGAAAATGACCAATCAGAAGCCCTGTATAAACAAACATGGTTGGCTATAAAATAAAAGGAGTTGGCTTAGGTTCATCCACGTATTTCTTACGTTGTTTCTTGAGTTATTTTTTCATACTATTTAGCATTATTCATTAAAGAATCGTATGTTGTAGACCATGATTTTTTTAAGGTTGTCTTAATCATACAAGATCACCATCCCCTATTATGTAAATATTTAGAACATTATGTATGTGTGAATAAAAGAATTTCAAAACAAATTTTCCGATAATAAATTAATTCAAACTAAGTATATAATATTTACTTGTAAACTTGTCACCCCATAATATAAAAATGAATATATTTTTATGCAAACTTTTTTTATCTCATGATATCTGTTCTGAACAGAACTTCAGAGGATGACCGGAGGGAAGCGACCCGGCAGCGTCCACGACGGATGACGACGGTGTGTTGGGGGGGTGTACCTGCAAACACTCCGACGCTCAAGTCAGTGTATGTCCGAGGTGAGTGAAGAGGTGGAAGAAAATCATTCCCTCGACCGTTCGACGCGGTCTTCTTTAAATATGAGTTGAGGACGGTTACCGATGAGTAAATTCAGTGAAACCGGAAGTCGGAGTAAATTCCTTTAATGCCGAACCGTTGGGTCGGCGCGTTGAGGGAAGCGGAGAGCGAGCGGAAGCGGGGCATCGAGGGAAGGCGGAGAGGCGAGCGGATATGGGCCTGAAGCGTTGGATCTCTGGATTGGGCCTCGGCCCAGTCCGGAACAGTTGCCCCCCAAGTCGCTAGCTCGAATGTTGAGGTGGTGACTTGTTGTTGAAGTTCATTGATGTCGACGTCCGACGTCTTTGTTAAATGAGAGCAACGGCAAGCGTCGTCGGGTCGTGCTTTGTTTATCGATTCGTTCGGGACCTTCGTGTTCCACCTCTGTGGCGATTCTCGACCACGAGGCTTGACGTGCTTGTGCAAGGTACGAGGCTTTATCACGAGTTAGTGCACGCGGTCTCGGCACGAGGTCGACAAGGCTTTATCACGAGCTCGTGCACGCGGTCTCGGCATGAGGTCGACAAGATCACAGGTGCTTGTGCCAACGCACAAGGCTTTATCACGAGCTCGTGCACGAGGTCTCGGCACGAGGCTCGATCTCTTCATCAGCACAAGGCTTTATCACGAGCTCGTGCACGCGGTCTCGGCACGAGGTCGACAAGGCTTTATCACGAGCTCGTGCACGCGGTCTCGGCACGAGGTCGATCTCTTCATCAGTTGCTTGTGCCAACGCACAAGGCTTTATCACGAGCTCGTGCACGCGGTCTCGGCACGAGGTCGACAAGATCACAGGTGCTTGTGCCAACGCACAAGGCTTTATCACGAGCTCGTGCACGCGGTCTCGGCACGAGGCTCGATCTCAGGGCTTCATCTTTGCCGCGTTCCAAGTTCTTGGAATTTGCAACTGTTCCTGTCAAAGTATAGACAATTTGCAACAACTTGATGTAATAAAGTTAGCATTAATTTTTATGCTGAGTAAAGTGCTCGTAGTCGAGTTTTATACTTCCCTGTGAGAGTAGTTGATCTGGCTGTCCAAGCGGCAAGGTTGAGGTCATCAAATAATCAAGGTCAACGACGTAGCTGAGTTTAAAGCCGTCTGAATATTGAAATTGCAGAGGTGGGCCTGGTAGGTCGCGAAATCTTGGGCTGCGTATCCACCTGTTGCAGAGGTGCTTGTGCAAGGCACAAGGCTTTATCGCGAGCTCGTGCACGCGGTCTCGGCACGAGGCTCATCATCAGGTAGTTTGTCACGAGCTCAGGTGCTTGTGTAAGGCACAAGGCTTTGTCACGAGCTTGTGCACGCGGTCTCGGCACGAGGCTCGATCTCATCATCAGGTGCTTGTGCAAGGCACAAGGCTTTGTCACGAGCTCGTGCACGCGGTCTCGGCACGTGGCTATGCCCCCTAAGTCGGGTGCTCATATGATGTGGAGCCGACTTGTAAGGAGTCGTTATCCTGCATGTTAGTCAAAAGATACAAGATGTGCACGATATAAACATGTGTTTTGATAGTGTTGCCCCCATACCGATCTAATTGGCGTGTTGGGGATATGCGTTTGGGATTGAATCCCTTTAATTGGCATCGAGTGCCGCTTAGGTTCAGAAACTGAAGTTCTTGAAATAGCATCAAGTGTCGTTCGAATTTTAAAAAACAGGCATTAAAACATGAAAATGTATACCTCGTCTAGATTTTGAGCTGTGATGTCGAGGTCCTAGAACCGAGATGTCGAGATCCAAGGTTGTCGTCCTCATCTAAGCTGAAAAGCTTGGTGGGAGAAACCTGTTGTGCTGTCAAGGTCCTAGATCCGAGATGTTGAGATCCGAGGTCATTTGACAACGCACGTGCTCTTCGGCACGAGGTCGTTTTACATCCAATGTGTATGACTTCGTTTGACATCCAACGTGCTCTCCGGCACGAGAAATCATTTTAGTGCACGTGCTTTTTACACATGGCTTGTTCGACATCCAACGTGCACGAGGTTGTTTGACATCCAACGTGCTCTCCGGCACGAGGTCATTTTGACATCCATCGTGCACGAGGTCATTTTAGTGCAAGTGCTCTTCGCACGTGGCTTGTTTTCAAATACACTCGTGCTCTTTACCCTTGTGTTTTAGAGGATAATCTGACTTTGCTGATGTCGAGAAGATATGATTCGCTCACTCGAAGCTGACCGGATCTGAGATGTCGAGATCCAATATCTGAGATCCGAGGTCCGAGAAGATAAGATTCACTCCCAAGCTGAAGAGCTTGGAGGTGAATCCGTCCTAGGTCGATATCTGAGATCCGAGATAATCATGTGAAGCTGTTTTGCTTTCAATTTGTTGATTGAATCGGTGTCTAGTTCCTGCGTAAGAGAAACATTGCCCAACTTCTCATCTTTGGTGGTGGCTTTAAGGAGAGCCATGTCATGAATCCACTCTTCTGCAGGTGGTGAGCTTGTCGCTGCTCGTGGTGGTACCTTCGCGATGAGACGCGCGCGTCGAGAAGCGGCGATGGCGCGGTGGAAAGTGTGGCATATCGGATTCAGAAGAAAGACTTCTGGAAGAAACTCTTCTGCGGTGTGTTTGCTCATGTCTTCCGTTTTGAGGCAAACGGACCTCAGATCTGTGACGGCGAGGTGGAGTACGATCTACTGAATTGTTACGGTGGTTTGCTCTATGTCCAGAGCGGTGTTGAGTCGTGCCTCGGTGGTGGTGATGAACAGACCTGAGATTTTCGGATTCCTTCGATCTCTGAGGAGAACGAGAAACACGATCTTCTCTGTTGTCGATCTGTGTGGCAACGCGAGCGGAGATTTCCTTCTGCTGATTCTCCATTCGATCGAGGCGTTGATTACGAGCACGCATCGCCGGCATGGCCGAATGAATTCGCGGAACTTCGCGAATGAGAACGGCGGATCTGTTCCGGCATCGGTTTGAGTAGCAACGATCGGAACGGCGTCATGCTGATGCGGAGGCGGAAGGTTATTCCTCTGTCCCTCGTACTCACCGATAAAATTAACAGGTTCATGGTGAGGTGGTTCGAGATCTGCGTTCGCAGGAGTGGAACTGCTAGTCGCGACCTGATGCTTCAACCCAGTCATCGTCGAGTGAAGAAGGGAGACTTCGACAAAGAAGATGAAATCAGAAACGATTTCCCACAGACGGCGCCAATGTTCTGAACAGAACTTCAGAGGATGACCGGAGGGAAGCGACCCGACAGCGTCCACGACGGATGACGACGGTGTGTTGGGGGGGTGTACCTGCAAACACTCCAACGCTCAAGTCAGTGTATGTCCGAGGTGAGTGAAGAGGTGGAAGAAAATCATTCCCTCGACCGTTCGACGCGGTCTTCTTTAAATATGAGTTGAGGACGGTTACCGATGAGTAACCGTTCCGTGAAACCCGGAAGTCGGAAGTAAATTCCTTTAATGCTGAGAACCGTTGGGTCGGCCGCGTTGAGGAAAGGCGGAGAGGCGAGCGGAAACGTGGCATCGAGGGAAGGCGGAGAGGCGAGCGGAAATGGGCCTGAAAGCGTTGGATCTCCGGATTGGGCCTCGGCCCAGTCCGGAACAATATCTAAATGTTTTTTTTTTTGGTATTGCATGATATCTAAATGTTAAATACAATAAAAAAATCTAAATATTTAAATAATAAACATTTAAATTAAAATGATAAAATATATTTAATATTATAAAACTACATATTTTACTCAGTTTTTACTAATACTAATGTATTAACATGTGCGATGCACGAGTGAGAATCAAGTCTCTTAAAAAATATGAATAACCAAAAATATTTAAAAAAAGAAGAAAAATAGCAAAGATTTATTTCTAATATAATAAGAAATAGTTATGAGTAACTTTGCGTTTCAAAAAAAAATCTTGAGTAATATCTGCAAAAAAGTATAAGATTGAAGAAGAAAAGTGTATCTGAGAAAAGGAAGAAAAAAAAGAACCAAAAAGGAGAGATTAGGAAAAAAGAACATGTATGAAAGGAAAAAAAGTTGATGAGTCGAGAGAGAAAATGAAAAAGGTCACGATAATAACATAGTTGGAGAGCATGCAAGACAATGTATCAGGGGGAAGTTTGAGATGCCTTAAAAATAATTTAACATAATTTTAAATTTTAAATTTGAATTTGAACTACAAAAATATATGGTGATTGATATGGTTAATTATTAGTGATTGATATACTCATTGAAAAATGTAAATCATTAAAAGAATATATTTTTAATTTGTATTACCATAATTTATTGAGATTTGGTAATAATGATTGCCATAAAATTATGATTAAAGAATAAAATAAACAAAAAGTAAAATTGATTTAGGCAGGAAATAGATAGACTAACAAAACTCTATTTTATATAATATAGTTGATTACAAAGAAGAGAAGAAAAAATGTTTGCACATCATTTCTTGCCCATCACACAAAAGTTTGATGCCACATTACACTCAAAATGGGTCAAAGAAACCCAAAACCATACAACAATTGCTACTAGCACTGCTATTTCTAACCACACCCCGCATGCTCAAAAATTCTCAAAATACTCCTTTCTCCTCAAAACCACCCCACCCTCATTCCACGCTCACCACTATATTGCTTTCTCCCCCTTCTCCCTACAACCTCATCTCTCTATCATCTCTCTCATTGGAGGTTCTGCATCCATATGTTGTTGCTCCCTCGTCTTCTCTATCCATCTCCATTGTTGTTGCTCGCATTCGTTGAGATTTACGCTGTTGTTTTTTCTCTTTTTTCCA
The DNA here is from genome assembly GCA_037113605.1 of Calophaca sinica. Classification (NCBI taxonomy): domain Eukaryota; kingdom Viridiplantae; phylum Streptophyta; class Magnoliopsida; order Fabales; family Fabaceae; genus Calophaca; species Calophaca sinica. The sequence goes on along the minus strand of CM073735.1, from coordinate 40,487,208 downwards.
ACTTTTCAAAATTAATTTTTGAAATACAATAAAATGTGTTCCAAAAATTAATTTCCAGAACTCTTTCTTTTAGAAAGCGTAACATGTTCGAGAAACTAATTTTTGGAACACATTTTATAGTCTTCCAGAAATTAGTTTTAAGAATTTTGCAAAAAACATGCATATATTCTAATACTGTTTTATGGTTTAGTATAATAACTTGACATGGAAGGCTTTGATGTCATCATGTCCGAGGAAGTGCACATGCCAACTACCAACATTGTAGATTGTAGTGAAACATTCACCACTACAGAGGTAATTGGATGGTAAATTAATATTGTTAATTTATGAATATTTAAACATTAAACCTCAATTTGTACTTTATATTTTCAGGTATTTCCTATACAAGATGCTATATTGAATTGGAATCGAAAAGTTGGGAAACGGAATGAAATTGTTGTTGTTATTGCGGTCACACATAGATACTGGACATAGAGGAAGAAGGATAGATGCTTCAAGTAGTGTGTGGATTTCACAAGCATAAGTTAGCAGAAATATTGGTTGGTCATCCATGTGTTGGTCGGCTAAGTGTAGAAGAAAAGTCTCAAGTTAGTGATATGACAAAGAACATTATATAGCCAAAAAGCATTTTATTGACACCAAAAGATCATAATGAGGTGGTGGGAAATGTGGTTATCATTCAATTGTGGCTTTGCTTGGTAAAGGTGAAGAATTTTGGGCTATCATCTATCACGATTTGATTAGAGAGATTGGACAATGGCATGATGAATATGTCAAGCTCTTTAGAAGTCATGGGTGAGTAGCTGAACTAAGAGTCTCTATATGTTGAGAAGCATGCATTTATTGATAAGTGGATGATCATACCAGACATGAGCTATGTAATAACGTCTAGATTTAATATGGTCTTGGTCTCCTTATCCTTACAAGGGAGCATGACATTTTTCCCACTTAGGGGTCGACCATCATTATCTTAGTCAAATCATCGTATTATCAGCATTGAGTCTGTAAATGGCAATCACTATGTACATGTATAATATAATGCACTATATTTCAACTTAATTCACTTTATTAAACGTATAACATGATTGACTTTGTCTAAATTTGAATAATTTACATGTCAGTTTGAAGACTGGATCTCCATTACCTCATGTTGCTTTACTATGACATATACATTGTCATGCTGAATCATGGTCATGAGAAATTCCATATGTTGCTCAAATACAACATTTTAGGTCATTGTTTTTTACAAAAGGAGCCAGAATATGTAGAAATTAAAGATGATTGACTACATGATTGTAACAAAATAATGGTATTTTACATTTGCGTAATTTGAGGTGTTATGATGATTATAGAGGATCCATTTCATAATTTATTGTAAAAAACCTACTGTCTGAAACAAAAGTCTACATAAAAAATAGGTTCTGAAAACTAGTGTCTAGAATCTACAAAGGCTACAAAAAATATATTCCATAAACTACTTTCCAGAACATATCAAGTTTCATTAAAAAAAACATTTTAGAAACTAATTTTCAAAATACAAAATTGTTTTCGAAATTAGCTTCCAAAAAGTTGAAAAAACAAGTGTGAGGTGATTTTATGAGAAATGAGTACTCTGGGTATTTTTGGAAATATGAGTGTGGTTAGAAATTTGTGGGGTTGTAGGTAGCAATTGCCAAATCATACAAATACAATGTCGACAGAAAATAAAATCCCAAAAACCATACACTCAAAATTTCAAATATCCCAAATTACATCTCTCCCAAAAAGATGTCCCTTTGTCCTTTGAAGGCCTTTGATTTTACCACCTGTCACCATTAATTTTCACAACTCCCTTTTTTAAAAAAATACAATTTTGCCTTTGCATTAAAATACAAAACCATCTGTCTATTGTTCTCTCTTTCTTTCTCATCTCCCTCACATCTCTCCCTCTCAAACCTCGCCTCCTCCATCTCTCACTCCCTCTCTCAATCTCTCTCACCATCTCTCAATCTCTCTGACTTTTGAAGGTGTTTTCTCCCCTTGTTATCTGCCCCTATCTCTTTGGTGCCATTTTGTGCTATACCTCTTCCACATTATCACTGTTCTGAGGTGCGTTCACGTCTTTTTTTTTTTTTTCTGAGATCTCTGCTTTTTCGTATTTCTTATTGCCGGATGAATCCGAATATAAGAATCCGGTAGTACAATTATTTTCAGCAATAAGAATACATAATTAACCATATTTAAGAATCCGGATTTGATGTCTGCTTGAATTTTTGCATATCTTTTCCAGTGCAGTTTCAATGGAAGTCAAATTTCAACCACTGACACTTTCAACCATGACTTTTGTTCTTGTTGTTGTGTTTTCCGGTGGTCAGATTAAAAGAGGTGACAATGGCGTCACATTTGAGTGTGATAGCCCAAAATCCTTTAGGATAAATAGAGGCATCACCCTTAATGCCTTAAAGAAAAATGTTAGTGACATAATGGTTCGACCAGGAGACGACCGAAGGGTGTTTGATTTCCATTATTGATACTCTATTACTTGGGAACACGGTCGTGTTGATTATGATGTTCCAAAACTTGAAGATAACGGTGACGTGGAGACGATGTTCACCGTCATTTCACAGTATGCTAACCTCGAGCCGATCGAGTTATACGCGGATCTACGGAGAAGCAATGACCAAATTATCTCCACCTGCAAGAAACCAAGATATGTGGACAACATATTCGCCATGTTGATTGATCCAGAATCATCAAGCATCACCAGTTTGACACAGTCGTGATGTATTTAATTGATTGTGTTTTGCCTTGTTTTGTTGTTGTTGTATGTTCGGTTGTCATTGCATTTTGTCTTGTTTTTCGGTTGTTGTATTTTGTGTTGTTATCCTATTTCCCCTTGTTTTTCAGTTATTGTATTTTACGTTGTCATTGAATGTCACCATGTTTTTCAGTTGTTGTATTTTGCATTGTCAATGCATTTACCTTGTGCTTTGTTACGAATAACATAAAATGTGTGAATAACTAAAATACATATCTGCTCAAAATTCAAATAGAAACATATGTCTGATCAAAATACATATTAAAACACTAAAAGGGTGCTACTCTTCGCGCCTAGGCCTGACCCGTCACCGTGCATATGTCTGAAGGCCAAGGGGACGTGCTAATCTCTGGAGCTCTAGCATCAGCTCCAAACCCTCGATGTTGGCTGGATGTGCAGGCGTCTATCCATCACTGCCTGTACAATCTTAGATACCCTAGCCCATCTAGCACCCTACGACAACAACAAAAAAAAGATATTATTTTTTAATTAACGACTATTTAAGATATAAATAAATAAGACTTATAACTATAACATACCTCTGGTAGTGGTGGTGGTGATGTGATGGTGGTGGTGATCCTAGAACTGGAACTGGTACATGATCACGATAAATATATGGATGTGAGATACGTTGGAACCAGTCTATGTATCCAGGCTCCACGTCCGGAGATCCAGGCTCCACCTAAGGACCAACAGTAATGACGTGCTGATCAAAATGAAGCCACCTCTCATCCATCTCCTCTGGACTGACTGACTGCCGTCTAATGTCCCAGGAATCGTCGGGTATACATTGCACAAGTCCAAACTGGGGCAATACCCTGTCTAGCAGGTATGGATACATTAGAGTCCCGAACCGGATGAAGCCTCTGAATAAGGATATAGGGTAGAACTCTCGATGCTGCCTGTGATCTACATACAGGTCCCAAGTAACATCGCCTGCAGTCAGCCTTTCCAAGGCCCGCCGGTATGGCTTTACCAGTCCTGCGCCTCTTACCAGTTCCCAATGAGAGGCACGGGGTAGTGTCTCCTAGTACTCAGGATTGAGCTGTCTGGATCCAAAATCCTCTGTCTGGAAGTGCTCATAAATTCAGGCCTACATGAAAAATAAAAAGTCAGATACTTTTAAGTTGTACATTACAAGTATAAAAAATATTTAAAACAACAACATTTGTACCTGTAAAAGGGTCACAAAAACTGCCAACTGCTTCCTTCTAAACCTGCTCGCATCCTTGAGCTAGTCATACAAATGTGTAGATGCGTAGGTATGGACACGACTCAGGCTCCTAAACATATGCAGATATCCTATACGCGTCAAAGATTGACTCTTGTCGGCGAATAGAGTGGTGCTAACAAGGTGCAATAGGTAAGCCCTAGCTGCCATGTCCCACTCTCCATCTTTGCAGCACCTCGAGTATACTACACTATGCAGCCACTCGAGTCGAACATAAATACCTTTGTTGTCCTCAATCTTAGCATTCGCCGCAGCTTTTGGGACGCTTAACAGCTCAGTCAGCAAAGCAACAGCTGGCTGCCTATCCAGCTGTTGCATGGTGTAGAACGTCTCCATCACTGGAATATGGAGAAGCTGTGAGACGTCATCCAGAGTGACCGTCATCTCACCGATCGGTAGGTGGAAGCTGGAAGTATCTAAATGTCATCAGTCCACAAAAGCACTGATCGGTCCCTTGTCGATGACCTTGTAGCAAAGCCGCATGAGTGGATCAAGCTTCAACTCCGTCAAAAGAGCAACAATCTCCGCACAAGGGCCAAAAGTGTGCACACTAGTGCCGTGACTGATGACCCTCACCTTTCCTCGCAATGGCATCAAAACAATATAAGTCAATTACATTTATAAATAAATCAAAATAATGTTTAAAAAAATAATAGAGTGTTACTTACCTTGGGCTCATCCCACAACCGTGCGGCCTCATAGTCTCGTCCATAACTGATGAGAACTGATATGTCGTATGGGCCACCAGGGAATGACTCTGTGTCCTGATCCGCGGCCCCTTGATGTGTGTGATCCTCATGGGCAGCTTCATGATGCGTGACATCCTGATGTACCGGCTCCAGTACCGACTCCTGTACTGGCTCATGTACCGGCTCGTGATGTGCAGGCTCCTGTACCGGCTCATGATGAGCGGCCTCGACGTCACCCACAGTCTTAGACACACCATGCAGAAGTCGGCGTTGCTTGCGTGCCGACACAGTCGGCCTCCTCCGATATTCAATAGTAGCTGATATCTGACCACCCTAGCGGGTGCATCCCCCTAACACCTCCCCTAGCGGCTGCACCCCTCGTACGTGTCATACCTGTGAAAAATAAATTCATAAAATTGATGTTAATATGATTATTATTATATTATTTATAAATAAATTACTATTTATATAAAATTATTTACTATTGTACTAATTAGAAAAATTCTGAATTTTTGTTGCCGGATTATTCCGTAAACAAGAATACAGACGTTCAATATTTTCAGTCTATTTAAAAAGTGTCTGTATTCTTGTTTATGGAATAATCCGACAGCAAGAATACGGAATTTTAGTAAAATTAAACAATAATAAAATTAAGTAAATTATTTCTAATTAATTGCTAAACCCAATAATTAAAGGCATTCCCTAAAATATAATTATTATAAAAATTAAAGTCTACAATATTTTATTTCTAAATAATTTCTAAAAAATAAACTACAATTATTATTTCTAAAAACTAACCTAAATAATTTCTAATAACTAAACTATAAAATTTTTCAAACCTCGGTATTCTTGATTACGGATCCCTCCGTAAACAAGAATACGATAGTATAAAATGTACGTATTCAAATTCAAATTTCCGAATTCCTGTTTACAGATCCGTAAACAAGAATTCGGAAGTTTGAATTTGAATACATACATTTTGTACTACCGTACGGAGGGATATGTAATCAAGAATACAAAATATTAGAGAACGCAGAAAAAAAATAACAGAAAGGGAAGAAGATGGCCTTGAAGACGAAGTTTCTCCTAGACAATGTGAAACGAACAAATGTGAGAGAGAGAGAGAGAGAGAGAGAGAGAGAGAGAAAGAGAGCAATGTGAGATTGAGACCATGAGAAAGAGGGAGAGGGAGGTGATCGTACGAGAGAGAGGGAGGGGGAGGGGTTAGGGAAATAGAAATTTGTAGTGAGGGGCATTTTGGTCTTTTAATGGGTGGGAGAGGTGGTAAACTTAAAGAGGAGAGGTGCTAAAATCATGGGCCTCCTTTATCAATCCCACAATAACAAGGTCCCCAGGAACAGTGACCGGAAATATTTCCATTTGTACGTATAAGTTATAGATAAGATAGCTACTACTGTTTTTGAACCCCAAAAAAAAAAAAAAAAGATAACTACTACTGTTCAATAAAATTGTCCTTGACCATTCAGCGTCACCCAACAAATTTAGGCGTCAAAAATCTCTTCATCAAAATCAATAACTCGCCTGAGTTGCGCATTATGTTCAAATTTTATTCCCCCTTCTCAATTCTCCCTCTCCCAAATCCCAATATTATTAGGCCATTATTAAATGCACCCCCCACCTGGTAGGTATACCTCCCCCATTTTGCAAATTTTCCAAAATACCCCTCTAATAAAATCAGCAAAATTTCTTTTTTTTTTTAATTCTGAACATTTTACCGGAAATTGCAATTTCCGGTATACAATTTGCGAATTTCCCATAATACCCCCTTGAATAACACAACAAAAACTCAACCTTCACCCCGATCCACTCACACTCACGCTTCCGGAAATTCTAAATCCCTGAAACTGAAAACGCTCTGTTCTTACCGGAAATTGAAAATTTTCGGTACGTTTTTTTTTTTTAAAACATAGTTCCGGAAATTGTATACAATTTGTATACCGGAAATTGAAATTTCCGGTGATTTACAATTCTGTTCCGGAAATTGCAATTTCCGGTACAGAATTTATTTTATTACATTTTACTATAATTGATTTATTTGTCTTTCAGATATGCCTAAGTCGAGAGGGAGAGGAGTAGCTTCCACTCCTGGTAGTGCGCCCCCACGTAGACAACGGCAGCCTGTGACTGTCTCTGAGCGTCAGAGGCGTATTGCTAGCAGGCTGTCGCACGAGGATGTAGTTGGCGACCAGGATCCCCATTTTGTATACGAGGCTCCAGAGGATATAGCTGGAGGAGACCATGGTATAGTTGGAGACCAGGCTCCCTTTCCTGGAGGACCTTACGATGGGTCGTTGCTTACAGATTATCAGCATCACGTTGCCTATCAGATATGGCAGGGGCAGGTATATATCTGGTTGTTATTTGATCAAATGTTTATTTTTTTTATATGATCAATGATGTTTATTTGTGTGCAGGAGCGTGATGCGCTTAAGGTGGCCTCTCACGGCTTGAAGTTGCAAAAATGGTTGAGTGGAAGAGTACCACCGCCTCCTCATGTAAATGAGCATCTCTCGGAGGCCGGCCTAACCTCCTTGCTATCTGCGGCCAGGATGGTTAGCGGGGCCTTCTTGTCGACCTTTGCGAGAGATGGCATCGGAGACGAGCAGCTTCCATACGCCGCTTTGGAGATGACGATCCACGCTTGATGATGTGTCACTCCTCCTAGGCCTTAAAGTGAGCGGCTCTTTTTATGTACCAGATGATGGATCGGACATTTCCATATCTTATTCTGAGACATTGCAAGGGTGTACATATGAAGAGGCAAACAAGGAGACGATAAATATGAGGGGCGCTCATATGAGTATTGACTTCTTGATGAAGACATATGACCAGCGCGTTTACGATGGACAGTGGGACTGTGCAGCCAGGGCCATGTTAATGTTGTTGTTGGCCTGTACCATTTTGGCAGACAAGAGCCATGTATATATTGACATCAAGTACCTGGACCTGTGCGTGACTTGGCGGTTGGTAGTGTGTCATGGGCTAGTCTTTGCACTAGCCTTCTTGTACGGATATCTGGGAGACGCTAGCTTTGCATGACACTAAGCAGATTGGCGGATACATGACACTTCTTCAGTACACTACATATTTTCGTACACAATTATTTATTTAAAGTAGATTGTATGGCGTGTTGATTCGTTATTGTTGTCACATGCATGGATATATGAGTATTTCCCTCGTCTGCAAGAGGAAGGATAAGCGGCATCACCGGGCATGACACGAGCCATGAGGTGGTCGCGGTTAAGGGTGACGGCCAGGTGGAGCCCTTCAGAGAAGCGGCCGGATGCGTTGGCGGTCGATGACGTTGTTTGGAGACCGTGGGAGGGCATTAGGGCGGGTTGTCATCCGGCGTGCCTGTTTTCGGGGTACATCCGATGTGCCTCATTTATTGTGCCGTACCTGCCTGAGAGGGTAGTCAGGCAGTTCGGCTACATCCAGGACATTCCCCGGCCACCACCACCGCGTCCCACAGCTGCAGAGATGATGGATGCATGGATACAGTTTCCTATGCACTCTATCATGTCGACTGTCCCTGATTTATACCTGGCCTCGTATCCAGCAGAGTGCACTGACAGGTACATGGAGTGGTATCGCAGGATGTCGCATCCACTCCTGATCAATCTGGATGCTCCTGAGGCTGCGACTACTCCTGATTGTGTAAGTGTATTAGATATACATTATGTATTTTTTGTGTTTGTTTATTTTCTCTTATGTCTCTCTGATGTCTTGTTATAATTTGCAGCCGCATTGTGATGATATGGCTGAGAGGCTGGCCTCAGTCACCAGCATTCTCCAGACAGCCTCTGAGACAGACTATGAGATGATGGACCCCTCTCTGCTTGCCGAGTATATTTCCCAGGCACTACAGATAGCACAGGGTGGGACGGGGGCGACCACATCGAGCGAAGCGTCGGCAATGGAGAAGATAGGGTTTTTTTTATGTTTATTATGTTTTTTTGTTATATTTGGACATCTTTTGTTGTTATATTTACATTTTGTTATATTTACGCTTCTTTTTGATGTTGTTTAATCGTGGCCACTCGCTCGTTCTTTTTTATTCGCGTAGCCTATGCTCCCAACAATGAACCAATTTCACGAGGTTTATAGAAAAAAAATGATACATTTGGACTGCAAATTCAACACTAAAAAAACCAACGTCACATTACATTACATTGCATAACCAACAACATAATTCACTCTGCCACCAATTCAACATTAAAAAAAACCAAACCCACATTTAAAAATAATAAAGTGTACTACATATCACTACAATGTAGTCAATCGTCGTCCAATCGTACATGGTCATCTGGGTACTGTCGTGTAGTATGACGCAACGGCGGAAATAATGTAAACCATTCTTGCAATCGAGCAGCATACAGTGTTGCCCATGAGTGAGCCTCCGGATAAGCATATTGACGCCAACTGGGAGCGACGTTAGGCAATGGACATCCGGGCTTAAGAAATACCTGAAAAAATGCAGATTGATTAATTAAACACATTGTTTAATTTTACATTAAAAAAAAGATAAATTTAAGTTAAAACACATTGCTGTAAAAAAAATTTACCTGTACCCAGTGATTTTTGTTGACAAACCCAATACAAATTATGGCGTTGTTTGGCTGGGTTGGGTGACACATGCCCCTAAGAGGGGAAAATGTCCAACACGTTCGACTGCACTCATTCAAAGAGACTAGAACCAATTTATATTTGGTTGCTATTACGTAACCCATGTCTGGTAAGGTCATCCACTTGTCACGAAAGCAGGTACCAGTTACACCTATCAACGACTCCCTCAATGCTTGATATTGATCTCCAAAAAGCCGGCCATATAAATCATAATGCATTCTGATCTCTTTTTCCAAGTCTTGCCGGACTATAGCCCATCCGTCCTCAGATTTACCAAGTAATGCTGCAATGGAACAATATCCGCAGTTTCCATCATCTTCGACATCCACTATTTGCTCAATATATGGATGAAACTATGGAGGAAATTGGCTCAGGTAAGGCGTTTGATGTACATTAGATGGCACATCAGATCGTTTCTTTTTCCTTGTAGGCACATTAGTTGGTAGATTATATGCCTTTGATGTATTCCCAGATGGTACGTCAGAATACATGTTGCCCACATGCTCAGAATACATGTTGTCCACATGCTCAAAATATGATGGGTCGCGCCTAACATCATATCCATCCATTACTGGGGCCTTACCTTTACCCTTTTTCGGTGCTCCCTTGGTCTTCACCTTTTGAGGAGGTGGACACATTGAAGTTGTGTCTGGAAATACAAGTTTACGCACTTTGGCAAACAGTGTCCTCTTGCCAATCACATTAAGTGATCGAAATCGATTTACCAATGCATCCCACTGAAGCGCAAGCTCTTCCTCTGACACCCCGCCTTCTGTCTCAACTTTGTGTTGTTGCGATTGGTATTCACCAAAATGTAAACTCCTCGGTGCAAGTGAAGCGCCTCCAATGGAATAGGTGCAAACAGTCTTATGTAACCCGCCAACTCACAAGCACAAGGTAACCCATGTGTCGCTCGATTAGGCAACGACAAGTAGATTTATCGATACCCACATAATTCACTCGCCACACTCGTCGGCAATAAGTTGTAGTGCGATCCTTGATACAAATCCATGCAATCGATAAACAAGCGATTCTTGTGCCTGTGCTCCACTACGTTTATGCTTCTTTCGAATGATGCTTTTATCTCAGTGTTGCAGTGCAATCATATTGTTCATAGCTTCCCAACAATGACACAGGTCACCCCTACTGTTTTGTAGATTCCTCTTCAATGTCCAATGTGCAGACTCAGCCCTAATAACAAACAAAAATTAAACCACATCAAATACCAATGACACCATTTAAAAAACAAAATTATCAACATAATTTTATCTACTGGTTTAAGCATACCTATTTGTTGTTGTATTTCCGAAGTGCATGACTTGGTTGGTCCATGCCGCAACAAACTTTTCCTTAAAGGGGTTTAACCATGTATTCTTGACATATTCAACAAAAATAGGAAATTATGAACATACACACTCAAAAGTCATCAACCGTTGCTGATACTCAAACTCGTCAGTCGCATCAACAACACCATCTCATGCATTCTTCACTGCCTCATGTTTGTCTTCATGAAATACCAACTTCTTGCATTTCGCATAGACATTCTTACCTATGTGCCATTGACACAGCAAATTGGCCGAAGTTGAAAAAACAGACGCAATTGCATTCATCAGAGCAAGATCTCTATCAGTAAGAATACCTTGAGGAAATGATTCCTGTCTCACAAACAGACATTTTAACTTTAAGAATGCCCATTCAAAGTTATCCTGCTGCTCAGAATCCAAATAGGCAAATGTCACAGTGTATGTAAGGGATGTGCTGGTAACACCAACAATTTCAAACAGTGGCAGCTGATATCTGTTGGTTTTGTAGGTGCTGTCCATGAACAAGACAACGTAAAATGTATTCAATAAATTGACGGCATCTGGATGTGTCCAAAAAATATCTCTAACAACGTCAGAACCTTCATGTCTTCTATATCAGGACACATATCGACCACGTTGGATTAAGTTCAACAAGTGTTGCATTTCAGTTCTTGGACCTTTCTGTGTTGATCAAAACTTACGCCGCTCATTATATACTTGACTGATGGTAGTGAGATTGGCCACATTGCGACTTTTCAGTGTCAATAGAATGCTTCCCGGCCTTACGTTGTTCTTTGTCATATCATGAACAATTTCTTTCTCATTTTGATTTAAACGACCAACAAATGGATGACCCATCATGCTTTCAGGTATCCGATGGTTGTGAATTCCACAGAGGACCTTAAGTATCCAGCCTTCACCCATTGTGAGGTCTTCCTTTAAGCGTGAACGGACACTCACACTTATGAGATCCAGTTGACTTTGAAGAACTTGATGACTTTGATCTATACTTTCCACCCCTTTCACAACTCAGAATGACTTTTGTTTTTCTTCCTCTTTGTCCTGTTTCTGTGTCTGATCTTACAATGACAACAACTATATTGTTTTCCTTCCCAACCTCTCGAGCCCAATACAAAAGGTCATCTCGTGTAGGAAATATCTACAAAAAAGTATTAATCTTAATGTTTTGCAAAAAAAAATACGACATATTCACAATATCAAACAATAATTAAATTACCTGCGTAGTAGTGAATACATCACTACAATCGAAATGTTGGGAAACATCGATCGGCTTGTCAGCTTCGTCAGAATTGAAGCCACTAAAATCATCCATTTCCAATGAAACTAAAATGAAACAAACAATAGATTATTACGTGGGAAAAAAATGTTTGAAAAAAAAATAACGTACCAGAAATTTGCAATTTCCGGAAAAAGATTAAAAATATAACGTACCGGAAATTCAAAATTTCCGGTACACAATATTTTTAATCTTTTTCCAGAAATTGTAAATTTCCGGTACGTTATTTTTGTATACCGAAAATTGTAATTTCCGGTATAAAATTTGTATACCGAAAATTACAATTTCCGGAACAAAATTCAAAACGAAAAAAAGTATGTACCGGAAATTCGTATTTCCGGTACGATGAGAGCGTTTTACACCAAGTCTGCGTGCAAAAACATAAAAAATGAGTGTTTGACTACAAAATCCTTTGATGTAAAGGGGAATGAACCTGTCGTAAATAAGCTCTTTTGACCATCATAAGCTGGCATCTGTTTATCAACGATTGTCTCTCGATGCATTCGGACTAGCTTACTTTGCTAAGTAAGCTAGTCCTCGATACAAAGTAAGCTAGTTCGAATACATCGAGAGATTGTTGACAGTATGGGTGAAGATCTTTAATCAAAGGATTCAGCTTCTCCCCCAAAAGAGAATTATCTCTTTCGGGTAAAATTGTGTGTAAAATTTGTGTACCGAAAATTGCAATTTCCGGTATACAAATTGTATACCGGAAATTTTAATTTCCGATAACATTGTGTGTAAAATTGTATACCGAAAATTACAATTTCCGGTATACAAATTGTATACCGAAAATTGCAATTTCCGGTGATTTACAATTACATTAGAAATTGCAATTTCATTATACAATTGTATATCTGAATTTGCAATTTCCGATACAGAATTGTAAATCACCGGAAATTTCAATTTTCGGTATACAAATTGTATACCGAAAATTACAATTTCCAGAACTATGTTTAAAAAACAAAAAAAAAAAGCGTACCGAAAATTTTCAATTTCCGGTAAGAACAGAACGTTTTCAGTTTCAGGGATTTAGAATTTCCAGAAGCGTGAGTTTGAGTGGATCGGGGTGAAGGTTGAGTTTTTGTTGTGTTATTCAATGGGGTATTATGGGAAATTCGCAAATTATATACCGGAAATTGCAATTTCCGGTAAAATGTTCAGAATTAAAAAAAAAAAAGAATTTTTGCTGATTTTATTAGAGGGGTATTTTGGAAAATTTGCAAAATGGGGGTGTACCTACCAGGTGGGGGTGCATTTAATAATGGCCATATTATTATATTCAAACTTCTCTATTATTTTGTCCATCGTACAATAAAAAGTGCAGAGAAATATCATTTTGATAAAATTTACATTTACTTTATACAAGGATCATTTTAATTCTTTAAATGGAACACGCTACCATGATATCGTGGATTAACTCAGGTGATAATGCTGACAAGTTAAAGACCTGTTAACTTTTAACTACGTCGATGGCCTCATGAATTTCAGAAACTCGGTAATATTGCGTAGACGACAGAGCAACAAGCGCATATCTTTAGTTCACCTTTTCTCCATCTAGGCTTTACAGTTACCAACTATACACAACACCTTTTCCTTGAGTTTCTCTATTATCTGCAGAAAAGATGAAACGAAATGTCATTATAAGAAATTGCATCGTGCAGCTCAAGCTTTGACGCGGTAGAGTTCCATGATGCATACCAAGCTAGATTCGCTTGCCCATCTTCTGACGGAGCTGGCAGCATTTCTGAGGTGAGAACAGTGTGGGGTATCAAATTTCAAATAATAGGTTGAGTTTTCATTAGCATCAGCAACCCAGATATCGTTTGTAGGGTCCTTTTCCCTTTTTATAAGATTACAGAAACCAACCTGCATATAAGGAAAACATGGGTTTCATCTAATTTCCAAAGTAATGCAACATTATAGTGTTTCGCAAACTAGACAACCTAAAAAACGCAACACTAACATTTTATCCACCATTATAAAAAAATGGAATTTAATCATAATCCATAATGAATAGTCCAAGATAGCAGCAATAAAAAAGATAAAACATTGTAATTACCGTAGATCCAGAAAGGTTATGGTTGATTGGTGGAAATGAATCATAATCGATCAATGGGGAGCAAAAGCAGATGGCAAGCAAACTGTCGATTAACTTTTCTGACTGTAAACCATACATGATGGATTCATCAGTCACAAAAACCCATTGCTTCTTTTGCTGGCTTGATGTATAAACATCTCCCACATGCACAACAAATGCAGCAATATCGAACTCACTGTATAAAAGTAATAACAAGGCGGTGTCAAATATTATCTTGCTATTTTTTTATTTTTTTTTTTAACCGATAGCAGAAGGATAGATATAAAAGGACTAGGGCGACAACATACTTGGAAAGAGGGATGTCACTCAAACTTGACAATGGGATTGATTTTCGACTACTGAAAAATGGCCTGCAAACATAATCTGGACTTAGAATTTGACATAACCAGAATAAAGCCCGGAAGAAATTGTCTCGTCTTTTTTTTTTTTTTCCATCCTATTCTGATTGTTAGATACCTACTTAAACTGTTCTCTTGCTTTAGAAGATAACGGCAACCACTTGGTAGAAGATCCTCTAGTCTGCAAGTGAAGAATATCTGAATCAGAACCTGATGGTGTGAGTCCTACAATTGCATATGCTTCTCCCTCTACCAGCTCCTGACGCTATCACATTGGTAACAATAAAAAAATTGTGAGAAATCTTCTGATGTCCATGATAAACATTTATGCTAAGGTAATGGAAGAAAGGAGACGAAATGTAAGGTAACTAGCTAGATATGCATGAGAAAACCATTTGCATACAATGCTACAATACAACCACAGAAACACAGAAAAATTATTTACACTACGAAATATGACTAATCTTTGCAATTGGCTCATCAGCCTCACCTGCTTCTCTGTTGGGTTCCAGATTGTCACTATGCCTTCTTTAGGCTTGGCTTGTCTGGTTTTATAAGTTAATCCAACTACCCGCAACCTCATAAATGGTGTGACTTCTCTGTGTCCCAAGCCAGCATCTTTCAAAGCTTTCTCAATTGAAGTTTCCATTTCTGATTGTCTGATTGCCTGAAGATGGATGTGAAACCATAAATATCTTTCTGCATATAGACTACTCTAATACAGGAGTATAACCTCACATTTAATTTGGCCTTATAAGCAGAAAAAGAACTAAGCTGCTCTGGACTCATATCTGCCATTAGGAATTCGGGTTCTGCAGCTGTCTCCAGCATGTTATAAATCTTAGCCCCTTCACTATTACTGAAATCATAAATATGTGAACCCCTTCTTTCCTTCTGATTCTGATACTCCGAAATGATGCCATCTACAACAGCTGAGCGTCTAAGGCCATACAGGTGATCAGTCACAGCACAAAAACAAAATTCATATTAATGGGGTAAAATTATAGCAATCACACATGCATGGTAAGTACCTGATAATTTATTCTGGCTTTCCTATATGCACAACAGTCACAATTATTTAATATTTTTTTGTTTCATCTTATTTTTATGCACTCCATTATTCAGCTAACCAAACTTACAGTGGCAACAGAAATTATATTTCTTAGAAAAGTTAAGATTGTTAAAGCAGGTCCCAAGGTCCCCGACTTTATGCCCTATATAGCCATCAAAATATATCATTATTCAGGTTGAACATTTATCAATCAGTGTACAGCATAGTACCAATAGTAATGAGGTCCTCTCCTATTTTTATCTCATTAGATCAGGCATATTTGAGCAGAAATCCATTGAAGTCTTGTGTTCAACAACTTGGAATATTACATTTCATGACTATAAACCTTCAAGCAGCCACGTGTGAAATCATCTGTACTGTAATGTATACAAAAATGCTATACAACAACAACAACAAAGCCTTTTCCCACTAGGTGGGGTATACAAAAATGCTATAAGGCAATAAATATCTAATGCAAAAATAGAGAGTTCGCCAGAGATGAAATACTATAAGTTTACAGTAGATAGCAATCAGACAATAAAAGAAAAACGGATAGCAGAAACTATCAAGAGGATTCAGTCGACCAATTTATTAATGTATTTATTCCTTCTCCAGAAATGGAAAGAAATAGAAGAAAAAGAAAAAGAAACGTTTTTTTTTCGGGAATTTAATTATTTTGGAACTGTTACTCCTTTTGTTTTGTCCTTTCTTTTGAAATATTTATAGAGAATTATTGTGTGAAAACTTTCTCCCCCTTTTGCCTTTGGTTGAATTTTTGCAACACAACTTACTCTATTTTACTATTTTATGCTACCTGTGCATATTGTTAATTTGTTACTAAATATCACCTCATTTTTTCCCACCGGTTATTTTCACTATCCTTGGCATGCCGGTCATCCATCTCAAGTTATATTGTTCTTACATATCTTCATAATAATTACATTAAAATAGGCAGGATACTATTGACTCAATATCTTATGAAGATGGTATTGTTAGAAAATATATCTGAAATTCGTAGTTACTATGCATGTTTTTGTTCAATAAATCCAAGCACTACTTCCTAGAAATAAGGCTCTATATCTCGTCAAAAAAAGAAAGGGCTAAAATACTGTTTTAGTCCCTTATGTTTAATTTAGGTTTCATTTTGGTCCCTTATGTTTTATTTGTTTCGAATTGGTCTCTTACGTTACAAAAGTTATACCAAAATGGTCCTACCATTAGTAACATCGTCAAAATGCTGAGTTGGCAGCTGAGTTGACACATTGAGGGACCAAATTGAAACAAAAAAGAAAAACATAAGGGACCAAATTGGTCATTCTCTTATGTTTTATTTGGTGTCAATTTGGTCCCTTATGTTTATTTTTTTTGATTCAATTTGGTCCCCCAACGTGCCAATTTAGCTGTCAACTCAGCATTTTGACGGTGTTACTAACAGTAGGACCATTTTGGTATAACTTTTGTAACGTAAGGGACCAATTCGGAACAAATAAACACATAAAGGACCAAAATGAAACCTAAAATAAACATAAAGGACTAAAACAGTATTTTAGCCAAAAAGAAATAAGGCACTATATTAGTTAGGAATTACTTTCTTGAAATAAGACTATGTATTTATGGTTCAAGTATGTTACAACTCTTGGGCTTTTCTAAGAGTTATATATAAGTAGATGTTGTATGAGATGCAAAATAAGACCCAAAAATATAAATAATAAGTTTCTTCTCATTGCACTGCTCCTAGACATTAGGCATACCAAACCTTTATTCTCTGCAGAATCTAATATTTTCAAGCAGATATAATGGATAAGGAACATGAACTATAAAATTTAGCCCAGACAATTTGCAATCTAGTCTACTGTGAAACACGCATACTCACACATAGAGAGAACCAAAGTGCAAGCACAACAGCTATTGATTAAGAGGAAATATTCACATCAGACGAAGAAAAGGGAGATAGATGGGGAATATAAAGATAGTAAGCCACGGTGATTTATACTTATGAATAACAAAGGAGAAAGTTGAATAATTTAAGAAGTCACCTCTGATTGTGCAGCTCCATCATTTTATTCTCCATTCTCTCCGATATGACAACAGACCGTCCACTGCTTAACCTAATAAGGAAAATAGGTGTTAATTTTCTGGATTGCATAATGGAAAAATATTTCTGAAAAGAAATTTAATGTACATATTTCAAGTAAAACTGTAGGACATAATCAGTTAAAAGTTACCTTTCCTTGTAAAGAATAGGATATATGCAAGTAATTCCTGCCAAAGTTTGAGGTATTAGACCGCCATTGCTTTTTATGCATCTGAAAGCCAGAGGTGGACCAGCAACTTTACCTGTGGATTAGCTCAAGAGGATAAGCTCAAGGAACAAGATGCTAATTTTCTCTAACTTGAAAAGAATGACATCCACAAACTAAAAGGTGCTTACAAAATCCTAACCGCTCTGCCCAATGAGCTCTATATGTTCCATTTATGTGAAGCAATAAACTAACTGTTGATGGCACCTAAAATTAGAACAGAATCTGAGGAAACCACCCGACAGGAATACACAGACACACACAACAACGCAAATAATCATAGTCCTAAGCCATGGAAAACCTCAAGGGGTGAAACTGGCCCATTCCAGCCACATAATCCTGCTCCCCAGATCTGCATGGGGCATACGTAAACAAAATTCAATATTATCTGTGTTATAATCGAGGAGGTAAGGTGAACAATAAATACAGGCCAACACATTACCCTAAGCTTTTGTCCAACAAACAATCTCCCAGCGGCTCGTTGCTTTGACAATGGAACATCTAAAGTGGCATTTATAGAATACCTGCAAAAGAAAATCACTCCACATTCCAGGGACACCTCTTATATTTTGCAATGCAATCATACAGCATGTAAGTCGAAATTCATAATTTCATACCATCCATCAGTTAGTTCAACTTTTACTGCCTCCCTGCTCTGATCACCAGTTTGTGTCTCAAAATATGTCCCATTTTCCAGTACATGATCAGAGTGAATGCTAGAAATGCAGAGAGTCATCATTGAAGAAGGCAATGCATCCCCTTCAAGAATTTTCTTGATCGTAGACCGGTGGCCATGATTCACTTCTCTTTCATATCTATGCACCACATGTCATCATTAGTTTTATAGACCTAAATATGTTGTCTAAGAGCAGTTACATACCTGTACTTCAGTTCCTCAAGCACATTTGATACAGTCAAAAAATTTCCAGCACATCTAGCTGGATAGCTTCTCTCATAGCATGCCAGTTTCCAGACAATCCACTTGAAATGATTCAAGACCCACCTAGAGAGATGTGCAATGGAAGTATAAAACTACCCCAATTAAGACTAGGCAAAAGAACATTAAGTGTGATGAATAATACACGTGAAACACAACAAAGAGCACTCTAAGTACCAAACTCCCCTAAGTTACTAGATTTAGCCACAGAGGAGCTCTTAACTCAATGACTTATCTCCAGGTCATCCAGATAGCAATTGAATATATCAAGTTGCAATTACTTTCTGACATGCTTCACTAGCTAACTGACTTAACCTTGTGTCACTTAACAGTTTTCATAGATACTGGAAGCAAAAGTTCAGGGTAGCAGCAAATTACTCTTTTGAAGCCAAATGCATGGAAGCTCCATGCTGTGCCAATAGATGGACAAAAGCTTCTACTGCCATACCGTTATCATCAGACCCTTCATGGAACACATACTTTTCTGCATTGCCTGATGTCACCTGTCTGACCAGGCTGGGAAAATGCTGCAACAAAATTCATTTTGGTGTACAAAGTATAGTCAGCACAAAGGACTAAGACCCCAGAGAACGTGGTTCTAGGAGAAGATAATAATCAACATTTATCATATACAGATTACACTGACCACTTTCTGCTCTAATGGAGGCACTGTAAAAAAATCCTTGATGTGCATCCTTGGATACCGAAATGGATATCGGGTAAAAACCTTGCTTTTGCATCCAGAAGCACCAGAGGATAATTGAGACAAATCTTAAGACCACCACATATCTCAAAGTAAGTATCATAGATCTCACAACCAATAAAAGTGAAAGGAATGTACTAAAAACTCTTAAACCATGCTTACCATTAGGAACATTTTCAACATCTTGGTCACCAGGGACAGAAAGTTTGGAAATACGAGGCTTTTTGAAGGGAGAAACAGTCACACGTAATCCTGCTAGTCTCCTTTTTCCACTAGCAGGTGGTTTATTGTTTGTATGAACTGCATTGTTAATGGTATTGGAAATATCAACCAATGCCCTGCCCAATGGCAATCCACGTGAATCCATTCTCGAAGAAAAACCATTCAATGAAGAATGATTCACTGTCGAGTCTGGCGCTTCATTCCTGTTGTATAAGGGCTTCTGTCCGCAAGTGTTGCTACTTTTCCGCATATAATCACTTTCATTCCCAACATCATCAAATTTCATGATCAAGTTATTCCCATTACCTTCACAAAGAAACTTGTTTGAAAATTCCTTTTGTCTAGATGTCTGCAAGGGGTATGTGAAACTTTTTTCCACGTGATTGCTCTCTGGTGTCATTTGATGGATCAAAGGAGTGGGAGTATTACAATCACTTCTTTCACAAGATGAAGCAGTGTTGTTTTGTCTCTTGTTTGTCTCTTCTTTCACTACTTCCATTTGTCTAGAAGACTGCAAGGGGTATGTGAAACTCTTTGTCATGTGATTAGGATTACTCTCTGGTGTCATTTGATGGACCAAAGGGGTAGTAGGGTTATTACAATGACTCCTTTCACAAGATGAAGCAGTGTTGGTTTGTCTCTTATTCGGAAACGAGAAAAGTGAATCCCCGCCATCAAAGAAATCTCCCAAATCAGGATCACCAAGAAGACTCCTAGCACGTTGCAATGCATCACCAGAGATGGATATAGACCTTCCCCCTGCAGTTTGGAATTTAATTGGAGCTTGCTTAACATCAGCAACACCACCTGCTATATCTGGTTGCAAAATTTTATTATTCTCAAAATCATTCTTTAATCTACCAACTAAAGGACTTTGAAATGACACAGAATTAATCATCTTATGACTATCCATAAGCTGTAAATGAGGTGATTCTTCATCAATAGCATGAAATATCTTTGCATTATGAGGGGTTTGGATATTACTACCAACCGTGTCTTCATTCAATCCCAGTAACGTCTTTGCTCTAACCAAACCGTTTGAAGATATTGTAACTTTTCTTCCAGAGCCTGTCTTAAAAAGAGAATTCGAGATGCTACAACCATTATCTATCGCACGCTCTTCACCTGCAAAAAAAATAAAAATAAAAAAAAAAATCTTAAAGGCACTTCAAAATTCACCTCACTGGACATCGAGAAATCGGGATATATATTTAGGGAAACAAACAATTTATCAACTACAATATAAAAACATGAGGAAATAGAGAATAAATAATTAGGTATAAGCAGTGGAATGAATGAATGAAGAGAATGAGAAAGAGGCACCAACCTTGAGGAAGGGTTAGGGGTGAGAAAAGGTGTAACGTAGAAGCTTGGAGGAGAATATCGGACATTGAAGGAAGGGGAGAGGTGGGAATGGGAATGGGCAAAGGTGTGACATTTGCAGCGTCTATGTTGATTTCCCAACGGTAATTGTTTTCGGCGTCGGAGAATATCTGCCACGTCGACATTCTTCTTCTTCGTCGCAGCAAATTAGGGATCTATTTTGAGTTCGCTTTTTTTATTTTCGGGAATGGCGGGAAGGTTCGCTTCAAAGCTGAAAGGTAGAGGGAAGCACGAACGCTACGCACTGATCTTTCGGTCTCTGTGGAGGTTTTTTCTTTTTGAATTAGTTCTCGAATAAATACTCGCATGTGTTTTCGAATTAGTTCTCGAACCATGGGTAAAATATTTCAATTTTTTTTGTGCAGCTATATATTTTTTGGTGATAAGGTAAAATATTTCAATTTAGAGTAAAAAAAATATATATTTCAATTAATATTATTTTAGAGTAAACGATAGTTCCATCAAGTTACGGTGTCTCTCTTATTTTGTTCCTAAAACAGTGGCGGAGCTAAACAAAATTCTTTGAGGGGGCGATTTGATAAGAAATATATTTATTAATATTTAACCATTGTTAAAATAAATGATGATGACCTAGTGGTTTCGTTCGCTTGTTTTATACACAAACACATAGTTCAATTCTTACTTGTGTCATATTTTCGTGATATTTTCTGCGCACAAATCTAAAATAAACATGCAAAAAACTAAAAAATACTAAAATTGAATTCGATCCCTGACACTTGAATAAACTGGCAAAAGAATAAACTGGCAAAACCACTACACTGGTGTAGACTATGGGTCAGGATCAAATGACATCAAGTGTTAAACTTAGCATAATAACACCTCTAATAACTTTGTGTATAATGCAAATTTTGCCGATCCAACCATTGAATCATGTTATATCAACTCGATAACCATATATACAAATTTTTAGATAATTCGGACATTTGTAGATATGTAATTTAATAATGCACATTTACTTATATGTATCATATTATATGTCAAAATAAAGTGATCCGATGAAGTATCAAATAATTTTAGAATTTTATGAATTTAGATATGTTGAATCTATTTACTAACACTACAAGAAAACGCGGGTCGTCGGTAACGCACAAAAACCGTCGGTAACGGAGTTTTACCGACGGCCTCAAGCCCGTCAGTAATATGGTCGTCGCAAACTATTACCGACGGGTCTAATTCGTCGATAAATGGTCGTCGTTAATTTCCGACAGACATGACCGTCGGTAATGGAAGACGATGATTACCGATGGGTAAGGCCGTCGATATATTGTTCTGTATTTTTTTTTTACTTTTTTAATGAATTAATTAATTTAATGAATTAAATAATTTGTTTAGTTAATTTATTAATTTAATTTAATTTAACTATTTTATTTATTTTAATTTAATTAGTTGATTTATTTATTTAATTAATTAATTAATTTGTTATTTAATGATTAAAATTAAGTATTTATTTATTATTTAGTTATTTAATTATTAACTTATTTCATATTAAGAAATGTGATAACGTAAATTAAAAATCAAAGTAAAAAAGAAACATAATATAAATTAAAAATATCCTCAGAATATCAAAATATAAAAATATAAGTCAAAATATCACAAATAATCCTGATAGTCCTGATCATGCACGAGATGCTCTAAACCATTCACGTCATCGACATCATCAGTACCATGAGATGGGGGAGGCGGAGGAGGTGGCTGATGATGAGGCCGAGGCTACTGGCGAGCTAACATCTCGTATATTTAATACTGGTTTTTCTCCGATATTAATAATTTTTAATATATTTAATATATCTAACATATTTAATATATCTAACATATTTTAATACAACATCACAACAAAAACGTATTCAAAACTTCTTTTCACAATTTTGTACATATTTTCTCAAAATCTTGGCATGACCTATTTGTATTCTCAATAGTTTTTCACTTTCCAATTGTGATCTAAACATAGTCAAAACTTGATAATCTAAAACATCAGACTATAACTAATGTTATGCCGTCAAACCACAATTTATAGTTCGTATTCAATTATCTAAACTTTAAGAAAATACAAATTTATTAAATTACAAAATGTTTCCGGTTATAAGAAAAAATAATTTACTCCATTTCCCGTCATTCTTTGACTCTAAGTTTGAGCAACTTCCAAATCTAAATACTCTACTCTTAGTCCTTAGTTCTGCAAAATCATATAGGATTGAGTAACAAACTAAATTCCACGAGCATTCCCAAAAAAGAAATAGAACATGCACAATCCAAAGATTAAGGCATTCAAAAATCATAGCTCACATCATCTTAAACACATACCACTCATCAGATTTTTTATTTTAATAGCATGGTACAATCAATCTATCATGATTTAAGTATTTGAAACACATCAAGCTCAAAGCAAGGTCTTCATGACAGCACGCATATTTCACATTATGCAGAATTTTCATTTCGTACCAAGCATACCAACACATGAACATAACTAAACATATATCACCTCCCCATCCTTTGTCTACAATTCAAACTCACCTCCAATCTTAAATTTTCCCAATATTAATTATGCCAATCCCCTTCATAATGATTGTACCCCAAGCTAATTAAATCATGTTCCGGACTGGGTCGAGGCCCAATCCGAAGATCCACCTTCCAAGCCCAATCTGAAGTTCTGTCCACGCCTCTCCGCCTTCCCTCAACGCGGCCGACCCAACGGTTCTCGGCATTAAAGGAATTTAATGCCGACTTCCGGGTTTCACGGAACGGTTACTCATCGGTAACCGTCCTCAACTCATATTTAAAGAAGACCGCGTCGAACGGTCGAGGTAATGATTTTTCTACCACCTCTTTACTCACCTCGACACACACTGACTTGAGCGTCGGAGTGTTTGCAGGTACACCACCCAACACGCCGTCGTCATCCGTCGCGAGCATAACCGCCTTTGCTTCCCTCGGTCATCCTCACGAAGTTACATTGAACATTGGCGCCCGTCTGTGGGAATTCGTTTCTGATTTCACCTTCTTTGTCGAAGTCTCCCTTCTTCACTCGACGATGACTGGATCGAAGCGTCGGGTCGCGACTAGCAGTTCCACTCATGCGAACGCAGATCTGGAACCACCTCATCATGAACCTGTTAATTTCATCGGTGAATATGAGAGACAGAGGAATAACCTTCCGCCTCCGCATCAGCATGACGTCGTTCCGATCGTCGTTCTTTGCTCAGCCGATGTCGGAGCAGACCGCCTCCATCCTCATTCGCGAGTTCCGCGAATTCATTCGAAGCCATGCCGAAGAGATGCATGCTCAGAATCAACGCCTCGATCGAATGGAGAATCAGCAGAAGGAACTCTCCGCTCGCGTTGCCACCTGGTCGAAACAGAAAGATCGAGTCTCCGTTCTCCTCGGAGATCGAAGAGTCTGAAAATCTCAGATCTGTTCATCGCCACCACCGCGGGCACGACTCCACGCCGCTCTGGGCATAGAGCACTCCGCGTGCTCATTACGTTTCATCAACTCCTTCTCGAGCAATGACACGAGTGACTCGGCGGGGCCTTTGGTCTTTTACATCCGAGATCATGAAATTCCCGATTCCAAAGCATCTTGAAACCACCCGCTTTGGACTCATACGACGGCACCACCGACCGACGAGCATGTTGGTTGCTTTGATCTTGTCATGGGCTATCGAGGCGCCCGAGGCGGTGAAGTGCGAATCTTTCCCTCACTGAAGAAAGCGGCGTTGTCTTGGTTCCGGACTCTTAAGAAAAATTCCATTGGTTCGTGGGTGAGCTCGTCGACCAGTTCTCCGCGCATTTCACTGCGTCTAAAGTCCAACCCAGTCGGCGGCAGCGCAGTGTGAAGAAAGATGAGTCTATCGGAGACTACGTCGAACGCTTCAACAAAGAAGCCATTTTGGTGAAGAAATGCTCGACGAGATGAAGGCTGTACTTGCTAGAGCGAGGCCTGATCGAAGGAAATCTATTCGGCGTCGGCGTTGGTGTCGACAAGCGAAGACCACTGAGCGAGTTCCTGGCGAGCTCGTAAATTTATGAATTACGAAGAGAAGTTGATGGCATCAAAGCCAAAGACAAATCCCAGAGTAACATTGACAATCACAAGATTATACGAGAAGAACTTCGACCTCGCCAGCGAATCACGAGGAGCTTGCGGCCTCAGCGAGGTCGCAGTAAATAGAAAATCACAGCAAAGATGAAGAAATATTATAGTTGAAACAAATGTATCCTAAACACATAAATGTGAAGCAGTGAAGTATGATTGAAGAAATACGCAATCAGCATTTATTTACTATCAAAACATTGCACCTCTGATGGAACTTCGTGCCGAGACCGCGTGCACGAGCTCGTGATAAAGCCTTGTGCGTTGGCACGAGCACCTGACGAAGAGATCGACCTCGTGCTGAGACCGCGTGCATGAGCTCGTGATAAAGCCTTGTGCGCTTGCACAAGCACCTGATGAAGAGATCGACCTCGTGCCGAGACCGCGTGCACGAGCTCGTGATAAAGCCTTGTGCATTGGCACGAGCACCTGATGAAGAGATCGACCTCGTGCCGAGACCGCGTGCACGAGCTCACCTGATGAATGAAGAGATCGACCTCGTGCCGAGACCGCGTGCACGAGCTCGTGATAAAGCCTTGTGCGTTGGCACGAGCACCTGACGAAGAGATCGACCTCGTGCTGAGACCGCGTGCATGAGCTCGTGATAAAGCCTTGTGCGTTGGCACAAGCACCTGTGATCGACCTCGTGTCGAGACCGCGTGCACGAGCTCGTGATAAAGCCTTGTACGTTGGCACGAGCACCTGATGAAGAGATCGACCTCGTGATAAAGCCTTGTGCGTTGGCACAAGCACCTGTGATCGACCTCGTGCCGAGACCGCGTGCACGAGCTCGTGATAAAGCCTTGTGCGTTTGCACGAGCACCTGATGAAGAGATCGACCTCGTACCGAGACCGCGTGCACGAGCTCGTGATAAAGCCTTGTGCGTTGGCACAAGCACCTGATGAATGAAGAGATCGACCTCGTGCCGAGACCGCGTGCACGAGCTCGTGATAAAGCCTTGTCGACCTCGTGCCGAGACCGCGTGCACGAGCTCGTGACAAAGCCTTGTGCCTTGCACAAGCACATCAAGCCTCGTGTCGAATCGCGGCCAGGCGTGGACCACGCAGGTCCCGACCGAACTACTGACCAACCACGCCATGACGACACTTGCAGTTCCTTATGAACAAGGACGTCGAACGTCGACATCAACGAACTTCGACAACAAGTCACCACCTCGACATTCGAGCTAGCGACTGGGGCAATCGTTCAATCGGGCCGAGGCCCAATCCGAAGATCCACCTTCCAAGCCCAATCTGAAGTTCTGTCCACGCCTCTCCACCTTCCCTCAACGCGGCCGACCCAACGGTTCTCGGCATTAAAGGAATTTAATGCCGACTTCCGGGTTTCACGGAACGGTTACTCATCGTTAACCGTCCTCAACTCATATTTAAAGAAGACCGCGTCGAACGGTCGAGGTAATGATTTTTCTACCACCTCTTTACTCACCTCGACACACACTGACTTGAGCGTCGGAGTGTTTGCAGGTACACCACCCAACACGCCGTCGTCATCCCTCGCGAGCATAACCGCACTGCTTCCCTCCGGTCATCCTCTGAAGTTCTGTTCAGAACAAATCCTAAACAAAGTGATATAGCATTTCCCCCATTCAAAACAACATGCAAGAACTGAAAATAGTGTGCAACAATCATGTTAATGCACGAAATGGTGCAAGGTCGTACCTTTGATCCTCTGCCTGGCAGTTGGGAGATGAGCTCCGCGGTGAGTATTCCTCCTCCGAGCGTGATGTCCTTCCTCCTTCAGACCGGCGGGTGGGGTACCTGCAAAAGGCACTCCGATGCCTAAGTTAGATAGGGCTTTTTAGGGTGAGCATAGAGCTCGCATCATAGAGATGAGTTTTAGGGTTTAGAGAGAGTCCTCTTTAACCTGAGGGGCTAAGCCCCTTTATATTGGAGAGTTTGTTCCGTGATGTGCGCTTCGTTCCCTTCCTCAGCAAGTTACCGTTTGAACGAGATGGGCCTGTACCCGATAGGGTTCAGGGCTTATCTTTATCTGGCGTGGTCCCCAATATTAGGGTTTACGGTATTACTGCTTTGTGTGCCTTACGGAGGGTTTGATACCTCCCGGTTGAGTCGGTCGCCGCCGCCTTTGGCAGCCCTGCTGGGTTGGTGGGCTCGGTCATCGTCTCTGGGGCCCTGCTCGGTTAACGGGCTTAGGTCGGTACTCGGCCACTATGGAGCTCAGCCCGGGGGCCTAGCTAGGAGGGCCGGGACGGAGGCGGCACCACACCTGGCCGGGCGTCTCAGGTCGGTGGCAATTCGTCAAGCTCGGGTCAGCAGGGACCGAGCTGGTCTGCACCTGGTCGGCAAGCATACTAGGACTCGGCTCGGGACCGGTCCATAACACAAGCCCCCTAGACTCTTCGCACGAAAGGGCGGAGGGTCTATCCAGTGTCCTTGGGTCGGTATCCGAGTCGAGTCACCAAGGTCGGGGGTGTGTCCCAGAAGCTTGTTTGTCTGGGGTCACGCTCCATGTGTTACACCTTTACTCGGCGTTCTGCTATGTGATGGGACTCAGATGGGACGTCTGCTCAACCGTTCCTCTTCCCGCCGTCGATCATCTGACGCGGCCTGAACCGCTAGATCTACATCCAGTTTCATAAATGTAGGGCTCAGATTGGTTCGGCTCAGCTCGGTGATCCAGTTAGGAGCCCAGCTCAGAGGCCGGCCCGTAACACAAGCCCCCTAGACTTTGTTAACTCGAAAAGTTAGGAAGTCTATATTATTTGTTTGTTTTTTGACCCTACGAATGAGGGCTATTGAATGGGGAGTGATCCGTTGTTGATTTTGAACCATAAGTCCCCGAGACTTGCTTGCCGATCAGCTGAGCGTTTGTCGAGAGTAGTAGGTCGGGTTGGACCCATCTAAGTGCCACGATCGATTACATGGGTTTCAGCTGTCAATAATATAATGACTGGTCAGATGATCCGATCTGCGAGGCATGAGGTCTAAATGTCTCAGATGACCTTTGTGGTCTGATTTCTGAGGTCTGAGCTGGTGAGAGGTACTGGACCTCGACTGATCACGTCGTCTCCCTTGGTTCATGTGCTACATGAGTCAGGCATTAACCTTATTTCCTGTCTTTACAAGGGGACGTAAGCCCCCGATTGTTTAACTGCGTCGCGGCTGCACTTATTCCAGCATCCTCGTTGTTTCTCCAGGATGGTCGGTCATGGTCGAGCTTATTCGATCTGGGCTCGCTGTGGCCGAGCAAGTTGTAACCGAACTTGTGAGAGCTACATGAGGCACTTGGAGGACCAAAAAGAGTTGCAAAATGAGGGAGATCTCTTGGCTTTCGACCTTGCGATTGAGAATGAGAAATCCTCAACCGAAGCTGTTCGGGCGGAGGAGTATAAGAGTTTTTGTGCTCTACAGTTCAAGGAGGGCTTTGATAATGCCTTTGCCCAAATCAGGGTGGTTACCCCCGATTTGGATATCTCAGAGCTTGACTTCACCAAGACTACGAAGGATGGCAAGATTGTGAAGGAGGAGGATGAAGCCGAAAAGACCAACCAGGGTGATCCCGATGAAGCAAGGGAGAAGCGGTTCTT
The DNA here is from genome assembly GCA_037113605.1 of Calophaca sinica. Classification (NCBI taxonomy): domain Eukaryota; kingdom Viridiplantae; phylum Streptophyta; class Magnoliopsida; order Fabales; family Fabaceae; genus Calophaca; species Calophaca sinica. Next base: position 40,458,528 of record CM073735.1, on the reverse strand, counting down.
TGCGCTAACATAGAGAATTATTGCCGATGGTGGCCTAACAGAGTCGAGGGATACCCTTGAGTAGTTTGTATTTGCTTTCTTTTATGCTTTGTGAGGTAGCTTAAGTGGAGCAGCAGTAGAGCTCGACAGGTCTTCGAGCTGACTTGATGATTTAGACCAGAGGTTTTTCTTTAGGTCGAGTTATCACCTTCCGAGCTGCTTTAGAGCTCGCCAGGCCTCTTTGCTGACCTGAAATCTTTGGAACCGCAGGGGTTAGTCTTTGTCGGGCTGTGTTTGAGCTCGATACGTCTTTATGCTGACGGTGTCTTTGAAACCACAATGGTCTTGTTTAGCTCGACAGGCGACCTTAGCCGAGCTGCTTTAGAGCTTGTAGGCCTTTATGCCGACCTGGTGTCTTCGAAACCACAGGGGTTGTTTAGGCCGACTGGCGACCTTCCGAGCTGCTTTTGAGCCAGGCCTCTATGCTGACCTGGAATCTTTGGAACCGCAGGGGTCGAGCTGCGAGTGAGCCCACCAAGCCTTTATGCTGACTTGGGTTTAGGACCACGGGGGTCGAGCTGCGAGTGAGCCCACCAAGCCTTTATGCTGACTTGGGTTTAGGACCAAGCCTTTATGCTGACTTGGGTTTAGGACCACGGGGGTCGAGCTGCGAGTGAGCTCACCAAGCCTTTATGCTGACTTGGGTTTAGGACCACGGGGGTCGTGTCGAGGTCGAGGTTCTTCCGACGCTGGGTGCCGAGCTCCGTGGCGTGCTCGACCTTTGGTTTTGGGGCACTGTTCCTGCCAAAGTATAGACAACTTGCAACAACTTGATGTAATAAGGTTAGTATTAATTTTTATGCTGGGTAAAGTGCTCGTAGTCGAGCTTTATACTTCCCTGTGAGTAGTTGATTTGGCTGTCCAAGCGGCAAGGTCGAGGTCATCAAATAATCATGGTCAACGACGTAGCCGAGTTTAAAGCCGTCTGAATATTGAAATTGTAGAGGTGGGCCTGGTAGGTCGCCAGAATCTTTGGGCTGCGTATCCACCTGTTGGTTGTCTGGTTTTGAGGGACGTATCTGTGGTCGTCCGAGTTGATGGGGTCAACAATGTGGTTGACTTGAGCTCCTCCAAATAACATGTCATGCGACTGAGTTGAGGTCAACTCGGTAGTTGAGATGAGGTTGACCAAGCTGAGTGGTTGAGCTTTGTCAGGCGTATCTTGATTTCTTCCAAGATTTGTGGCTGACCTGCGTTCCTTATTTTTAGGATACCCCACGATTTGATTTTGATCTCGTCCGAGATTTGTGTGGCTGACCCGCACTCCTGGTTCTTAGGGTATCCAAAGATTTGATTTTTATCTTGATCTCTGATTAGAAACACGTTCTTCTGGAGCCTGAACGTTGAGGCCATAAGTTATTTTCGATCCTTTGTCGTTTGCCTGCTTCCTTTCGAGATCGGATGATGTGTTCGCCACGAGAAGGTCTCGTGTTCGGTGTGCTCCTGTTTTTGCCTTCCAAAGTTGCTCGTCAATAGCCAGTAAAGGCCGATCCGCTTTGATCGCTTTTTCGCCTGAGGTGCTCCAAGTTCTGATCTTTAGGTTGATACCATCCTGCTCGCGTGGTATCCTTGAGGCCCAGGCTAGTTTTACCGGGCCCCACGGTGGGCGCCAATGTTAATGCACGAAATGGTGCAAGGTCGTACCTTTGATCCTCTGCCTGGCAGTTGGGAGATGAGCTCCGCGGTGAGTATTCCTCCTCCGAGCGTGATGTCCTTCCTCCTTCAGACCGGCGGGTGGGGTACCTGCAAAAGGCACTCCGATGCCTAAGTTAGATAGGGCTTTTTAGGGTGAGCATAGAGCTCGCATTATAGAGATGAGTTTTAGGGTTTAGAGAGAGTCCTCTTTAACCTGAGGGGCCAAGCCCCTTTATATAGGAGAGTTTGTTCCGTGATGTGCGCTTCGTTCCCTTCCTCAGCAAGTTACCATTTGAACGAGATGGGCCTGTACCCGATAGGGTTCAGGGCTTATCTTTATCTGGCGTGGTCCCCAATATTAGGGTTTCTGGTATTACCGCCTGTGTGCCTTCTGGAGGGTTTGATACCTCCCGGTTGAGGTCGGTCGCCGCCTTTGGGAGCCCTGCTCGGTTGGTGGGCTCGGTCATCGTCTCTGGGGCCCTGCTCGGTTAACGGGCTTAGGTCGGTACTCGGCCACTATGGAGCTCAGCTCGGGGGCCTAGCTAGGAGGGCCGGGTCGGAGGCGGCGTCACCTGGCCAGCGGCGTCTCAGGTCGGTGGCAATTCGTCAAGCTCGGGTCAGCAGGGACCGAGCTGGTCTGCACCTGGTCGGCGAGCATACTAGGACTCGGCTCGGGACCGGTCCATAACAAATCACTACAAGAAATTTGACATATACCTATGGACGCCTATAGCAACGGCAGTTAAAACCGTAGGTATATGTAACATATACCAACAAGTGTTTGCTACACCGTTGGTTTAATATTTCAATTGAAAATACGAAGTTTTCATTAGCGTTAATAATAAGAAAAAATTGCGTATAGAGTAAATAAAATGCGTATATAAGTGAACATAGTGGGTATAGCAAATTAGGAGGGGTCACTAAATCATTTACCAATAGAATGAAAATGGTGGGTATAGCAAAGGAGGTGTCACTAAAACCTATAGTGATGGAAGTTTATCCGTGGGTATAGCAAAATTACGTGTTTTGTTAAAACATATACCAATGGAACAATAACCGTGGGTATAGCACCAAGGTTTTGTCCAACGGTCGAAACAGTCGTCGCTATAGGCTATAGCGACGCTTGTTTTCCGTGGGTATAGGCCGATAAAGATGACGGAGAAAAGCGTCCGTTGGTATAGGTTTTACGACCTATACCTACGGTTTTTAACCCTTTACCTATGGATTTATGCCGTCACTATATGTCAAATTCTTTGTAGTGAATACATGGTTTTAGTTGAGTTTCTTTGGCAAAGGCCACCAAACAAAGGACCACAAATCAAGGAAAAACAAGAATTTGAACTATAGTTTAGCATAAGATCACAGAACAATGAGTTTCTTTTTCTCTTTCGTTTAATCCAAACCTTGGTTCACAACTCAAATTTGCTAATACTATTCCTTCACTGATTTTTTTTTCATATTAATCCTCATAGCAGAACAGAAAGGTGTAGTGATTTTAACCAAGTTTGTGATTGGAAACCATTCAAGGAAAAGAATAAAACAGGTAGTGCACCTTGGGAGGAGAGGGCCGACCAAGGTTGACGGTGACAGATCCTGGGTGAACAGATGAGAAGTGTTGCGACAAAGGGCAGAGCAGAGTGGTGGTCGGCCAAGGTTGATGGTGACAGATCCTGTAACAGCGGCACAACAAGTGGAGAGGGAGGACGACATGGTGGTGGCGATCGGTGTGGTGGAGGACGGAGGCAGGCGTGGTGGCTGCGGCAGCGATGCAAGGGGAGAGAAGAGAAGAGAGGAGAGAAAATTGGGAATGGGGGGAGAAAAGCTCGTCCTTTGCTTGTAAACGGAGGTTACCGACAACCTCATTTAACTTATCGACGACCACTACTTCAACTGTTGACAACCCATTTTCGTCGGTATTTGAAAATGCAGCGGGAATCTAAAATGCGGCAAAGTTACCGACAGACAGTAGCCATCGAAAAAGTTGGTTTACGAGTACCGACGGTCTAGGCCGTCGATAAAGCTCCATGAACGACACGTTAGAGTTACCGACGGGTGAGGCCGTCGGAAAAGGCAATTTTTTTGCGACGGATTGTGGCCGTCGGTAATAGGCTATGCCCGATTTTTCTTGTATAGCAAAACTTTCAATTCAACTGTTGAGTCGTCGAAATTTGCATTATACACAAATTTATTAGAGGTGTCATTATGCTAAGTTTGACACATGGTGTCATTTGATATATATATGAGATTGCTAATGTACTCCCACTTAGTTTTTAGAAGGAATAAGTTAGCGACCTACACCACCAACACATGTCGGTCCGAGCGGAAGGGGCTCGGAATCCCTTAAGCAAGGTCTCGAGTTCGAGCCTTGTGGATGGAAAAAACATGTTTGGAAGAGGTCTCCTTAATTACCCGACAATACCTCGACCGGAGATTAGTCTCATAGGCGGTCCAAAAGACCGAACCGATGGGGATATTTCGAGGGACCTACTAGGCCCAAATGGCTAATTACAGTGGGGTCCATAAAAAAAGTTAGCAACCTATACTTCTTTGTTTTGACTAAAAATTCAACTCTTTTTTTTTATAAACACTACTTAAATGAATGGACATGGATATAATTTGTACTTTTAAATTTAAAATTCTCTAATTTCTCTCTCCTTACCATTAATGTTTTGTTCCCTCTCTTTTCACAATTAATATTTCTCCAAAATAATTTACATTAAGTTTATTAAATAAAAAAATGTGTTGAAAAAATTAGAAATATGTTGACAATGTATTGCTTTTATTTTTATAATTGTATAACGGGTGATTTTATGGTTTTACTATTTTTTTAATAGATACAGTTTACTGTTATACTTATTAAAAACAACATGTACGATTGTTTTAGTATTTTTTTTAATGTACTATTATTTTACTATTAAACTTTACAATTAGAGTTTCTTTATAAATTACTTGCTTAATTAGAAATTAGAATTTCTTGTGGAATATAATGTCATTTTAAAAACCGTGCAATTTAGTTTAAGTGCTACCAGAAATTTTGTATAATATAAAGTAGTGAATGACACTATTTTTGAAATTGTAAAAACTATTTTTTTTTTGTCTCGTGACCCACAAACTCAACTCGAACCGACCCGCTCATCACCGAATTGGTTTGGTTTGGGTTTGACGGGAAAACTACAATTTTTTTTACCCAACCCAAACAAAACAAAAAAAAAACTTGATTGGTTCGGATAACAGGTTTAGTCAAAATCGACCCAACCCGACTAGTTCTAATATTTTATAGTAGTTAAAGAACTTTAAATATAACTTACACGTAACTAAAAAACAAAAGATAATATAAAGTTATTTAATTAATAAATTATCATAATTAATTACATTTAACTTTTTTTAATATATAAATATTTAAATAATTTCATCATTATTGAGAAGTAGGCTCTGGAAAATAATGCTTGGCTAAGTAAAAAAGCCCAAAATAAAGCTAAACGAGTAATGCAAGCACCACCACTTGTGGGTAAGACCAATGACCAATAGAAAACAAATAGCAGCAAATAAGATATTGATAAATAAATAAGTTGGTGATGGTCCTTGAAATTATAGGTTTAGACAATTTGGTCCCAAAATTAATAAAATTATAAAATAATATCTATAATTGAAAAAATCTGCTAACAGAAATACAAAGATTAAGGTAGTGTTTGACCCAACTTTTGTTGGGCTTATCTTTTTCTTAAAATAAAAGGATAAGTTAGCCCAAACACTCTTGTGCTAAAAGCTCTAAGCCTATGTTTGGTTTGGCATTTGCATATGACAAACATGTGTTGCCCAGCTCAAACATTATTTGAATATGATATATAGATGTTTGGGTTTTCCATCAAAAATCAATTTTACTTGTTTAAAATTGATTCCACCAGAAGCTACAAATAGTAGCTTCCACGGTGATGCAAATTGATTTTACCCATTGTATATTGACATCTTCCCCAACAACCCTTTACTGTATGAATAAACTTTTAATTTAGTCCATAAATTTAGACATTCTCTCTTATTTAGTCCATATATATATATGTGTGTGTGTGTGTGGTCCCTAAAATTTGTGAAATCAGTCAAATTAGTCCCTATAATTTTGTGAAATTCATCTCATTAGTCTCTGTAAGGGACAACTTATAACACTTTAGGGACTAATTTGACGGACTTCACAAAATTTATGGTCTACTTATTAATTTCATATACTTTAGGGGCTAAATAGAAGAGAAAGTATAAGTTGAGAGAATAATTGTTACTTTTTTTAATTTATTTTCACTAGAAATTTTTTTAATGTTATGGTTTTGCTTATCTCAGTGCGCTAATGTTATTATGTCAAAAAATTTTGTATTTGCTATATCCAAAAAAAATTGTATTTTCAGTCAAAAAAAGTTGTATTTGTTAATTAAAAGTTTAGAACATAACTTTTTCAAAAGAAAATAAAAGATTCATTATATTAAAAATTTAAAGAGTTTCTTTAAATAATTATCTAAACTAGAAAAGAAATTTTGTTTGATGCACACATCTTAGGACCTATTTTAGTAATTTCACATTCAAAAGCAATTTTGATCCAAACTATCCAAACAATGTGAATCGATAAAAATCACTTTTTCCAGAATGTATTCAAACATAAATCACATTACTTTCAACTCACTTTTAAGCAAAATCAATTTTACAAAATCAATTCAAGCAAAATCAATTTTCGTCGCAGCAGAACCAAATACACACTAAAAAAGTGGTCTATTTGTTAAAGAAGAAAATAGATAAAAGAAGAAGAAATTAGATAAAAGAATTAGTGAAGAGTGACAAAATCCAGGTTTTCTTCTCTTTAAACCTCCTGGACTGGGTGAATAGCAATATGATCTCTGATTTTGGTAGTCAAGGTAAAGAGAATTGGAGAAATATTTTCATAGTGATCTGTTATAGACTTTGGTTTTGGCGCAATAATAGAATCTGTTCCGGACTGGGCCGAGGCCCAATCCGAAGATCCAACGCTTTCAGGCCCATTTCCGCATGCCTCTCCACCTTCCCTCGATGCCACATCGACGCGCCGACCCAACGGTTCTCAGCATTAAAGGAATTTACTTCCGACTCCCGGGTTTCACGGAACGGTTACTCATCGGTAACCGTTCTCAACTCATATTTAAAGAGACCGCGTCAAACAGTCAAGGTAATTATTATTTTTACCACCTCTTCACCCACCTCATTCATACACTGACTTGAGCGTCGGAGTGATTGCAGGTACCACCACCAAGGTCTTCCACCGGAGCTCGGAACACCACTGTGACCGTCTAATTCTTCCACCGTGAAGCGATACTTTCTCAGGTATCTCTTATGTTCGTCCAGAACATTGGCGCCGTCTGTGGGAACGACAAATCGCTCTCGTTCTTTTTCATGTTCACGGTGGCGAGAACATTCACAAAGAAATTTTCTCCTCCCGGTTGCGTGTTTTTCGATTCCGGTGAGAGATCACGAAGTTAAAGATCTGGTCAAATTCACGATTTCTAGGTCAGAAACTTGGAAAATTTGGGGGAAAGCTCTCGATCACGAAGATCGAAGAAGGAGATCTCATTCTTCTTCTCTCCAGACAGGCGATTTCTTTCTGGCTCTCACCTTGATTCCTGAATCAGAGCTTTCACTATGGATCTACTCACAGATCCAAATCGGGTTCATTCCCTCCTGACTAAACTCCTCGTCATCATCCGGCAACATCGACGCGACGATGTCTTCTTGAATAAGCCTCAAATATTGGCTTTACGGAAGTTTCACGATTTTGGGAAAGAGAGGCGCGAGTTGCTAGAATCTCACTCAATTCTCGCCATCGATTTGGCAGTTATTGACAACAAGGTCGTGAAGCAGAAGAGCGACTCAAATTCGAGTTCTTCCGCAGCAGTAGCGTGCAGGCGAGATCACAATCGCACGATGTCCTTATGACTGAGGTAAGATTCAAACTTCTCGAATTTCTTAACTAATTTCATTAGGTCGAAGAACATCGAAATCATTCTACATCACAAGGGAATGACGATCTCATCCATCAACTCACGGCCTACATATCGAGCTCACCTTGCAAGTGACCCCGAAGTTAGTCTGCACCGAAGTGCATTCTACATCACCAAGCAAGGGCAGGCATATGTAGATTTGTCACGAGTTCAATCTTACATGAAGGACTTCAGTTCACAGTTCACATCGTCGGCAATACGTTCGACATCTCTAGTTCGAAACACTGAGCTCGACAAGCTCACCACCTGCAGAAGAGTGGATTCATGACATGGCTCTCCTTAAAGCCACCACCAAAGATGAGAAGTTGGGCAATGTTTCTCTTACGCAGAAACTAGACACCGATTCAATCAACAAAGTGAAAGCAAAGCGACTTCACATGATTCTCTCGGATCTCAGCTCTCGACCTCAGACGGATTCACCTCCAAGCTCTTCAGCTTGGGAGTGAATCCTATCTTCTCGGACCTCGGATCTCAGATATCGGATCTCGACATCTCAGATCCGGTCAGCTTCGAGTGAGCGAATCATATCTTCTCGACATCAGCAAAGTCAGATTATCCTCTAAAACACAAGGGTAAAGAGCATGAGTGTATTTGAAAACAAGCCACGTGCGAAGAGCACATGCACTAAAATGACCTCGTGCACGATGGATGTCAAAATGACCTCGTGCCGGAGAGCACGTTGGATGTCAAATGACCTCGTGCACGTTGGATGTCGAACAAGCCATGTGTAAAAAACACGTGCACTAAAATGATTTCTCGTGCCGGAGAGCACGTTGGATGTCAAACGAAGTCATACACATTGGATGTAAAACGACCTCGTGCCGAAGAGCACGTGCGTTGTCAAATGACCTCGGATCTCAACATCTCGGATCTAGGATCTCGACGACGCGACAGATGATGAGGATGACAACCTCGGATCCCGGATCTCGACATCTCGGATCTAGGACCTCGACAAAGACAAAGAGTTTCTCCCACCAAGCTTTTCAGCTTAGATGAGGACGACAACCTTGGATCTCGACATCTCGGTTCTAGGACCTCGACATCACAGCTCAAAATCTAGACGAGGTATACATTTTCATGAAATTCCCGATTCCGAAGCATCTTCAGAAACCACCCGCTTTGGACTCATACGACGGCACCACCGACCCCGACGAGCATGTTGGTTGCTTTGTTACTGTCATGGGCTATCGAGGCGCCCAAGGGCCGGTGAAGTGCATAATCTTTCCCCTCACTCTGAAGAAGGCAGCGCTATCTTGGTTCCAGACTCTTAAGAAAAATTCCATTGGTTCGTGGACTGAGCTCGTCGACCAGTTCTCCGCGCATTTCACTGCGTCTAAAGTCCAACCAGTCGGCAGACCGCCGCAATTCGCCAGAAGAAAGATAAGTCTATCGGAGACTACGTCGAGCGCTTCAACAAAGAAGCCATTTTGGTGAAGAAATGCTCGACGAGATGAAGTCAGATTTGCTAGAGCGAGGCCCGATCGAAGGAAATCTATTCGGCGTCGACGTTGGTGTCGATAAACCAAGACCCTGAACGAGTTCCTGGCGAGCTCGAAATTTATAAATTACGAAGAGAAGTTGATGGCATCAAAGCCAAAGACAAATCCCCAGAGTAACATTGACAACCGCCAAGATTATCTGAGAAGAACTCGACCTCCTCGACGAATCGCAGGAGCTTGCAAAGACTCAAATGAGGTCGCGGTGAAACGTAAAAACGCAGCAAAGATGAAGAAATATTATAGTTGAAACAAATGTATCCTAAACACATAAATGTGAAGCGGTGAAGTATGATTGAAGAAATACGCAATCAGCATTTATTTACTATCAAAACCTTGCACCTCTGATGGAACCTCGTGTCGAGACCGCGTGCTGCACGAGCTCGTGATAAAGCCTTGTGCGTTGGCACAAGCACCTGTGATCGACCTCGGGCCGAGACCGTGTGCACGAGCGCGTGATAAAGCCTTGTGCGGTGGCACAAGCACACGATGAAGAGATCGACCTCGTGCGAGATCGCGTGCACGAGCTTCGTGATAAAGCCTTGCGCGTTGCACAAGCACTTGATGAAGAGATCGAGCCTCGTCGAGACCGCGTGCACGAGCTCGTGATAAAGCCTTGTGCGCTTGCACAAGCACCTCCGCAGCAGTGAATACGCGATCCGATTACTCGGGCGACCTACCAGGCCCACCTCTGCAATTTCAATATTCAGACGGCTTTAAACTCGGCTATGTCGTTGACCTTGATTATTTGATGACCTCAACCTTGCCGCTTGGACAGCCAGATCAACTACTCTCACAGGGAAGTATAAAACTCGACTACGAGCACTTTACTCAGCATAAAAATTAATGATAACTTTATTACATCAAGTTGTTGCAAATTGTCTATACTTTGACAGGAACAGCGTGAAAAAGCCTTGTGCGTTGGCACAAGCACCTGTGATCGACCTCGTGCCGAGACCGCGTGCACGAGCTCGTGATAAAAGCCTTGTGCGTTGGCACAAGCACCTGATGAAGAGATCGACCTCGTGCCGAGACCGCGTGCACGAGCTCGTGATAAAGCCTTGTGCGTTGGCACAAGCACCTGATGAAGAGATCGACCTCGTGCCGAGACCGCGTGCACGAGCTCGTGATAAAGCCTTGTCGACCTCGTGCCAAGATCGCGTGCACGAGCTCGTGATAAAGCCTTGTGCGTTTGCACAAGCACCTGATGAAGAGATCGACCTCGTGCCGAGACCGCGTGCACGAACTCGTGATAAAGCCTTGTGCGTTGGCACAAGCACCTGACGAAGAGATCGACCTCGTGCACGAGCTCGTGATAAAGCCTTGTGCGTTGGCACAAGCACCTGTGATCGACCTCGTGCCGAGACCGCGTGCACGAGCTCGTGATAAAGCCTTGTGCGTTGGCACAAGCACCTGATAAAGAGATCGACCTCGTGCCGAGACCGCGTGCACGAGCTCGTGATAAAGCCTTGTCGACCTCGTGCCGAGACCGCGTGCACGAGCTCGTGATAAAGCCTTGTCGACCTCGTGCCGAGACCGCGTGCACGAGCTCGTGATAAAGCCTTGTGCGTTTGCACAAGCACCTAATAAAGAGATCGACCTCGTGCCGCGACCGCGTGCACAAGCTCGTGATAAAGCCTTGTGCGTTTGCACAAGCACCTGTGATCAACCTCGTGTCGAGAACTGCCTCAGCAGAGGTGGAACACGAAGGTCCCGAATGAACTGATAAACAAAGCACGACCCGACGACGCTTGCCGTTCCTACGAACAAAGACGTCGGACGTCGACATCAATGAACTTCAACAACAAGTCACCACCTCGACATTCGATCTAGCGACTTGGGGGCAACTGTTCCGGACTGGGCCGAGGCCCAATCCGGAGATCCAACGCTTCAGGCCCATATCAGCTCACCTCTCCGCCTTCCCTCAACGTGGCCGACCCAACGGTTCTCAGCATTAAAGGAATTTAATGCCGACTTCCGGGTTTCACGGAACGGTTACTCATCGGTAACCGTCCTCAACTCATATTTAAAGAAGACCGCGTCGAACGGTCGAGGTAATGATTTTTCTACCACCTCTTTACTCACCTCGACACACACTGACTTGAGCGTCGGAGTGTTTGCAGGTACACCACCCAACACGCCGTCGTCATCCGTCGCGAGCACAACCGCACTACTTCCCTCCGGTCATCCTCTGAAGTTCTGTTCAGAACAGGTTCCATTGAGTTTTTGCACAAACCTTCTTCATCAATCTTGTTTCTCATCATCTCCTCTACCTATATCATCATCTCGATCATCATTTGAGGTATGAAAAACATAATTTTCTCTCCCTTCATGCTACTGTTTAGCGCCACTTCCTCCCTCCATTTTAGCTAGTTTCTATGCTTTCAAATCATGTCATATCGATAGGTTTTCTTCTTCATGACATTACCTACCTTTCTAACCATTTATTTGAGCTTGAAAAACAAATTGTTTCCTCTATTTTCTACAGTAGGTAGCGCCCAAAACCCTAACCACTTGGCTTGTTTTGATTTCTTGTTCTATGTTGTTGTATGTTGCTTCTTGTTGTTGTTTGTTGTTGATTTATTTGTTGTAGCATCATATAACCTCTTTCATGAGCAATTGATCAAAAACCTAACCTTGAGTAAAAGGGAAAATATGTTTAATCTTGCTTGAATCATGCATGAGATATGTTATTGTGTTATAGTAATTATTTAGGTGCTAATAGCATGACTAGTTTAATTTAATTAAGTGCAACATGTTAGTTTTGGGTCTTTTCTATTCTTGAGTCCTAAGAAACTTGCTATTTAATGGTCTTATTTTAAATTGTTGGACCCTGATGAAAATATTTTTTAGAAAACATAAACTTAGATTTTGATTAATTTGTGCTTAATATGCTACTTGATTTTAAGCTTGAATTAGTACTTAGGAAAAAAGGCCTTGTATGGTGATATGTATGAAAGAAGTTTTTAATAAAATTTTAGAGAAAAGGAATTAAGTTGTAATGCTTAAATTCTTGTTGTATTTGTTTAAGTTCTTGAGTTTAATGTTTAATTGGGTTGTAGTTAAGATTGGGATATGAGAGCTAAGTGCTATTAGAAACCCATAGATAGTACTAAGTTGTGCTTGTATTAGGAAGTGTGATTCCCGAGATCGTGCGGCACAGAATCGAGGTGTACGGGAGTGCGAACCCGAGGACGTGGGAGCAGTGGGATCCAGATTGAGGACGGTACGTGTCGAGGTCGATTGAGAACCGTACGTGTCGAGGTCGTTGTCGAGCTCGATTGAGGACAGCACGTAGACGCCTAGCTTGGAGTTCGGTAAGGGCAACTTCTAGATATGTTTAGATTTTATTTTTAGTATTTAAATGCTTCATTTAAATACGAAGAAGTCTGAGAACTCTACGAGTTCGAAGTTAGGGTCTTCGAACCCCTTCGTTTTGTTGTCGTGAGGTCGAACATTTATCCGAGTCTTCGTGGGCGAGCGAAAGCTGTTGCGGTTGGTCTCCTGAACCCAACCCCCCACACTTGTATGTTCCTCTCTGTTAATTCCATTGAGTTGCAGAGGGATGGATTCCTTGATTTGCTTGTCGAGCATGTAATGTTGTGATATGAATGAGTTATGCATTACTTGATATGAGATTGAATATATGCTGCGAATTGCGTGTTGCTGTTGAATTACGTTCTTCATGCAGGGTGTTTTTATCGCTTAAAATGTCGAATTGCGTTTTCTTCATATTAAGCATGCTCTCTTATTTGATATGCGGGCAAGTAATCTTATGCGTCACTCTTTGAATATTGTAAGCGGAGAGCTGTTCATCGAGTGAGAGCTAGGCGAGTCGTTATGACGTTTTTGAGCCGTGACCGGATAACTAAGGGTGCTAGGTCCCCTTTGTTTACGGGAGATTGACTAGGCGTCGCGTCAGAGGAACCGCATCGTGCATATCTAGGGAGAAACGAAAGATCCCAAGGCTACGGCTGGTATGTCGATTGATGGATCTGCGTCGCTTCAGGAATAATGGTCGAGTCGAGAGAAAATGGATCGCGGGTTGAGTCGAGTCTAGAGTGAGAGGTTGAGTCACGTTTGGTGAATGATATACATTGTTGTTTGCTTATTTCTTTACGCCTTGATTATCTTGATTTGTTGAGAAGTTGACCCTTTCCGTGGTGCCTTCAATCCATGATGGTTACCCAGCGATAAGCGAGGACGTAGGAACCCGACGGCAGTGATGGTGAGGAGGACCTCGTCGAGGATCCAGACGACGATCTCTATTTGTCGTGATTGATTATGTCTACTAGATGTCTTCTTGGGATGATTGTAGTATGTCTTTTGTGTCTGATGGTTGTGACGGTTAGGTAGAGTGATGTTTTGTTATTACTGAGGCATCGGGTGGTTCCACTTTGGAGCGACCTGCGTGGGTGTCTGCCGGAAGTACCCCCAGGGTATGATTGCTCTCTTGAAGGTCGTCATACCATAGGTGTATTTCTTTGTACATTCACTACTCTGTATTTTGCATACACTATCATTCCGACTTGTATATATATATATATTATCTATGTATGTTTTATTTAGGATTTAAGTCTTGTGTCTTAGTTGCACCATGTTTCGAAAAGCTATAATTACTCTGATGTGCACTAGCGGGATTTTTAAAAAAAAAAGTAAAAAAAAAAGTACCGCATTTTTCTGAAGGGCACAAGAGTACCGTTTTAAAACGCATCGCATACAGTTTTAGTGTAGCTCGGTAGCGGTCCGGAAACGGGTCGTTACAGGAGTGATTGCAGGTACCACCACCAAGGTCTTCCACCGGAGCTCGGAACACCACTGTGACCGTCTAATTCTTCCACCGTGAAGCGATACTTTCTCAGGTATCTCTTATGTTCGTCCAGAACAGAATCCATGAAGATGATTTTCAAATGTCTGATAATTTGGCTGGACTAGTGATGTGGGAAGTTGAAGACATCAACAACTCTCTTAAAGGAATTATGTCTCTATTGAATAACGGGAGATATACAGAATCCAAGATCAGATGGAAGACACCAGTTGAAGGTTGGCTCAAGCTAAACACTGATGGTTCTTCTAAAAGCAACCCTGGAGTAGCGGGCTGTGGTGGGGTGCTGAGGGATGCTTCAAAGCATTGGATTAAAGGGTTTGGGGCAAATATTGGTTACTGCACTGCCTATGTGGCCGAGACTTGGGGTCTTTGGTATGGTCTCAAAATGGCGTGGGATCTTGGCTGTACTCATCTGATAGTGGAATCTGACAATGTAGTGCTCGTTACCACCATTAAGAAGGGGAAGTGTCAAGGAAAAGGCAGTGATCTACTGAACAACATCATAGAGCTCATCAATAGGGAGTGGCACATCTCTCTCAACCATGTCTACCGAGAAGCTAATAAGATCGCAGATTGGCTTGCATCTTGGGGTACTACCCATCAATTAGGAATTCATTTTATGATTTCTCCTTCCAATGAGATTTGTAACCTCTTAGTAGGTGATTTACGTGGGGCTTCCATACCCCGAACTGTCTTAGTGTTGTAGGTGTTTCTGGGCGTTAGCCTCTTTATTTACCAAAAAAATAAAAAAGCTGTTATTGGACTTTTACGGAGCTTCTCGGCGACTTTTTTTTAAAACAACCTCCTTCGAATCCGTGCTACACCATTTATACATTTATGCACTTATATTTTCCCCCCCAAAATCACTATCTAGCGTTATTTTTTGGGGTACAATCTAGCGTTTTTTTTTCAACCGATAACACACATTTTTCATATCGAGCGGCCTTTACTTTCAGGGGACTACCACTGTCACACTGCCACATTTCTTTGCTTTGTGATTATTCCTCGCTCACGTTTCTTTTCTTTTCAAACTAGTGACGCGCGGGTATCCATTGGTATAGTTGCCAATAAAGCAGTGTTAGAACATTTTAATTAAATGACAGTAGAAATTTATTCAATTATATAAAAAAATGTATAAGCGTACATAACAATATCTCTTATATATTTATATAAAAAATTTATAAATTATAAATGTTTATAAAAATATCTTTTGTATATTTAAAATAGCTGTATTTAAAATTGTTGTAATTTTTTTTACTTTAATACAAAGTATACAATAAAAGATATACATATACACGGTATTAAGAATTTTCTATTAAAATTTACCAATTAATTTTTTTAGAAAAGCTCCACACTTTAACCTTTAGCTACTTATTTTATCAAAAAATGTTACACACACAAACGCTGAGTAGTTATAGTAAATGATATCTACGTAAGAATTGCTTTAAACTGTACAGATTAATAATTGTAAAAAGATGGTTAAATTATATTTTTAGTCTCTTATGTTTATTTTAATTTTCGTTTTGGTCTCTTATAAGTTTCAAATTGCCCCCTATGTGTAAGAGTTATATCAATGTGATCCCTCTTTTTTTTTTTGTTCCAAAATGATCCCTTATGTTACAAAAATTATACCAATATGGTCCCCTTTTTTGTTCCATAATTTACAAAAAAAAGGGACTATATTGGTATAATTTTTTTAACATAAGGGACTATTTTGAAAGAAAAAAGATGAATCACATTGATATAATTCTTATACATAAGAGACTAATTTAAAACTTTTAATATACAAGGACCAAACTGAAATTTAAAATAAACTTAAATGTACAAGAGTATAATTTAACACAAAAAGAATGTAGTGAGACCAATTGAAGAGTGGTTAGTTAGACTTAGAATGCATAGTGCAATCCTAAAAAAAAAAAGTGTAATGCAACCTGTCGTTAGAAGATTTCATTTCTAGTATAATATTCTACCGGGGACATCACTTCGATTTTCATTAATTGTAAATTCTTTTTGTGGCTTCATTCCTTCACCAAGTTTAGTCCAAAATTTTACAACTTAGTATTTTAAAATTAGTTTAACTTAATGACATGCATAATTATACCATTCACCTATTATATTTTTAGCGAATTAACTGTATTGAAAACATTATATAAATGCTTAAATACCATTTTAGCCTCTTAATTTATTTTTTAGGTTTAATTTAGTCCTTTAACTATTTTTTAGGTCAAATAAGTCCTTTAAGTTTTTAAAGTGGGTCAAATAGGTCCTTTTCGGCTTTAAGTTTTTAAGTTGGCCCAAATAGGTCCTTTAAGTTTTTAAGTTGGGTCAAAAGAGTCATTGCCACGTAGGACCTATTTGGCCAAACTTAAAAACTTAAAGGACCTATTTGGTCTAACTTAAAAACTTAAATGACCTATTTGACCCGACTTAAAAACTTAAAGCCGAAAAGGACCTATTTGGCCCACTTTAAAAACTTAAAGGACTTATTTGGCCCTAAAAATAGTTAAACGACTAAATTGAACTTTAAAATAAGTTAAGAGACCAAAATGGTATTTAAGCTTTAGATAAAGTTTCAACTTTCAAGTCATGTAGGGATCGGGGGAGATATATGACGCTGCAAATAGGTACTTTAATTTACGAGTTTGTTAATTTGGGTTAATAAAATTGGATACTTGTGTAAAATATTTTTATATCAAAAGTGCATATAAATTAAATTCTAATAAAATAGTCATAAGAGGGAAAAAGAGATATATAACACTGTTGATTATCAACGCTTGATGGAAGCCCTCACCTCTTTCTTTTTTTAGCTCACTTTCTCGTCCTTGACTTCGATCCGTTATAGTTAGATCTTGATGAAAGGAAAATTGGACATTAACAGAAGAATAATTACATAAATAATAGCAATTTTCTAACATCAATGAGAATGAATAGCACTTTCCAAAGACCAAAATGTCATCCAGAATCAAGTTAACACAATAATATTCGAGTCACATAAATATTTAAAAAATAGTAATCTATCGGTATCGTATGCGTGGTTGAATTGTTGTGTGTATTCTTGTAAATCCCTTTTTCATCTTTTTACATATTTTCCAACCAAAAATTTATTTTATTGACTGACTTTCAGAACAAATCATTACTTATAACTTCCAGAACAAAGATTTACGCATATATTCCATTTTAGATAAGAACGACTTTCAGTCATTATTTGGTTATCAAGCAAAAAAGGTACGTTGCATTCCCATTAAATAACATACTGTTCGTAGCACCAAAAATAAAAAAAAATAACATACTGTTCGGCATTTGCAACAGATTTGTTTGGGCTACCATGAGTTTTAATATCCTTTTACCATCAGTTTTTCCTTTTATGTTTAAAAAAAAGGACCTCCTTAAGTGGTTTAGTAATCAATATACACATGGCTGATCAACCAACTAAATTAATGGTGTATCTTATAACTAGAAAAAATAAATTAATGGTGTATCCCACAAAATTCTTAGATAGTACTTGAGACTTCATGAACCAGTGAAACACTCCTTTACTCACTCGGTGTGCGCATGATAGACCTGGTTGCAATACAAGCAAGTTAACTGCACCCTCATGTACGTGCTTTTTATTTTTTGAAGTCCGATGGCAGTAACAAGTGAGTATCTAGTAAGTATAGTCCGCGTTTTTTTATTTGTTTGAGACATACGCTGGACGACCATGGCCCAATCGGGCTAGCTCTAGTATGGGTACGAGCTATATCTGGCCAGGCCAAAAAGACATGATTTTTATTCGGGCTCAGCTCCGGTTGTGTTGCCCAAGCCTTATAATTTATCGGGCTTTTTTGGGTGGCATATTTTGTCAGCTCTAAGAGTCATCTATGTAAGGGAATGTGCTCTTATTGGAAAACTGATTGCTTCATGTTCCAAATAATGTCTTGATATGAGATTTTATCCCACTACAAGAATTTCCGTTGTTACTGACGGCCATTTTCCGTCGGTAAAGCACGAAAGCCGTCGATAAATCATTATTACCGACGGCCTCGGGGCCCTTGGCAAATGGCTCGTTGGAAATCCGTTACCGATGGCCATTAAAAGCCGTCGGTAATACCGAAGGCTAAGCCATCTAAAAACTATGTAGAGCCGTCGGTAACTCGGTGGTATATTTTAAATTTTTTGTGAGGCCGTCGGTACAACGCCACCATGTACGGTGGCGATTTACCGACGGCTAGGCCGTCGGTAACTCTCACAAAAAAATTTAAAATATACCACCGAGTTACCGACGGCTAAGCCGTCTGTAATTTATCGACGGTGAGCCGTCGAAGAATTATCGACGAAGTTATGACGGCCTAGCCGCTTGGTAAGATACTGTGATTCGTCGATAAGAATTACGACGGCTTAGCCGTCAGAGTCAGCCGGAAACTATGACCAAAAAATAAAAATAAGGATTGCTTTTGCGACGGCTTAGCCATCGGTAAATAAAAATTGAAAATTCCATCAATTTTTGCGACGGTGCGGCCGTCGGTATCGTCAATAACAATTTTTTGGAAACCTTTGTTTTTAAAACCTCGCCAAAATTTTACGGTACCTGACATATAAACGCAACAGCAACAAAGAGACATCAACATACATTTTTTAATGGCCATCAACATACATTGTCTTTAAGAGACATCAACATACATTTTTAATCATTAAAAGTCATAGTAAACAATCCATAATGTAATGTTACACAAATCCATAATGTCAAAAGCCAGAAATCCATAATGTCAAATAAGTCAATAATAAAAAAAGTCCGTAGCCTAACGGCAAGACTAATCCTCCTCAGACTCAGACTCCTCATAGTCCGGATGGCGACGACGGGATTTGTGGGTCTAGATGGCAGCAACACTGGCAGACAACTCCCTCAACTGCCGTTGAAACTCTTGATCCCGCTCCGAGGCAATTCTCCTTGCCTCCCGTGCCTCCCGAGCCTCCTCATCTGCCTTTCTCCTTGCCTCCCGTGCTTCCTCCCGTGCCTCCCGAGCCTCCTCCTCTGCCTTTCTTGCGCGCTCCTTAAAAGCCGCAATCTGTGCAGCCACCTCAAGAAATCTTGAAGCCTGGGATCGGGTGCGGTGCCAGATGCACGAGACTCTTGGGTCAGAGAGGAGACACCAGACCTAAAACGTCCGGACAAGCCTCCGACACCGTACATCCGTCCCCGAGTTCTACCCCCAGCAGATTGGGCCCATAACTGCAACTGAGTTGAGGGGTCAACACTGCCAGTTGCCTCCCCCCCCATCAGAGGTCTGAGAGGCGGCCTGCTGCACTTTCTCTTGATAGGCTTCCTGCTCAAAACAAAACAAAGTAAAGATTGGTTACAATATTGTTTATGAAACAAAATAAAATTAATTAAATAAAAAATGCAATGATCTGACTTACATATGTCTCCCTGGATCTGTTGTCCACCCAAGACTTATCCTTCTTTTTTATGTGAGTCTTCAAGAAGATCTCATCCACCATGGGCTCTCTACCCAACTCATCAGACTGAAACATAATTAAAAACGTTAGGAACATAATATAACAACAAATTTATGTGATGAATTTTAAGCAATAAAATGTTTAAAAAACATACCAGGTGTAAGGCATGCTCAGTGATAGATATAGATCCACCAGTATGCATAGAACCACCGCGGTTCTACTTGGCCTTGGTGCATTTCTCCTTATAGTCTGGAGCCTTCCACTTGGCATTAAGTTCTGCATAAGCCCTCTCGCCTATCCAGATTGGGCGTTTACCATTCTTCCTCACCTCCATAAGCATCTCAGAAAGACGCTTTGAGCCTTTGGTGTTGAAGAGCTTCTCAACCAGATAATGGTCTTTACGATCCCACGAAACATGCTCCTACAATATTATATTACAAATAAGATCAATATTCATTATTAATATCAACACACAATAACGAAAACCCTTAAATAAGAAAAGTAACATTATCTTACTTCAAATTTCTCAAACCATTTCTCCACCGTCTCTCCTGGAATCTCTCCCCAAGGATGATATGGGTCCCGGGACTGTGATTGAATGACCATGTAATGGCCTTAGAGGCTACTTTACCCGGGATGAACCTATAAATAAGTTATAAACATAATATCAGCATTAACTAAAGATACTTGCAATGGATTTTAACATGGATTTAAAATTTCTTCAACAAGAAAAACAAATCAAAGTTGGCTCTGGTTCTCTAATATGACCAGACATTATTTAATTAATATCTCAAATTTGCAACCACAGGAAAAGGATAACCAAAAAAAAAACATGTAACACACTTCTAAAGCAACAGAAAAATGGTAATCAGTGAAACAGTATGTTTGCCCAATGAATACTTATAATCTCCATTGAAATCAAATGCCAGAAACAACAAACAAAAACCATCCCTTTGAATTTCAAGTAAAAAACAAAAGGCAAGTAGACAAACAAATTTGAAATAAACCAGATCTAAATTGTTAATGAGGAGCTGAGAACTAAAGCAAAGAAAGGATGCATGCTCTCAGAGAAAGGAAAAATGAGATACTACAGACTTGGAATACTTCAGAAACAATGTTCCAACCAGCAATGGTTAAGAGCATAGAGTACTTTTCAAACCAGATTGTATTTTTTTTAGGTATACACAACAAGTTTCAAATCCAAAAATTAGGCTATAAAGTGACGTACGATTTGCCATGAACCCTAATGATGGGTTTCCCATTAGGTGTCACCTCAGTCCCGACCGGATGGGAATATCGTGACCCCTGCACTGTCGGACCACTACGTGCAGTGTGCGAAGGTCCTGCACCTGCATCATCCTGACTCGGAGGAGTGTCTTTGCTCGAAATGGATATCACTGCGGTGAAGGGAAGCGTGCTCATACAATAAAAATCAATTTGTTACCACAAAGGAAAGCAATTAAAAAGTCCAACAACTAGTTAAATACATACACATGCGGGAGGAGAGTGCGAATCCGGTTGGGATCATCATTATAGGGGACAGGGGAGGTGGTATCACTTCGGCAGTCTGCTAAGCAGGAGGTTGCTGACTAGCCTCACGGAGTGGTGTGCTAGCGTCGTCCTCCAGTGGTGACTGTGTCAATCGATTTGCCAATTGTTGTGGCAAAATCGTCTTAACCTTCTTCGTAGGCAGCTTAGACCTACGATGCTCTTTCTCTTTAGGAGGCATCTGTCAAAAAAAAAAAAGCATTCACATATATGTTCACACGTATTGTCAGTCAACATGTACAATAATTAAATAAACAAGTATAATAATTTCACTAACTTTTAGAATAAACAAGTACAATGATTTCACTAACTTTTAAAATAAACAAGTACAATGACTTCACTAACTATTTAAATAAACAAGTACAATGACTTCACTAACTATTTAAATAAACAAGTACAATGACTTCACTAACTTTTAAAATAAACAAGTACAATAACTTTAGTCAATGTCTTCATCTTCATCATCCACAGCCATATCAGCATCTCCATCATTAGAGTCAAGCTCAGACTCATAATTATCATCATCGTCGACATCCATGTCAACTTCATTATCAATATCAATGTTTGGAATTGACGTAACATCGACCTCTTCATCACTATGTGTTTGATCACGCGAGCAATCCATTTCTTCAATTTCAGTTATCTGCTCTATGCGTGTCATCTCTTCATCTTGATAGGGAATGTCATCGTCAATTTCATTAACCTCTAAGCGGCCTCTGGGCTTTGTTTTTATCACTGCACACCAACCACGTTTGTCTGTCCTCATATCTGGGTAAGGTAGATAATACACTTGTCTAGCCTTTTGTGCAATTATGAATGGATCGTAACGATCATAATGCTTATTCATCTTGATATCTACAATGCCATATTGCGGATGAACTTTAGTTCCTCTATTCCGTCTTGGATCAAACCATTGACAATAAAACAAGACAACCTTGTGAGGCAACTTGTGATACGTTAACTCGTAGATATGTTGTATGACACCATAGAAATCATCTTCTCCTCATTCTGTAACCCCTTTGACATAAACCCCACTGTTTATGGTCTTTTTACCCTGAGCCCATGCTTGTGTGTGGTATTTATACCCATTAATGAAGTATTTGTGCCAACTTATGGCCTTTGACTCTGGACCCCAAGCTAATGATATCAAGTTTATGTCAGTCACGCCATTTGATTCATTGGTAACCTATACAAACAAGACACTCACAATGAGGATAAGAAAACAATTTATTTGCAATAGGATTTTGGTCAAATACTTACATAGGACCGAAACCATGCTGGGAATTCAGCATAAATACGAGTTTGAGCTGAAGGATCTGCTTCATCGATGGAGTTATATTGCAAAAAGTAACTGCCAAGAAAGACAGAGTTGTTGTAAGTATATACTAGTAAATACATTGAGTGTGGGTTTAATGGTGTATTACTTACTCAATATATGGCTTAACCTCGATGCAATTGATGAGGATGTGTACATATGCAGACCTCCATTCAGCATCACTCAACCAGTGAGCTTTGGATTGCCCACTAGGACGTCCTAGTCCATTACTAATTGACAATGTTGATGTGACATCGTCATTCAATCTTGCAGCTTTATTACGTTGACTTTTGGCATACAAGTCAATCGTTTTGAAATAATGTGAACAAAAATATGTTGTCTCCCGTTGTAAGTAGGACATACATATTGAGCCTTCTACTCTAGCCTTGTTTTTCACTGAACGCTTAAAATCACCCATCATTCTACAAATAAATGAGAATAAAATGGCTTATAATAAAGATATGACAATATAAAGGGAGATAATTGCAGATATCAATGAATACCTTTCAAATGGATACATCCATCGGTATTGAACTGGACCACCAAGTGTTGCCTCGTGTGGGAGGTGAATTGGAAGATGCTCCATTGAATCAAAGAAACCTGGTGGGAAGATTCTTTCAAGTTTGCATAAGATTAATGGAATGTTTTCATTCAATTTGATCAAATCATTCTGGCTCAAATTATTACTGCACAAGCCCTTAAAGAATTGACTTAACTCTATAAGTGGTCTCCACACAAGGTCAGGCAATGAACTAAATGCAAATGGGAGCAAACACTCCATAAATACGTGACAGTCATGACTCTTCATCCCGTAGATTTTCCCTCTATTAACATATGCACATCTTGCCAAATTTGAAGCATACCCATCTGGCATCTTGATTTCTTTCATCCACTTTATCACATTTTTTGCCTCACCTGAAGAAAGACAATAATTTGCCTTTGGTTTTGTCATTTTTCCATTGGCTTTTGGAATAAACTCCAAGTCACTACGTTGGCATATGAGGGCCAAGTCTATTCTTGCTTTTTCGTTGTCCTTTGTTCTGCCCTTAACATTCATGACTGTTATAAACACATTATCAAATACATTTTTCTCTATGTGCATCACATCTAGATTGTGCCTTAATAAATTGTCTTTCCAGTATGGAAGATCCCAGAATATGCTTCGCTTTATCCAATTGTGACTACGTCCATACTCAGGTAACTTTTCAACTTTTCCATCTTCTACCACACTTGGAACCCCACCGACCCAATTCCATATGATATCACCGGTCGTCAGTATTACAGGAGGCCCATGTTTCTCAACCCTGTTTTTTGTAAACCTCTTTTTACTTCTTCTGAATTTGTGTTCATGCGGTAAAAATCGACGGTGGCAATCGAACCAAGAGTTTTCCCCCCCATATTTTAGTCTAAACGACTTTGTATCGTCCATACATATGGGACATGCCAATTTACCTTGTGTACTCCACCCAGACAACATACCGTATGCGGGAAAATCATTAATTGTCCACATCAAGGATGCTCTCATTTGAAAGTTTTGCCTTTTAGATATATCATAAGTCAAAACACCCTCACTCCACAACTGTTGCAGCGCATCTATTAAAGGTTGTAAGAACACATCTATTTTTTCTTTCGGATTAGATGGCCCGGGTATGAGGCAAGTCAAAAACATAAATGGTTTAGTCATACACATTTCAGGAGGGAGATTATATGGGGTCACAACAACCGGCCAACATGAATATGGGGTTGTAGATGCCTGAATATAAGGTGTGAACCCATCGGAACATAAACCGAGCCTTACATTTCTTGGTTCGTTTGCAAAGTCTGGATACACCGCATCAAAATGCTTCCAAGCTTCACCATCAGATGGATGGCGTAAAATGTCTGACCCAGATCTATTGTGAGAATGCCATCTCATTTCAGCTGCAGTCTCTGTTGATGCATACAGTCTTTTCAACCTAGGAGTGATTGGCAAATAGAACATCCTCTTTGCTGGAACATCGTTGTACTTACCCATCCCTGTCTTACGGGGAACATACTGTGGTTCTTGACAAAACTTACATTGTCGTTCTGCACTATCATCCTTGTAATACAATATACACCCATTAACACAACAATCAATTTTTTGAGATTCCAAACCTAGCATGGACACCAATCTTTTTGCTTGGTAAATTTTTTTTGGCAATTTCTCCTTTGAAGGACACACGTCTCCCAACATACTTGCAATGAAATCAAGACACTTTTGAGGAATGTTCCAATTTGTCTTGCATGCCAACAATTTCACGCATATTGAAAGCTTTGACTCAGAAGCACCCTCATATATGGGTTCATTTGCAGCAGTTAGCAAATCATAAAAGTCTTGAGCGTCAGCATTTAGGGGCTCTTCATGAATATCTTCCTCGACTTCATGAATATCTTCCTCGTCTTCCTCATTACCCACATCACCCATACTTTGGAAGTCATACCTAGGCCTAAACGCATCGTCGACCATATGTTGCATTAGCGTGAACGGATCATCATTATCCATTTGTCCACTACTACTAGGAACATCTACTGGGTGAACACGTGGCGCTTCTTCACCATGCTCAGTCCAATACCAATAATTTGGTTGGAACCCAACACGATACATATGGACCTTGACTTCTCTTTCAGACAATATGCTCCTAAACTTGCAAATATCACAAGGACATCTGATTCCACCATTACTTGCAACTTCAGGTTGTACTCTAGCTTTCCGTATAAAATCTTCAACCCCTTTTGCAAAGCTTGGTTTCACCCCTCCTCTACCAGGATAAAGCCTATCATATACCCAACTCCGATCTGGAGGGTAACCATCCATTTCTGAAATGAGTCACTTTTAGGAAGGCGACCAAAAAACTCTGCTTATACTGTTCCAAGGGAGATAACTCAACATTATACTACATCAATTCAAATTAAATATAAAACCAGCAGACCTCTCCTTATACTCATCTTCCAAGGGAGGTAATTCAGCACTATATTGCATCAAATCAAATAATATAAAAATTAAAGCACAATAAACAATAAGCCAATTTCTCAATTCATTTTCTATTTTTCCCAAATTAAGCCACTTGCTGGAATTAGTATCAATTTAAATCTTAGAGTAAATTGTGCAAAAAGTGCAAATTCAGAACAAAATTGACTTAAATTGGCAATGGTCTAAATTTGAAACCAGTTTCTCCTTTTAAAGCTTACTGTTCTAGTTTTCCAGTGAAACCAACCAAGGGTATTCAAGCTCAACAGACCTAATTGAGATTATGAATGATGAAACGAAGACTGCACAAACCATAACAACATGCCTTAATAATTTCAAGAAAACATAACACGCTAATATGCAACCATCACATCAATTGTAGAGTGTAAGTGTAACCGAAAGAATTGAACAAACCGGGTTGAACAATCAACCCTGATCTTTTAGTATTAAAGTCACTCTATCTTAAATTCAAATCAAATTGCTGCATATGGTGGCGGTGGCAAAAACCGTTGTAAAAAAACAAAGCGTGGAAAATTGACCCTTTCACACTCCCAACTTTTATTTCCCTAGAGTTATACCTTTGCTACATGATTTCAGACAACCAATGGTCCAAGCTGGCCATCAACAACAACTCTTTCCAATCTTCAGACTGGAGTGTGTTTTTCTTTTTTCTTTTTTTTTAATTACAAATGTTAGTTGTTAATTGTTATGTTAGTGGGGTAGGCAGGGATAGAACCCTGGACCCTTTACTCCTTCAACTCCTTGGTGTCCCTTAGCTCACCACAGGAGTTTTTTTTTTTTTTTTGTATTATGTGATGACCATGTTGCATTTTTTTGAGTCCAAACCTGAAAATATATTATATATGTGATCAAGCTGGTACAAGTCTGCTTCAACTATGTTTTACTTACTATTATTTAAGAATCGTAAGTGCGTAGAAATTGAATCGACTAAATTAGTCGGATTCAAGTAATTAACCAATAGTTGAGGAGTATTCAACAAGTTATTTCATCATTGTTGTAATTTAATTAATTTTTTTTATTGATATGATGATTTAGGTGGGCATGTTGCTACAGCAAAATTGAAGTAGGAAAAGTTTCGTGTGTATATATGGGAATGCAAGATCTAACTGTGGTTGAAGAATTCATGTCGTTGAAAGCCAGTTATGGAGGGCATGGGAAAGGACCCTACAGTTTGAACCGTGGGAAAGGAAAGCTATGGCAACAAGAATTGGAGTTCAGCTATGGACCACTGAAACCAAATTGGTAATTCTAAATTTTTCATTCAGGTTGCATACTCTTTACCGTAATTTTCATAGAATTAAGACAAAAAATGTTTTATTTTCCTCTATAGAATGGTAGAAGAAAGAAGGGAAAGATAGGTCTGGTGCTCAAGCACCCAACTCAACAACGAGATCAGAAGAACAATAGCGGAGGATCAGTGACGCTTTTGATACATGGAACATTGGCATGACAGCAAGCCAAACAGTGCTTGAGAAAAGAAAAATAATCAAGTTTAAGAATCCACTATTAGGGAAATAAGCACTACGTACTGATATATCCAGCTCTACAACTGGCTCTTTATTACTCAAATATTCATCTTCCTCTCTAAGTGAAATAAGCTTAAGAATCAAGTTTCTTTTCCCCATGTCATGCTTAAAATTTTGATTTGAAGGCTGAAATGAATTTAAATAAAGTAATTTCTCCCGAGGCAAAGGAAGTAACATTTCACTTGAGCATATTAAAAAGAATATGCCAAATCTACATTTCTTGCAAAGGGACCCATCCTCTCATGAGGTGGAGCTCGACAACACATAATTTCATTAGCTAAAAGCCTAAAACTGAGCAACAATATCACAAAAGTGACTATGACACCACAAATAAATTTTCCCCATCAAAACAATGACATCAAAAGCAGCTGACAAAAAATTGTAAAAATGCTGTCAAGAAGTGAATATGCCTTTCATCATCAAAAAACAGAGCAAGCAGAGGAAAAAAACTATATAATAATAGAGCAACTTAAAAGAAACTTAAATCCAACTAATCCACAAAAATTTGTAATATTAGATGTCTTCATTAAAACACAGTAGAGCACTTGTTGAAGAATTAACATAGTAGGATTTGCAATGAGTAATCGTTAAAGTTTTGGAATAGCAAAAGTCTAGTGAAAAGAAAAGCACCTGTTGAAGATTCGTAGAGCTCCAATTCCTTCTCCAAAAACAGAACCCTCGATGCAAACCTCACATTCTCAACTCAGATATTCTGCGTCCGCTGAACTATTGCTAACATTAGCACTTCAAGATTTCAACTGCACACCAAACAAACACAAATAAAAACTAAAACTGATTTAGTCAATTCACCAAATAAATCTAATTAACAACATTCTTCTTCATGTTTAGAGATGAAAAATGAGTACCTTGAAAATAGCAGAGGAATCGACGGCCAGAGCTTCATTTGTAGGTCTAAGAAAATGACCCCTCAATGTCGCCAGAAAACTTCAATGCTTCGATATCAGCTTTTATAAAAGAGAAAAAAAAATCAAAACCTAACTAAAATCAAAATGAAAGCTGAAATCCTCTTCTCAAAACACGGTGAGATGGAGTTTTTACGGAACAAAACTATAGTATTTTGGGGTTTTCACAATATCTTTCAAAGGTGAAATCCTCTTGTCAAAACACGGCGAACTGCGAACCGCTTAATGGAATGGAGCGTTGCAAGCAATCGTGCAAATGGAATGGAGCATTGCAAGGGGGAACGGGACATTCAGCAAAGAATCACTCAGATTGGGAACCTGTAGACTAGGCGAGGAAGGGTTGCATCGCAGATTGGGAGGGAAAGGTTTTTGTTTTTTTTTTTGACAAAGTGAGGGAAGGGTTCTGAGAATGAGGAGGAGAGGGAATAAAAATTAAAATCTGTGTGAAGATTACCGACGGCTAAACCATCGGTAAGGCCATCGGAAAATTCCACCGCTGTCCACATAAATAAACACGGGACAACAAAAAAATTTTACTGCCCAACCTAACTATTTACCGACGGTTTAGCCGTCGGTCATAAAAATTCCAAATTCCAAATTACTGCTATACCGACGGCTAAGCCGTCGGTAATATAAAAAAATAAAATCTATTAGTTCAACGTTCAATACACATGGAATTACCGACTGCTTAGCCAACAGTAAATTAGCAAAAAAAATTCGAGTGCAGTTTTTTCTCCGACGTCTTACCGACGGTTTAGCCGTCGGTAATTAAAATTTTACCCATGGAGTCGGGGCCGTCGGTAATTGTCCGCCGGTAATACACTCTTTTCTTGTAAATTTACGTTACTGACGACTAAGCCGTCGGTATTTACAGACGGCCCATAAGCCCTCTGTAATTACCGACGGTTTAGCCGTTCGTAACGTAGCAAAAAAATAATTTCGTAAGCAGATTTTTTCCCGCGCATTAGCGACGGCTTGGCCATCGGTAATAAAAATATTACCGATGGAGTCGAGGCCGTCGGTAAAATTTCGTCGGTATTACACACTTTTCTTGTAGTGTCCTCCTTTCTCGCACATGATGCTTTATTGTGCTCTTTTTATTGTAGGCATGGACATATCCACCTATAACAAATTGGGGGTAGATAACCCCACTAACTTATTTATTTATTTATTTATTTACTAATAATTGATTAATTTTATCTTTGTCCTTAGTAAAAAATAAGCGTTAACCCCACTAAAGAGGAAAAAAAATAGAAAATGAGCTGAAAAGTGTACCACTTTTTTCCAAGCATAGAAACAGGGGCAGAGCCAGGATTTTTTCCTGAGGGGGACCATGATCAAAGCTCTATTTGCCAGTTTGGAAGGGAGAAGAGGATAGAGATCAAAAGGGGCGGAGCTTGAACATTTTCCCAGATCACGTATCAAAGTATCAATATTAAATTTTTCTTGCTCAATCCTCATAGATTTTGAAGGAGGTGGCTCGATTGGTTGTTCAACAATATTTTCAACATTACTCTCTGAATTTAAAATTGGTATATTGGATTGTGTTTTATCATTTATTCTCTTATTTCTCTTGAAAAACGAGTCAACAGTATTCTTTTTAGACATCACTATGAACCTAAATTTTTTTTTTTAAAAAAATAGTTATAGAAAATAAAGGTTAGCATTTATAGTTAACCAAGAAAGAAAAAAAAAAGCACAATCACTGAGTTAAATGCTAGGTGTCTAATACTAACCAAGCAAAAACAAAAACATTATAAACAGATAGCACTGAAAGATGCTGAGCACAAATAAAAAATATGCAAGAAAAAATTATGAAAACAAAAGAAGCTATAAAAGAATCGAACTATCTAAGGACCAATAAAAGCATGAATGCTTTATAAATTTAATAAAAGCATAAATGATTTAAGCAATAAAAGAATCGAATGACCAATGAAAGCATGTAAGCAATAAAAGCAACAAATTGTACATGGTTAAAAAATAGAATCAGCTGCTTCTTTTACAAATTGCTTTATCTTGGGCTCTGTTTTGTCTTAGGTGGTGGCCTTTTAAGTGTTTTTTTTTTTTGCAAAAGAAAGGAGGGGGCCTCGTTAAAACATTCTGATGCAAAACCCACCTTAGGGAAAAAACACCAAGAAGGAAAAAGAGTACCCCAGCCTAAAATTTATTGAAACAAAAAGAGAAAAGAAAACAAAAAACATGGGGGGACTAGGCCAAAACCCATGTACCAGAGCAACAAAGAAAACAGCAAAAAAGCGAAAACCGCCTAAATAAAGGCCAAAACAAGGTTTGATATGCACATGCATCACTATAATGACTATCATCCCAACTATGTTGGCACCAAAGTCATTAACAATCATATGCAGCACATCAAAACCTAAAGAGAAGGCCAAACTAGACCCAGAGTGAACACTACTTAAATCTATAATTTGGTAGACCCACTCTAACCTTTTAAGTGTTTTTCATAAAATTGTATTATAATATAATATATTATACGTACATTAAAAAAATCTGAAATATTGGGGGAGACCATGGCAGCCCCACGTCTCCCCTTCCCTCCATCCCTGCATAGAAAATAGAAACTCTATTTACTCACTTTTCTTTTTATCTCTCAACTTCTAACTCTAGGTCTAGGTTTTTCAATTCTACCCACAACTCTTTTGTCACACGCTCACTCCACTCATTTAGCATGATATTTTCAAAAAGATGTCTAACCAATATGCCAAACAACAATAGTATGTGTGTGACAATTAAAATGTATACTTCTTTAATACAAATGCACATTTATATCATTACAATATGTTATATTTATACTATAGTATATTATGATACTATATATGATGTATATTTAAAATTTTCAAAATAATAAATTATATTTGGTCAAAAAAATAATAGATTATATATATATATATCAGGGGCAACATTGGAAATTTTATTTGTTCATTTATTGGTTAATTGGTAATCATACAATTTAATTAATAGTTTTAGAATAGAAGAAATAGGTTTATTTATTGTCATAAATGATAAAATTGAAATTAACGCAAATAAAGTTTGTGCCG
Source organism: Calophaca sinica (assembly GCA_037113605.1). Taxonomy (NCBI): domain Eukaryota; kingdom Viridiplantae; phylum Streptophyta; class Magnoliopsida; order Fabales; family Fabaceae; genus Calophaca; species Calophaca sinica. The sequence goes on along the minus strand of CM073735.1, from coordinate 40,427,702 downwards.
TCAAAATCAAAGATTGCTTTGAAAATTTATATAAATATGGATGAGTTTATTTGGTTATGTTACAAATGTGTTTTATTGGTTAAACATGCAATTACATTTAAAAGAAGGTTGTTTCGGGACATATTTGGAATTTGTAGCATCTATTTGAGCGATAATTCAGACAGATAATAAATTAGTGAATAACTTCTCATCTTTAAGCATTAAGTGTTTATGAATACCATATTTTATCCATTTTTGTGTTTCATTTTCATTTTTAGTTTTCTAATTTTAGTTTTCATTTCATTTTCTTTTAATCTAGATTTTATTTTTAGTTTCTAATTTCAGATTTTTAATTTCATTTCTATTTAGGTTTTGTTTTTTATTTGGTTTTTTTAGTTATATTTTCAAATTAAAAAAAGTAAAAATTAAAAAATTTAAAATTAAAATAGATGGCAAATGTAAACTATACATAGGAAATGATAAGTGACATCGAAGCTGCCTAATTCTTAATGTGAAGTTACATTTTAGGAATCTTTTTTTTTCAAAGTGGCCTAGCGGCGAGACTTAACACACTGGGTGTAGAGAAGAGGGCATCGCGGGTTCGAACCCGTATCCCAAAACATCGTATATTCCCGCAGCCTTTTGCCATCTCAGCTACACCTACAGGACATATTTTATGAATCTTTAACTCCTAAAAGGGATTTAAAGTTCAAAATTTTGATCATTTCCATAGGAATTATCGCAAGCATTCAGAGTATTTCTTCAAAGGTACGTCTTAATATGCATTTCAGTTTGAAACACGTGATTTTGCGTAGGTGAATTATGTCATTGTTGAATTCCGGTAGTTTTTCAAGTGTTTGTTTCATTTTACTATACTATTATTTTAAATTATGTTGACTAATATTTTGTTAACTTCTTTAGGAAGTCTTTATAATAATTTTTGTATAATTTTGGGACCGTGGCAACTAAAACAAAAACTGTTTATTTCTATTTCAAATTAAATTTACCAGTAGCATCAATAATGGGGCTTAACTTTGTTCTTTAGAAATTTTCTTGCTATTAATATTTTAAATTCTTCTATCGCGATTGTGTTTAAAATCCTGAGGCATAAATGTTTCTCTTTAATAAGAAAAAAAGCATAACTTCATTTTTTTATTGTAAATTTTAATTTTTTAACTATACACATGGTTTTCCGTAAAAAAAAAAACTATACACGTGCTTTCTAATTAATAAATCTATTAATAATGGTTTCATAAAAAAATTTGATATGCAGTTTAGGATTGTTCAAAGAAATATATTTATATTTTAGGGTAATTTAATCGGAAGTTAGTAAATATGTAACTTGGAAAGTGCTATTTCAACTTTTTTATTTATAGCTTCGTATGTGTTCTGCCTCCTTTGTCTTTTCTGAAAGGGTTGATGTGTTATTCGGCCTTTTAGTCTGAATATATTTGTTCAGGTGACAATTGTTGTAGGTTTATGCTTTCTTGGTTTATGAGTTCGATTACGGTGCCTTTTTATTTATATCTTAAAATTTTGGGTGTTGTGAGGTTTTGTATATGAGACTTGTGCTTTATGGTTTTATGTTGTTTAGGTATTTTTTTTTTCCAAGGAATGAGCAGTGACAGTACCATAATTTTTGCTATTGACAAACAAAATGCTACAAAACTTTATGCAATGACCATTTCTCCTTATAAAAGTTGAAGTTAACTAAATGTTAATGAACTTTTATGTATTTTGGACATGATTACAAATTTGGTGAACATTAACAAATGAAATAATAGAATCATAAAGTAGATACATGAAATGCTCTTTAATTATTTATTGATAGATAAAACAAAAGAAAAATTCTTGAAAACTTATGGGCCAAGTGATATCCTATCTAATAAGGGTAGATTAACTAAAATACCTGAAGATGACTTTAAGATGACATTATAGTCCATTTTTTCATTGGTCATATAAAATTATCACATTAAAAAATGTTTTACATTCTCTAGTAGTCTTTTTAATTTATTGTCTACCAAGTTTTTGAGGTGTCTTATAATTTTCTTTTATATGATTTTTTTATTTATCATAAATTTAAATTATTTTTAAATTATTTTTTAAGTTAACCAAATATATCATACTCACATACATTAAACATATGATCTAGTTAAATAGATATATACATACATGTGTCTTTTTTTTTTGTTTTTAGACAGAGTGACAAACACTACCCGTAAACTCACTATAGAAAATGTTTGGCTTAACAATATCGGTTTACGCCAGTTGTATTAGGCCTTATGAATATATACGTACATGTGTGCCCCCACAACATAAATTTTTTGGTATTGAATATGCATTGTATTTGTAGGCATGCATTTTACTTTACGTCTTTACGCTGTACGAATAAGTTGTTCCGTAGTCTATTTTGTCTTTATCTAGCATGTTTTGTCGAAGAACGGGGTTGGAGCAATGCTATGCTGATGCTCAAAATCTCAAAAAGATGCAACCTTGAAGGCTATAATCAAAGGAGCAGTCCATTTTTGTGGGATTTTATTGGTGGTGTGAGTTGCTTCCAAGCAGTGGAATATTCGGAGAAATTACTTAATTTCCATCTACTCCCTCCATTCCCAAACTACTGATATTTTAGCTATTTGTTTTTTTGTTGCAAAATTATTGATGTTTTAGAAATCTAATGTTTAATTAATGCTTTTTTTTTAACTATGCCCTTAGTTGGAAAAGAGAACTTAGAAATTGGCAATACAATTAATGACAAACACTAATAGATTAAATAGAAATACAAATATTAATAGATTAAATAGAAATATTTTAGTCTAAATATATTAATTTTTTACTGGGGATTACTAGTTTACTCCCACTCAATCTGTCAAAAAAAAAGTACTCCCACTCAAATTTTAGAAGGAATATGTTAGCAATTTACACCTTTAAGGTGCGTTTGACTTGCAATGGAGTATAGGGCAGTAGAACAACACAAGACAAATTTTTGAGTCACTGGACAACTCTTTGTCCTATTTATTGTTTGGTGGACAATGGACAACACAAATAAAATAATGTGTATTTTACTGTAACACCCTTCCTATTATATTATATTCTATTATACTATATATGTATATGATATTTTATATTATATATATATATAATTAGATTAAGCTATAAAATTAGTATGTAAATAATAATAATAATATTAATAATAAAAAATAGTAATAATAATAATAATAATATTTATAATAATAATAATAATAATAACATTTTTATTGTATATGAAATGACGTTAACGAGAGAGAGAGAAAGAGTATTTATTGGGTGAAAAATAATTGCATTGTGGGTACTTTTGTCTTTTTACGGCTTGTCCATAGGACAATTTTTTGTCCCATAGTTTAGTGGGGGACAAAAAAATTGGGTTTTTGTGTTGTCCAATACCTCTTTTTTGTCTAGTCTCCTAGCCATTTTTTGAATCAAACAAGGAACAATCAGCCTTGTCCTGTTCAGTCCCTTATTTCCTTGCAAATCAAATGCACCCTTAGATTTGGACAAAAAACTCACTAAAACACTAGCTTTTAAGTTTTAAATCAGGCTCAACTAGAAATATTTACAACTCTAAACCAGAGTACCTAGTTCAAAAGATATCACCTCTCTATGAACTATACATTTACAGCTCTAAACCAGAGCAACTAGTTCAAGAGATATCACCTCTCTATGAACCACTTGGGATTCCTACCCAAAAATAATTTTTACAAATAAAATAATAAGATGGAGATACACTAAAAAATGCAGATTAGACAACTTGAAGCTTAAAAAAATACAGTTAAACTATGTAGTATAAAAGGCTCTCAAAGAAAATAATTTTGCTCAAATAAGTGTGAGTGATTGAAAAATAATTTGATAGAGTTTCAGTACAAAAAATAAGTAAGAGTCTTGCTAAAAGTATACATTGTTGCTCTTTATATAGGCAAAAGAGGAGGCGGAGCGTTACAGGATTAAAAAATTTGTCCGTTGCAGCATTAAATAAAAACGACCTGTTGCGTTTAATCCAAAAATTTAACTTTTATATAATCCATTATGGAAGAGATGTAATCGATTATGTTTGAATAAAAAACACGGAGAGGTGAAGGGATTAAATAATCAATTATTATGAAGGGATATAAAAGATTATAGAGTTTGAAAAGACACGGTGCAGATAGGCAATGCTATAAAGGATTATAAGAGGGCCATAATGGATTATGATGGTTCTGTTTTGCATCTAAGAAAAGTGTCAAAAATGAACGATTTTCCAAGATAAAAGAGTAGGTATTTTTGGGCACTGTTCAAAATATTTTTCAAAATATTTGGTGATTGAAATAATTTAAAAAATGTCATAAAATTAATTTTAGATAAAATATTGTGAGTGTGTAATTTTATTTTAATTGAGAGCTTTTTACTACTACTTACAAATAGTCCTAAGAAATAAGTAAATACCCAAAACCCAAAGAGTTGAAGTCTTCCAATCCTTAATGTGTGTCTTGGTATACTTTTATACTTTTTGCACAGTTGACTATTTGCATAACTTCCTTTTGTCAATTATCAAAACAAACCTGTCAAGGCATGTATTCACAAAACTGTTTAACCTTAGGGGAAATATTAAGATCCCACAATTTCCTCTAGTTGCCTGCAACATCAGCTACATGTAAAGAGGCAAGTTTTTCAACACAAAGTCTATAAACACTTTTAACTGTGTAGTTACCATCACGAGAACAATGCCAAATTTTCCTATCTTGTTGAATGCCAAACCGAAGTGGGATTTGCAGAATAGCAGTGGCATCACGAGTGCAGAAAAGAGAGTTGATTACATCTTGCTTCCAAACTCTAGACTCCGGTGAAATTAATTGGTTTACTCGCAAATCAGCAGAGGAGGGATGGACATGAGTAATGACAGTAAAATTCTCAAATGACAGTAAATTAATACCTTGTTGAGTGTCAAGTTGGACCTTTTTTTTGGTATTCCCACTGATTTTGGGGAGAGATAAAGTAAATTACATTAATGCCCATTGATTTAATTAGTTTTTTAAAAAGAAAGTGTTGAGTTTTAGTCAAAATGAAAAAGGTGTAGAATAGTAATACTCATTCTAAAAATTAAGTGGGAGTAGGTTAGCAATTCTCTTTGTTATTTCTTAATCTATGTGTATTATCCTTTTTTTTTTCCGACTGAATATGCATTATTCTTAAACATCAACAGTTTTTGAATGGAAAAAGTATTTAAATATTACACAACCCTTAAAATTTTAGCCTAAAATCTCCCACAATTTTTTGTAATAATTGTTCGTAATGGAACTCAATAGACTTAAAATGAGAGTTTTATAAAAACATTTTATATTTGTCCTTTTAATTATCATCTACATTACACAAGTGTATATTCATAATGTCAATAACAAATTAGGCTCTAGCAAAAAGTAGCTAATAGTGGATAAACTTATATAATTGATAGTAGATGACACTACAACATATTGTTAAAAAAAAAGCCCCACTTTAATCAGTGCTACATATTAAAAACGCTGTGTAAAAGCTGATATTAAGAATAGACAGTACTTCTAGAAGAAAGTGTTGTCGTTGGTTTAAAAATAGACAGCGCTTTCTTGCTGTCTATTAGTGAAATACAGTAATAGACAACACTTTCTTAAAAAAGCGCTGTCTATTTTTAAACCAACAACAACACTTTCTTGTAGGAAGCGCCGTCTATTCTTTTTTTTAGATTTTAATAATCCCTTCACTCCCACCAGTTCCCTCATTCGCTCTCTCTCACTCTGATTCAGCGCTCGCATCTACCTTCCCCCAACTGCCACTTCCTCTTCCCAAAAACTCCCTCTCCTCATCTACATCCACGGCGGTGACTTCTGCGTCTGCACCCCCTTCAACCTCGGCTACCACCGCCACCTCAACACCGTCGCCGCCCAAGCAAACGTCGTCGTTTTCTCCGTCCCTTACAGGCTAGCCCCCGAACACCCTCTCCCCATCGCCTACGACGACATCTGGGAAGCCCTCCAATCGGCCGCCAGCGCTTTCGATCCCCGGCTAAAAGACCACGCTGATCTGGACCTCGTTTTCTTCGCCGGTGATAGCGCCGGAGCGAACCTCGCGCACAACATGGCGATGCGAGGATCATCGGAAGGGTTTGGAGCGTTGAAGCTGCAGGGAGTGGTGCTGATTCATCCTTACTTTGGGAACGAGGAGAAAGACGAGCTGGTAAAGTTTCTGTACCATAAACCCTAAACCTAGATCCAAATCTTATCAGCCGAAAGACCCAGGTTCACATTCTCTATTTCTCTCACCTGTCCTCTCCTCTACTAGTTTTTCTACCGATGGTCCTTCTTTGTTCTGTTTTGACAGGGTATTGAAGCTTCATCTTCTTCGAAAAGGTAATAAACAGGTAACTTCACCCTCAACTTTCAATTTTGAATGTTAATTTTCTGAATTTGGCATTTTGGGTATATGACTTTTTCAATGTATTTGGTTTTGCTCTTGCTATTGGAATGATGCTGCCAACAACTAAATTCCCGCAGAAGATGAAGAGGTAGAGAAATGCAGCAGGATCCAAAGCATAGGCCGCTCTTGATTTGAGAATTACTTGTGTGCCCTAATTTGCACTATGAAAATGAAGTTGTGTCTTTTGTCAAGTTCTTAACTTTTGCTTCCCCCATGAAGAAACCGAGTTCATACCTTTCAGTTTTGGTGTTCTATTGTTGTTGAATTTCATTAGGGTTATCTTAAATTTAACTTAAACTGATTGTGGAATGGGTTATCTGGTGGGATCGTTGGTTAAAAGGAATGGATGTGTTTGGATATGGCCAAAACATTTTGATTTGCATATATTATTTTGTATGAATCTTACTAGGCAATTAATATGAGTGTTGTACTTTTCTTGTTGATTAATTTAGAAGATGGATTGAAGTACTGTGCGCATGTATTTGTGGACTCTAATCTTTTTCATCCCTGTGATGTTCTGATTTTTTTTTTTTTTGATAAGCAATGATGTTCTGAATTTTGATAGTGTGAACATTGAACAAGTGGAGCATTAGGTATCTTGTAGAGATTAGTATGCTATAGTTGTTAATATTCCGGGTATCTGAAATTGTGATTAAATTCTGTGTATGAAGCTATGGCCAAGCCCAATTCCCTGGAGCGGCAGGAGAAGGAGGAGGAGGTGGTGGAGTTAGTGTTGGCGGTGGAGGAGGTGGGGGAGCAACCACGTCCCAGAAACTGACTACCAATGATGCCTTATCCTATTTGAAGGAAGTGAAAGACATGTTTCAGGATCAAAGAGAAAAATATGACATGTTCCTTGAGGTCATGAAGGATTTCAAGGCTCAAAGGTTGATTCTTATCCTTTTTTACACCATTAATGATTTTGAAAAAAGCAGAGTGTTGAAGAAGCTATTAGTTTTGTGAACAAGATAAAGGTGAATGTGCTTTTCAGTTTGTGAATGAGTTTACCGATATTGTTGATTCCTAGCCATAATAGGTTGGTTGTTCTTCCACAGAAACGATTCCAAAATGACGAGCATGTTTATAAATCATTCTGGGACATTCTGAATATGTACCGCAAAGAGCACAAGGACATTGGTGAGGTTTACAGTGAGGTAATATGCTTTGTCCTTATTTTGTTGCACTTTGCCTAACCTAAGTAATTAAAAAACGAGTTGATGATTTGAGGAGCCAATGGAGTTTTTTTAAGTGCATAACCTATAGAAAATATACTTACAGAAGTTAAATATGCCTCTGCCTAACCTAAGATTAAATGATTAAAATATGCACTAAGGCTGCTTTATTTAGTGTTTGTTCAATATTCCTTGTCCAGTTGTCTATATTGTTTGCCTTTCCCATGCTGTGCTTATTTATTCAAAAATGTGGTTGCATGACTTGTCTTGTAGTATCTAATCCAACAGGGCAAAGTTGCTATGAAGGATGATTGTCATACCACTAGAAGATACCATCCCTCTTGGAGGTGATTGGTCATCCAAAATCAGCCAAGTATACCCTGCTTGGTTTTCACAGGTGATTGTTTTGGAAGTTATTTTGAAAGTTTTTGTGCAATTTTTATGTTTGGTGATAATGGGAAATACGTGAAGTACAGGCTAGATTGTCAATTGTATAGATGCTTTTCAAAAGTTAATTGATAATTTGCTATTTTTCCCCTTTTAGTTTGAGAGATCCAGCCCAGGTTGAGCAATTGTTATGCTACATTATTGAAGAACCACCAGAGGATGCTGAGAGTAAACAAACTTTCAAGTACGCAATTGTAACAGAAAATTTTGTTGCAAAAGAACTTCTATTAATTGTTTCAACTTTCTTGTTACCATCTGATCATTTGTCTGTAATTTAGGTTTCCATTCATTGCCTGCGAGATTTTTACATGTGAAAGTGATGTCATTTTGAAGACCTTGGTGGATGAAGAAGAGGTTTATACTTCATTCTGTTGGCGACACTTTGATATATACCCGTGAAATAATTAATATATATTTTATGCCTTTTGTTTTATTTTCTTGCCTTTTGTGAATTTAATGTAATTTATGATTTTTATAATTTTCGTTTAATATATTTGAAATATTTGTCATTGATCTTTTAGATGTAATTATAATTGCTAGTGAAAGCCTTTTTTTTTTATACTAAAAGTATATTTTATTGATTTTTTATACTAAAATCACATTTTTTTGAAAGGGATTCGAAAGAGAAAATGTGAAAATCAATACTTAAAAAAAAAAGGGAATAGACAGTGCTTCCTTGAGTAAGCGTTATCTATTGTCAGCATTAGACAGCGCTTTCTTGAGGAAGCGTTGTCTATTATCAGACTTAGACAACGTTTTTTCAAAAAAGCGTCGGATATTCTCAACATCGCCAGCGCTTTCGAAACGCTGTCTTTTCGAAACCGAATCACTAGTGGGTGATTAGGCAGTGTTTTTAAGCACTAGCGAAGGCAAAAAATAAGCGCAGTTTATTTCGTTTTCTGTTGTAGTGTAAGTTAATATACTGAATTTGAAGTGTTTGATAAAATTAACGGTTGAACTAACTGAAAATGTAAAATGACATGAAAGGATATTTTTAATTAATGCTTCAATTATTATTTAACAGAGGATAGGGAACAAATTTATTTGAAATAATGAGGGTAAAAATGAAAAAAAGTGATACGCTATAAGCTCAAATGTACTATTTGAAGTAGCGTATAGAAAAAACTACAAACTACTAGTTACCAAACAACTCTATTTTTTTGAATTCGCTATATTCTAGCCATATTCGTTATAAGTTAATAGATTGGACTTACCAAAGACGATCAATGATGACTACTTGATTCTTAGATATGTTGTTGTTGTTGTTACAAATGACTATTTGACTGTTACAAATGACTAATTAATGGTATTGTTGTTGTTTATATTACGTTGTATTTTGATGTAGTAATATTAGCTCACTATGTTGTTTGAAATGTAGACTTTTGTCTCTGTTTTATAATTTGACAAATTTTGGTGCCAATTTTGGTTATGATTGGTGTAGTTTGGCATATTTTATTCTTCAGGTTGCACTTGTTAACGTATGTATGCTAGAAAAAATTAAAAAAAAATTCAACTTTTTAAATCGGTTTTAAGAAAAACCGACTTAAAAATTGATCTTTTAAATCGATTTAAAATAGTCACACTTTTTAAATCGGTTTTTCAAAAAACGATTTAAAAAGTCACTTTTAAATCGGTTTTTTAACCGATTTAAATATTTGATATATACTAAATCTGTTGAATATAAATTGGCTCAAGAATCCACTTAAAAAGCCTATTTCAACCGATTTAGTATTCTCAAACTGCACTAGTGACAGAACCTTAGACTTTGTTTGACAAGACCAAACCGCTAGCATATAGCAGATAAGCTCGCGGGTCAAAAATAGAAGTGTTCGGTAATCATTTGCTTATAACGTTTTTCCATACACGTTTAAGCTTATATGTTATAGCGTTTTATTTTTTTCTTTTGCTTTTACCCTTATTATTTTAATTAATTTAGTTGTTTATCCTTTATTAAATTAAAAATTATTAACATTTGCCCCCTCTCTCGCTATACACATTTATATTGTTACACATATTATTATAATACATATATTTTTATAAAAGCATGAAAAAATAAATAAAAATAATATTTTTAACTAATTAAAACCATTTTAGTGATAATAAATAAGTAAATAAATTATATTATTGAAATATAATTTTCAAAATTTAACCTATAAATATCTTAAAATTGGTTTAATTAAAATAAATTTTTTGATAATAATTTATAGGCTTAATTGTAATTTTGGTCTCATGTATCACGACTGTGTGATTTAGGTTCCCTTAGTTTGAATTGTGTAAATTGGGTTATTTAGTTATTGCGATTGTGCAATTTTGATCCCGATACCTGGGGGACCAAAAGTGTAATTAAGCCTAATTTATAAATATTTTGTTATGTTTAATATTGATTGAAGAAATTTAATTAAGCATTAATTAAAAATGTTCTTTTACGTCATTTCATAGTTATTAGCAGCCGATTCAACAACTAATTTTACCAAATACTTCAAATTGATTCTATAATGATAAAATTACCTTTTTAAGCTAAAAATCATTTTTAAATTTTAATCATTATACTTGTGATTGTTTAAAATTTTTTAGAAAGTCATTTTAAAAAAGAATCATTTTTATGCTGAAAATAAAAACAAGTGCTATTACTAGCTTTAGAAAAGCTAATTAGAAAATGGGGAAAGACAAAACTGCTAGTTGAGTGTGAAATTGGCGAACAAACATCTCCTGTCCCAAAAAATGGCGTCTCCCTTATTAGAACTAACAGAATGGAGAAAGATCGATTCATTGTAAACTTTGCACTCCTCATAGCAATGCAATTCAATCTTTCTCCATTCTGTTAGTTCTAATATCCCTGTCTCCCACCAATCAAAAGCCGGGGATATACATATGTGTTAATAAGTTATAATTTTATTTTATTATGTGGCAAATTGTTATTGGTGGGGGACAGAGAATATGATAGAAAAGTGAGACATGAGATTTTGTAATGAATTAATGATTACTAAAAAAAGGGAATAATATCTGTTGTCCCAAAAAATGGTATCTCTCGGGAATATGCATACGTGTTAATAAATTATGATTTTATTTATTATGTGTCAAATTATCATTGGTGAAGAACAGAAAATATGACAGGGAAGTGAGACAAGAGATTTTCATCCAAGAAAAGGAAGGGTTGGTCTGGTCGCAATGACCAACAACTTGCTTGCAGTGGTAGATCGCCAGTAGAGATACATACGAGACTTGTTGCGCTTTATTTTTTGCCATTTCCTATTTGACAGATTTTGGTACTACAACACACACACACTCTCACATTTGATACTATATATATTTCGCTCGCTCAAGTTTGGCCTTTTCTTCCCCTCATTTGGTTTTTAAATACATTAATTAGGGATAACTATGATTAGGCAAAGTGGATTTATTAAGCTTTGGTTCCCGTCTCTGCCAACTGTTTAATGATTTTGATTTGTCAACTGCGTACACTCTAAATATATGTACGTTTCAACATCCATGCTAGCTAACAGGAATTATTCCTTCAGTGCTTTCATCCAGTGACTAGCACTAGCAGTAATCTCAGGTCATAAACAGGTGGGATCAGATGGAGAGGAAAGAAGCGAGTGAGAGAGGGAGAAGTTGTAATTTTTAAAAAAATTACTGAAGGAAATCTCAAAGTCATTTTATCATGCATGCTTTCTGCCAAAAGTTTGGTAATTTATTATGCCTTACATTATTTCGTGACTGGATTGTACTGACCGCTGATAAATGTATTAATCTTGAATTTGGGATTCTAGAATATTTTTTAATTTGCTTACATAGTTTTGGTAGTTAGTCGTCGGTCGTCACATAGGGACAGGGTCGTGTTTTGTTAGAAAACAATTTTGAATTTGTGCTGTTCTGGAAATATTTTTTCCTTGCATGGTTATGTTATTCTTTTTGTAGTCGTTTGCTATTTAGGTGAAAATTTTAAGTGTGTTTTATTCTCTTCGAATATTGATTATTGCAAAATTGAATTCTATTATAAAGATATTAATCTTGATTTGACTGTCAGAAATGACAAGATCTTTTGATGAAATTTCCATTTAACCATTTCTTTGGTTCATGATATTTTTCTATTGGCCCATATCATGTAATTCTTGGCCCCTTAATAGAAAAATGATTTCATATTATTACTGATTGCAGGTTTGGGAAAAAAAGGTTGAGCAGCAGTATAATCTGTCTGATTATATATGGTATTCAGCGTACAATTACAGCCCAAAAGTCTTTTTGTAATCTTTTGATGGAATCAAATTTGGCCTCTAAGAATATGCACGGTCCATATAGTTTGTACTTTATAAAAAAAAATATTGACCTCTATTTATTAATTTATTTTATTAGATCAGATTTGAATAAGTATGGACCATATCTTATAACTTATTATACACAACAACTGATACTGTTGCTGGAGTTCTCTTTATCTTTATAAAAAAGTTACATTTTGCAATGGAATAAGTTCAATAACCTTCTCTTCGGCAACTATATATATATATATAGTGTATAAATAATTACTCAAGATGATTCTAAATCTTGATCTAAAGAATACTATTGCTGAATTAGTTGTTGAATAAAATATCTTTAGTCGAGTAAAATATATAGGTTGCATTTCTGTTTCTATGTAACTCCTAGAGGTAATTTATTCGCTGTGTCGGATGGAACCTTTATTTAATCGAGTAAAATACTCTTTCAATATGTTGTACTGCTGTTATTAGTTCCATATCAGAAAGTATATTGTTTATCTTTATCCATATTTTTTTGTAATAAAAAATAGAATTGAATATTCTAATTTTTCTTAAAATTGGTTTAATTAAAATAATTTTTTTGACAATAATTTATAGGCTTAATTTTAACTTTGGTCCCATGTATCACGATTGTGTGATTTAGGTTCTCGTAGTTTGAATTATGCAAATTGAGTTCTTTAGTTATTGCGATTGTGCAATTTTGATCCCTAGGTTTCAACTCTGCAAATTGGATCATTCCATTATTGGAATTGTGCGATTTTGATCCCTCTTGCCTATCAATTTCTAATAAAAAATGATGATGTATCACGTGTGAGTAGGACCAAGTATATAATTTGGTTCAGGTGGCATGATAGTTGGCTTAAACATTTAAAAAAAATCTTTAAAACAATTTCATTTATAAATTGAATGACAATTTAACGGATGGACCAGAATTGCGATAATTAGAGGACCCAATTTAATTAATTAGAACTCGAGGGATCAAAATCGCACAATTGCGATACTTGAAGGACCTAATTTGTTCAATTAGAACTTGTGGACTCAAATTGCAAGATCGCGATACCTGGGGACCAAGAGTGCAGTTAAGCCTAATTTATAAATATTTTGTTATGTTTAATGTTGATTGAAGAAATTTAGTTAAGCATTAATTAAAAATGTTCTTTTACGTCATTTTATAGTTAGCAGCCGATTCAACAACTAATTTTACTAAATACTTCAAATTCATGATACAGATTCTATAATGATAAAATTACTTTTTTTAAGCAAAAAATCATTTTTAAATTTTAATCATTGTTTAAAATTTTTTAGAAAGTCATTTTAAAAAAGAATCATTTTTATGCTGAAAATAAAAACTAGTACAATTACTAGCTTTAGAAAAGCTAATGAGAGAGAGAAAATGCGGAAAGGCAAAACTGCTAGTTGACCGTGAAATTGCCAAGCAAACATTTTTTGTCCCAAAAAATGATGTCTTCTTGTCTCCCACCAATTGAAAGCTGGGGATATACATATGTGTTAATAAGTTATAATTTTATTTTATTATGTGATAAATTATCATTCATGGGAAAAAAAATATGAAAGAAAAATGTGACAGAAGATTTTATAATGATTACTAAGAAAGGGAAGTGTTGGTCTCGCAGTGACCAACGGCTTGCTTGCAGTGGTAAATCACCGGCAGAGATACATACGAGACTTGTTGCGCTTTATTTTCTGCGCGCCATTTCCTATTTGACAGGTCTTGGTACTACAACACACACACACACACACACTCACACTTGATACTATATATATTTCGCTCGCTCAAGTTTACTAGTTTAGCCATTTCTTTCCCTCATTTGGTTTTTAAATACATTAGTTAGGGATAACTTTGATTAGGCAAAGTGGATTTATTAAGTTTTGGTTCCCTTCTATGCCAACTGTTTAATGGGTTTGATTAGTCAACTACGTACACTCTAAATATATATGTACGTATGCTAGCTAAGGGGAATTATTCCTTCAGTGCTTTCATCCAGTGACTAGCACTAGCAGTAATCTCAGGTCATAAACATGTGGGATCAGATGGAGAGGAAAGAAGCAAGTGAGTGAGAGAGGGAGGAGAAGTTGTAATTTTCAAAAAAATTACTGAAGGAAATCTCAAAAAGTCATTTTTGTCTGGCATGCTTTCTGCCAAAAGCTTGGTAATTTATTATGCCTTGCATTATTTCGTGACTGGATTGTACTGACCGCTGATAAAGGTATTAATCTTGAATTTGGGATTCTAGAATATTTTTTAATTTCCCTTACATAGTTTTGGTAGTTAGTCGTCAGTCGTCACATAGGGTCGTGTTTTGTTAGAAAACAATTTTGAATTTGTGCTATTCTGGAAATATTTTTTCCTTGCATGGTATATGTTATTCTTTTTGTAGTCGTTTGCTATTTAGGTGAAAATTTTAAGTGTTTTATTCTCTTCGAATATTTATTATTGCAAAATTGAATTCTATTATAAAGATATTAGTCTTGATTTGATTTTCAGAAATGACAAGATCTTTTGATGAAATTTCCATCTAACCATTTCTTTGGTTGTTTTTTTTATTGGCCCATATCATGTACGTCATTCTTGCCCCCTTAATAGAAAAATGATTTCATATTATTATTGATTGCAGGTTTGGGAGAAAAGGCTGAGCAATATAATCTGGCTGATTATATATTGTATTCAGCGTACAATTACAGCCCACACATATCTCTTTACTTTTTGTAATCTTTTGATGGAATCAGATTTGGCCTCTAAGAATATGCACGGTCCATATAGTTTGTACTTTATAAAAAAAATATTTTGCCTCTATTTATAAATTTATTTTATCATATCAGATTTGAATAACCATGGTCCATATATCCTATAACTTATTATACACAACAACTGATACTATTGTTGGAGTTCTTTTTATCTTTATCAAAAAGTTGGATACATTTTTCAATGGAATAAGTTCAATAACCTTTTCTTCGACAGCTAGATAAATAGTGTATAAATAGTTACTCAAGATGATTCTAAATCTTGATTTAAAGAATATTATTGCTGAATTAGTTGCTGAATAGTTAATTAGGAACACTTAAGCAGATACATACTAAATCTTGATTCTAAATAGTGTATAAATACATTGTGTAAATAGCAGTTGAATACTATTATGGGTATGAAAGAGCTTTCTGGAATCTTAAAGTGATTTTTGTTTTTATATAACTCCAAGAGGTAATTTATTTCTTATGTCAGAGGGGATCTTTAGTCGAGTAAAATACCCCTTCAATATGTTGATCTGTTGTTCTCAGCTCCATATCAGAAAGTATATTGTTTATCTATATCCAGATTTTTTTGTGATAAAAAATAGAATTGAATATTCTAATTTTTATTTTGTGTGTTTTACGGATGCCATTATTTTTCTTATTTTCTAGATACTTCGTGGATCATATCTACCTATCACAGATAGTTAGTTAATTAAACACATTTTGGTAGTTTTATCAGTTAGTTAATTTTATTTTATGTACAGTCGATTACTTAGGCACACGTGTACTCGGTTTAATTTCTTGATTTTGCAGATGGTGTATATTCCAATAGAGTTATATTGCGCAACCTTCTTCATCTCCTCATAATCAAAGATTCTTCGGCCAATAACATATTTGTCTTGCTATTGAGCAACATTTTATTAATTAGTTGCTGTAACTAAGACTACAATACTATGCTACGTAAAGATTATATTAAAGTCCTTACATTTGATGGTAGCTTTATATATATATATATATATATATAAGCTACCATCAAATGTAAGGACTTTAATATAATCTTTGCCAAGGTAATCAATCATAATCAATCATACGGTTGAGTTTGAGGCCTGGTGGTGGTTGTGCAAAATATGAGCATGGTCTGAGTTTGCAGCAAGCCTTGCATAGAAAAATTATAAGTATTGCTTATATTTGTAAGCATATAAATAAGCTGAGAAAAATATAAGCATGTATATGCTACAAATGATTTTTTTTTTTTGGCTACTGGCAACATAGAATAGAAAGCTTTAATGCCTAGTAAAGAGATGTTTGGCTAAGGTACTATTAATAGGCCCGCAAAACACAATGATGAGAATATTACCACCGTGTCCTGGCAGCATAAAGCATCTGCGTTTACAGCAGTTTTATAGCAGCTTGTACCTTATAAGTTATAAAAAAGCAGATACAACAAAGAAAGCGAGTCTTGCATAAATAACAAATTTAAAATTAAAATTATAAATACAAAGATTATGCGATTTTGGTCCCCCTAGTTTGAATTGTGCGAATCGAGTTCTCCAATTGTTGTAATTGTACAATTTTGGTCCCCCAGGTTTCAACTGTGCGAATTGGATCATTCTGTCATTATAATTGTGCGATTTTGATCCATCTTGCCGATCAATTTCTAACAAAAAATGCTAATGTATCACATGTCGGTATAATCTAGTACATAATTTGGTCTAGGTGGCATGTTCGTTGGCTTAAAAATTTAAAAATCTTTACAACAATTTCATTTATAAATTGAATGACAATTTAACGGAGGGATTAGAATTGCAAAATTGCGATAATTAGAGGACCCAATTTGCTTAATTAGAACCTGAGGATTAAAATCGCACCATTGCGATACTAGAAGAACCTAATTTGTTCAATTAGAACTTGAGAACTAAAATTGCACGATTGCAATACTTGAGGGACCAAAAATTTAATTAAGCCTAATTTATAAGTATTTTGTTATGTTTAATATTTTTTTTGTTGCAAAATGTTATGTTTAATATTGATTGAAGAAATTTAATTAAGTATTAATTAAAAACGTTCTTTTATGTCATTTCGTAGTTAGCATCCGATTTAACAGCTAATTTTACCAAATACTTTAAATTCAGGGTACAAATTCTATAATGATAAAATTACATTTTTTTAAAGATAAAAATCATTTTTAATCATTTTAATTGTGTTTGTTTAAAAAAATTTGGAAAGTCATTTTTGAAAGAGTAAATACCCGAATTGGTTCCCAATAGAAACCACAAAGATCAATTTAATATCTGAGAAATGAAAAATACCAATTTAATCCTTAAGAATCTCAAATATAGGTCAAATTAGTCCCTGATAGGACTAAAATGTTCCTAAAAATTATCTTAAAAATGACTTATTTAACCCACATTTGAGATTTTTAAAAACCAAATTGGTATTTTTTATTTTTCAGGGGCTAAATTGGTCTCCGTAATTTTTGTCGGGACCAATTTGAGTATTTACTCTTTTTAAAAAAGACTCATTTTTATGATGAAAATAAAAAACTAGTACTCCTAATGCTGTCTCATTTTAGTAGTTTTTTTTACTTTTTCACAATTCTTAAGGAAATGATTAGATTTATTGATTTCTATAATAACATAATACTGTTGGGCTAAAATACCCCTATTTAAATTGGACAGCTGCAATTACTCACCAACAACTCATTAATAAAGGTTGGTTGAGATAAAGGGTATACTTGAGAAAAAAAATTATTAATGCTCATTGATTTTTTAAAAGGATAATTAATTTGTGACAATGAAATATTCCTAACAAGTCAAGTAAAATGAGACGGAGGGATTATTATTACTTTTCTTATTTTCTGCCATTTTTTGGCACTACACCACACATACGCACTTGAGATATATATATATATATATATATATATATATGTATATATATTGTTGCGAGTCCTATATTGGGTGGTTAACGAGTCTGACTGTTGCTTATATAGCTGGGTAGACCACCCCCTCACAAGCCGATTTTGAGGAGACCATTCGGATGCCTGAATTCTCATATGGTATCAGAGCCACGTTCTGCCCGGTGGTGTGGATAGTGCCGCTAGCCTTCGCTTGTGGTGACGAGCCTAGGCTCGAGGGGGCGTGTTGCGAGTCCCACATCGGGTGGTTAACGAGTCTGACTGTTGCTTATATAGTTGGGTAGACCACCCCCTCACAAGCCGGTTTTGAGGGGACCATTCGGATGCCTGAATTCTCATATATATATATATATATATATATATATATATATATATATATGTATGTATGTATGGGCGGACCTATGTTCAATTGAGGGTGTGCACAATTTTTTTAAATCTCACTTAGTTTATCGTAAATTTTTTATTTGACGCATCTGATTTTACAGTTTTGCACCAACTGTTCATAATTGGATCGTCTCTCTCATTTTATTCGTCAAAATTGGTCTCTAACAAAAACACAGAGACCAATTTAGTCCATGAGAAATGAAAAAAATATCACATTGGTCATAAAAAAAATCTCAAATTTTGGTCAAATTAATCATTTTTAAGATATTTATAGGGATATTTTAGTCCCTATCAGAGACTAATTTGACCGACATCTTAAACTTTTAAGGGCTAAATTGATATTTATTCATTTGTCAAGGACTAAATAAGTCTTTATGTTTATTGTGAAGGACCAATTTGAGTCTATACTCATTTTATTTATAAGCAAGAAACCTAAAACCCATTTAATTGTTATCTGAAAATTTGAAAACAAGACCCACTACGTGTACCTAACATAAGGAGTTTTGACAGTTAATTTCATTTTTTGCCATTAATTTTGTTTTGGATTAAATATATTTTTAGTCCCCGTAAAATTTTTATTTTTTGTTTTTAGTCCTCGTACCCACTTTTAGTCCCTACAAGTTAGAAAATTGCATGCTTTTAGTCCCTCTTCATGGACTACGACTAAAATCACGTTGTTTTGTAATTTGTAGGACTAAAAAGTGGGTACAAGGACTAAAACCAAAATTTGGGATAATTATAAGAATGGAAACATATTTAAGCCTTTTGTTTTTAAATTGTAGAAAATAATAAATAGATTTTTGAATAGGAAATTATCATCAAATGTGCAACAATCTTGTGAAATCAAGTTCCTAACAACAAATATTGAAATTAATTTAGAAGAGCTGTTATCAGATCCAGGAAAACAAATTAAAATATTGATATATTATCCTTATGATCGAGATAAAATACAAAGAATATAGTTATAAAATAAAATATAATAATTATTAATTAAAGTTAAATAGTTTGACCCTGCTGATCCAGGGTCCTGGATACGCCACTATATATATATATATATATATATATATATATATATATATATATATATATAGGGATAACCTTGTTTAGGCTGGCAAGGTGGATTTAAGCTTTGCTTCCCTTCTCTGCCAAATGTTTAATGGGTTTGATTAGTCAACCATGTACACTCTATTTGTTCTGATATATGATGCCAAATATACGTTTCAACATGCTTGCATGCTAAGGGAAATTCCTTCGGTGCTAAAAAAGATTAAATATCCAAATTGTTTCCCCGTAAAGATTACAGAAACCAATTTAATAAAATATAAAAAATACTAATATATATAGTCCTTAAAAAGATTAAATTTGAGTCAAATAAATCCTTCTTAAGATAATTTCTAGGGACAATTTAGTCCCTATCAGAGATTAATTTAATCCACATTTGAGATTCTTAATGACAAATTGATATTTTTTATTTCTAAGGAATTAAATTGGTGTCTGTAATTTTGATTGGGGACCAATTTGAGTATATTTACTAAAAAAAATTACTCAAATAAATCTCAGAAAGTCATTTTGTCGTGCATGGCGCATGCTTTCTGCCAAAAGCTTGCCATTGGCATATTACTGGCGCGGCTATACTTGCATGCAGTGGCAGGTTGAAACCATTGTCCTTTTGCCTTCTTTGTTTTAAACAAGTTTTGAGCGACAAAAAAATCTCATTTTAAGTAAGGGCAGAATTCCCATCCTTTGGTTTCTTTTTTTTCCATTTTGGTGTAGGCACAAACCAATGCCATTGGCTGGTTGGTGCCCATCAAATAGTACAAATAGCTGGACAAATAAATGCTCTGCTGCGTTCTCCAAAGACTCCATTCTACTTTATATTGTAGCTCATTTTTATTTTTTATTTTTGCAAAGGCTAAATGAAATTTTATTAAGATGATTAGCAACGGCTTAAGGTAAGCCCTGCGCAATAGTCAATAAGCATGGACCATATAACTTATTATACACAACAGCTGATACTGTTGCTAGAGTTCTCTTTATCGTTACAAAAAAAGGTTACATTTGAACCTTCTCTTCGGCAACTATATATGGTGTATAAATAATTACTCAAGATGATTCTAAATCTTGATTTAAAGAATACTATTGCTGAATTAGTTGTTGAATAAAATACCTTTAGTCGAGTAAAATATATAGGTTATATTTTTGTTTCTATGTAACTCCAAGAGGTAATTTATTCCCTGTGTCAGATTTACCTATTCAATATGTTGCACTGCTGTTCTCAGCTCCATATCAGAAAGTATATTGTTTATTTTTATCCATATTTTTTTTGTTATAAAAAATAGAATTGAATATTCTAATTTTTCTTTTGTGTTTGTTACAGATGCCATTATTTTTCTTATTTTGGTTTAGAAATTATTTTTCTTATTTTCTTCGTGGATCATACCTATCTGTCAAAGATAGTTAGTTGATTAAATACATTTTGGTAGTTTTATCAGTTAATTAATTTTATTTTATGTACAGTCGATTGCTTTAAATTCTTGATTTTGCATATGGTGTGTATTCCAATAGAGTTATGCTGCACAACCTTCTTCATCTCCTCATATAATCAAAGATTTTTCAGCGAATAACTTTGTTTTAAGGCAAGGTAACAAGTCACAATAGTTTTATTAAAAAAAGAAAAAGGAAAAAAGAAAACAAAATCATGGGGGAACATAAATCAAAACCTATGCAAAATAAACGGGAATCATGTAAACCTAGAGTTAGGTTTTCTATTCAGTCTCAGGTGATACTTTTTCTGAGATTTGGACTTAACCACCGTGAAACCATCCTCAGCAACATTATCATTATTTCAGCCAATAACTAATTTGTCCTGCTATTGAGCAACATTTTATTAATTAGTTGTTGTAATTAAGATTACAATGCTATGCTACGTACATTAAGATTAGATTAAAGTCCTTACATTTGATGGTAGCTTCTGATGGGTTGGTTATTATTATTTTTTAAGGTGATCAATCATACGGTGCTGAGTTTGAGGCCCGGTGGTGGTGGTGCAAAATAATGAAATGAGCATGGTCTGAGTTTGCAGCAAGCCTTGCATAGAAAAATATAGGCATTGCTTAGTATTTGTAAGCATATAAATAAGTTCAGAAAAATATAAGCATGTATATGCTACAGATGATACTTTTTTTTTGGGCTATTGGCAACATAGAATAAAAAGCTTTAATGCCTAGTAAAGAGATATTTGACACGATACTATTAATAGGCTCACAAAACACAACGACGAGAATATCACCACCGTGTCCTCCTGGTAGCATAAAGCATCTGCTTTAATTTATGGTAGTTTTATAGTAGCTTGTATCTTATACTAAAACAGATATAACAAAGAAAGCGAGTGTTGCATAAATAACAAATTTAAAATTAAAATTATAAATACAATGACAGACAAAAGAAAAAAATCAAAATCCAAAAAAAAAAAGCACATGCAGATAGAGTAATACCATTTTGAGTATAGGGCTGAAATCTCTTGGCTTGGTTCCCCCCCCCCCCCAATTTTGGTGTAGGAAAACAAGCATCACCATTGGCTCGTACAAAATTGTATCACTTTCTCCCACAATTCTTTTACCTTTTGCAGGTAGCTGTACATGACAACAGTACCAATAAGATGTGACGTTGAGAAGAGGAGAAGGAGGTATGGCAAAGAAAATAGTGAGAGTTTTAAGTGGAGAATAAAAAATACCTATTCTCAACATTGTGAGAGGCTCTTGGAGAAAGAAAACAAACACAGAGCAAGGAAGGAAGGAACAAATTTGCTTAATTAAAATAAATTTCAAAAATTTTGATCTCTAAATATCTTAAAGCTTAATTAAAATAAATTTGTTTGGATAATTATTTATAGGCTTAACTGCAATTTTGGACCCAGATGTCATAATTGTGCGATTTTGGTCTCTTAGTTGGAATTGTGTGAATTGGGTCCTCCAAGTATTACGATTGTACAATTTTGGTCCCCAGATTTTAACTGTGCGAATGGATCATTCTGTTATTGCAATTGTGCGATTTTGGTCATCTTGCCAATCAATTTCTAATAAAAAATATTGATGTATCACGTGTGGGTATGATCTAGTACATAATTTGGTCTAGGTGGCATGCTAGTTAACATAAAAATTAAAAAATATTTACAATAATTTCATTTATAAATTGAATAACAATTTAATGGAAGAACCAAAATTGCACAATTGCGATAACTAGAGGACACAATTTGCTTAATTAGAGCTTGAGATATCAAAATCGTACAATTGCAATACTTGGAGGACTTAATTCGTTCAATTAGAACTTGGGAGACTAAAATTGCATAATCGCAATACCTGAGACCAAAAATACAATTAAGCCTAATTTATAAATATTTTGTTATGTTTAATATTGATTGAATAAATTTAATTAAGCATTAATTAAAAACATTCTTTTACATCATTTCATAGTTAGCAGCCGATTCAACAATTAATTTTGCCAGATACTTCAAATTCGTATTATAGATTCTATAATGATAAAATTACTTTTTTTTAAAGCTAAAAATCATTTTTAATCATTTTAATTGTGTTTGTTTAAAAAATTTTAGAAAGTCATTTTTAAAAGAGTAAATACCCAAATTGATTTCCAACACAAACCAGGGAGACCAATTTAATCCTTCAGAAATAAAAAATATCAATTTGATCCTTAAGAATGTCAAATATAGGTCAAATTAATCCCTGATAGAGACTAAAATATTCCTAAAAATTATCTTAAAAATAACTTATTTGACCCATATTTAAGATTTTTAAGAATCAAACTGATATTTAATTTTCATTTGCAGATCAATCTGAGTGTTTACTCTTTTAACCATAATCATTTTTATGATGAAAATGAAAAACTAGTACTATTACTATCTTTAGAAAAGGTAATGCGAGAGAAGAGAGAGAAAAAATGGGAAAAAGCATAACCGCTTTGTTATAATGATTATTGCTAAGAAAGGGTCTTGGTCGCAGAAACAAGCCGCTTGCTTGCTGTAGCAAATTGCCAGACATTGAGCTTTTCTTATTTTCTGCCATTTTTGTGCACTACACACACACACAGATATATATATATATATATATACACACACACCGAGAAGATAGACCACACAACATTGACGAGCACACAGACAGTACTACGGAATCTCAACGACGAAAAAAACAACAATGATACAAACTCGTTCTAGCTTGCTTGGTCAGGCGCTGAGTTAATAGACTATTGGCCACAAGTATACATATATATATATATATAGGCTCAAGTTTAGCCCTATCTTTCCCTCATTTGGTTTTTAAAAAATTAGCATGCTATCACAGCAGAGAAAATTTGTCAGCAACACCCCTACCCTCTTAACAGCAACCTTGCTCCAGAATTTGCATACAAACATATCAGTTTTTACATCAGAGTAACACCCCATCACATGTAGCAGCAACCTTGCTCTTTGATGCACCCTGGCTGTTCCCAACTCCTGCACTTCCGCCCTTTTGCATCTGTTATCCTTTCCTACTCCTCTGCTGTTGCATTAGACTGCATACCTTGCTGCTCAACTGAATTAAGAGCAAAGAAAGACCTCTATTGCATTACTGGTGTGGTATTTCATGCAATGTTTTGAACTCTTGTTGGTTTTGGGTGACTTTTCTTGAGCCGGATGCCCTTGTGTTCTAATGATTTTTTTTTGGCCTTTGCAAAAAAAAGAAAAAGAAAAAAAGAACAAAGAGAGGAGGCAGAAGACCGAGAGAGAAGAGGGATTTCCGTGGCAAACACTCCTATCACTGCTGTTCAACGCTGTAACCTTGGTTAGTCGTTCCTCTCTCCATCTTCCTTCTTGAGTCTTTCTTGAGTCTTTTTGTTGATGGAAAAGGAAACGTTTTTCTAGGAAGAAAGGTGGTGTTTAACATGGTCGTGTAACTAAATATCCCCACCATGGGCAAATGCTTTTGTAACCTGCAGTAGTGAGTTTGTTCCTGTGATTTGTTTTTATTATTTTTTTTTCAAAAGCCAAAATATAAGATTTATTAATAATGAGGGGCCAAGGCTCAAGGAGAGCCAATACCACATGAAGAACAAACCACCCAATCAGTGTTCCACTTACACGGCACCAAGCTAGAGGACCATAAGTCTTTGCTGGCTTCAATGTCACTCCCAGCATCTCAAATGAAAAACAAAAAGTAGAAAGTTGTAACAGATATGACAATGTGGTTACACTCCCACATCTCTCGCTGCCTTTCTATCAGCTTCTGCTGCAGATGATAATTTGTTATTTGTAAATTTTTCTCAAAACAATATTTGTTTTTTAAATTTGGCCCCACAGCAATTGCTCATTTTCCCAAATGAATTAACATTCCAGACTTTTGCCCTTTGTTCCCTTAACTGAATCACTGATATACATATACCATTTGTATAATTAGCGTTATTTTAGCCACGTTGATGGCATAGTTACTTAGGTTATTTTATTTTTTGCAGGAGTTATTTAGGTTAGTTTTTTTTTTTTGGACTAGAACTTAGGGTAGTTAATAAGCTCAGATGTAAGAAAAAAAAAAAACTAAGAGTATTCATTAGAAAATGTTTTTTCTCCGGTGAACTAAAGGGTTAAAAGCCCAGAAAATTATATGGTTTAAACTTTAAACATATCGCTCCTCCCTTCATAGAAAAAACATATCTCTCCTATATATGTTTTCTATTATTTACTTAAATCTTTTTTCCTTACAAAAAACTCAAATCCTTTTTAATATTTAAATTGTTTTGTTTTTGGATGCATGTACCGAAAAACGACCAGTATCATACCTATAAATATATGAAGAAGCATTGGACACGTCGTTAATGGATATAAAAAACGTCGTTAATGGATATAATGGTCTTTTAATTACTTTAAAGACTCCTTTTTAATTTTTTTACCAAAAACAAAAAGACTCCTTTAACTCAATTTCGTGAATCTTTTTTTTTTTTGTAATTCAAACGGAAGGATTAGGCGCTCTAATTCTTCCGTTTGAATTACAAAAAAAAAAAAAGATTCACGAAATTGAGTTAAAGGAGTCTTTTTGTTTTTGGTAAAAAAATTAAAAAGGAGTCTTTAAAGTAATTAAAAGACCATTATATCCATTAATGACGTTTTTTATATCCATTAACGACGTGACCAATGCTTCTTCATATATTTATAGGTATGATACTGGTCGTTTTTCGGTACATGCATCCAAAAACAAAACAATTTAAATATTAAAAAGGATTTGAGTTTTTTGTAAGGAAAAAAGATTTAAGTAAATAATAGAAAACATATATCGGAGAGATATGTTTTTTCTATGAAGGGAGGAGCGATATGTTTAAAGTTTAAACCATATAATTTTCTGGGCTTTTAACCCTTCAGTTCACCGGAGAAAAAACATTTTCTAATGAATACTCTTAGTTATTTTTTTCTTACATCTAAGCTTATTAACTACCCTAAGTTCTAGTCCAAAAAAAAAACTAACCTAAATAACTCCTGCAAAAAATAAAATAACCTAAGTAACTATGCCATCAACGTGGCTAAAATAACGCTAATTATACAAATGGTATATGTATATCAGTGATTCAGTTAAGGGAACAAAGGGCAAAAGTCTGGAAATGTTAATTCATTTGGGAAAATGAGCAATTGCTGTGGGGCCAAATTTAAAAAACAAATATTGTTTTGAGAAAAATTTACAAATAACAAATTATCATCTGCAGCAGAAGCTGATAGAAAGGCAGCGAGAGATGTGGGAGTGTAACCACATTGTCATATCTGTTACAACTTTCTACTTTTTGTTTTTCATTTGAGATGCTGGGAGTGACATTGAAGCCAGCAAAGACTTATGGTCCTCTAGCTTGGTGCCGTGTAAGTGGAACACTGATTGGGTGGTTTGTTCTTCATGTGGTATTGGCTCTCCTTGAGCCTTGGCCCCTCATTATTAATAAATCTTATATTTTGGCTTTTGAAAAAAAAAATAATAAAAACAAATCACAGGAACAAACTCACTACTGCAGGTTACAAAAGCATTTGCCCATGATGGGGATATTTAGTTACACGACCATGTTAAACACCACCTTTCTTCCAAGAAAAACGTTTCCTTTTCCATCAACAAAAAGACTCAAGAAAGACTCAAGAAGGAAGATGGAGAGAGGAACGACTAACCAAGGTTACAGCGTTGAACAGCAGTGATAGGAGTGTTTGCCACGGAAATCCCTCTTCTCTCTCGGTCTTCTGCCTCCTCTCTTTGTTCTTTGTTCTTTTTTTCTTTTTCTTTTTTTTGCAAAGGCCAAAAAAAAATCATTAGAACACAAGGGCATCCGGCTCAAGAAAAGCCACCCAAAACCAACAAGAGTTCAAAACATTGCATGAAATACCACACCAGTAATGCAATAGAGGTGCCTAATGTGTGCTTCTACTTTGTTCTTTCTTTGCTCTTAGTTCAGTTGAGCAGCAAGGTATGCAGTCTAATGCAACAACAGAGGAGTAGGAAAGGATAACAGATGCAAAAGGGCGGAAGTGCAGGAGTTGGGAACAGCCAGGGTGCATCAAAGAGCAAGGTTGCTGCTACATGTGAAGGGGTGTTACTCTGATGTAAAAACTGATATGTTTGTATGCAAATTCTGGAGCAAGGTTGCTGTTAAGAGGGTAGAGGTGTTGCTGACAAATTTTCTTTGCTGTGATAGCATGCTAATTTTTTAAAAACCAAATGAGGGAAAGATAAGGCTAAACTTGAGTCTATATATATATATATATATATATATATATATATATATATATATATATATATATATATATATATATATATATATATGTTACGGGCCGGTCCCCGAACTGGAACGCACCGAGCCGATCCCTATGCCTATCAGGCGACATCGAGCTCGACCCGGTGCTGATCGTGTTCCTACGAGCTCGGGTCACTACCGACCGGACAGGGCCGAGTATGCACGAGCACAGGCCTGCGCCCGCCGAGTCACTATGGACCCTCGGACCATTTCCCGTGATGGGCCGCTCCGAGCCCATTATAACACTCGGGACCTCGAGCCGCTGCGTTCCGCATGGAACCCCCGTAGAAGGGGCCCACAGGGCAGTACCGTTGCGAAGAAGGCGGGGCACGTTATCAGACCATAATGGGCCGTTACCCTTATTAGGTGCGGGCCATTACCCCGTATGAAGAAGGGGGGCGCGCAGTTCAGATGGGGAG
The DNA here is from genome assembly GCA_037113605.1 of Calophaca sinica. Classification (NCBI taxonomy): domain Eukaryota; kingdom Viridiplantae; phylum Streptophyta; class Magnoliopsida; order Fabales; family Fabaceae; genus Calophaca; species Calophaca sinica. The sequence goes on along the minus strand of CM073735.1, from coordinate 40,400,125 downwards.
TAACCAACCGCCTGCCAGGTTTCACTATATAAAGGGGGCTTTGCCCCCCAGGTAAGGGGGTCGCTGATCTCTCACTCTCTCTCTACACTCTCTAAACCCTAAACTCATCTCTATGATGCGAGCTCTATACTCACCCCAAAAAGCCCTATCTAACTTAGGCATCGGAGTGCCTTTTGCAGGTACCCCACCCGCCGATCTGAAGGAGGAAGGACGTCACGTCCGGAGGAGGAGTACTCACCACGGAGCTCATCACCCAACTACCAAGCAGAGGAGTAAAGGTACGACCTTGCACCATTTCGTGCATTAACATTGGCGCCCACCGTGGGGCCCGGTAAAACTAGCCTGGGCCTCAGGGATACCAACGAGAAAGATGGTACACACGGGGAGCACTGCAAATCGAGGATCGCCGCCAACGTGTTTGGTCATGCTAGTCTAAGTCATCATCACGGATGGGACACCGACCGAAATTTGCCGTGGAAAACCTAAAAAGTCAGCGTATTTCTCTTGCTCGGCGAGATAGTTGCTGGCCTCGGTGCATGCCAATTATGCCGAGACCATTGAGATCAGTTTTCAAACAAAAACGCTCTCAGCGCATTCGTCCGAGCAACGTGTTTCTAATCAGGTGCTTTCCTTCCTTATCTGCCTTCTAATCATCGTGGATGAGATTTTCGAATAACCCAATTATTTTTCGAGAAACATTTCTAATCAATTCTCGTAGAAAAATATTTCTGGCCGTCCGAGCTTATCATATACTAACAAATTGATTTTCGAAAATTGCTACAATATTGATATGGATATATCACACTGGACAACCTATGCCCAAATCGATTTCAAAGCGGTAGAACTCCGATTTGTTTTCGTCGATTATTTCAAAAGAAATGCAAAAGGCATATTTTACTTTATTAAGGGAGAATCAATCGATGTTGCAGCTTCTCATATACATATCACTACAACATTAAGTTTAAAAGATAGCGCCACTTTAAGCAGCGCTTAAGTGGGAAAGCGCTGTTTAAAGTGGTACTAAAAGAATAAACAACGCTTAATAGAGAAAACACTGATTTTTTGTCCTAACAATAAACAGCGCTTCAAAAGAGGAAGCGCTGCTTAATGTTGTCCTAACAATAAACAGCGCTTCATAAGAGGAAGCGCTGCTTATTGTCAATAACAATAAACAGCGCTTCCTATTATGAAGCGCTGTTTAATGTTGGTCCTAACAATAAACAGCGCTTTATAAGAGGAAGAGTTGTTTATTGTTTGACAATAAACAGCGCTTCCTCTTATGAAGCGCTGCTTATTGTAAATCAAGAAAGTTAAATTCAGCGAACCCTATTAATTTCTTTCTCTCTCGCGATTCAGCGAACCCATCAGAACCCTCACTTCTTTCTCTCTTGCGATTCATAAGAGAAAGCTTTGTCCCTCCCACAAACCCTCAATTTCTCTCTCGCAAACCATCACACTATCTGAGGCGAAGAAGATCGGAAAAATTTCTCTCTCACAAACCCTCACTTCTTTCTCTCTCGCAATAAGTGTTCGCCGCTGTTGATCGAAGCCATCAGAGTTGTCCTCACTCGATCTGTTGCTTACTCTCGCAAACCCTCACTCGATCTGTTGCTGACAGTGCCCTTCACCGTCCCATTCCAGCTGACCTAGGTCGTGATGTTAATTTAGGGCTTTGGTATGTTAATTTGGGGGTTCGATCTGGTTGATTTGGGGGTTTGTTCTGTTTGCAGCGGAGGTGCTGGTTGCTAGTTTGATCTGGAAGAAGAGGAGGTGCTGATTGCTGGTTCGACCGGATCTGGTTCTCTTCACTCTCTCTGGTTTGATCTGGTTCTCTTCCCTCTCTGGTTCGATCTGGTTTTCTTTTATCTCTTATGGTTCGATCTGGTTCTCTTCTCTCTCTCTCTGATTTCAGGTCCATTTTCCCAGCAAGGCGTGGCTTGGAGGGAGATCTGAGATCTAAGAAAAAGAAGATCTGAGATGCAAGGCGTGAAGAAGGAGAGAGATCTGAGAGAAAAATTGAACACTTTTTTTCTTTTAGGGTTTTAGTTTCTTCTCTATTTTCTTTTCTGTAAATTCGGATAAAATTGAACAGTTTTTTTTTCTATGTAAATTTCTTGCATTTCGATCTTGTTATGGGTTTGGTTATGTACCATGGATTGATTCTGAAATGAAGTATATTTTTTAGTTATTTCTTGCATTTCAGTTTTGGTTTTACTTCTCATGCTTGGTCGTATGATATGAGATGCAAGAGAGCTTCCTAAAAAGGGTTTATTATAAAAAAGGGGGTGAATAAACAGCGCTTCCTTAGGAAGCGCTACTTATTGATGTTAAAAATTGACAATAAACAGCGCTTCCTTAAAGAAGGAAGCGCTGTTTATTGTCAATTTTCAGCAGCGCTTCAAAAACGCTGTTTTTTTTAATAACAATCAGCAGCGGCTAAATAAGCAGCGCCTTTTAAGCGCTGTTTAAGGCCAAAATAAGCGCTATTTATTGCCTATTTTTGTTGTAGTGTATGATCGACTTATCACGGACATGCCAAATGTTACATACTCTCTTTTGCATTATTGACTCATCATTTTTATTCAAACTCACCATGATTTGGATATGTCAAGAACAATTCATATTGATATGTCTCATTATTATTTTCCCTATGAAAAATCCAAACGGACACTATTATCTTGCCGAATAGCGAATGATGGTTTACCAGACTTCGGTATTAAATAATTCAAATTTCAATTTATCATATCTGGAGCAGTTATTTTCGGTCTCACATGATATTGCTTATCTTATCACCTCTTCAAAATTGTAATTTAAATTCTAACAAGAATTTAAATTAAATCTTTTGTTATAATAATTTATCCAAGTCATATCTCCTCTCCTAATATCCAAAATATCCCATCATATTTTTTACTAACTACTTTTTTGGAGAGGTCAAGATAAAAATCAAATCTTTTGGTATCCTAAGAATCAGGAATGCAGGTCAGCCACACAAATCTTGGAAGAGATCAAGATATGCTTGGCAAAGCCCAACCAATCAACTTGGTCAACCTCATCCCAACTACCGAGCTGACCTCAACTATTCAGATATTCGACCGACCTCATCTCAGATAGTCAGATGACCTCAGTTATTTGGAAGAGCTCAAGTCAACCACATTGCTGAGCTCAACAACTCGGACGACCGCAGATACGTCCCTCAAAACTAGGTGCTATTTTTCCATGTTTCTTTCAGCATCTCATCCTTAACTATGAACCATCAACGATTCGTGTCACTTTATTCTTTATTACCTGGAGCATTGTATAAGCTCTTCTCGCATGACATTTTATGTTTGCCCAAACTTTCGAGCAAGGTATAATTTGTCATTTAAATGGATGATGTACTTTCACATTGTTGATGGCTAACCTCAACAGATCAGTATATAGACAACCAACAGGTGGATACCCAGTCCAGTACTCGGGCGACCTACCAGGCCCACCTCAACAATTTCGATATTCAGACGGCTTTAACCTCGGCTACGTCGTTGACCTTGATTATTTGATGACCTCAACCATGCCGCTTGGACAGCCAGATCAACTACTCTCACAAGGAAGAATAGGGCCCCAAAACCAAAGGTCGAGCCCGCCACGGAGCTCAGCACCCAGTGTCGGAAGAAGCTCGACCTCAACACGACCCCCGTGGTCCCAAACCCGGCTTGGTGAGCTCAGTCGCAGCTCGACCCCCGTGGTCCTAAACCCAAGTCAGCATAAAGGCTTGGTGAGCTCGCTCGCAGCTCGACCCCCGTGGTCCCAAACCCAAGTCAGCATAAAGGCTTGGGGAGCTCGCTCGCAGCTCGACCCCCGTGGTCCCAAACCCAAGTCAGCATAAAGGCTTGGTGAGCTCGCTCGCAGCTCGGAAGGTCTTACTCGACCTAGAGTACCCCCAACTCGGAAAGTCTGGCTCGACCTCTACGAGCTCGCATGAAAGCTTGCACTCGGCTAGTACGGTCGTGACAGAGGCAATGCTTCAAATAATTTGAAGCAAGTTTTTTTTCGGGGGAAGCTACCCGAGGACTACCCCTTAGCCGAGTAGGAGTCGTCCAAAAATGGTGACACCCGAGTACGACTACTAGAACTACAGAATAATAACGAAAGCTAACGAAAAGTAAGTACTCGCGCAAAGACAATTTATTATCAACATTCTTCAATACAGAAGCAGTCATACAAAAAAGGCTCCAGGGCGAGCAACTTTAAAGTCAAAGCAGAAAGAAAATAAATACAAGTTACGCAAGGGCATCCCCTTGGTCCTCAACAAGGGTCTCAACGACCTCCTCAACCACAAACACCTTGCCTACGGCCCCAACAACAACCTCGGCCTCCACTTCACTTCCCCTCTCAAACTCGCCCTCAGGCTCTTTCTCAGGGTCATCATGACCTTCCTCCTCTTCTTCCTCCACGATCTTCCCGTCCCTCACAACCTTAGTAAAGTCAAGCTCAGAGAGGTCGACGGTGGGGGCGATGACTTGCAGCTGGGCAACAGCGTTGTCAAACCCCTCCTTATACTGGAGAGCGCTATAAGCTCGGTACTCCTCAACCCGGGCGGTCTCAGCCGAGCACTTCTCCTTCTCTTCCCACAGCTGACCCTCGAGCTGACCCACGAGGAGATCTTTCTCGGCCTGAATCTCCCTCTGTCTCTCAAGGAGCACGGTATTGCTCTTGCTAAAAGCGTCCTTGACATCGGAGAGCCTATCATAGTCCTCCTTCAGCTTCTTCATTTTCTCCTCAAGGTCGGCAAGAGAGTTGACCTTCCTTTGATACCTTCTCTTCGCCAGCTCGGCCTCCGTCGCCCGAGCCCTGATCTGATCAGAAAGAAACTGGGCCATAGGAGAAGTACGAAGCCCATAGGCGCCTAAGGCTCTGCACAGGCCCAGCTCACCCACCTCGGTCATGCTTTGGTCATCAGCCCGCCGCATAATTTGGTCGATTTGGTCTGAGCGGTCGCACCTTCCCTTTCATCGACAAATTCCCCCAGGTGGCGGAACCACTCGGACCCATCGGGAATGTTTAGCGGTATGCCACCGTGAGGTCCCCTCGGCGCCTTCGCAGGGGGCTGGTCGGATCCAGTGATCGGAGAAGAGTGCGGTCGCTTTTTGGCAGCTTGTGAACACTCAAGAGGTAGCGACGTGAGTAGGCACCGGCTCGGGAACTTGTGCGGCTTTCCCCTTCTGAGCCTTCTTCAAGAGCTTGGCTATTTCTTTTTTGCTCATTTTGGGAGCCATTTCACCTGCAACAAAAACAAGCGGTCAACAAACACGTCGAAACCGAGAACTACGCAAAGAAAACACTACTTACTCAGATATTCCTCCCACCAAGGTGGGTTCTTTAGAGATCGGGAAATCAGAGGACCACAGTGAAAGGTAGGCAGACGACTAAAAAAATTCACTATCGTCTGGTCGGTGACCGATAACGAGTTGAAATCGACCTCCTTGATCGGACGAGGGTTGGAGGTCCAATAGAAAGGAAACAAGGGCTCCCCTTGAGCCGAGAAGAAGAAGGGGTCTCGGGCCCGCACTTCAATCTTGAAGAAGTCATTCTTCCAATTCTTGTAAGACTGGTCGAAGAGCTCGAGAAGATAGAGGCCAGGGATTTTGTTAAGGGAGCACCATTTAAGCTGCCTCGCGAGCCTAAGCTGGAAAAAGCTAAAGAAGAGGGCCAAAGAAGGGGCGACCCCATAATGCTTGCACACGAGCTCGAAAGCTCGGATAAACGCCCAGCTATTGGCGTGGAGTTCCGAGGGGGCTACGTTCAGCCACTGGAGGACCTCGCACTCGAACCCGCTGAAAGGAAATCGAAGACCGACCTGGGCAAAGAAGGTCCTGTAGAAGAAACAGAAATCAGGCGAGCTCGCCCCATCCTTCCCGAAGCATACTCGGTCCTCGGGGAAACAGGAGGCGGTCACCTCCCTTCTCTCCCCGTTCGACGTCAAAATCACGCTCGACCTAAGGGCGACCAAACCCGTATCCGACAGGATATCCGAAGACACCTTGAGCACATCAGGGTGTACCCAGGAGTAAGGGGGTCTATCACCCCCCACTTGACGCCTCGCCTCCCTATGGAGCGAATAGACGGGGGCAGAAGAGGCCAGAGCCGGCGGAGGAATGGGGGAGCTGGGGTGAACGACTTGGAGTGGCACGGGGCCCTCCCCGGCGTAGCCACGCACGCGGGGCATCGCTCCGGAAGACTTATCCCAGCTTCTAGCGAAATGGGGAGGAGTAGAAAGGTCGAAGGAAGTGCGGGCAGTAGCAGACGAAGAGGAAGAAGAACTCAAAGAAATAGGGGAAGGGGGACGATGAGAAGAGGAAGCCATTAAACAAAGAATGCCAGAGAACTTACCGGAAGGAGGAAAGAGGTGGGCAGGAAAACTGGAAGTAAACGCAGGTGAAAGCAGCGTAGGCGTCGTGAAAGCAAGGAAGAAGAAATGGAAACGAGAGAGGGACGGGGCAATTTAAAGCCCAAGATCGAGGGAGACCAAAGGGCAAACTAATCTGGGCTCTCCGTCGCCGAGGCCAGATGCCAATCCAACGGCCCGCGGCAGGTCAAGCTATCAGCGGTGGAGAAGAGAGCGACTGGGCAATGCCTGTCAATGTCCCTTCAGATGACGAGACCGACCGGCAGAAGGACGACGCGTGGAGTGCTGAACCCTAGGCGAAGGAGCTTCTGGGATACGCTTCCGAAGAGACTGTCCAGCTCGGACACCGACCCAACGAACAGGACTTAGACCCTTTCCCCTACCAAGCAAAGGGTTTAGGGGGCTTGTGTTACGGGCCGGTCCCCGAACTGGAACGCACCGAGCCGATCCCTATGCCTATCAGGTGACATCGAGCTCGACCCGGTGCTGATCGTGTTCCTACGAGCTCGGGTCACTACCGACCGGACAGGGCCGAGTATGCACGAGCACAGGCCTGCGCCCGCCGAGTCACTATGGACCCTCGGACCATTTCCCGTGATGGGCCGCTCCGAGCCCATTATAACACTCGGGACCCGAGCCGCGTGCCCCAGTATGGAACCCCCATAGAAGGGGCCCACAGGGCAGTACCGTTGCGAAGAAGGCGGGGCACGTTATCAGACCATAATGGGCCGTTACCCTTATTAGGTGCGGGCCATTACCCCTCATGAAGAAGGGGGCGCGCAGTTCAGATGGGGAGTAACCAACCGCCTGCCAGGTTTCACAATATAAAGGGGGCTTTGCCCCCCAGGTAAGGGGGTCGCTGATCTCTCACTCTCTCTAAACCCTAAACTCATCTCTATGATGCGAGCTCTATGCTCACCCCAAAAAGCCCTATCTAACTTAGGCATCGGAGTGCCTTTTGCAGGTACCCCACCCGCCGATCTGAAGGAGGAAGGACGTCACGCCCGGAGGAGGAGTACTCACCATGGAGCTCATCACCCAACTACCAAGCAGAGGAGTAAAGGTACGACCTTGCACCATTTCGTGCATTAACAATATATATATATATATAACTTGTGGCCAGTAGTCTATTAACTCAGCGCCTGACCAAGCAAGCTAGAACGAGTTTGTATCATTTTTGTTTTTTTCGTCGTTGAGATTCCGTAGTACTGTCTGTGTGCTCGTCAATGTTGTGTGGTCTATCTTCTCGGTGTGTGTATATATATATATATATGTGTGTGTGTGTGTGTGTGTGTGTATCTTCTCGGTGTGTGTATATATATTGTTATGAACAGAACTTCAGAGGATGACCGGAGGGAAGCAGTGCGGTTGTTCTCGCGACGGATGACGACGGCGTGTTGGGGGGTGTACCTGCAAACACTCCGACGCTCAAGTCAGTGTGTGTCCGAGGTGAGTGAAAAGGTGGAAGAATAATCATTACCTCGACCGTTCGACGCGGTCTTCTTTAAATATGAGTTGAGTGATTCATCGATGAGTAACCGCTCAGTGAAACCCGAAGTCGACATTAAATTCCTTTAATCTTTGAGAACAGATTGGGTCGGCGGCGTTGAGGAAAGCGGAGAAAGCGGCGAAGCGTGGCATCGAGGGAAGGCGGAGAGGCGAGCGGAAATGGGCCTTGAAGGCGTTGGATCTCCGGATTGGGCCTCGGCCCAGTCCGGAACAGTTGCCCCCCAAGTCGCTAGCTCGAATGTCGAGGTGGTGACTTGTTGTCGAAGTTCGTTGATGTCGACGTTCGACGTCCTTGTTCGTAAGGAACTGCAAGTGTCGTCATGTCGTGCTTGTTCATTAGTTCGTTCGGGACCTTCGTGTTCCACGTCTGCTGAAGCAGTTCTCGACACGAGGCTTGATGTGCTTGTGCAAGGCACAAGGCTTTGTCACGAGCTCGTGCACGCGATCTCGGCACGAGGTCGATCACAGGTGCTTGTGAAAGACACAAGGCTTTGTCCCGAGATCGTGCACGCGGTCTCGGCACGAGGTCGATCTCCTCATCAGGTGCTTGTGCAAGGCACAAGGCTTTGTCACGGTCTCAGCACGAGGTTCTGTTCCTGTCAAAGTATAGACAATTTGCAACAACTTGATGTAATAAAGTTAGCATTAATTTTTATGCTGAGTAAAGTGCTCGTAGTCGAGTTTTATACTTCCCTGTGAGAGTAGTTGATCTGGCTGTCCAAGCGGCAAGGTTGAGGTCATCAAATAATCAAGGTCAACGACGTAGCCGAGTTTAAAGCCGTCTGAATTTTGAAATTGCAGAGGTGGGCCTGGTAGGTCGCTCGAGTACTGGACTGCGTATCCACCTGTTGCAGAGGTGCTTGTGCAAGCGCACAAGGCTTTATCACGAGCTCGTGCACGCGGTCTCGGCACGAGGCTCGATCTCTTCATCAGGTGCTTGTGCAAGGCACAAGGCTTTATCACGAGCTCGTGCACGCGGTCTCGGCACGAGGTCGATCTCATCATCAGGTGCTTGTGCCAACGCACAAGGCTTTATCACGAGCTCGTGCACGCGGTCTCGGCACGAGGTCGATCACTTCATCAGGTGCTTGTGCCAACGCACAAGGCTTTATAACGAACTCGTGCACGCGGTCTCGGCACGAGGTCGATCTCTTCATCAGGTGCTTGTGCCAACGCACAAGGCTTTATCAGGTGCTTGTGCCAACGCACAAGGCTTTATCACGAGCTCGTGCACGCGGTCTCGGCACGAGGTCGATCTCTTCATCAGGTGCTTGTGCCAACGCACAAGGCTTTATCAGGTGCTTGTGCCAACGCACAAGGCTTTATCACGAGCTCGTGCACGCGGTCTCGGCACGAGGTCGATCTCTTCATCAGGTGCTTGTGCCAACGCACAAGGCTTTATCAGTGCTTGTGCCCAGCGCACAAGGCTTTATCACGAGGTCGTGGCCGCGGTCTCGTGACGAGGTCGATCTCTTCATCGGTGCTTGTGCTAACGCACAAGGCTTTATCAGTGCTTGTGCCCAGCGCGACAAGGCTTTATCACGAGCTCGTGCACGCGGTCTCGGCACGAGGTCGATCACTTCATCAGGTGCTTATGCCAACGCACAAGGCTTTATCACGAGCTCGTGCACGCGGTCTCGGCACGAGGTCGATCTTTTCTGTTTTCGATCTGTGTGGCAACGCGGCGGAGTTCCTTCGCGATTCTCCATTCGATCGGCGTTGATTTTGAGCATGCATCGCTTCGGCATGGCTTCGAATGAATTCACGGAACTCACGGATGAGGACGGCGGCGGTCTCTGTTCCTGCATCGGTTTGAGCAGCAACGATCGGAACGGCGTCACTCTGATGTGGAGGCGGAAGGTTATTCCTCTGTCTCTCATATTCACCGATGAAATTAACAGGTTCATGGTGAGGTGGTTCCGCCGGAGCTATCGGCGGGTTTGGTGGTTCAAGATCTGCGTTCGCATGAGTGGAACTGCTAGTCGCGATCTGACGCTCGATCCGATCATCGCCGAGTGAAGAAGGGAGACTTCGACAAAGAAGATGAAATCGAAGCGATTCCCACAGGCGGCGCCAATGTTACGAGCGAACTTGAGAGGATGACCGGAGGGAAGCAGTGCGGTTGTGCTCGCGACGGATGACGACGGCGTGTTGGGGGGTGTACCTGCAAACACTCCGACGCTCAAGTCAGTGTGTGTCCGAGGTGAGTGAAGAGGTGGAAGAATAATCATTACCTCGACCGTTCGACGCGGTCTTCTTTAAAGATGAGTTGAGGACTGCATCGATGAGTAACCGCCCGCGTGAAACCTAAGTCGGCATTAAATTCCTTTAATGCTGAGAACCATTGGGTCGGCCGCGTTGAGGGAAGGCGGAGAGGCGAGCGGAAACGTGGCATCGAGGGAAGGCGGAGAGGCGAGCGGAAATGGGCCTTGAAGGCGTTGGATCTCCGGATTGGGCCCCGGCCCAGTCCGGAACATATATATATATATATGTGTGTGTGTGTGTGTGTGTGTGTGTAGTGCCCAAAAATGGCAGAAAATAAGAAAAGCTCAATGTCTGGCAATTTGCTACAGCAAGCAAGCGGCTTGTTTCTGCAACCAAGACCCTTTCTTAGCAATAATCATTATAACAAAGCGGTTATGCTTTTTCCCATTTTTTCTCTCTCTTCTCTCGCATTACCTTTTCTAAAGCTAGTAATAGTACTAGTTTTTCATTTTCATCATAAAAATGATTATTGTTAAAAGAGTAAACACTCAGATTGATCTGCAAATGAAAATTAAATATCAGTTTGATTCTTAAAAATCTTAAATATCGGTCAAATAAGTTATTTTTAAGATAATTTTTAGGAACATTTTAGTCTCTATCAGGGATTAATTTGACCTATATTTGACATTCTTAAGGATCAAATTGATATTTTTTATTTCTGAAGGATTAAATTGGCCTCCCTGGTTTGTGTTGGAAATCAATTTGGGTATTTACTCTTTTAAAAATGACTTTCTAAATTTTTTTAAACAAACACAATTAAAATGATTAAAAATGATTTTTAGCTTTAAAAAAAAGTAATTTTATCATTATAGAATCTATAATACCAATTTGAAGTATTTGGTAAAATTAATTGTTGAATCGGTTGCTAACTATGAAATGATGTAAAAGAATGTTTTTAATTAATGCTTAATTAAATTTATTCAATCAATAATAAACATAACAAAATATTTATAAATTAGGCTTAATTGTATTTTTGGTCTCAGGTATCGCGATTATGTAATTTTTGTCTCACAAGTTCTAATTGAACAAATTAAGTCCTCCAAGTATTACAATTGTACGATTTTGATATCTCAAGTTCTAATTAAGCAAATTGTGTCCTCTAGTTCGCAATTGTGCAATTTTGGTTCCTCCATTAAATTGTTATTCAATTTATAAATGAAATTATTGTAAATATTTTTTTAATTTTTATGTTAACTAGCATGCCACCTAGACCAAATTATGTACTAGATCATACTCACACGTGATACATCAATATTTTTTATTAGAAATTGATCGGCAAGAGGACCAAAATTGCACAATTGCAATAACAGAATGATCCATTCGCACAGTTAAAATCTGGGGACCAAAATTGTACAATCGTAATACTTGGAAGACCCAATTCACACAATTCCAACTAGGAGACCAAAATCGCACAATTGTGACACCTGGGTCCAAAATTACAGTTAAGCCAATAAATAATTATCAAAACAAATTTATTTTAATTAAGCTTTAAGATATTTAGAGATTAAAATTTTTGAAATTTATTTTAATTAAGCAAATTTTTCCTTCCTTCCTTGCTCTGTGTTTGTTTTCTTTCTCCAAGAGCCTCTCACAATGTTGAGAATAGGTATTTTTTATTCTCCACTTAAAACTCTCACTATTTTCTTTGTCATACCTCCTTCTCCTCTTCTCAACGTCACATCTTATTGGTACTGTTGTCATGTACAGCTGCCTGCAAAAGGTAAAAGAATTGTGGGAGAAAGTGATTCAATTTTGTACGAGCCAATGGTGATGCTTGTTTTCCTACACCAAAATGGGGAAAGAAAAAAAAAAAAACCAAGCCAAGAGATTTCAGCCCTGTACTCAAAATGGTACTACTCTATCTACATGTGTTTTTTTTTTTTTTGGTTTTTGATTTTTTTCTCTTTTGACTGTCTTTGTATTTATAATTTTAATTTTAAATTTTTTATTCATGCAAGACTCGCTTTCTTTGTTGTATCTGTTTTAGTATAAGATACAAGCTACTATAAAACTGACATAAATTAAAGCATATACTTTATGCTACCAGGAGGACACGGTGGTGATATTCTCATCGTTGTGTTTTGTGAGCCTATTAATAGTGTCGTGTCAAATATCTCTTTACTAGGTGTTCCGGACTGGGCCGAGGCCCAATCCGGAGATCCAACGCTTTCAGGCCCATTTCCGCTCGCCTCTCCGCCTTCCCTCGATGCCACGTTTCTGCTCGCCTCTCCGCCTTCCCTCAACGTGGCCGACCCAACGGTTCTCAGCATTAAAGGAATTTACTTCCGACTTCTGGGTTTCACGGAACGGTTACTCATCGGTAACCGTCCTCAACTCATATTTAAAGAAGACCGCGCCGAACGGTCGAGGTAATGATTTTTCTACCACCTCTTCACTCACCTCGACACACACTGACTTGAGCGTCGGAGTGTTTGCAGGTACACCACCCAACACGCCGTCGTCATCCGTCGCGAGCACAACCGCACTGCTTCCCTCCGGTCATCCTCTGAAGTTCTGTTCAGAACATTGGCGCCGTCTGTGGGAAATCGTTTCTGATTTCATCTTCTTTGTCGAAGTCTCCCTTCTTCACTCGCCGATGACTGGATCGAAGCGTCAGGTCGCGACTAGCAGTTCCACTCATGCGAACGCAGATCTTGAACCACCTCACCATGAACCTGTTAATTTCATCGGTGAATATGAGAGACAGAGGAATAACCTTCCGCCTCCGCATCAGCATGACGCCGTTCCGATCGTTGCTGCTCAAACCGATGCCGGAACAGAGACCGCCGCCATCCTCATTCGCGAGTTCCGTGAATTCATTCGAAGCCATGCCGAAGAGATGCATGCTCAGAATCAACGCCTCAATCGAATGGAGAATCAGCAGAAGGAACTCTCCGCTCGCGTTGCCACACAGATCGAAAACAGAAAAGATCGAGTCTCTCGTTCTCCTCGGAGATCGAAGGAGTCTGAAAATCTCAGATCTGTTCATCGCCACCACCGTGGCACGACTCCACGCCGCTCTGTGCATAGAGCACTCCGCCGTGCTCATTCTGTTTCATCAACTCCTTCTCGGAGCAATGACACGAGTGACTCGAGCGGGGCCTTTGGTCCTTTTACATCCGAGATCATGAAATTCCCGATTCCGAAGCATCTTTAGAAACCACCCGCTTTGGACTCATACGACGACACCACCGACCTCGACGAGCATGTTGGTTGCTTTGATACTGTCATGGGCTATCGAGGCGCCCAAGGGATGGTGAAGTGCAGAATCTTTCCCCTCACTCTGAAGAAGGCAGCGTTGTCTTGGTTCCAGACTCTTAAGAAAAATTCCATTGGTTCGTGGACTGAGCTCGTCGACCAGTTCTCCGCGCATTTCACTGCGTCTAAAGTCCAACCAAGTCGGCGGCAGATCGCCGCAATTCAGCAGAAGAGAGATGAGTCTATCAGAGACTACGTCGAGCGCTTTAACAAAGAAGCCATTTTGGTGAAGAAATGCTCTGACGAGATGAAGCTGTACTTGCTAGAGCGAGGCCTGATCGAAGGAAATCTATTCAGCGTCGACGTTGGTGTCGACAAACCGAAGACCCTGAACGAGTTCCTGAAGTGAGCTTAGAAATTTATGAATTATGAAGAGAAGTTGATGGCATCAAAAGCCAAAGACAAATCCCCAGAGTAACATTGACAACTGTCAGTATACGAGAAGAACTCGACCTCCTTGACGAATGCAGGGAGCTTGCAGCACTCAGCGAGGTCGCAGTGAAACAGAAAATCGCAGCAAAGATGAAGAAATATTATAGTTGAAACAAATGTATCCTAAACACATAAATGTGAAGCAGTGAAGTATGATTGAAGAAATACGCAATCAGCATTTATTTACTATCAAAACCTTGCACCTCTGATGGAACCTCGTGCCGAGACCGCGTGCACGAGCTCGTGATAAAGCCTTGTGCGTTGGCACAAGCACCTGATGAAGAGATCGACCTCGTGCCGAGACCGCGTGCACGAGCTCGTGATAAAGCCTTGTGCGTTGGCACAAGCACCTGATGATGAGATCGACCTCGTGCCGAGACCGCGTGCACGAGCTCGTGATAAAGCCTTGTGCGTTGCGTGCACGAGCTCGTGATAAAGCCTTGTGCGTTGGCACAAGCACCTGATGATGAGATCGACCTCGTGCCGAGACCGCGTGCACGAGCTCGTGATAAAGCCTTGTGCGTTGGCACAAGAACCTATGATCGACCTCGTGCCGAGACCGCGTGCACGAGCTCGTGATAAAGCCTTGTGCGTTGGCACAAGCACCTGATGATGAGATCGACCTCGTGCCGAGACCGCTTGCACGAGCTCGTGATAAAGCCTTGTGCGTTGGCACAAGCACCTGATGAAGAGATCGACCTCGTGACGAGACCGCGTGCACGAGCTCGTGATAAAGCCTTGTGCGTTGGCACAAGCACCTGATGATGAGATCGGTGCGTTGGCACAAGCACCTGATGATGAGATCGACCTCGTGCCGAGACCGCTTGCACGAGCTCGTGATAAAGCCTTGTGCGTTGGCACAAGCACCTGATGAAGAGATCGACCTCGTGCCGAGACTGCGTGCACGAGCTCGTGATAAAGCCTTGTGCGTTGGCACAAGCACCTGATGATGAGATCGACCTCGTGCCGAGACCGCGTGCACGAGCTCGTGATAAAGCCTTGTGCGTTGGCACAAGCACCTGATGAAGAGATCGACCTCGTGCCGAGACCGCGTGCATGAGCTCGTGATAAAGCCTTGTGCACTTGCACAAGCACCTCTACAACAGGTGGATACGCAGTCCAGTACTCGAGCGACCTACCAGGCCCACCTTTGCAATTTCAAAATTCAGACGACTTTAAACTCGGCTACGTCGTCGACCTTGATTATTTGATGACCTCAACCTTGCCGCTTGGACAGCCAGATCAACTACTCTCACAGGGAAGTATAAAACTCGACTACGAGCACTTTACTCAGCGTAAAAATTAATGCTAACTTTATTACATCAAGTTGTTGCAAATTGTCTATACTTTGACAGGAACAGAACCTCGTGCCGAGACCGTGACAAAGCCTTGTGCCTTGCACAAGCACCTGATGAGGAGATCGACCTCGTGCCGAGACCGCGTGCACGAGCTCGTGACAAAGCCTTGTGCCTTTCACAAGCACCTGTGATCGACCTCGTGCCGAGACCGCGTGCACGAGCTCGTGACAAAGCCTTGTGCCTTGCACAAGCACATCAAGCCTCGTGTCGAGAACTGCCTCAGCAGACGTGGAACACGAAGGTCCCGAACGAACTAATGAACAAGCACGACATGACGACACTTGCAGTTCCTTACGAACAAGGACGTCGAACGTCGACATCAACGAACTTCGACAACAAGTCACCACCTCGACATTCGAGCTAGCGACTTGGGGGGCAACTGTTCCGGACTGGGCCGAGGCCCAATCCGGAGATCCAACGCTTTCAGGCCCATTTCCGCTCGCCTCTCCGCCTTCCCTCAATGCCACGTTTCCGCTCGCCTCTCCGCCTTCCCTCAACGCGGCCGACCCAACGGTTCTCAGTATTAAAGGAATTTACTTCCGACTTCCGGGTTTCACGGAACGGTTACTCATCGGTAACCGTCCTCAACTCATATTTAAAGAAGACCGCGTCGAACGGTCGAGGTAATGATTTTTCTACCACCTCTTCACTCACCTCGACACACACTGACTTGAGCGTCGGAGTGTTTGCAGGTACACCACCCAACACGCCGTCGTCATCCGTCGCGAGCACAACCGCACTGCTTCCCTCCGGTCATCCTCTGAAATAATGATAATGTTGCTGAGGATGGTTTGATGGTGGTTAAGTCCAAATCTCAGAAAAAAGTATCACCTGAGACTGAATAGAAAACCTAACTCTAGGTTTACATGATTCCCGTTTATTTTGCATAGGTTTTGATTTATGTTCCCCATGATTTTGTTTTCTTTTTTCTTTTTTTAATAAAATTATGGTGACTTGTTACCTTGCCTTAAAAAAAGTTATTCGCTGAAAAATCTTTGATTATATGAGGAGATGAAGAAGGTTGTGCAGCATAACTCTATTGGAATACACACCATATGCAAAATCAAGAATTTAAAGCAATCGACTGTACATAAAATAAAATTAATTAACTGATAAAACTACCAAAATGTATTTAATCAACTAACTATCTTTGACAGATAGGTATGATCCACGAAGAAAATAAGAAAAATAATTTCTAAACCAAAATAAGAAAAATAATGGCATCTGTAACAAACACAAAAGAAAAATTAGAATATTCAATTTTATTTTTTATAACAAAAAAAAAATGGATAAAAATAAACAATATACTTTCTGATATGGAGCTGAGAACAGCAGTGCAACATATTGAATAGGTAAATCTGACACAGGGAATAAATTACCTCTTGGAGTTACATAGAAACAAAAATATAACCTATATATTTTACTCAACTAAAGGTATTTTATTCAACAACTAATTCAGCAATAGTATTCTTTAAATCAAGATTTAGAATCATCTTGAGTAATTATTTATACACCATATATAGTTGCCAAAGAGAAGGTTCAAATGTAACCTTTTTTTGTAACGATAAAGAGAACTCTAGCAACAGTATCGGCTGTTGTGTATAATAAGTTATATGGTCCATGCTTATTGACTATTGTGCAGGGCTTACCTTAAGCCGTTGCTAATCATCTTAATAAAATTTCATTTAGCCTTTGCAAAAATAAAAAATAAAAATGAGCTACAATATAAAGTAGAATGGAGTCTTTGGAGAACGCAGCAGAGCATTTATTTGTCCAGCTATTTGTACTATTTGATGGGCACCAACCAGCCAATGGCATTGGTTTGTGCCTACACCAAAATGGAAAAAAAGAAACCAAAGGATGGGAATTCTGCCCTTACTTAAAATGAGATTTTTTTGTCGCTCAAAACTTGTTTAAAACAAAGAAGGCAAAAGGACAATGGTTTCAACCTGCCACTGCATGCAAGTATAGCCGCGCCAGTAATATGCCAATGGCAAGCTTTTGGCAGAAAGCATGCGCCATGCACGACAAAATGACTTTCTGAGATTTACTTTGAGTAATTTTTTTTAGTAAATATACTCAAATTGGTCTCCAACCAAAATTATAGAGACTAATTTAATTCTTTAGAAATGAAAAATATCAATTTGTCATTAAGAATCTTAAATGTGGATCAAATTAATCTCTGATAGGGACTAAATTGTCCCTAAAAATTATTTTAAGAAGGACTTATTTGACTCAAATTTAATATTTTTAAGGACTATATTAGTATTTTTTATATTTTATTAAATTGGTTTCTGTAATCTTTACGGGGAAACAATTTGGATATTTAATCTTTTTTAGCACCGAAGGAATTTCCCTTAGCATGCAAGCATATTGAAACGTATATTTGGCATCATATATCAGAACAAATAGAGTGTACATGGTTGACTAATCAAACCCATTAAACATTTGGCAGAGAAGGGAAGCAAAGCTTAAATCCACTTTGCCAGCCTAAACAAGGTTATCCCTATATATATATATATATATATATATATATATATATATAGTGGCGTATCCAGGACTCTGAATCAGCAGGGTCAAACTATTTAACTTTAATTAATAATTATTATATTCTATTTTATAAATATATTCTTTGTATTTTATCTCGATCATAAGGATAATATATCAATATTTTAATTTGTTTTCCTGGATCTGATAACAACTCTTCTAAATTAATTTCAATATTTGTTGTTAGGAACTTGATTTCACAAGATTGTTGCTCATTTGATGATAATTTCCTATTCAAAAATCTATTTATTATCTTCTACAATTTAAAAACAAAAGGCTTAAATATGTTTTCCATTCTTATAATTATCCCAAATTTTGGTTTTAGTCCTTGTACCTACTTTTTAGTCCTACAAATTACAAAACAACGTGATTTTAGTCGTAGTCCATGAAGAGGGACTAAAAGCATGCAATTTTCTAACTTGTAGGGACTAAAAGTGGGTACGAGGACTAAAAACAAAAAATAAAAAATTTACGGGGACTAAAAATATATTTAATCCAAAACAAAATTAATGGCAAAAAATGAAATTAACTGTCAAAACTCCTTATGTTAGGTACACGTAGTGGGTCTTGTTTTCAAATTTTCAGATAACAATTAAATGGGTTTTAGGTTTCTTGCTTATAAATAAAATGAGTATAGACTCAAATTGGTCCTTCACAATAAACATAAAGACTTATTTAGTCCTTGACAAATGAATAAATATCAATTTAGCCCTTAAAAGTTTAAGATGTCGGTCAAATTAGTCTCTGATAGAGACTAAAATATCCCTATAAATATCTTAAAAATGATTAATTTGACCAAAATTTGAGATTTTTTTTATGACCAATGTGATATTTTTTTCATTTCTCATGGACTAAATTGGTCTCTGTGTTTTTGTTAGAGACCAATTTTGACGAATAAAATGAGAGAGACGATCCAATTATGAACAGTTGGTGCAAAACTGTAAAATCAGATGCGTCAAATAAAAAATTTACGATAAACTAAGTGAGATTTAAAAAAATTGTGCACACCCTCAATTGAACATAGGTCCGCCCATACATATATATATATATATATATATGAGAATTCAGGCATCCGAATGGTCCCCTCAAAACCGGCTTGTAAGGGGGTGGTCTACCCAACTATATAAGCAACAGTCAGACTCGTTAACCACCCGATGTGGGACTCGCAACACGTCCACACCACCGGGCAGAACGTGGCTCTGATACCATATGAGAATTCAGGCATCCGAATGGTCCCCTCAAAATCGGCTTGTGAGGGGATGGTCTATCCAGCTATATAAGCAATAGTCAGACTCGTTAACCACCCGATATAAGACTCGCAACAATATATATATATATATATATATATATATATATATATATATATATATATATATATATATATATATATATATCAAGTGCGTATGTGTGGTGTAGTGCCAAAAAATGGCAGAAAATAAGAAAAGTAATAATAATCCCTCCGTCTCATTTTACTTGACCTGTTAGGAATATTTCATTGTCACAAATTAATTACCCTTTTGAAAAATCAATGAGCATTAATAATTTTTTTTTCTAAAGTATACCATTTATCTCAACCAACCTTTATTAATTAACCTGAAGTATCTTTTTTTTTTTGCAAAGAAAAAAATTAATAAGAAGTATCTTCTAAACTACTTTAAACAATAGCAATAAAAAGGCAACTTACTGGCTCTTCCTTGATCCCTAATCGGGTTTAAGTAGCCTTCATTTCTCCAGTCATCAAACGTAATGATATCTCTCTAAATTATGGAAAGAAAAAGGGTTATATTTGTGTATTAAAAACAAAATAAATATTATGTTTAAAATCTAACAATATAAAAACAAAAAACAAAAATCAACTAAGTGAAAATAATAGATAATCAAAATCGAAGTTTTGATGCTTAACGCTAAATTAATTCTGTAATGAAATATCAATAGGATACATCTCGTAACTTAATTTCAACTAATTAATTAATTAATATAAACAAACCAGATATATAAGAAATAAATTATGGAAAACGACTCGTTTAAGCTAAATTTCAGGTAAAATAATGAATCACTTTCGTGCTAGTCTCTTAAAATAACTTGAGTGTGAGCAAATGAGAAAAATTCCAATCACCTGACTAATGAATAGTTTTTATATAAACTAGATATAGACTTGCGCGTTGCGCTAATAATTAAAGGATTTTTGAAATCTGTTAAATTAAAAAGTGAGATTTTAAGTGTTTCAAAAGTGAGATTTTAAGTGTTTTCAACATACTAATTAATAATATAAATAATATTGAGACGTGTAATTGAAAAAAAAATTACAATTATATGGATGTGTTTGTTATTTAGCTGTGAACGAGAATTATTCTTTCAAATTAAAATAATACAAAACCAAGACTTGTGGCTACTTGAGACCATCATATTCTTGTGTCACAATAAGCATAAAAAATCTAATGTCATATTGATAAAAAAAAATGAGATAGAATGCTAACAACTCCATTAATATCATTTAGTTTGTAAATAATTAGATATTAGTCGGTTATATAATGTTTCGATCACCCCAGAAGCGTAACAACAATCCGAAAAAGTTGACACATGCTAAACTATTTTAAACAACAGTAATATTAAAAAAATTAATAAGAAGTACCTTCTAAACTACTTTAAACAACAGTAATATTATGTGAACCTTAATATATATTTGAAGGTGTGTAATTTTTTAAAATCTCACTTAGTTTATTAGAAATTTTTTATTTCACCCTCTGATTTTACAGTTTTACAGTTCATAATTGCATCATATTTCTCATTTTATTCGTCCAAATTGCTCTCTGACAAAAACATAGAGACTAATTTAGTCCCTGAGAAATTAAAAAAATATCACATTGGTCATAAAAAATCTCAAATTTTGGCCAAATTAATTATTTTTAAGATATTTATAGGGATATTTTAGTCCCTTTCAGAGACTAATTTGACCTAGATCTTAAATTTTTAAGGACCAAATTGATATTTATTCATTTGTCAGGGACTAAATAAGTCTTTATGTTTATTGTGAAGGACCAATTTGAGTCTATACTCATTTTGTTTATAAGCAAGAAACCTAAAACCCATTTAGTTGTTATCTTGAAATTTGAAAACAAGACTCACTACGTGTACCTTACCTAGGGAGTTTTGACAGTACCTAATTTATTGTTAATTTCATTTTTTGCCATTAATTTTGTTTTGGGTTAAATATATTTTTAGTCTCCGTAAAATTTTTATTTTTTGTTTTTAGTCCTCGTACCCACTTTTAGTCCCTACAAGTTAGAAAACTGCATGCTTTTAGTCCCTTTTCATGGACTAGGACTAAAATCATGTTGTTTTGTAATTTGTAGAACTAAAAAGTGGGTACAAGGACTAAAATCAAAATTTGGGATAATTATAAGAATGAAAAACATATTTAAACCTTTTGTTTTTAGAAGATAATAAATAGATTTTTGAATAGGAAATTATCATTTGTTGCTCAACAATCTTGTGAAATCAAGTTCCCAACAACAAACACTAAAATTAATTTAGAAGAGTTGTTATCAGATCTAGGAAAACAAATTAAAATATTGATATATCCTTATGACCGGGATAAAATACAAAAAATATATTTATAAAACGGAATATAATAATTATTAATTAAAGTTAAATAGTTTGACTTCGCTCACCGAGAGTCCTTGATATGCCACATATATATATATATATATATATATATATATATATATATATATATATATATATATATATATATATATATATATATATATATAGGCTGGCAAAGGGCATTTAAGCTTTGCTTCCCTTCTCAGCCAAATGTTTAATGGGTTTGATTAGTCAACAATGTACACTCCCTATTTGTTCTGAAATATGATGCCAAATATACGTTTCAACATGCATGCATGCTAAGGGGAATCCCTTCGGTGCTAAAAAAGATTAAATACCCAAATTATTCCTCAATAAAGATTACGGAAACCAATTAATTAATAAAAAATAAAAATGCTAATATAGTCCTTAAAAATCTGAAATTTGGGTCAAATAAGTCTTTTTTAAGATAATTTTTAGGGACAATTTAATTACTGTTAGAGATTAATTTGATCCACATTTGAGATTTTTAAGGACCAAATTGATATTTTTTATTTCTAATGAATTAAATTGGCCTATGTGATTTTTGTTGGGGACAAATTGGGTATATTTAAAAAAAAATTACTCAAGTAAATCTCAGAAAGTCATTTTGTCGTGCATGGCGCATGCTTTCTGCCAAAAGTTCTAGGGTCAAAAACACTATAACCGAACGTTTTTGCTAGGAAGAAATACAGGTAGCAGCTGGTTGGAAAAAGATATATTTTTTCGGTAGAATTTGAGAAAGGGTTTGAAAAGTTTGCCATTGGCATATCACTGGCGCGGCTATACTTGCAGGCAGTGGCAGGTTGAAACGATTGTCCTTTTGCCTTCTTTGTTTTAAATATAAATCAAAGTTTTGGGTGACAAAAATCTCATTTTAAGTAAGGCCAGAATTCCTTTCCTTTGGTTTCTTTTTTTCCATTTTGGTGTTAGGCACAAACCAATGCCATTGGCTGGTTGGTACCCACAATCCTTTTGTAGCTCAAATAGTATAAATAGCTGCACAAATAGATGCTTTGCTGCGTTCTCCAAAGACTCCATTCTACTTTATATTGGATTTTCATTTTTTTTTTTTTTTGCAAAGGCTAAAGGAAATTTTATTAAGATGATTAGCAACGGCTTAAGGTAAGCCCTGCACAATAAGCATGGACCATATCCTATAACTTATTATACACAACAGCTGATACTGTTGTTGGAGTTCTCTTTATCTTTACAAAAAAAGTTACATTTTGCAATGGAATAAGTTCAATAACATTCTTTTCGGCAACTATATATATAGTGTATAAATAATTACTCAAGATGATTCTAAATCTTGATTTAAAGAATACTATTGCTGAATTAGTTGTTGAATAAAATACTTTTAGTCGAGTAAAATATATAGGTTACATTTCTGTTTCTATGTAACTCCAAGAGGTAATTTATTCCCTATGTCAGAGGGGACCATTATTTAATCGAGTAAATATCCCTTCAATATATATGTTGCACTGTTGTTCTCAGCTCCATATCAGAAAGTATATTGTTTATCTTTATCCATATTTTTTTGTGATAAAAAATGGAATTGAATATTCTAATTTTTCTTTTGTGTGTCTTACAGATGCCATTATTTTTCTTATTTTGGTTTAGAAATTATTTTTCTTATTTTCTTCGTGGATCATAAGAAAAATATAATGTAGAAAAATATAAAGAATTCTATAATGAAAAATATAATGTAGTAAAATATAATAATAATAATAATAATAATAATAGAATTAAAATGATTTCTATATAATATATAACTTATATTTACTGTCATAGTTATTTATCTAAAATATAAATAATGTGAATGGAAATGGGCTCTGTTGTCTATTTTACCAAATCAATTCTAAAAAATCAATTCTCGTCACTGCAAAACCAAACACACGCTAAATACATTTTGGTAGTTTTATCAGTTAGTTAATTTTATTTTATGTACAGTCGATTGCTTTAATTTCTTGATTTTGCAGATGGTGTGTATTCCAATAGAGTTATGATGCGCAATCTTCTTCATCTCCTCATAAAATCAAAGATTTTTCAGCCAATAACTTTTTTTTTAAGGCAAGGGGACAAGTCACCATAGTTTTATTAAAAAAAGAAAAAAAAAACAAAATCATGGGGAAACATAAACCAAAACCCATACAAAATAAATGGGAGTCAAGTAAACCTAGAGTTAGGTTTTCTATTCAGTCTCAGGTAATACTTTTTCTGAGATTTGGACTTAACCACTGTGAAACCATCATCAACAACATTATCATTATTTTAGCCAATAACTAATTTGTCTTGCTATTGAGCAACATTTTATTAATTAGTTGCTGTAATTAAGATTACAATGCTATGCTACGTACATTAAGATTAGATTAAAGTCCTTACATTTGATGGCAGCTTCTTATGGGTTGGTTGTTATTTTTTTTAAGGTGATCAATCATACGGTGTTGAGTTTGAGGCCTGGTGGTGGTGGTGCAAAATAATGAAATATGAGCATGGTCTGAGTTTGCAGCAAGCCTTGCATAGAAAAATATAAGCATTGCTTAGTATTTTTAAGCACATAAATAAGTTGAGAAAAATATAAGCATGTATATGCTACAGATGGTACTTTTTTTCCTACCGACAACATAGAATAGAAAACTTTAATGCCTAGTAAAAAGATGTTTGGCACGATACTATTAATAAGCCCACAAAACACAATGACGAGAACATCACCACCGTGTCCTCCTGGTAGCATAAAGCATCTGCTTTAATTTATAGCAGTTTTATAGCAGCTTGTATCTTATACCAAAGCAGATACAACAAAGAAAGCGAGTCTTGCATAAATAACAAATTTAAAATTAAAATTATAAATAAAAAGACAGTCAAAAAAGGGAAAAAAAGCACATGCAGATAGAGTAATACCATTTTGAGTATAGGGCTGAAACCTCTTGGCTTGGTTTTTTTTTTTTCCCATTTTGGTGTAGGAAAACAAGCATCACCGTTGGCTCTTACAAAATTGTATCACTTTCTCCCACAATTCTTTTACCTTTTGCAGGCAGCTGTACATGACAACGATACCAATAAGATGTGACGTTGAGAAGAGGAGAAGGAGGTGTGACAAAGAAAATAGTGAGAGTTTTAAGTGGAGAATAAAAAATACCTATTCGCAACATTGTGAGAGGCTGTTGGAGAAAGAAAACAAACACAGAGCAAGGAAGGAAGGAATACATTTGCTTAATTAAAATAAATTTCAAAATTTTAACCTCTAAATATCTTAAAGATTAATTAAAATAAATTTGTTTTGATAATTATTTATAGACTTAATTGTAATTTTGGTCACCCAGGTGTCACAATTGTGCGATTTTGGTCCCCCAGTTTGAATTGTGTGAATTGGGTCCTCTGATTATTGCAATTGTGCAATTTTGGTCCCCAGGTATTAACTGTGCGAATGGATCATTCTTTTATTGTAATTGTGCGATTATGATCCTATTGCCGATCAATTTCTAATAAAAAATATTGATGTAACACGTGTGGATATGATCTAGTGCATAATTTGGTCTTGGTGGCATGCTAGTTAACATAAAAGTTTAAAAAAATTTACAATAATTTCATTTATAAATTGAATGACAATTTAACAAAGGAACCAGAATTGCACAATTGCGATAACTAGATGACACAATTCGCTTAATTAAAACTTGATCAAAATCATATAATTTCCGATACTTGGAGGACCTAATTCGTTCAACTAGAACTTGGGGGACTAAAATTGCATAATCACGATACCTGGGGACCAAAAATATAATTAAGCCTAATTTATAAATATTTTGTTATGTTTAATATTGATTGAAGAAATTTAATTAAGCATTCATTAAAAAGTTCTTTTACGTCATTTCATAGTTAGCAGCCGATTTAACAATTAATTTTACCAAATACTTCAAATTCAGATTGTTCCGAGCAAGGAACGTAGAGGTGGCCGGAGTCGTTGAGTTCGGCACGTGTAGTGGTGGATGACGATGGAGAGCGGTGGGGGTGTACCTGCAAAAGGCACTCCGACGCTCAAGTCAGTATGATTCCGATGAGGTCAGTATAATGTAATGAAAACATACCTTATTTCTTCGCGGGCCCTCCTTATATATGGACCCTTTTAGGGTTTGTAGTAAATGGACGGTGATAAGGTGACAAGTCCCTCGTTACCTGCTTAGAGCCGTAGATCAGATCGACAGTCCCAGATCGGTGGCGTAGAACCAACGCAAATCAGGGGACTATTGATGTAATGGACATCACAGATCGGTTACCACTGATCGGTCATGATTAGTTTGTGGTATTGGGCCACGAAAGTGGTTCTAGGAGGAGTGGGCCTTGGCCCAGTCCGAAACACGGGTTATAGATTCTATAATGATAAAATTACATTTTTTTTAAAGCTAAAAATCAATTTTAATCATTTTAATTGTGTTTGTTTAAAAAATTTTAGAAAGTCATTTTTAATAGATAAATACCCAAATTGATTTCCAATAGAAATGAGGGAGACCAATTTAATCCTTGAGAAATGAAAAATGCCAATTTGGTTATTAAGAATCTCAAATATAGGTCAAATTAGTCCCCGACAGGGACTAAAATATTCTTAAAAATTATCTTAAAAATAACTTATTTGACCCATATTCGAGATTTTTAAAGACCAAACTGATATTTTTCATTTCGCAGATCAATTTGAGTATTTACTCTTCAAAGAATCATTTTTATGATGAAAATGAAAAACTAGTACTATTACTAGCTTTAGAAAAGGTAACGCGAGAGAAGAGAGAGAGAGAGAGAGAGAGAAAATGGGGAAAAAGCATAACCACTTTGTTATAATGATTATTGCTAAGAAAGGGTCTTGGTCGCAGAAACAAGCCGCTTGCTTGCTGTAGCAAATGGCAGGGCAGAGATACATTTGTGACTTGCACTTTTCTTATTGAGTTTTTCTTATTTCCTGTCATTTTTTGGCACTACACTACACACATGCACTTGATATATATATACTGAGAAGATAGACCACACAACATTGACTAGCACACAGACAGTACTACGGAATCTCAACGACGAAAAAAACAACAATGATACAAACTCGTTCTAGCTTGCTTGGTCAGGCGCTGAGTTAATAGACTATTGGCCACAAGTTATATACATATATATATATATATATATATATACGTACACACACACACACTCCTGCACTTCCGCCCTTTTGCATCTGTTATCCTTTCCTACTCTTCTGCTGTTGCATTAGACTGCATACCTTGCTGCTCAACTGAACTAAGAGCAAAGAAAGAACAAATTAGAAGCACACATTAGGCACCTCTATTGCACTATTGGTGTGCACCAAACTGAGGTAGGATTGGATGGTTGGGGGAGCAAGTTTTTATTTTTATTTTTATAATAAGGCAATGTTTTTTGTTTAATTTTGTTTTTGGTGAAAAGGCTTTCTTTAAGCGTGGATCAAAACAACTGATATTCAAAAACTTTATTTGTTTTATGTATAAAAAGCTCTTTATAAGTACTTGTATTTTCCTGACGGTGTCATCAATATGCGTTAGTTTGACCACCTGCCAAGCATCACTAGAAATTTCTTTAGGCGTATTACATTGTGCATACGATAGTTATTTAAATTTATCAAAGCCATTAGATGTCATTCATGATTATAAAATGTATTCATTGTATCAAAATGTCTGGGGGGCTCGAGCCCTTGCAAGGCTAAGTGTAGCTCCGTCCCTGAGTGGTGCGATATTTCTTGCAATGCTTTGAACTCTTGTTGGTTTTGGGTGGCTTTTCTTGAGCCTGATGCCCTTGTGTTCTAATAATTTTTTTTGGCCTTTCCTTCATGGGTGACATACAAATGACCATTCTAAGAAAAATGACAAAATCCACATCATCTATGACTTTGAAGCGGTAATGGCATTTATGAGTCAACATAAAATAAAAACTTGAGGAAGCAACTTGTTGCATCTAAAAAAAGAAACTCGAGGAAACAACTTACTCATATCATTTAATACATGTATTAAATAAATGGATTATAGTAGTATTTCTAAAATAATTTTTCATATAAGAATAGAAAATTACTTATTGTTTGTATTAACAATACTTCAATAATTGAAACTATTAATATGATCCTTAAAACGCACCTTGTTAATTTTATATACTATTTACATTATTTTACAATTTAAATGTCATTTCCCTGTTGTCTAGAAAAAACATTTTTACAACAAAAAAAAAAAACCATTTTCCTAAACTTACAGCTTATGTTATATCAAATTAACAATATACCGCCGGTGCCCAATCGAATAATAATGTAACATTAATATTCTGAAAAAAGAAAACAGATGGAGCAATAATCTTTTCATGGAACGATAGTGTGAAATTACGAAGCAAACAAAACTATGCATCAAATTTTCTATTTTACTTGCATAATATTGATGATGTGTCACGACTCTATTGGTTGTTTACGTTACTGAAACGATGCCCTCGGGGAATTTGGTCAAGTAACCAACCATGTTTCACACCAACGGTGATGTAGGGGCTTACTAGTAATTTCCTAACGTTGCTCACTGCAACCGTGAGCGCGAGCGAGGGAAGAATCAATCATAATCATTAATGCCATGGTGCATTTAAGCTTCATTGTGCTGCATTCCGTTTGCACGAGTAACAAATTTTCGCTCCAACAATTTTCTCTTTCTCACTGAGCTTTCTCTTTCTCGGGAAACAAACTTGTTTTCCAAGTCCAGTGAAAATCCTCTTGAACGGTATTGTTCCGATTCTTTGAGTTTTCATATTCTTTCTTAGTTTCTTCGATCAAAATCAAAATTCTCCATTCTTTGATCTTCTCTGATTTTTTCGAGCTCCATTGTTGCAGTTTTGGTTGATCTCTTCTCTGAAGCAGAGAAATCTCAGTTCATTCATCTCGATCAATCGCTACCCTTTTTGCTTGTGGATAGAGAAATGACTACTGAACAAGTAAGCGGTTCTATTCGATCAGTTCAACGATTATTTTGATGTTTTGCTTTTTTAAGTTCATTTTGAAAATTCGAAAACAAAAATGCTATTGATTGATTTTTCGGACACATTTAATGCTACCTGAGCTCTGCGTTTCTGAGAAATACAGTATAGTGTGCTTTTTCTGTCATTTACAAATTTGGCTTGATCAGTATTTGTCGACGATTCAGATTCAGTGCAAGTTTCCTTGCAATGAAATGCTGGTCAATGAAAAAAATAAAAAACAAAATCACCGTAACGGCAGACAAATCGACACTTGCTGCTGAAACACTCTCTGAAACCCTCAGTTTGGCATTAATTTGCTTATCGTACCTCTTTTATTTTCATTCTGTAGTACTATATTAAGAACTTGATAGTTTCACATTTATTATACATTCACTTGGTATAAATTGTAGTCCTTCTTTTTTCGTTTTTGATTGCTTGCGGAGTTGCGGTTAATTTGAGGAGGATTAGATTAACAATATTGCACTGAAGCTTGCTTTTCTTATTTAATTTCAAAGTTTATGCGTTAATTAATGTGATAGTTGATGCTTGGGTTTTTTTATTTTGTGATGAAGTTAGTTGCTGTAATGCTGTGCAGGTTATGGAGGAAGGTGCTTCTGATTTCATCGCTGCTGCTGAAGATATGGTCTGTTTCTCTCTCACTGATTTCAGAGTCCTCATTGCACAAATCTCACACACGCACACCACGCGCCTCTTTCTGTTAGATACGTGAATCGCTTTTCTACGCGCCGAGACCCTATTGGGCTTAACGAATGCGGCATGCACGCACGCACGCATAGCAGCGTCACTTGGTCGTTGAAGGATAAAAAAGTCCAAGCAATAAAGCGTATATACATTTGATTTTGCATGCACACACAGTCCCGCACCCTTGTTTCGCTTGCTCACAAAATGCAAATATTCACTTTTCATAGAGTTTATAGTATTAGTATTTAAATTTAAATAATGAACAGTGATCGTTTGACATTCTTTGGAATTTTTAGACTGTTGACCATTGGAGAGGAGAGAAAATTGGGACATGTAGGTGGATATGATATGAAAGAAAGGGATATAATAAAGGGGTAAAAGGAAATATAAGACTATAAAGAAAAAAACACGTGAGGATGTCATTATTCTTAAATAATAATATGGTGAGTGTCGTATCATATCATTCATATTTGTGTCGTCTTTCAGTAATATTATTATAATTCTAAAAGGAATTTAAGAGACTAGCACGAAAGAGATTCATTATTTTACCTGAAATTTAGCTTAAACGAGTCTTTTTCCACAATTTATTTCTTATATATCTGGTTTGTTTATATTAATTAATTAGTTGAAATTAAGTGACGAGATGCATCCTATTGATATTTCATTATAGAATTAATTTAGGCATCAAAATTTCGATTTTGATTATCTATTATTTTCACTTAATAGATTTTTGTTTTTTGTTTTTATATTTTTAGATTTTAAACATAATATTTATTTTGTTTTTAATCCATAAATTTTTTCTTTCCATAATTTAGAGAGATATCATTACATATGATCGTTGGAGAAATGAAGGCTACTTGAACCCGGCTAGGCATCAAGGAGTAGCCAGTGAGTTACTTTTTATTACTATTGCTTAAAGTAGTTTAGAAGATACTTCTTATTAATTTGTTTAATATTAGTGTTGTTTAAAATAGTTTAGCATATGTCAACTTTTTCAGATAGTTGTTACGCTTTTGCTGCTTCTGCGGTGATCGAAACATTATATAACATTAAAAACCAAAAAAGAGGCAAAGATCGTATAATCTTATCACCCCAGGATGTATATAATAACTTAGTTAAAAATGACATAGAAGAAGAAGAAGGACGTACCATCCCCGATACATTATCTTGGATCAGGGATAACGGATGTGTGTTAGACATGGATTGCCCTTACGAGGAAGTATATAGAACAAGTGAAGACGAGCGTAAGGTACTATATTTTCTCATTATTATTATTATTATTATTATTTTACATTTCTCATCCATAGTATTTAAATTTTTCTTTTACACAAATGTATAGGTAAGAATGAGAATCGAAACATTTGTACCACTAATACCTTCCATGATAGAGGAAGAGGTAAGGGAAGCACCTGTGATAGCACAAATGCATTGGGTGCCTGATATGAAAAATTTCAAGGGGGTAAGTGTTAATTTCATATTTTTTACTATATACTGATGAAGTTAGATTTTGGTTTAATTTTTTTTTTTTTTTGGTTTAATTATAGGATGGCATATACTATGTACCCAAACATGCATCATGGTTTGAAAAAGTAGATATGCATGGAGTTGTTATCGTGGGATTTGGAGAGCTAGAGAGGAAAGGAAAATTGACTAAATATTGGATAGTAAAAAATTCACATGGATCTACATGGGGCAATGATGGGTATGGAAAGATCGACCGAGAAACTTACGATGGTAAATCCCTCATTGAGGCTGCATGGGCAGTTCGGGGTATATCATTGGAGGATCCGGAAGGTGTGCCATATCAACAACTAGCTGAGGATCGAAGGGGATGATTAGGAGTTTTGGCATCTGGTTTGTGTTGTTTGTTTGATTGAGCAACTGGATGGGAGTTTATAGTTTGTAGCAAGGAAGCCTTGAGGCTGACTTTTTCATCAAGTTCAAGTTGACGTTCGGTTTATGTGTTTGAGAGATAGGGATAGAATTGCAGTTTTCAGATTAAGTGTGTAGCTCATGGGTTCATAGATTGGAGTTGAATTATGAAGTTTTGGTGGTTGTTGCTGCTCTGTGATATGTTTAGTAGTTTTTTTTTTTTTTTTGGTGGATGTGATGTTCTGTAGTTAGAACAAGAACAAACAATAGTGATAATGATCGTTCATTGTTATATTATTCGACCTTGCCGTATTTAGACATTTTTTTCTCATTGGATGAAATCACTGAAACTCTTGATACTTATTATTTAGCATGCGAACTGACTTTCAGAAGGCAAACGTCAATACACTTAAAAACAGAGAAAGATGGAGTCAAGAAACTTGAAAAAATGTCATGCGATGCAGAAATCGAAGCACACTACTAACTAACAAGATGCTGAACTACACCCAAGATGCATGTGTCTTCACAGACATAAAATCTCTGTTTAAGCCAATCATCAGTGAAATGTTTCATCTACTCGTAAACAAAACCCCCCATACACACAATTGATCAATGCTAAAGAGTTATTGCTGATTTTGTAAATAATACATTTCCTTCCAAGTTTAGTTGATTGAAGTCTTTCAGCTTCTTGATTCGAGTAAATTGAATTGACTTCTTGATGTTTCTTTTTTCGTCCAACCATCATCTTCCGTAAGTAGTGTAAACTTGGCTCTTGCTACCAAACTTGGCAGATACCAGATTTTGATGATATCCCAAACTTTAGCCACAGAGGAGCTCTTAAACTCGATAACTTATCTCCATATCATCCAGATAACAATTGAATATAACAAGTTGCAATTAATTTCTGACATGCTTCAACTAGCTAACTGACCTAACCCTGACATTTTTCTCTATATTAAATATGATATTAGATTAAACATGGTGGCTCCTTGAAATCCTTTTATCATGTAAGCGTGTTTATTTTACCAATTATATTTGTGATAAGGCAATCATCAAGTGGGGCTATATTTTGTTTTCTTTTTGTTTTTTGGTAATAGAGAGGGCTAACGTCCCCAAAAAAAGGAAAAAAAAAAAAAACTAACTACCTAATCTAATTTTCTTTGGTAAAGATGCCAAATGAGCTGCTGCAGCTCTCTTGGAGGGTTCTCCAAACAAGTGGGGCTATATTATGACTGCTTTAAGAATTAACATGTCGAAATGTTTTAAAACTAAATTTTGCAATTTGCTTTTGGAAAACTTGTTGAGTTTATGCTTTGAATGAAATCATGTGACAACGTAATCCGCATTTGCTCAAACCTCAAACCAAAAGATTGATTGTACACAAAGTGGGAGAAAATATGTCTCTTGGTCGTTATCAAACCTTTAAAAGGCCCAAATCTTTGTGTCTACGCTTTCCCAGGTTATATTCTATTGCAGCTGATTGTTAGGTGATTGTGTCGAGCTGTGGTTCAACGGTGGTGGATCTTGGTGCTGGAACATTCAGTGGAGTAGTTTGGGAGGAGACTTTGGTGGAAGAGCTAACATCTTCATTGGGGGCCTTAACCATGTCTTCTGAGCCTGATAGATGGATCTGGACTAAGCATTCTTCTGGTATGTTCTTTGTTTCCTCTGCTTATGGTTTTCTCTCCGAATCGCTAGCTCATGTGGCCCGACTTTCGGAGTTAGAGACTGCAGTCCTAGGCAAGATTTGGAAGAGTTTTGCTCCTTCCAAAGTAATTGCTTTCTCTTGGCAATTGCTTCTAGATAGAGTCTCAATTCGGACAAACCTGTTTAGGAGAGCCATTATTACTGACCCTGCTGTTGTTTCATGTTCTTTGTGTGGTTCTGGTCCGGAATCGTCCTTACACTTATTCAGCATATGTCACTTTTCATCTACGGTTTGGTATGCTGTCGTGAACTGGTTAGGGTTTGACTTTGTGCTCCCCCCGGATCTCGCTTCCTCTTTCGCCCAATTTTGCATCCTTGGTGGACGTAAGTCTTGTCGGCAGGGCCTGGCGCTAATTTGGCACACCGTGCTCTGGGCCATTTGGGACGTCCGGAACGAATGTATCTTCTCCTAGCGATAGCCCAACATAGGGCACATTGTAGACCGTATTATAGCATTGTCTTGGAGGTGGTTCCTGTCCCGTGAGAAGTCCTCTCCGTGTTTGTATTATGAGTGATTTGTTGACCCACTTATCTGTATTGAGAGGTCCTAGCCTGTAGGCATGTTGTGATCTCTTCTTTGTTGGTGTATTTCTTGTTGGCCTTTTCGGCCCTTGACTTGTTAGTATATTCGGGGTTAGAATACCCCCTTGTACCCTGTGTTGTTAATAATATGTTTGCCATTCAAAAAAAAAAAAAGGCCCAAATCTTTCAATCATGTTATCACTATATATATTGTTGTTCTCTACACTTTAATTTTAGCTTTTATTCTTGATTCTTACTCTTACTGGAGCTGATAAAGTCTTTTTCAGCTTTCAACGAATTTTCATTTCTTTATTCATTATTGCGTCATTCATTCTATGGTCTGTGGATTAGCTCAAGACGATAAGCTCAAGGAACAATATGCTAATCTTCACTAACTTGAAAAATGACATCCACAAACTAAAAGATGCTTACAACATCCAAATCGCTCTGCCCAATATGTTCAATTTTTGCGAAGCAATAAACTAACAGTTGATGACACCTAAAATTAGAACAGAATCTGAGGAAACCATCCAAAAGGAATATACACACACACACACACATAACACAAATACTCAGTCGCAATCCTAAGCCATGGAAAACCTCATCAATCTTTGACAATTCTTTCATAAATTGAATTGACTTCTTGATGTTTCTTTTTTCGTCCAACCATCATCTTCCGTAAGTACTGTAAAATTGGCTCTTGCTACCAAACTTGACAGATACCAGATTTTGATGATACATTTTGTTAGTTGGCTCGCTCCCAAACTTTAGCCACAGAGGAGCTCTTAAACTCGATAAATTATCTCCATGTCTCCAGACAACAATTGAATATAACAAGTTGCGATTAATTTCTGACATGCTTCAACTAGCTAACTGACCTAATCCTGTATCACGTAGATTACATAATTACATAGCAAAGTTATTCCTTAACAGTTTCCATATATACTGGAAGCAAAAGTTCAGGATAGAAGCAAATTACTCTTTAGAAGCAAAATGCAAGGAAGCACCATGCCGTGCCAAAAGATGGACAAAAGCTTCTGCTCCCATACCATTATCATCAAACTCATCATGGAACACACACATTTCTGCATTACCTGATGCCACCTGTCTGACCAGGTTGGGAAAATGGTGCAACAAAATTCATTTGGGTGAACAAAGTCCAAGGATAAGATAATGAGCAACATTGATCATATTTAGATTACACTGACCACTTTCTGCTCTAAGGGAGGCACTGCAAAAAAAAAAAAAAAATCCCTAGATGTGCATCCTTTTGTGCCATATTAACAAATCACTATCTAAAGTGAACTTTGCTTCTTATCAGTTAATTGATACTCTGTTCCACTGTAATAAATACAGAGTTTTGTGGATTCGATTTGTTTTGAAAACAGTAATAATAAATATCAATTATTTTAATTCTAAAACAAATTGCCTAAGATGTTCACTATTCCAACAAAAAAAAATAAAAAATAAAAAAATAGAAAAGTATGCCTCTTGTCGACTTGAAGCAATTCATAGTAGTAGATCAAATTCAGACAGAAATGAAACTAAAGGATTCAAGACTTAGAAGTTAAATAAGATATTCATATCAAATCATCCGATCACACAGATAAGTGACAAACAGAAGTGCCATTAGATGGCGTGAACTGAAATTACAAAAGAAACATATAAAGTAAAAATTCCGAAATGTTCTAGTATAGCACAATACACCATCAACAGAAACAGCGCCACATTTAACTACAGCCAGAAGTCTGTTCACGCTTTCACCCCCGTGTTTCTAAACACAACCAAAACCAGTTTCACAGCAGGTACATGATTTGCTGCAAAAGGAATAAAGAATTGGGGTAAGCAGGTAAACACTAGGAATGATATCATTGTGATTCATTGAAGGTAGATCTAAAACTTGCATGTGACTATTAGCATGAGTTGCATTGCAGAAATTATGATTCCAACTACCAAGCCTTATCCCATTAAGTGGGTCAAAAAATTTATGAAACCAGTACAAGCCAAATGACTCTAATCATCTTACCCCCAAAAGAAAATTCAGAACACAAGCAGATCTTGCCAATGACAAATTAAAGAAATAAAAATATCAGATAAACAAGATGTTGTGAAACTCATCAATCTTTGACAATTCATCATAAAGCAGTGGTAGTGGATAA
Source organism: Calophaca sinica (assembly GCA_037113605.1). Taxonomy (NCBI): domain Eukaryota; kingdom Viridiplantae; phylum Streptophyta; class Magnoliopsida; order Fabales; family Fabaceae; genus Calophaca; species Calophaca sinica. The sequence continues at coordinate 40,364,795 of CM073735.1, read as the reverse complement.
GATAAATTTTATATAACATTCATTCATACCACAAGGGTGGGGGAAACTGCATAAAATAGAGTTAAAAAGGGAACAAAATACTCAAAAGAATTAGTAGCAAGCGTTCCAAACAAAATGGCTGCAAATACTTTAGCATAATCAAATCCAATTTCAAAAGAACTACTACAAAGTGTTGCCATTTTAAAGTGTCTAAGAATATAGATTAAGCATAATATAATATAGATGCAACAATATTACCATGGTGCATGTGTTAGGTAGGCTGCTTCATGGAACAAGACTTGACCACAGGAGGCCCCTCGCCGGGTATCCGGTCCCACACTTGGGCCTGGAAAGTTGTAGCAGAGTTGTTGGAAGGATGGGTGGTAGCATCTTTTGCTTTTGCTTGAAAGGTGATGTAAAACATATTACCAGCTGCACATCTATAGGTTGACTTGACAAGGTCATCAAACACAAAAATTGCATCCTAAATAAGAAGAAAAAGTAGAATAATGAATTCTGCAAGTTCATGAATGAAGAACATTTATACACACAAGAGCGTGTTAGGGTTTACTCGTTTTGAACCTGATTCTCAGCATTGTACTTGTCCAACGCAAGATTGCAGAGGCGAATAAGAACCAGGCGAAGATCATTGGTTATGGTAATGGGTCTGACACAGCCACATAAACGTGCTATGGATGGAGGGTCGATAGCATCGAACGGCTGTCCAGAACAGATTATGTTAAGAGAATGAGTATAATAATAAAAGCAGATTAAGTGAAACAAACAAACAAACACAAAACTGAAAGCAAATTAAAAGGAGGCTACGATGTCGATACGTACACTTAGGTTCTTGGAGCGCTCCCTATACTCAGCCATGGCCACTTTTATTTCCTCGTCTAGTCTAATCTGGGCCTTGTTCCTATACACAAAGCGATCACACACATAATAAAAAGGCTCACTAATATCGTCATACATCCTACGGAAGCCACTCTCATCCATATCTTCTACGCGTTTCGATTCCAAAGGCGTCTTCGGTTCCGATTTCAGACGCTTCCCTGGGGCTTCGGCACTTTCCGGTGGCGGTCGGGTGACGCACGGCGAGACGCAATCCATCGACATTCGATTCGGCGAGACGGAAGGAACAACAACCAGAAGTTACCGATCCTCCTCTTCTCTATGTATGTAATGTATGTAACTTTTGGAGTTTGGGCTGCTCTTGCTTTCTTTCGGTTTCGGACCCTAACAAACCCAAAATAGGTCAGCTTTGCTTTCCTCTTTTTTAGCTTGGCCATATTATTCACACCCCCAACCTGTTTCCCACACCCCACATTTATGTCATTTGACCAAAATACCCCTAAAAAAATACCAAAACCCACGCATCTCCTTTGAATACGAATTTATCATAAATTCGTATTTACGTTACGTGTTTTTAAATTACCAATGGGTACCGTAAATTCAAATTTACGGTACGTGGTTTTTTAAATTACATACCGGAAACCTAAATTCAAAAAAGTAAAAATACAATGTCTGATTTGATTTGAAGACTTGATTTTTTATTAAAAAAATTAAAAATACAATTAACAAATTTCATTAATAGTTATTTTGCAGGTTTAATTCATATGTATGATTTGATTTGAAGATTCAATTAGTTATATCAATTTAATTTCAAATTGATATCATATTTTGATTGATTTGGTCAGCAATTAAATTAGCAATGGATAATTTTGAATTTTATATCATGATAGATTGCATGTTTAATAAATAATAATTATTACCTTAATAGTGAATCACAAAAAAATATGTCTTAATAGTGTTTGATTTTTGAAAAAACAAAACCGAAAAGTATTAATGTAGCTTCATGCGACTTAATGTGATATGATATTTATTTAAAATATTCTGATTTCATGCCGGATAAATAAGGAAACACGCGATTAATAATATAATTTTTCGTATTGGTATACAATTGAGAAAATACGTTTCCTTTTAATATTAATAATACAAAATATTTTAAAAAATATATATTATTAGAAGAGTAAATACCTAAATATAGTTGTTGAAAATCATCGTGTTCCTGTTATTTTCTATATTTTTATCAAGATGCAATATTAGTTCAAAAACATATTTCTCCGTGCATCGCGCAGTTATATATACTAGTGTTACAAAATACACAAGAAATAATACTGACGTGTGTGCTCTAATGTTAACTCCCTCCTTTTTTTCAAAACCAGCTCACGTGGGACACGTTATGCACTGTCAGAATTGTTTATACAATATCTATTTATTGTAAGAGTGCCGCAATTAAATGCCCATTCAATTGTACTAATAAAAATGAATGTCATTTACAAAAAAAAAAAGGTCATATATCCATATTAATCTAGAGCAACCACCGTAATATTGCAAATATGTGGATAAACTGCAATTTTTTTTTTTGACAAATGGATAAACTGCCGTTGATTCTCCGGCATGTTTGGTGAGGCTAGAAAGCTAGTTTAACTCAACAAAATACTAAAAAGTTGAGACCCAAGTTTTAAGTTGTCACCTCAAGTTTTCTAAAATTCTATATTCTAGCCACCTAAGTCCGACTTTTGATTTGATCATGAGATTGACATAAAACTTTTCATTCAAATATGTTAAAAATTTAATTCCTATCAATGTACCCAATAGTATGACCAACAATCAAATGACAACAATGTATGATAGGTTAATAGGCTAGTTCTATGGTGCACAAGTACATAGGTAACACCACCATGCACAACTTTTTTTGACCCTTAGATCAATCTAAACCTACACTCTTACTATAGACCTTCTATATCGGATACCTACTCCCACTTTCTTTCTAGAATCCCTAATCTGTGTACTGCTGCAACTCACAAGAAGAGAAACAGCACAGCAAAGGTTCTTCACGACGGCCATGAGCGAGCCGGCAGGGGGTGGCGCGTGCAGTCAGACATGAGAACGCTCGGAAGGTGCAACCAAGACATTCCGCAGCGTTTGTTGGATGAAGGCACAAACTGGGAGGCGCGACAAACTTGCGACAGTGAGGGCAGAGGTGCCTCTCAGTGCCAGTGGACCACATGGAGGTGGTGGAGTCGTTCGCGGTGCTTACATGGAAGTCACACAAAAGACACGTTGCTTTCGGTAGCGAAAGTGTTGCAAAATGCAGTGGTTGCAGAGAAGAGAGGCAGTGGTCTTTTACAGACTTTGACATGTCAACTTGCATCAATATGTCCCAAATACCTCTCAATAAAAAAGCTGTCAAGAAACCATCAAGCCTTTCCAAGAGCCAGAAGAAAAAGAAAGAAAAAAAAGAACATGCACTTCAGAAATAAAGATGCTTCCTGAAAACCCAATTAGAAGAATTATTCACATTGATTACTCTAATAATAACCCTACTATCAAAGATCAGGTAGATTCCTCTAACAATACGAAATACCACCAGCATACTGCATTTCAAGCTTGTAATACAATCAGCGGTACTTGTTTACAAATCTAAAGGCTGTCTTGTCCCTGACTGAAAAAAAAAAAGAGAAAAACAAAAAAGTTACGACTTGGCAGATAGGATTTTGGGACCATATAGCCACCGTAAAGAGTTATCAGATATAGTAGCTAAATGCTGAGATATAGCAATAATCCATTCTGCTAACTGACTTTCAAAAGTCAAATTTCCATACACTTCAAAACAGAGAAAGACGGAGTCAATAAACTTGAGAAAATTCATGCTATGCAGAAATCAAAGATATAGCGAACAGAATGTTGCACTACACCCAAGATGCATGTGTCTTCACACACATAAAATCTCTGTTTAAGTCAATCATCAGTGGAATGTTTCATCTACCCATAAACAAAACCCGATACACACTATTGCAGTAAAAAACAATACTCACTTATGAGATAGCAACACCCTTCAATAAAAGTGTTTTTCTCTGCTAACTCCTCAGTTGGGTAGCCTCTATATCCAAGAATCCCCTCATCACCATCAATATAACTAGTGGTTGATCGAACAGGAGTTGTGTTTAAAGAGCCAAGATCATAAAGCTTGAGTCCCTTGTCATTCTTCCTGCTCGATATCTGCAAATAAATAAAAAAGTTGACAACCCCACAACACTATCTAATATTAAAAAAAGAAAATCATCAATAAGAATAAACAAATCAGACTATCATACTATAATTAAAAATTTAACTACCCTACCTATAATTATAATTTATAAGAATTAAGCATGTAATCATTAGCAACTTTCTTTCTATGAAACAAACCGTGATGAGCAACAAATACTCAAAAAGACAGAAACAACACACACAAAAAGCTGAAAGGAGACGAATTGGTGAAGACTCATTTTGCAAAACTCAAAATTTGATCAAGAACCAAGATACGGAGTGAAACTTTCATTGGTGAGAAGGAAGAAACTTAACTACCTCCTTGAGGTCAGTAGCTTTGACAATGCCTTCTCGGGAGACCTCAACCTGGTAATTCTTGTCGGTCCTCTCCTCGACAATGGAAAGCATCAGGCTTCTGGAATTCAACAAATTTGAAACAGGAAAGCAAAGGTTCTAGAAATTTGAAACAGGAAAGCGAAAGAAAGCATAGCATTTTAGTAGATACTGATCAAGTATAAACTCAAGATCAAGCTTAAAAAATCCAAAAAGACCATAAAATATTTACCATGGTGAGGAAGAACACCACCATCAGAAACAACACAGTCATTCACCTTAAGCACAAAAGCATGCCTCGCAAGCTCACATGAACCATGACGGCATCAATTTGTAAAGTATAAACAAGAAGTTAACTTACAAAGAATGGAATGCGGAAAGCACCAAACAAAGCTCAAAATAATGAAAGATTGATTAATGAAAAGAGTAGTTTCTGATTTTGTAAATAATACATTTCGTTCCAAGTTTAGTTGATTGAAGTCTTTCAGCTTCTTGAGTTTGGCTAAATTGAATTAACTTCTTGATGTTTCTTTTTCGTCCAACTATCATCTTCCTTGAGTTATGTAAAACTGGCTCTTGCTCCCAAACCTGGGAAATACCAGATTATGATCATACATTTTGTTAGTTGAATATGATCATCCTCTTTGCCGGAAAATCAATGAACATTAAAGATAAAATATATGAACAAAAATCTTAAATTTTTCGTTCCATGTCAACCTCATCCGAAAAAGCAGGAAATCTGAACTTCATAAGTGATAAAGCAGAGGCTAAAGAAAGATACTGAGCTAAAGCACTACCAAGAGAAAACTTACCAGCGAGCTTTTCCATAACGTGGCATTACATGGTTGTTTTATGCTTCCTAGCAAGCTCACTCGATGTGCATATTTAAGAAGTTGGTCGATATTGCTTATCTTACCCTGAACAGTACACCATGTTCCTTTCAAGGATATATATTTATATAAAAAGAATATGTCACTTTTATATGTCATACCTTAATAGATGGGGCAACAGCTAGCAAGAAAAGCTCTCATCCCACTCCGGATTAGGACCAATTGAGACCACCTGATCAGCACATCATGGATATGAGGATATCAGTAATTTACGATTTTCAAATTTCTAGGAATAGTATACAACTAACAATCACGAACATCTTGAAACTCAAAGGGTCAAAATAAAAGGAAGGGACCAGAACATGACAACCAATATACTTCCAGATCAATTAAGTTGCAAATCAACAATTAAATCAAAGCTATTTGAAAGAGACAAAAAAAAAATCATTTTGGCTGACTGAATCTAAATTCTTGAAGGCCGCATATGCAGCAAAACCTCAGCAGAATATGTAGATTGTCAACAGGAATTCTTTCTAGGAAGCATCTCTAAAAATGCATATCCTGATTGAGCATGTTTATACTCACGAGATTTACATTGAGAAAAAGAACATAACACTAAGCCATTAAAGAAATAGCATTCGTAGTTTAAAACAGTGGACAATTGAAAAATCTGAAGATTTAGATTTCATTATGGATGATTGAAAAATCCGTGGAACTGTGGCACATCATTATGCAAAAATGTTGGGTTTACCTGAAAAATCCGAAGATTTGAGCATCATGCAGTCTTGAAGCGAGTTATGCATCAAAGGTATACTATCTGCAAACCTTTGCAAACATCTTCTGGGTTGCAAATGACTAAAGGGGAAAAAAATATCAGAACTTTTATAATGATTTAGAAAAGAAACAATTAGAAATTGGATACGGCAAAAAATGTACTTCAAGATAAAGGAAAGCATGAAAATGGGAAATCCATGACATAGGCTTTTAAGATGAATAGTACTGAAATCAAACTCAACTGCTAGAGGAAATAATACTAAACCAACTAGAGGAAATAATACTAAACCAACATTCTGATGGAAAGGTGTTAGGAATCAAAGAAATTGGATTGAGAAGACAAAACAATTTTATGGAAGGATAGGAGCAAGATCTCTCCTCCATGGGCTTCCCTTCAACAACATAGCCACTGCTCTATTTCACTAAATGTTTACAAATTTGAACCCTCACCCTCTTCCCTTGCGTCTTCTTGTTTATACTATCATACAGATAAAAAATCATGCAAGATGTAGTGCACCCAAATACAGTGAAAGTGGAAAGAAAAGTTTCATGGTTGCATTTGTCACTGCAATGACTCCTGTTCCATCCCCACCTAGAGAAAATGGAACAAAATATTGTCACCATATTATCAATCACTTCTGAGACTTCTGAAGAACATCAACTCTAAAATCAACATGCCCAATTCTAACCCTCTTTCACATTCTTTGTTTTATTTTTGTGCAAGGTGTGAACATCTAATCTTCAACCCATTTTTGGGTTGCACCTAACAATTTAGATAAAGTAAAATCGATTCAAGTTGTCTGCGCCAATTTATTGTCAAGAAAAAATAGAGAAGGGGGAAGTGCCGGACATGAGAAAAAAGAACCTTCGTGTCTCAATATCAGAAAGCCTCATGGAATGTTCGTCAACATGGTTCTTCTTTCTTAGTGTAGCCCTCTTATGAGCCACTAATCTCCTGTCATTATCTCTCTTGAACTTCACCAGAAAACACAAGCTATATAAATAAATACAAATCTGAACATATGAGTGTACACTGTCACTAACCACATGTCATTTTTACGATAAGCTAAACAAATCTATTATTAGTAGTGATGATTAGTTGTTGATGATACAATGCTTAAAGTAAATATAGAGATTAAGATAGCAACAGCCAATAAGCACCCACTGCTGATGATAAAATGCCTAAAAGATTGCCACACAATAGATTATCCAGCCTAAATTTTAAAAAAGCACATGTTAGATAGAAAAGACATCAAACAACATAGTCCAACCTGACAAAATAAATCTTGTAAACCAATAGTCCAACCTGACAGAATAAATCTTGTAAACCAATTCTCCAATCTCCAAGATGGAATCAACAAAATACCAGATTCATAACACAACTAAGCTTGACAATAAAGAACACAAATCAGTGTTAAGAGAACCTCATATTCACATTTAAAAGAACCTCTCAGCATAATCGTTTTCGTTCTAATTCATAAAAATTCCTTGCTTAAACTAACAACTCCACTCCCCTCCAAAAACGGAGAGAAAGAATATTTTGATTTCGTCATGAACAAAAGAGTTCAAATTTCGAATTAAAAAAGTAAAACAAAGAGAAGCATGAATACTAAAGGTAATTTGGAGACACAGAAAAAGAGAAGAGGAAGGAAAGAAAGTGTTGCCATGGTACGAGAGAGAGAGAGTAAATAACGAAGAGATCACGTGGGTGAGTGCGCTTTAAAGAGTGGTTGCGACTCGAACCCTAACAATAAAAAAGTAGGACAATTCTCACCAGAGGAGGACTTTAGAATAGGGTTCCCACCAGAGGACTCTAATGGTGCCAGCAAGGTCAAGGAGCATCTGACACCTGTAAACATCATCAAGGTAGCTGGGACATGGTGAGCGAGCTGGAAGACCTGGAGTCACGTAAGGAGCTTTGTAGGCTTTTCTAGAATTAAACACAGCAAATGAAATGTTCAATCGTTCAAGCGACTCAGGTGATCAGGGCATTAACACAATTTGAAAATGAGTCAAGGGAAATTAATAGAAAATTAATGATTGGGTCCTCCACTTTATTCTGGAATCAAATAGAAAAGAAACTATTTGAAATCAAAATAGAAAGGACCACAAATTGACACCAGACCAGAGGGTGATTTCTGCATCTCTAAAAACCGGGAGACGAAGGGTTGGGAGAAGCAGAGAGAAGGGGGATAGAGAGAGAAAGGGCTACTTGCCTCAGTTGGAATAATGACAGCGATAGAAGAGTATGGTCTGATATTTTAAATCAATGCTAATGTCTTAGCTCATTTTGTGAGACAATCCCGACTGAAACAACCTAAACTAATTATGCAATACAAGGATGCAGCAAGAAGAATTATGCAATATGTTGAACTTGAAAACTGAAAAGCAAACAAAAATATTGAAATGCCATCAACTACCATTTAAGTTTCGGAGTTTAAATTGCATTAGAGACAGCTGTGATAAATGGAAATGTGATTATTGGAGAGAGAGAGAGAGCAGATATCATAGCAAAATTCCAAGCCTAATTTGAAGCACCGTTAGCTGCAACTCAGCATTCAAGCTTGAAATGGACTCTGTAATCGACACATGTCTTCACGAACCTGTAGAATGCTTCTCTATTGTGCATAGTATAAATAGATTCCAAAAATTAGAAAGGTATGTCTCTTGTCGACTTGAAGCAATTCATAGTAGTGGATCAAATTCAAACAAAAATGAAACTAATGGATTCAAGACTTAGAAGTTAAATAATATATTCATACCAAATGTTGGGAATGCTCATCCGATTACACAGATAAGTGACAAACATGAGTGCCATTAGACTGCGTGAAATTACAAAAGAAACATATCAAGTCAAAGTCATAAAAGTGTTTATCACAGCCAACTCCTCAATTAGGTAGCCTCTATATCTAAGAATCCAATCATCACCATCAATATAACTAATGGTTAATCGAACTGGAGCTGTCTTTAAAGAGTCGGGATCATAAAGCATGAGTCACTTGTCATTCTTCCCCGTGCATATAAAAAAAAGTAGACAACCCCACAACACAAATAATATTAAATAAAGAAAATAATCAATAAGAAAGAACAAATCATACTATAGATAAAAACTTAACTACCCCACCTATAATTTTACTATTTCAGCATGTAATCGTGAGCAGCTTTCTTCTTAAAAACATACCATGCAGAACAACAAATACTCAAAAACTCAAAAACAACAAAATTCAAAACAATTCAACAAAAAAGCTGAAAGGAGATGAATTGGTGGAGGCCTATTTTGCAAAACTCGAAATTCGATCGAGAACCGAGATAAAAAGTAAAACTTTCATTGGTGAGCAGGAAGAAACTTAACTATCTTCTTGAGGTCGGTAGCTTTGACAATGCCTTCTCGGGAGACCCAAACCTGGTAATTCTTGCCGGAAAACACCAACCAAAGCTCAAATTAATAAAAGATTACATGAAAGATTGATTAATGAAAAGAGTTATTTTTTATTTTGTAAATAATACATTTCCTTCCAAGTTTTGTTGATTGAAGTCTTTCAGCTTCTTGAGCTCGGGTAAATTGAATTAACTTCTTGATATGTCTTTTTCGTCCAACTATCATCTTTCTCAAGTTAAGTAAAATTGGCTCTTGCTCCCAAACTTGGCAAATACAAGATTACGATCATACATTTTGTTAGTTTAATATGATCATCCTCTTTGCCGGAAAATCAATGAACTCAAAGATAAAATATATGAATAAAAATCTAAAATTTTTCGTTCCATGTCAACCTCATCAAAAAAAGCAGGAAATCCAAACTTCATAACTATTAGCGTATGTTTGTTTTCAGAGAATTACTGAAGAGAGAATGGTAGTAGAGAGAAAGAGAAGAGAGAGAGCAAACTTCCCTTGTTTGGTTTGAAGAGAAATAGGGAAGAGAGATTAAAATAATGTGGGTCCCATGATTTTTTGTAATCTTCGCTCATATGAGAAGAAAGGGAGGAGACGTTACTGTTTACCTCTCCGTTTCTATTTTTGTCCTGCGCATCTCTCATGTCTAGGCCAATGTACCTTTGTGTGTGCTTTTTTTTTTTTTTGGTCTCGTAGGCGACGCACACCAAAGGCACTCCCCCGGGTTCGAACCCAGGGTATACCGGATTTCCCTATGTTACTGAGATCTGTTGGAGTTTACCACTCAGACCATAATTAAGGACAGTGTGTTTTATTTATTTGTTTTTCGGTAAAATGTACATTTTATTTTAAACGGTGGTTTTTTTTTTGTTTTGAATAAAAAAAGTGCCTTCTATTTTATTAGAAGCAAATCACTGGCTTTTTTATTAGAAAAACTACTTTTTTTAATACAGCTAAATATTGGCCTTTTTTTATTCAAAGCAAACAATGGCTTTATAAAGTATATATGAAATAGTTTATGAAAAACAATTTATTAGTATAAGGGTACTTTTGTCCTTTTTAAAATAATATACACTTCTTTCTCTCTTATTTCTCTCATCCTTTTTTTATACCAAACAATACCTTAAATCTACTCTATTTCTCACATTTTTCTCTCTTCTCACACTCTTTCTCACCTTTTTCTCTCTTCTCCATTTCTTCTCACAATCAAACACACCATAAGTGATAAAGCAGATGCCAAAGAAAGATACTGAGCTAAAGCACTACCAAGAGAACACTTACCGGCGAGCTTTTCCATAACGTGGTATTGCATTGGTTGTTTATGCTTCCTAGTTCCTAGCAAGCTCACTCGATGTGCATATTTAAGAAGTTGGTATATATATATATATAAGCTAGTAAGAAAACATCTCATCCCACTTCAGATTAGGACCAGTTGAGACCACCTGATCAGCACATCATGGATATGAGGATCTCAGTAATTTACTATATTCAAATTTCTAGGAATAGTATACAACAAACAATCATGAACATGTTGAAACTCAAAGGGTCAAAATAAAAGGAAGGGACCAGGACATGACAACCAATATACTTCCAGATCAATTAAGTTGCAAATCAACAATTAAGTCAAAGCTATTTGAAAGAGACAAAAACATCATTTTGGTTGACTGAATCTAAAATCTTGAAGTCCGCATATGCAGCAAAACCTCAGTAGAATATGTAAATTTTCAACAGGAATTCTTTCTAGGAAGCATCTCTAAAAATACATATCCTGATTGAACATGTTTATACTCACGTGATTTACATTGACCTAATCCTGTATCACGTAGATTACATAATTACATAGCAAAGTTATTCCTTAACAGTTTCCATATATACTGGAAGCAAAAGTTCAGGATAGAAGCAAATTACTCTTTAGAAGCAAAATGCATGGAAGCACCATGCTGTGCCAAAAGATGGACAAAAGCTTCTGCTCCCATACCATTATCATCAAACTCATCATGGAACACACACATTTCTGCATTACCTGATGCCACCTGTCTGACCAGGTTGGGAAAATGGTGCAACAAAATTCATTTGGGTGAACAAAGTCCAAGGATAAGATAATGAGCAACATTGATCATATGCAGATTACACTGACCACTTTCTGCTCTAAGGGAGGCACTGCAAAAAAAAAAAAAAAAAAATTCCCGAGATGTGCATCCTTTTGTGTTATATTAACAAATCACTATCTAAAGTGAACTTTGCTTCTTATCAGTTAATTGATACTCTGTTCCACTGTAATAAATACAGAGTTTTGTGAAATCGATTTGTTTTGAAAACAGTAATAATAAATATCAATTATTTTAATTCTAAAACAAATTGCCTAAGATGTTCACTATTCCAACAAAAAAAAAAAAAAAAAAAAGTATGCCTCTTGTCGACTTGAAGCAATTCATAGTAGTAGATCAAATTCAGACAGAAATGAAACTAAAGGATTCAAGACTTAGAAGTTAAATAAGATATTCATATCAAATCATCCGATCACACAGATAAGTGACAAACAGAAGTGCCATTAGATGGCGTGAACTGAAATTACAAAAGAAACATATAAAGTAAAAATTCCGAAATGTTCTAGTATAGCACAATACACCATCAACAGAAACAGCGCCACATTTAACTACAGCCAGAAGTCTGTTCACGCTTTCACTCCCGTGTTTCTAAACACAACCAAAACCAGTTTCACAGCAGGTACATGATTTGCTGCAAAAGGAATAAAGAATTGGGGTAAGCAGGTAAACACTAGGAATGATATCATTGTGATTCATTGAAGGTAGATCTAAAACTTGCATGTGACTATTAGCATGAGTTGCATTGCAGAAATTATGATTCCAACTACCAAGCCTTATCCCATTAAGTGGGTCAAAAAATTTATGAAACCAGTACAAGCCAAATGACTCTAATCATCTTACCCCCAAAAGAAAATTCAGAACACAAGCAGATCTTGCCAATGACAAATTAAAGAAATAAAAATATCAGATAAACAAGATGTTGTGAAACTCATCAATCTTTGACAATTCATCATAAAGCAGTGGTAGTGGATAAGATAAATTTTATATAACATTCATTCATACCACAAGGGTGGGGGAAACTGCATAAAATAGAGTTAAAAAGGGAACAAAATACTCAAAAGAATTAGTAGCAAGCGTTCCAAACAAAATGGCTGCAAATACTTTAGCATAATCAAATCCAATTTCAAAAGAACTACTACAAAGTGTTGCCATTTTAAAGTGTCTAAGAATATAGATTAAGCATAATATAATATAGATGCAACAATATTACCATGGTGCATGTGTTAGGTAGGCTGCTTCATGGAACAAGACTTGACCACAGGAGGCCCCTCGCCGGGTATCCGGTCCCACACTTGGGCCTGGAAAGTTGTAGCAGAGTTGTTGGAAGGATGGGTGGTAGCATCTTTTGCTTTTGCTTGAAAGGTAATGTAATACAGAGTACCAGAAACACATGTATAGGTTGACTTGACAAGGTCATCAAACACAAAAATTGCATCCTAAATAAGAAGAAAAAGTAGAATAATAAATTCTGCAAGTTCATGAATGAAGAAACACACACACACACACACATATATATTTTGAACCTAACCTGGTTCTCAGTCTCAGCATTGTACTTGTCCAACGCAAGATTGCATAGGCGAATAAGAAGAGGGCGACGATCATCAGTTATGGTAAGGGGTCTGATACTGCCACATAAACGTGCTATGGCTGGAGGGTCGATAGCATCGAAGTGCTGTCCAGAACAGATTATGTTAAGAGAATGAGTATAATAATAAAAGCAGATTAAGTGAAACAAACAAACAAACACAAAACTGAAAGCAAATTAAAAGGAGCCTACGATGTCGATACGTACACTTAGGTTCTTGGAGCGCTCAATATACTCAGCCATGGCCACTTTTATTTCCTCGTCTAGTCTAATCTGGGCCTTGTTCCTATACACAAAGCGATCACACACATAATAAAAAGGCTCACTGATATCGTCATACATCCTACGGAAGCCACTCTCATCCATATCTTCTACGCGTTTCGATTCCAAAGGCGTCTTCGGTTCCGATTTCAGACGCTTCCCTGGGGCTTCGGCACTTTCCGGTGGCGGTCGGGTGACGCACGGCGAGACGCAATCCATCGACATTCGATTCGGCGAGACGGAAGGAACAACAACCAGAAGTTACCGATCCTCCTCTTCTCTATGTATGTAATGCATGTAACTTTTGGAGTTTGGGCTGCTCTTGCTTTCTTTCGGTTTCGGACCCTAACAAACCCAAAATAGGTCAGCTTTGCTTCCCTCTTTTATGTGCCCATCATTTATTTACAAGTTTTTAGCTATTGCTTTTTTTTTATGTATTATATAAATATAAATCTATCCCGTCAAAATTAATATAAATCTATCTATATTTTTTTTTTATTAAAAGGGGGCTAAAGCCCATATCTATCTATATATTATACTTTTGGTGAATATCCCCAAAATAGAATAGAATTTATATATAAAAGTTGTTTTTAGTACAAAGGAACCAAAACTTCAGCATAAACAGAGGTAAAAGCATCATTCTGCACCACCTCATAGTCACGCACCCACCCTGAGTTATCAATCAGCATAGTTAATAATATAATATATGATAATATTTAATAATGAATAATAAAATACAATAAAAATTTGAATTCAAAAAAGTAAAAATACAATGTTTGATTTGATTTGAAGACTTGATTTTTTATAAAAAAAAAAAGTAAATACAATTAACGAATTTCATTAATTGTTATTTTACAGGTTTGATTCATATGTATGATTTGATTTGATTCATATGTATGATTTGATTTGAAGATTCAATTTGTTATATCAATTTAATTTCAAATTGATATCATATTTTGATTGATTTGGTCAGCAATTAAATTAGCAGTGGATACTTTTGAATGTTATATCAGGACAGATTGCACGTTTAATAAATGATAATTATTACCTTAATAGTGAATCACCAAAAAAATATGCCTTAATAGTATTTGATTTTTAAAAAAAATAAAACTAAAAAGTATTGACGTAGCTTCATGCGAATTAATGTGATATGATATTTATTTAAAATATTCTGATTTGATGCCGGATAAATAAGGAAACATGTGCTTGATAATATAATTTTTCGTAATGGTATGCAATTGAGAAGATACGTTTTCTTTTAATATTAATAATACAAAATATTTTAAAAAATATATATTATTAGAAGAGTAAATACTCAAATATAGTTGTTGAAAATCACCATGCTCATGTTATTTTTTATCGAGATGCAATATTAGTTCTAAAACGTATTTCTCTGTGCATTGCACAGTTATATATACTAGTGTTACAAAATACACAAGAAATAATACTGACGTGTGTACTCTAATGTTAACTCCCTCCATTTTTTTCAAAACAAGCTCACGTGGGACATGTTATCCACTGTCAGAATTATTTATACAATATCTATTTATTATAAGAATGCCGCAATTAAATGTCATTCAATTGTACTAATAAAAATGAACGTCATTTACAAAAAACAAAAAAAAATCATCTATCCATATTAATCTTTTTTTTGTCAGCTTGGAGCACCAGGTCCGATTTTGAGTGGCTCTGTGAACCGAAGTGCAAATATTGTGAATCAATTCACACTTCGATTATGAATCGACTCATTATTGAGGTGAATCAATTCAATATTTATGCAGCGCATAATATAAAAACTGCACTGCCACGAAGACTAGTGCAATTTGGGTTTTAGGGATTCACCATCTGCGATTTCTTGAGATTTATGAGATTGTTTTGCGAGGGTTTCATCTTCTTCATCTCCCCTGTATTTCTTGAGCGAAAATCATTGAGAGTGCGTGATTGAGGGAAGAGTGAAAAGCTTTGGGATATTGAAATTGTCCATCTTGAACAACTGAGAGGCAAGATTGGAAGAAGGGAATCTCTCTGTAACTTCGTCAACCTCTTTGATTCATAGTGAATTGGAGGGGCTGCTCTCTCCCGGGGACGTAGGTCATATTGGCCAAACCTCGTCAACAAATCTTGTATGCATTTCTCTTTTCTCTTATCTTCTTTGACTGCAATTTTTCTTGGTTAATTTTCTACACGAATTTCACATTATTTTTCAATCCTTTTGTTGTAGTTGTTTGCTAGCTTGGGTGTTTGGTTTGTGTGTAGGTACTCTTGCCTTTCTAACCTTGTGCAGGACCAACATTCTAACTTACCAGAGTCATGAAAAGTCTCAAGGCTCTTTGAGCCCCGATAGAGGTACTTACATATTACCTGCCAACAAGGTCCTCTCATCGGCAGCAAGATTTGAACTCAGATCATTGAAAAATATAATTAAGCAAGGGTCTTATTAGAAGAATTACAGTGCACCGTCTTTGCTGCTGCCGTTCACCATCCCGTGCGTCGTTCTCACTGTGCGACCTTCCGTGATGCACATGGGGATCTGAGCAAAGATAAACGTTTGTTGGACAACAAAAGGAGTCTATTTGCAACATATTTTTTTTTCCAAAGAAGTAGCATAGTGCACATTTAATACACACAAAAATGTGATATAGAATACATTTAGGGTTTAAGGGTTATGATTGAATACTTAAAAGGAGATATAATATTTGACATGTATGTGTGTATGTGTAGCATGCCATTTTGTTAAAAAAAAACTTTTGTATAAATGTATTGTACACATAGTATATAATATCAAGGATTGAAAATTTTTATTATAAAATAAAATAAAATAAGAGTGAGTATTACTTAACACCCTATCATGAAAACATATTTTAAAAGTTCTCTACTTCAAAGCATTTACTGAGCTTTGTCAACATAGTTTATGTCAACATATTTTTATCAACAGTTGACCTCATAAAAAAATTGACAATTATTATTAACCTTATCAACACGTGGATAACATTGTCCAAAATGAATTAGTTAATGAATTTTTTTAATGTAACTACCTTTGATTATTTTGTTATATTTTAAAATTAATATAATTTACTCCTTTTTATGTATTTAATTTGTAATAACTTCTTATATTTTTTAAAAGGTTAACTCTAAATATTATTATAAATAAAATATATATATAAACTCGTGCAACGTACGAGCATTACTTCTAGTGATTTATATATACTAGTACTTTGACCCATGCAACGCACGGGTGAGTTATATGGAATAATTCTAGTATTAATGCAAATTGTGGCAAAATATGTATAAGTAACTTATATGGGAAAATGTAAATATTTGTGCAAATTGTGGCATTGTTTTGCTGATCAATTGCAAAACAAAAACACGTAGCATTTGAAAGCTACAATACTACAAAGTCAAGTGAAAAAGCTAACAACATAATAAGCACGCATCACAGTTTAAACCACCAATCTAAACAATAACGTTTTAAACTTCGTTTAACAAATAGAAATTAAACTGCTCTATTACCGGTATTAGATTTGGCAATTATATATACATTGTTTAATTATAAGAGATAAATCATGAACAACTTCACTCTCTATCAACAGAACATAATCAAGATATTATATTATATTATATGCATCATATCACTTAAAAGGAAGTGTTTGCAGTGTTTATTTTGCTGCCATCAGTATAAAGTGCCATCGATAAAAAAGATGCTAAGTTTTTTTATTCTTATTGTTTGTCATGAATAGAGAAGCAACATCACTTATTTAAACTTTTTTAAAAAATAATCTAGACACATTTAAAATGGAAACCACGGGAAGAATGAGAAAATTATTTGGTCTCAATTGGACTCAAAAGCACTCTTAGAAGGCGTAAGAGTTAAGACATACTAATAGTTTTCATAACTTCAGTAACCTAGCATTTTTTAATGGAGACATAAATGAAACCATTCTGCTTCATCAACCCGGAAAAATGAACACGGGGCGTGACATGTTAGCTGCAAGATAAATGGACATCGAATTATTTATACGTTAGGCATCAAATTTCTTTGGCATTAATTAGCACAAATTAAAGGTGAAATAGCTATCAAATTGATCAAATGAGTTATACATCTAATATCGTAATTGAAAAAACAATCAACACAGTAGGTTATAGTTTATAATTATTCCAAAGTAAGAAAATTGTATCAAAGTATTCAACTATGACCCGTATCCCCAGTCAAAAGAACTATGACCCGTATCTAAGCTCTCCAAACTAAATAACAATCAGACACAAATAAAATCATGATAAACTTACACGGTATCAATATAAAGAAGAACTTTAAACCCAATAAAACAAAGCCAAGGTATCAATCTGGGTTCAATTAGCAAAAATTTTGACACACAACTGAATTTATAATACCTTCTCTGCACAAGATCAGATTGTCGGCATTATTCTTTCATTAAAAAAATGGGCAGAAAATTAGAACAGAACCCCACAAAACTGGGGACCCGTGTTTTGTTAAAAAAAAGAAAAAGAAAAAAAAAAGCAGAACATAGCAGCAAAATATGTTGCATACAGAGCCAGAAAAAATGGGGGAGCAAACATACTTCAATCTTTGATAGCTCTTGCAACACACACCGTTCACACCATCTAAATCAACAGACCCCTATGTTAATAAATACAGGTTCTTGCACTAATATTAATCTAGAGGTTTAATAAGAGCACATGACAAAATAACTACATATAAATAATGACTGAAAATTTAGACTAATAAAAAACAAAAATGAGAAAGATTAGTGAAACTATAAACCAAACTTACTGCCAGTACATTGGGATTTCAATCAATTGTACTAATTTCAACTTGCTAGTTACCATATTTTAATTCGATTTCTAAGAATTCAATTAATTAGATATGAAGTTGGTTCTATGTAGTGTTATTAAGTGAGACACTAAATAAGACAACCTAATCCATTTATTTCACCAAATTGAAGTTTTAATGTTCAAACATCAGAAAATTTAAAGATTTATAGGCAAGGTTAAGTTTCCATATAGCAACCTAAGTTAGCATAAGAGTTCCCTTAAAATCCAACACCAGCTTATCTTAGTGGGGAAGTTGAAGGTTCACCTTTAGACTACAAAAATGCAATCAAACAGAAAAAGAAAAATGAACAAAACACAACAAATAAATAAATAAGTGAAAATGATATTAGTTATACACATTTGGTCTATTTTTCCTTATAATTTAAACACAACAGAATCAAAACTTACTCTTGGAAAGCAATATCAGCAAGATCGATTGGAGAGCAATTCCAAATCTCTGGACCAGCATGTACAATGTACAAATTAATCCCCATCAGAAGATACATCCTGCAAATCAGATTTGAATCAAGGAAAAGAAGCAATATTAGTATTTTCACAGATTTTTATGCTTTTTGTCTGATTGCTAGGCAAAATGGATAGAAATACAATGCATGAAAGTTTTAGTGGTAGAATAAATGTTCAATAATACCTATAAGTATGACTCCATCTTTTCTATCTAGGACCCAATAATATCCATAAGTATTGCTACATATTTTAGCAGTAGAATCAATTTTTCATTGTTAATGTTAGAAATACTTTCAACTACGTCACAATAAATTCATCAGGAAAAGAAAGTATGGGTTAACAGTAGACTATCTACTATCCAGACCGTGTTCTATTCTGGAAATTTTGGAGCCATCACTTTGCAGGGACCACACCAGCAAAAATTCATAAATCATAAATAAGGCTATACAAATATCCGATTAGTATATCCTAAAAGAGTTAGATGTATGTTAGCTTAAGCCTTTAATATAACTCTCAATAACAATTAAGCCTTTAATTTTAGAGATTGAGCCTACTACACAATCCACATCCTGTGACAGTGGATACAAAAGCAAGAAATGAAAGGAATCTACCTCCTTTTCCTTGTCATTGACACCTAACTTTGACTTGTCAGACTTATTTTCCTTCAGATAATTCTTTCCCCCTTAACACAAAAAAACTAAGTCAGTGACAGTTTAAACAACAGATGAACCACATAAGGCATAATGCAGAATGAATGAAACATCTTATTAAAGAAAAGTAATTCACATGCACCCATCATATTTAAGCATCAATATAAAGAACAAAATTGAGTTTTAAGCAACTAAATGCAATATAGTAATGCCATACCAATTCCTGGGCACAACTTTAAAAACTGAAACAGCAAAGCAACCTTGGAAATAAACCATTTCTCAAGCAAAACAACCAAGTCCATAGTCAACCTATTCATATCAGAAAATAACCTTTATCACTGTACTGCTTTCTTCAAATAAGGAAACAAAAGAAAGATTCATAAAAAATAAAGAAAACAAAAGAAAGATTCACTGCACTACTACACCTTACAATTCTCAAGTGTCAGCTGAAGACATGTTACCTTTCAATAAAACGGGAAGACCATCGATTACATTGAACGAAATTCTAATAGTCAAAATAAATTTGCACACAATCTCATGTTAGCAGCAAAAAAAAAAAAAAAAGTAAGCATGTTAATATCCAGTAAACCTTTTTACCCATATCAGAAAGGCATCATAAAGCTGCAAGTGCATAGGGAAATAAAACTTGGCGCAAGCTCTATGGAGAGCATGAAACCATTCCTAGCATGAATGGTTGGTATATACCATCGACATTCCACAGTTAGATAGAATATATGAAAATTTGTTTCATAAAGCACAAAAGTAAGGTTGATCCTGAAAGAAATACAATGACAGAATATATCCTTGAGTAAAATGTTGATTATAAGATCAAGCTAATCACTATAACTTCAAAACAGCAAATGAGAGAGCCCACCAAACAATTACTCCTCTTGAAACTGCATCTTCCACTGTCCAACACGATCTATAAAGAAGAAAAATAAGTCCCTGATCTATTTAGTGATGCATCTAGAAATAAAGAACAATGTAGAAAAAATAGACCCAATGAGAAAGTGATAGCCATGCAGAAGAGGAATGCAGATTTCCTTCAGTGTATTAAGCCAAGATGTACTAATTGGAATAGTATCAATTGTATTCAAAATGCGTTCTTAAAATTGGCCAGTTCACATAAAATAGACACAGATACACACAAAGACATTTTCGATTCAACTTACTAAATTACATAAATCGAAATAACTAAAGTATCACTATACCTTCTGGTGAACTCAAAAGGAAAGAGTAACTCCACTATGCTTTTGCATAATGATTCAATCACTAACATTATCCAATTCCTTGTCAGTAGTTATGTTGCTTTGCAGACATATTCTTGCACGCATCAAGAGCTTTGATGGCTCTGATCCTATCTTTTAGTTCCTTGGCTCCTGTTTGTTCCTAGTATTTTGTTGGAGATGATCATTATTCTTAACATCCACAATCATGGCTATCAACAACATGATCAAAGACAATAACATCAAGTAAAAAACTGAAAACAGGTAACAACATATTCTCATTCAACAGAAATGAGAAATCTAAAAGTTTTAAATAACACCTATACAGCAAAGCCATCAGCAAGATAAGCAGTTTCTGAAGAACCTTATTCAGATTCACATGAATTTTAGAATGCACTAACAGTAAACATTTGTCTTCAGCTTCTTTAGCATCCAAAATCACACATCTGGAATATGATAAAACAACTAATCCACTTAAAACAACAAATCTTCTACCTCTGAATTCTGGGTCCTGTTGGGCAAAGAGTTCCTAGTAGAAAGTATTGGAGAAGAATCTAATCCTTCAACTTCATTTTGTCTCTGAATATTTCTAAGCTTTAGTTGTCTTCTTCCACAATCCTCACCAGCAACTTTAGAATGTGAACTGAAACTGAATCTAAATCTTCAATCTCTTTTCTTTCTGATTCAGCTGATTTCTGAGAGGTTTTTTGACAGTTAGTATTAGAACCTTAATGTGTGAAAAATACAAAGAGCAAATTAAGAGCTTACTCTATGGTTATATGAGTATTTGTATACCCTCTCTCTCCTAAGAACAGCATCTTTCTTGATTGTGCAAGAGGCATCTACCTCTTTCTTCAATAAAATGTTGTCATCCCACTTTCTCTCACTGTTTGAGTCCATCTGAAAAATATGAATACTATGTTTCAAATTCTAACTGTACAAAGGATAAATAACAGGTAAGTAAAAAGTAGTTGATGCATGTTGCCTGGAAGAGGACTGTCCAGACCTAGGCCTGCATTACAGTCAGAAATTTACCATCCAAAATATAAATCAGTGATTCCTGAATTCACACTGCACAAAATAAGTTTATAAATGTCATTAAAGTCCTATTGTGAAATTCCAAATCAAGATCACCATCTCTGGATTCCATCCCTGCAGCCTTACTTGCTGGCCAGTAAAAGTTCAACAAAATAATATAAATTCAACCTGTTGCAATAAGTAAATCCAGTACCGGCTGAACCAAGCAATTAAAAAAAAAAAAAGAAGCATATGAGAATACTTTTTAACTGATGGCCTCCTGAAAGGAACCCTATCATCATTAATCACCTATAACTCCAATATATTAGCAAAACACATTATGGATCAAATTTGAAAACCAAAATGTATCAAGAAGATGAAACTGGAAGTTTATTATGTATCACCTGCACAGAATTTTAAAACAAAGATTAATAAGAAAGAAAGTAAATTCACATAAAGGAGTATAAAAAATTTAAAAACAAAAAAATATTTAAAGAGTATGGTAATGAAAACAGAGACAATAGGAAGAGGAAATGAAAATGCAGAGGGGATGAGGATAGGAAATGCAGTGGGTATACTCACCAGTTATCACTGCAATTGCTGCATCAGTGCCGCCGCTGGAGATCCACCAAAAGACGACAATGGTTCTGTGAGTTGCTTCCCCTATCAAGTCGGGCGCATGAAGAGTCAAGGAGAATGACGGCATCAGCCGATGTCGGTGGCTCCTCCTCGACCTCCGATTCCGCCGCTGAGGAGGCCCGAACAGGTGCAGCCGAAGACGACGAACTTTGCGCACTTCTTGAGGCAGAGTACGATGGTGGAGCCAGGACCGTCGTCGATTTCGAGAACTGTCGCGAGACTCAATGTTCCGTCATTGCAGCACCTCTTCATTGCCACCATGGCAGTCTCAACGAAAAGAACAAAAAAGAAATTAAGAAAATAAAAAATGAGAGGCGAAGAGGTCAATAAACAGAATAAAGATAAAGAAAACTTACCCGTAATAGATGAATCGGACCAAGCGGCCATGGGTGTGCCTCCACCGCCACAGCAATGCCTCCCTGTCAAAATAGAAAACATAAGAAGAAGAAGAAGAAGAAGAAAAATGGAAGCTATCAAATAGAGAGAAGAAATGGAACTGAGAAAGATGGGTTCTGTCAGTGTTGCAGGAAGCAGAAGAAGAAACCAACCCATCATCCAGCTCATCGACAGAAACCCAATGTGGCTGCCGAAATTCTGCCCAATGTGTGCAAGTCTTTATGTTTAATGCAGGAAGCAAAATCGTTTATTGGTTGCCGAATAAATGACCAATCAACGTGCAAGTTGGCAATTGTTGCACCAATCAACACCCCTGTTCTGCTATGGATGATGAAAAGGAAGAAGGAAACGAAGTGTGTGAAAAAGGATTTGCTGTGTGAGAGAA
Organism: Calophaca sinica; assembly: GCA_037113605.1. NCBI lineage: Eukaryota > Viridiplantae > Streptophyta > Magnoliopsida > Fabales > Fabaceae > Calophaca > Calophaca sinica. The sequence goes on along the minus strand of CM073735.1, from coordinate 40,341,831 downwards.
AGGATTTAGGCGGGATAAAAATCTTTGGAGGCTTAACTTCATTGTATATTTATAAAAGATCACGACAATTTGGTTCCAGTTGGTGCCTGATATCCATTCTTTTACACAGACTTCGACATGTCGACTTGGATCAATATGTCCCAAATGCCTCTTAATAGAAGAATCTGTTGAGAAATGGCAGCAAGGAGCTAATCAATTTGTCTAGCGCACACACTCATATAACAAGGAAGAAAGCTTTTGGATCGATTTCTCTTCAATTGAAACAAACGTACTACATCAGCCTTTTAAAGGCAAACAATGACAACTAAATAATATTATACTATTGAAACCAATTCCAAACTCACTGCTTCCATCAACCACGAGATTGCTAAACATACTCGGCAGCAACAAAAAAAAAATTCAGCTCCAGTAGTGCGGCTTCTAGAACTACCACAGTATAATATTTCGGCATCCACAATTTTGGTTTGCTGGCTTAATTTAATTCTAACAACAATACAGCTGTGCAGCAGCCTTTCTTGATATAATAATTATTGATACTCTCAATACTCTTCCTCAATAATAACTTTCTCTCATCTTTGGACCTTGTTGTCACGCCGAGTTGTCTTCTAAATTCTTCAAACATCACACCGTTGAGTCCTTTTTTGAAGACATCCACAATTTGATTATTAGTGTCCACAAATTCCATTCTTATATCTCCCGATAACACTTGGAATTTCTACATGTTTCGTAAAACACCGGGTCCTCTGCCAAACTAAATGCAGACTGATTATCACTATACAAAGCTATAGCATAATCAATTGATTGATGAAAATTTTTCACAAGTTCTTGTAGCCACGAACTTTCTTGAGCAGACATAGCTGCTGCTCTGTATTCTGGTTTAGTGGTTGATATAATGACACTGTTGGTTGTCCCTTACTACACCATGAAATAGGTCCTAAACCCAAACTAAATACATACCTAGTGGTGGATCGGTGCGTGTCATGATCACCAACATAATCAGCATCACAGTATTCATAAACCAGGCATACTGCATTTCAAGCTTGTAATACAATCAGTGGTAGTTGTTTGCTTACAAATCTAAAGGCTATCCTGTCCCTGACTGAAACAAAAAAGTTATGACTTAGCAGATAGGATTTTGGGACCATAAAGCCACCGTAAGAGTTATCAGATATAGCATAAAATCTCACCAAAACTACTTGTGGAATAGCTGAATGCTGAGATATAGCAAAAGTCCATTCTGCTAACTGACTTTCAGAAGGCAAACTTCAATACACTTAAAAACAGAGAAAGATGGAGTCAAGAAACTTGAAAAAATTTCATTCTATACAGCCGACTCCACCCAGTGGGAAAAGGCTTTGTTGTTGTTGTTGTTGTTGTTGCTGTATACAGAAATCGAAGCATATTACCAACTAACAGCATGCTGAACTACACCCAAGATGCATGTGTCTTCACATACATAAAATCTCTGCTTAAGCCAATCATCAGTGAAATGTTTCATCTACTCGTAAACAAAACCCTCCACACACACTATTAATCAATGCTAAAGAGTTATTCCTGATTTTGTAAATAATACATTTCCTTCCAAGTTTAGTTGACTGAAGTCTTTCAGCTTCTTGATTCAAGTAAATTGAATTGACTTCTTGATGTTTCTCTTTCGTCCAACTATCATCTTCTGTAAGTAGTGTAAAGTTGGCTCTTGCTACCAAACTTGGCAGATACCAGATTATGATGATACATTTTGTTAGTTGGCTCGCTCCCAAACTTTAGCCACAGAGGAGCTCTTAAACTCGATAACTTATCTCCATGTCATCCAGATAACAATCGATTATATAAAGTTGCAATCAATATCTGACATGCTTCAACTAGCTAACTGATCTAATAATGTATCACATAGATTACATAATTACAAGTTATTCCTTAACAGTTTCCATAGATACCTGAAGCAAAAGCTCAGGATAGAAGCAAATTACTCTTTACAAGCCAAATGCATGGAAGCTCCATGTTGTGCCAAAAGATGGACAAAAGCTTCTGCTCGCATACCATTATCATCAAACTCATCATGAAACACATAAATTTCTGCATTACCTGATGCCACCTGTCTGACCAACTTGGGAAAATGGTGCAACAAAATTAATTTGGGTGAACAAAGTCCAAGGATAAGATAATGAGCAAAATTGATCATATGCAGATTACACTGACCACTTTCTTCTCTAAGGGAGGCACTACAAAAAAAAAAAAAAAAATCCCTAGATGTGCATCCTTTTGTGTTATATTAACACATCACTATCTAAAGTGAATTTTGAGTTTAGACTCTGTTCCACTCTAATAAATAGAGTTTTGTTGAATGGATTTGTTTTGAAAACAGTAATAATAAATATCAATTATTTTAATTCTAAAAAAAATTTGCCTAAGATGTTTACAAAAAAAAATAATAATAATAAAAATAAAAATAAAAAATAGAAACGTATGCCTCTTGTCGACTTGAAGCAATTCATAGGAGTAGATCAAATTCAGACAGAAATGAAACTAAAGGATTCAAGACTTAGAAGTTAAATAAGATATTCATATCAAATGTTGGTAGCGCTCATCCGATTACACAGATAAGTGACAAATAGAAGTGCCATTAGATGGCGTGAACTGAAATTACAAAAGAAACATATAAAGTAAAAATCCCGAAATGTTCTAGTATAGCACAATACACCATCAACAGAAACAGCGCCACATTTAACTACAACCAGAAGTCTGTCCACGCTTTCAACCCCCGTGTTTCTGACACAACCAAAACCAGTTTCACAGCAGGTACATGTTTTGCTGCAAAAGGAATAAAGAACTGGGGTAAGCAGGTAAGCACTAGGAATGATACCATTGTGATTCATTGAAGGTAGATCAAAAACTTGCATGTGACTATTAGCATGAGTTGCATTGCAGAAATTATGATTCCAACTACCAAGCCTTGTCCCATTAAGTGGGTCAAAAAATTTATGAAACCAGTACAAGCAAAATGGCTCTAATCATCTTACCCCCAAAAGAAAATTCAGAATACAAGCAGATCTTGCCAATGACAAATTAAAAAATTAAAAAATCAGATAAACAAGATGTTGTGAAATTCATCAATCTTTGACAATTCATCATAAAGCAGTGGTAGTGGATAAGATAAATTTTGTATAACATTCATTCATAAATTTTATATAACATTCATTCATACCACAAGGGTGGGGGAAACTGCATAAAATAGAGTTAAAAAGGGAACAAAATCCTCAAAAGAATTAGTAGCAAGCTGTTCCAAATAAAATGGCTGCAAATACTTTAGCATAATCAAATCCAATTTCAAAAGAACTACTACAAAGTGTTGCCATTTTAAAGTGGCTAAGAATATTGATTAAGCATAATATAATATTGATGCAAAATTATTACCATGGTGCATGTGTTAGATAGGCTGCTTCATGGAACAAGACTCGACCACAGGCGGCCCCGTGGCGGGTAGCCTGTTCCACACTTGGGCCTGGAAAGTTGTAGCAGAGTTGTTGGAAGGATGGGTAGCATCTTTTGCTTTTGCTTGAAAGGTAATGTAATACATAGTACCAGAAACACTTCCATAGGTTGACTTGACAAGGTCATCAAACACAAAATTTGCACCCTAAATAAGAAAAAGTAGAATAATAAATTCTGCAAGTTCATGAATGAAGAAAAACACACACACATATATATATATATTGAACCTAACCTGGTTCTCGGTCTCAGCATTGTACTTGTCCAACGCAAGATTGCATAGGCGAATAAGAAGAGGGCGAATATCATCGGTTATGGTAAGGGGTCTGACACTGCCACATTTACGTGCTATGGCTGGAGGGCCGATAGCATCGAAGTGCTGTCCAGAACAGATTATTTTAAGATCATAATAATAATAATAATAATAATAATAATAATAAAAGCAGATTAAATGAAACAAACAAACACAAAACTGAAAGCAAATTAAAAGGAGGCTACGATGTCGATACGTACACTTAGGTTCTTGGAGCGCTCCCTATACTCAGCCATGGCCACTTTTATTTCCTCGTCTAGTCTAATCCGGGCCTTGTTCCTATACACAAAGCGATCACACGCATAAGAAAAAGGCTCACTGATATCGTCATACATCCTACGGAAGCCACTCTCATCCATATCTTCAACGCGTTTCGATTCCAAAGGCGTCTTCGGTTCCGATTTCAGACGCTTCCCTGGGGCTTCGGCACTTTCCGGTGGCGGTCGGGTGACGCACGGCGAGACGCAATCCATCGACATTCGATTCGGCGAAACGGAAGGAACAACCAGAAGTTGCCAATCCACCTCTTCTCTGTAATGTATATAAATCTATCCCGTTAAAATTAATATAAATCTATCTATATTTTTTTTTATTAAAAGGGGGCTAAAGCCCATATCTATCTATATATTATACTTTTGGTGAATATCCCCAAAATAGAATAGAATTTATATATAAAAGTTGTTTTTAGTACAAAGGAACCAAAACTTCAGCATAAACAGAGGTAAAAGCATTATTATGCACCACCTCATTTTTTTTCTCTCTCCTTTTTAATATATCATGAACAAAAAATAAAGAAAAAATAAAGAAATAAAAAAATAAGTAAAAAATGAAGAAATTTATATCTCTCCAGATAGAAATATAAAAAAAATAAAAAAATAAGTGTTTTCTCATTATTTAATTTAATAAAGAATGAGACAAAAGATATTTATATTTAAAAACCTAAGTTGAGGGTATTAACATAAATTATGATTTGTTAGCTATTATTTTTTAATCAGTATTATTATATTATTATTATATTATTAGTTAGTATGAATTAACTTCATGACAAATAGTCGCGCACCCACCCTGAATTATCAATCAGCATAGTTAATAATATAATATATGATAATATTTAATAATGAATAATAAAATACAATAAAAAATTGAATTCAAAAAAGTAAAAATACAATGTCTGATTTTTTTTTGATTTAGGACCATTGCTGGCTACCCACGGAGTGTCCCAAAGCTTTCAACAAAAGACTAATCTCCGCTCGCCCGGGAACCAAGTAAAGGCTGGCCAACACATTTTTTAACTCTGCGGGAATCGAACCTCGGAGCACCAGGTCGACCCCCCGAGTCCCATGGCAGTACAATGTCTGATTTGATTTGAAGACTTGTTTTTTTATAATAAAAAAAAGTAAATACAATTAACGAATTTCATTAATAGTTATTTTGCAGGTTTGATTCATATGTATGATTTGATTTGAAGATTCAATTTGTTATATCAATTTAATTTCAAATTGATATCATATTTTGATTGATTTGGTCAGCAATTAAATTAGCAGTGGATACTTTTGAATGTTATATCAGGACAGATTGTACGTTTAATAAATGATAATTATTACCTTAATAGTGAATCACCCAAAAAAAATATGCCTTAATAGTGTTTGATTTTTTAAAAAACAAAACTAAAAAGTATTGACGTGGCTTCATGCGAATTAATGTGATATGATATTTATTTAAAATATTCTGATTTAATGTCGGATAAATAAGAAAACATGTGTTTGATAATATAATTTTTCGTAATGGTATGCAATTGAGAAGATACGTTTCCTTTTAATATTAATAATACAAAATATTTTAAAAAATATATACTATTAGAAGGGTAAATACTCAAATATAGTTGTTGAAAATCACCATGCTCATGTTATTTTTTATTGAGATGCAATATTAGTTCTAAAACGTATTTCTCCGTGCATTACACAGTTATATATACTAGTGTTACAAAATACACAAGAAATAATACTGACGTGTGTGCTCTAATGTTAACTCCCTCCATTTTTTTCAAAACAAGCTCACGTGGGACATGTTATCCACTGTTAGAATTGTTTATACAATATCTATTTATTGTAAGAATGCCGCAATTAAATGCCCATTCAATTGTACTAATAAAAATGAACGTCATTTACAAAAAAAAAAGCATCTATCCATATTAATCTTTTTTTTGGTCAGCTTAGACGAAATGACAAATAAACACCACCTGGGAGCCGGCATCCCCATGTCGCTGAAATTGCCAATATAACCAACAGTGGGGGCATCTATCCATATTAATCTTGAGCAACCACCGTAATATTGCAAATATGGGGATAACCTACAGTTTTGTTTTGACAAATGGATAAACTGTCGTTGATTCTCCAAGAAGACAGAGGTGTGTTTGGTGAGGCTAGAAAGATAGTTTAACTCAACAAAATGTTAAAAAGTTGAGACCCGAGTTTTAAAGTTGTCACATCAAGTTTTCTAAAATTCAATATTCTAGCCACCTAAGTCCGACTTTTGATTTGATCATGAGATTGACATAAAACTTTTCATTCAAATATCTTAAAAATTTGATTCCTATCAATGTACCCAATAGTATGACCAACAAACAAATGACAACAATGCATGATAGGTTAACAGGTCGGTTCTATGGTGCACAAGTACATAGGCAACACCACCATGCACACTTTTTTTGACCCTTAGATCAATCTAAACCTACACTCTTACTATAGACCTTCTATATCAGATACCTACCCCCACTTTCTTTCTAGAATCCCTAATCTGTGTACTGCTGCAACTCACAAGAAGAGAAACAGCACAGCAAAGGTTCTTCACGACGGCCATGAGCGAGCCGGCAGGGGGTGGCGCGTGCAGTCAGACATGAGAACGCCTGAAACGGTGCAACCAAGACATTTTGCGGCGTTTGTTGGATGACGGCACAAACTGGGAGGCACGACATGTTGGTGTAAGCCCTAGTGGCCAATCTATTGCGTATAGATTATTATTTGTATCATGACTTTAATCATATATTTAATATATGTAAAGGCATCATTTAATATGTTATTAGTGTGTAGCATAATAAAGTCCTTAGAATATATGGTCCGTTCAATGGAACATCAAATATGATTTGATCGTGAGACCTCATTGAACTATAGAACACTATTCTTAAAACATCCATAGTCAAAGTATTATTGTTAACTAGGACGACAATAATACATAGAGACTATTATGTGAGTAGATTGATGACCACATCTCACGGGTCATGAATATGCGATATCAAGTCGGCACACAAGTATAAATATTACGAGTAATATTTATACTGGATTGACCCACTATGAGGACGCTTCATAATAGTTATGTAAATGTCATAGGCGCTCCTCATGGTGACCATAGTGAAGTAGTCCTTTGACTTGAAGTCGCTACAATTCATACATGAGGAGTTGTAGGTTTTAATGCTATCAAACGTCATTCGTAACAGGATGATCATAAAGGTATTATTTGGGCCTACAATGAATCATGTTGAGGGGTGTGAGTGATGTAGACATGATTCGTACCTCCTACATAACAGGAGTAGTATCACGAGCCTTTCCATAGAGTAGGACGTGAAAATATGTGTGGCCACGCCGAGATAGGCCAATATGGGATATTAGGCTCATCTCGTGATTATGCGTCTACTTGGAGATCGAGGAACATATGATTGGACTTAACGAGGATGACAAATTTATGCCTCGTGTTTAATCAAGACATATGGACGAAGGGATATTGGCTTCACAATGATTTTGGTTGCATTAAGGTTCTGATCGGATCATCGATATTCTCATGGGTTGGGTAGCAGTGATGCATTGCTAGATGCCGCTCACTGTTTATGATATTTGATATTATCTTAAATATTGGATATTAATATAATGTTTAATATCATTGTCAACTCAGTGGGAACCTACAGGGTCACACGCATAGAGTGGATATTCAGAGCAAATAAATTAAAAGTGATTTAATTCATGTCAATAATTGATTAAATTAACTATGATTTAATTTAGTCAATAATTAATTAATTAATTAATTAATTAATGGCAATGATTTATTAATTAAATATGATTTAATTAATAAATAGTAATAGTTGATTATTTAAATATGATTTAATTAATAAATAGTAATAGTTGATTAATTAAATATGATTTAATTAATTGATGATGTATTTAATTAAATATGATTTAATTAAATAAGACATGAAAATAGGCTTGTAGTGTACAAGTCCTGATAAGGGAGGTGCAAGATTAATTTTGAGGGGTGCGAATAGCAATTGCTAATGTGCCTATAAATATGACATGAGCTCCCTCATTACATGATGATCACTTGAGACACATGAGATGTGTTGGTCAGAGCTCTCCTTCTAAGCCGTTTGCTAGCACCGATGCACCTGGCTCCGGATATTGCTCGCGTGGACGAGTAGAGGTGTTGCTTGCTTCCAATGCTTGGCGATTGAGAAAGCACGCTTCAAGAGGTAAACACAACATCCCTGTGATTCTCGTAGTTCTAAGTGATCTTGACAAGAGAATTTTCCGCTCTTGAGATTGATTTTTAAAAAAAATTAAAACTCTGTCGATAGATTTCCCAACAGTAGTATCAGAGCCTTGGTCCTAGATACCTTGAATCCTGTATGCTTATTTGCCGTGCTTGAAAACATGTTTTACTATTTTTGAATTTGATTCATACGATATGCATGTTGTCTTTCGTGAGAATCATGAGGTTCTTGTTTTGTGTATATACGACATATTCAATTGCTTGAATTTTATGATTCGATAAGTACATATTCGGTTATGCGTTATATCTCGTAGTTGTTCCTTAGTTTTTGATTTATGCGTATATTGATATTGTTTTTGCGGTATCTTCATTGGTCGTGTGACGGTGATACTAAGAGCAGAAATGCATATCAATAATTTTCTTTTGATTTTCAAAGAAAAAGACCATTGTCTCACCTCGTGTTTTGAAAAGTTTATAACGCGTACAACATTAAAACATGAATTTATGAATTCTTGAATTCATGGATTAAAATCATTCGAGTGATTGGCAATTTTTAATTGGCTTTTAATATGATTGAATTGTTGGTAGGTAACTGACTGATTTGATCCTACACACGTGAATTAATTTCCTATTAAGGAAAAATGATGCAACTGATTGCAAAATGCTTTTGAGACCAAATTCACAAATTCCTTTTACGTAAGAAAATGTTGCTTTTTAAGCAAAGTATGAGATTTTGTTACGAGGATTCGTGAATTGATTTCAAAATTGAATTATTTTTATATTATAAATTTAAATTTATTTAAAGATAATAATAACAACAATAATAATAATAATAAAGTGTTATTATTATTATTATTATTATTATTATTTATTGTTAAATAATTTTAAACACGTGTACGATTTATTTATGGTTATGGCCTTGGTTATTGTATTTATTTATTTTTGGTAAATACGATCTGCGTGTCGTGATTTATTTATTTTTAAATACGACCTGTGTGTCGTTACATTTTTATTGATTTATTTTTTTGTACTTTTATTTAAATAAATAAAATTTCTTCAAGAGTTGAAGAAAGGGACACCATATGCGGATGCCAGTGGGAGCTTAGGAAGCTTGCTCGTGGGTCGAAGAATTGTAATAGTTTATATATTTAAATTCTCGCATATTATGAGGCCATAATCATAAAATTAAATCTCGTATGTTTGTGTATGTGATGCATGAAATGTATGAGATGTATGTTTATCGCGTTATATGTTTATGTATGAGATGCATGAAATATATGACATGTGATGTATGATTTAAATAAAGTATTTAAACCTGTGCTAGCATGTATGCCTTGTATATTTAATATGTTAGTTGAATATATGTAAGCATATATGCCAAGTATGTTGAAAGACGCATTGTATATGATACAGCGCCGATGAGATCACCAAATTAAAAATCCCTCAATTTAAATATTAAGTTATATATGCCTTCCGATGCGTGGCAATCAACAAGGTCTTGATCAAATGAGTGTGGGTCATGCCAAAGCTGAGCACCTCATTTTATTTCGGTGAGATGCGACAGGTGAAATAGCCGTTTGCCAACCATTGGGTTTGACTTAACTGAGTAGATTCAATAGGATTGAAATGGCTCAGAGGCAAGAGTTGGACATCAATTTATATGATAAATTGGGATAAAGAGTTATCCACCCAACTGATCCAAGAGTTGTATGGGGATGCAATTGGATATGAGTTTCCTACCTAAATAACCAAGTTCTGGGTGATCAGCCAAAGCTGACTCAGGATAAGGTGAAATATGGATCTTAGTCTCACTAGAAAATCTTCCAATGGGATTTTCTGAGTCAATGCTGAGGGTCATTTATTTGAGTAAATAGTGGGAGCATATTTAATAAAGTCCTATCAAATATGTTAAGTTCATGATACTTAAATTCTGTATATTTCTGTAATTGATATCGCCATGGCATTAAACACTAGTTATTACTGCGATTTGTCCTTATGAAGGACAAGAAATCCAAATTTCATTTTTTGGATCGGTACATGAATTTGAGGAGCGTCCTCAAGCACGAGAAAGAGTTGTATGTTCCCAACTGAACAATTCCTGAGCAACTTGCTCCTACTAGGATCGAAAGGGATGCTTATGAGAAGCATTAAGTCGATGTCTTGGATGTAGGATACTTATAATCATGGAGGTGTATGATATGATCATTCATCTCATGATGCTTTGCCAAGAGCAAACAAGTCATGAAAGGTTTGAGCCTTCCTGTCCCATTTTTAACTATAAGATGGTAGAGGGTAACCCAATGGGTCCTTGTGTGCTTCATACTATTGGGCACTCTAAGAACCTGTTAAAGCTGGGATCTCATTTTTCTAAGACTTGGCAGCTGACTTAATTCTGCAAGAATTGCTGGATGGTCAGAGTCAGAAAGAATAGACCATGTTAACGGTCATGGAGGGAAATGCCTAAAGTCTACTATCAAGGAGTAGCACATGGGTAAGAACAAGTTCAAGCTCAGTACTTCTGCCTTGAAGATGATATACAAAGGTTGCTAAGGAGGGCACTCGCTTCCAATACAGTTGGACTGGAAAATTGGAAGAAATGACACGTGTATTAGAAAGGGTATAAGTTGAAGAAAGGAAGTTGGATTGGGTATTTTGTCATAGAAGACAAGGGTTGTCTGGGAGCTAAATAAGTGTTATTAAGTTCCAACTATTGATGGAAACATCACTTCCATTTCTTGAGGGGACAAGAAAGGATTTTATGTTGTAATAAAAGGACAATTGTTGTTCCATTTATTCAACTGATGTTTTCAATGTTGGAGATCTTGAAAGACACGTACACATGTCGTTGATCTCAAGTTGTCCATCGATGACATAAATGCGAATAAGGTCAAATCAAGTGATTTGATTTTTATATACCTAGGCATTAATGTTTAGGCCAAATAAGTAAGAAACATAATTCTAAGTTCCATTACAATGGATTCTTAGACTCATTCGATTATGAATCATTTGAGGTCTATAATTCTTGCTTATTAGAAAAGACGACTAAGCTCCAATCACCAATCGTGGTGAAAAGACTAGTAATCTTTTGGCATGATACATGAGATGTATACGGGCCACTAAACAAGTTTGCAAAAGGTAGGTTTTCGAACTTCATTGGGTTTATTGTTGACTACAGTAACTAATGATTTGTGTATCTTATGAAATACAAATCGGGAATCTTTGAAGAGTTCAAAGAGTCCATGGATGAAGTGCAGAACCACATTGGCAAGAGTATTAAGACCATACGATTGGATCGTGATGGTAAATACTAAATCTAAGAGTTTGATGACTATCTAAATCGTACCTTATCAGACATGGTCCGATCAATAATGAGTCAGTCAAAACTTTATGACATTTTCTGGAGTACACTTTATATACAACTATTTCTTGCCCTTAACTACATTCCATATGAGGCAGTAAAAGCGCTCCATATGAGATATGGAAGGGCTTGAAAGCTAAATGTGACATTTATGAAGATTTGGCTTATCAAGATTATTTGATAAACTTGAAACCAAAATGAATAAATGTACTCTGTGGAGTATCTTTAGGAAACTAAGGGATACTGTTTCTACAATCTCTCCAAGGACAAAGAGTTTGTCGCGAAAACTGGAGTATTCTTTAAAGGAGTTCATCTCCAAAGGAGCCAGTCGGAGAAATGTAGAACTTTGCTTGCCTATAATGGATCATGAATCGATTTCACAAGTGTTGTGGATGAGTCACCGATTCAAGTTACACAAGATTTATGTAGATCTAACAGGTCACATCACCAACTTGAGAGACATGGACTTCTCTTGACTCAAGAAGGTGATGTGCTGCTCATGGATCGAAATGAACCTATGACCTACTTAGATGCCATAGTTGGCCCAGATTCTGAGAGGTGGCTTGGAGCCATAGAATCTAAGATGGAGTCCATGTGAACCAACAAGGTTGGACTTGATGGAGTCACCCCAATGGGCAAAACCCATAGGGTGCAAGTGGGTCTTTAATAGAAGATTGGCATGGATGGTATTGTGAATACCTTTAAGGCGTGATTTGTCGTGAAAGACTTCATGCAAATCCATAGTATAGACTGTGGTGAGACCTTCTCCCAATCACGATGCTTAAATCCATTAAGATTCTACTTGTTGAAGATCCTTTTATGGATTTGAGCAAGCTTTCAGAAACTGGAATCTTCGTTTTGATGAGACTACTGGACAGTGGGATTCATCAAGAACGAAAATGAGCTTGTGTATATACAATAGTTAGTGGGATTATTATTGATTTCTAGTCCTATATGTGGACAACATAATGCTCATCAGAAATGATTTCCCTACAAAGCGTAAAAGCATAGTTGGGAAATGTTTCTTGATGAAGGACTTATGCGAGACTTCCTAAGTGTTAGGAATCGGGATCTATACAGATAGATTGCTGAAGTTACTTGGCCTAAGGTCGAAGTACATGTACGCATTGATATGTACTCGACTAGATGTCTTGTATGCTTTGAGCGTGATTAACGTGTACCAATCTAATCCAAGTGAAGGTCACTGGACCACAGCCAAGAACATCCTTGAGTACCTAAAAAAGGACTAAGGATATATTCTTGACAGATGATGGTTAGGAAGAGATCGTTGTAAGTAGTTATATTGATGCTACTTCCAAACCAATAAAAGTAATTCCAGGTCGTAGTCTGGGTTCATGTTTTGCCTATATGGTGGCATTGTGAGCTGGAAGAGTTCCAGGTTGGGGACAGAGTCTATTTCTGTTACAGATGTCGAGTATATAGCCACCTCTAATGTGATTAGAAGGCTGTTTCGATCACACAAAAAAAAGGAAAGGTTCTTTTGAACTTGGCATAGTTCCTAACTATGCGAACTCCATTGATCTCGTTGTGATGATGATGGAGTAATCATGTAAGCTAAGGAAACTTGATCTCACTAGTGATCTAAACATATACTTAAGCGCTTCCATCAAAATTGATAGATGATAGAGATGTGAAGATGCGCAGAATGATAATACGAAACAATCCACTAAAGAAGTCTTTTGCTCAATAGTAGCTTGACACTCACACTAGTTCGATAAGTGTTGAACTGATACTCGATTGGCACTAGTGCTAGTGGGAGATTGTTGGTGTAAGCCCTAGTGGCCAATCTATTTCGTATAGATTATTATTTGTATCATGACTTTAATCATATATTTAATATATGTAAAGGCATCATTTATTATGTTATTAGTGTGTAGCATAATAAAGTCCTTAGAATATATGGTTTGTTTAATGGAACATCAAATATGATTTGATTGTGAGACCTCATTGAACTATAGAACACTATTCTTAAAACATCTATAGTCAAAGTATTATTGTTAACTAGGATGACAATAATACAAAGATACTATTGTGTGAGTAGACTGATGACCACATCTCACGGGTCATGAATATGCGATATCAAGTCGACACACAAGTATAAATATTAGGAGTAATATTTATACTGGATTGACCCACTATGAGGACGCTTCATAATAGTTATGTAAATGTCATAGATGGTGACCATAGTGAAGTAATCATTTGACTTGAAGTCGCTACGATTCCTACATGAGGAGTTGTAGGTTTTAATGCTATCAAACGTCATTCGTAACAGGATGATCATAAAGGTATTATTTGGGCCTACAATGAATCATGTTGAGGGGTGTGAGTGATGTAGACATGATTCGTACCTCCTACATAACAGGAGTAGTATCACGAGCCTTTCCATAGAGTAGGACGTGAAAATATGTGTGGCCACGCCGAGATAGGCCAATATGGGATATTAGGCTCATCTCGTGATTATGCGTCTACTTGGAGATCGAGGAACATATGATTGGACTTAACGAGGATGACAAATTTATGCCTCGTGTTTAATCAAGACATATGGACGAAGGGATATTGGCTTCACAATGATTTTGGTTGCATTAAGGTTCTGATCGGATCATCGATATTCTCATGGGTTGGGTAGCAGTGATGCATTGCTAGATGCCGCTCACTGTTTATGATATTTGATATTATCTTAAATATTGGATATTAATATAATGTTTAATATCATTGTCAACTCAGTGGGAACCTACAGGGTCACACGCATAGAGTGGATATTCAGAGCAAATAAATTAAAAGTGATTTAATTCATGTCAATAATTGATTAAATTAACTATGATTTAATTTAGTCAATAATTAATTAATTAATTAATTAATTAATTAATTAATGGCAATGATTTATTAATTAAATATGATTTAATTAATAAATAGTAATAGTTGATTATTTAAATATGATTTAATTAATTGATGATGTATTTAATTAAATATGATTTAATTAAATAAGACATGAAAATAGGCTTGTAGTGTACAAGTTCTAATGAGGGAGGTGCAAGACTAATTTTGAGGGGTGCGAATAGCAATTGCTAATGTGCCTATAAATAGGACATGAGCTCCCCTCATTACATGATGATCACTTGAGACACATGAGATGTGTTGGTCAGAGCTCTCCTTCTAAGCCGTCTGCTAGCACCGATGCACCTGGCTCCGGATATTGCTCGCGTGGACGGAGTAGAGGTGTTGCTCGCTTGCAATGCTTGGTGATTGAGAAAGCACGCTTCAAGAGGTAAACACAACATCCCTGTGATTCTCGTAGTTCTAAGTGATCTTGGTAAGGGAATTTTCCACTCTTGAGATTGATTTTAAAAGAATTTTTAAAACTCTGTCGATAGATTTCCCAACACGACAAACTTGCGGCAGTGAGGGCAGAGGTGCCTCTTAGTGCCAGTGGACCACATGGAGGTGGTGGAGTCATTCGCGGTGCATGCGGAAGCCACAAAGAAGACATGTTGCCTTCGTTAGTGAAAGCGTTGCAAAATGTGGTGGTTGCAGAGAAGAGAGACAGTGGTCATTCCAAATCTGATAATGGTTGACCCGATGAGGAAGAGGCAGAGGAACGATCATGGATTCATGGTGGCGTTGTGCTCGTGAAGGAACATCCATATCGCTAGCTACAGCGTTGCCTTCTGGTGGGTTTTATTGCGTGTAGTGTAAGGAAATCATTGCTCATATTAGAATTTCACAATGGGCCCTCCAGTGGCCAGAAATCGCAAGAGATGGTGGCTAAGATGTAGGGGTGGAAGAGAGGAAGGAAAGGAAGGGTATGGGGGGCTGTTGCATCAAAATCGCAAGTGCACGATTAAACGTCAAGTTATAGTATATAAGATTATCGTCTCCACAGGGAATTGAAATGAATACTGCTCTACTTAGATTAATTTGTTATTTAGACAAATGGTTGAAGTGAAATTACACAAAGAGTGTGTAAAAGATAAGTCATATAAAAATAAATAAAAGGAAAGCAAATAAAATAAATGTCACCAAGGTAACGGGATCATTAATGCGTATATCTGTGTATTTGACCAATTTATAATAAGAGTAATAATTCTAACTGATTACCAATCTCTATTCAAAAGCTATTAACACCCAATGATCATGCAATGTTAACAGTCTTCTTTCTAATTTATTACTTTGTTTGATCATTCAAAGCAAGTAAATAGAAAGAGCATAAAGTACCAATAGATTTATCAATTCAATGACTGACTGAAAATGAACACGCAATCCTTGATCCGGCAGAGCATGCAGATTCAATTATCCCTAGAGTTCCGTTAACTAATTGAAGGTACGATCGCCACACAATTAATTAGCTGAGTAAAGAATGATCAGTTCTTATAGAATAAATTCACTAGGAATAATTTAATCATAGAAGAGATTAAGTACTAATATTATAAATTATTTAATGATCACAGATATGGCATTAGATCCCCCATCACCTCAAAGGATTTAGGTTTTATTCCACTACTAAGTAGAAGGAAATAATAAACTAGATATAAAAACAAACAGAGTAACAACTAAAACTAGTAAAATAAGACTGAAATATTACAGGAAAAGAAAAGAATTTGGGAGAAAGTCGATCCCGGAGTATTTTCAAATGTTCTGCTGAATATTCCTTTTATAGGCAAAATTTGGGGTCAAAGACAACACCAAAGACGGCCGTGCTCCAAGGCCGTCCCCCATATCCGCGTCACCGACCTTGCCGACATGATTTTCTGATATTTTTGCTTGAGCACGGCCTTGCTGGTCAAATGGAGAGGCCGTGCTGGTCAAATGAAGAGGTCGTGATGGTCAAATGGAGAGGCCGTGCTGGTCAAATGAAGAGGCCGTGCTCCATGATGACAAGGCCGTGCTCCATCCAATTCTTGAGAAAGTTGTAGGAAATTCTCTTAGCTTTCCAACGCCACAAAGAACGCCTCAATCCGATAACTACTGACTCGGATATGATTAAAATACCAACCAACTATCAGAACGCATAGACGCGCGTGAGGCGCGCTCGTTGCTAATTGCTTCTTCAGATAAGCATGGACATGCTTCATTATATTATGCGAAGGCCGTGTTTAGCATTATGGGCCTCTTTTAGCCCACTTTTAAGCCCAAAATTGCATTTCTTCATCATATTGCCTAATTTCTATTTCTGCACATTTAAGATGAAAAGAGAGTGAATTGTATGTGAAACCATTCAATAATTATTCAAATTACACTCTACTATCCCTAATAAAATGATGCAATATTGATGTTATCAATACCCCCACACTTGAATTTTGCTTGCCCTCAAGCAAATTGGTTTTATGATTTCTCAATAATTTTTTCAACAATAGCTAACAATGAATGGGGCAGAGCAAATGTTTCTGAAAGACAGCTTTTTTCTCTTTGAAAAAAATATTTCCACTTGATTGAAACTTTTAAAAAGATAAGCACTTTGATATTTAAATCAACCAAGAATATGTCGCTCCCTTTCAATCTCTCAAGTGTTTCAACGGTTAAGGAGAATTCCCACAATTTTCTCAGAAACAATACATTACCATAGGCTTGACAATAGACCAAAACTCGACTAACAATTCACAGAAAATTTTGAAATCAAGAGGTCTTGGTATAAGGTTGTAATGAGGCTAAGGGTAGAAATTCAAGGTATGAAGATCCAGAAAAATGGTTTAACAAGGGCTTTGAAAATTTCAGTTATTTCTTTTTGAGCATAAATCCTTGTTTCAGGCATTTTTTAGGTGCAGAAAACCACATTTTCATAAACTTTTTTTTTTCTCATCGCATTTTTTTCTTTCTTTTTCCTCTCAATATATTTTTTTTACCAATGCCACGTTGCTCTTTATAACTCAATGATAACCAATTTTGTAGTTCTTTCAAAGGAATATGAGGTATCAAATGAATTTTATCTTGAAGGCTCGAAGTGGGCTGCTAGTTGGTAAAAATTTCCAATTCAAAGTGTTGGAGGCTAGAAACAATCCTAAGTGCCTCAATCATTTTTCAAAAATTTTGTAAATTAGTTTCGCTTTGAATAGTCACATGTCAAGTTCTAGAACACAATTGTTACTGAAAACACTCAAATGAAAAATAGGAGTTTTAAAAATCAATCCGTTAAATGTAATCCCTAGATTAGGCTCGAATTCTCACATATAGAAGTTTTTCTTGGAGATTTTGTCAATGAAGGGCTTATTCAAATTTCTCAGCTTTTCAGAAAATATTTTCTTTTAAGAAATTTAAAGCTGTCTAAAAATTTTAATTTTCCCAAAAATTAATTAACTTCAAATTTTCAATTTTTTTTGAGAATTCATGAGTCATGTAGTCATGTTGTTCTCCCCCCACACTTATTTCTAATATTGTCCTCAATGCTAGTAATCACAGCATAAGCACATAAAGATATAACAATAAATTTAAGTGCTAAAAGTAAAGAGTGGAAAGAGACTCCCCTGTGAAAAATTTCACGAGCATATTCTGGAGGAGATGCAGTAGGCATTTTCTTCCCAAAACTGACAGTTTGTCACAGATGAATGTATATTTTATTTAATCACAATGCTCCATTTGTTGGAACCCAGAGTCTTACCTCCTAGGTGGCTACAGATGACAAAAGCCAGAGGGTTTCTCAGCATGATTACCCACAAATCATTCCTATGTTTACTTCCATAAGAAGAAGCCTTTCTGTAAAGGGTAGTACACGATCCTTTTTATCGAGCAATGCGTAAGCTCAACCTTGTCTACTCAAAGTCCCGAGTTTACTCAATCCTTGCCGGCAATCACTTCCAGCTCTTGGTACACCTTAAGGGGACCTTCCAACAATTAAATGTCAGAAGTACACTATCCTAATCCAGATCAATTAAGTTCTAAATTAGGAAATATTATCCTTTTTTTTAATTTTTTTATAAATTAAAAGAAAAGAAAATAGAAATAAATTTTAAAACAAAGAAAAATAAAATCTAATCTTCCAACAGGAGACATAATCTTCCAACAGGAGATCCTATACAACAATAAAATGAAAGAAAAAAATAAAAGGCAAAAAAAAAAAAAACCGTCCATGTAGTAGGTAAAACCTTCTGTAGGCGGTTATACTAGAATTTAAATGACAAGAAATAAAAAGAAAAAATATAACCGTCCATTAGTAGGATGAACCTTCTGTAGGCGGGGAATTTAAATGATAAGAAAGAAAAAGAAAAAGAAAAGATAAAAATAAAAATAAAAATAAGAGAAAATAAAATAATTACAAAAAGCGTCTAAATTAACAATTAATCATTTCGATCAATATCATTAACAATTCCCCGGCAACGGCGCCAAAAACTTGTTGCATCAAAATCGCAAGTGCACGATTAAACGTCAAGTTATAGTATATAAGATTATCGTCTCCACAGGGAATTGAAACGAATACTGCTCTACTTAGATTAATTTGTTATTTAGACAAATGGTTGAAGTGAAATTACACAAAGAGTGTGTAAAAGATAAGTCATATAAAAATAAATAAAAGGAAAGCAAATAAAATAAATGTCACCAAGGTA
This sequence comes from Calophaca sinica, assembly GCA_037113605.1. NCBI lineage: Eukaryota > Viridiplantae > Streptophyta > Magnoliopsida > Fabales > Fabaceae > Calophaca > Calophaca sinica. Next base: position 40,322,582 of record CM073735.1, on the reverse strand, counting down.
ACGGGATCACTAATGCGTATATCTGTGTATTTGACCAATTTATAATAAGAGTAATAATTCTAACTGATTACCAATCTCTATTCAAAAGCTATTAACACCCAATGATCATGCAATGTTAACAGTCTTCTTTCTAATTTATTACTTTGTTTGATCATTCAAAGCAAGTAAATAGAAAGAGCATAAAGTACCAATAGATTTATCAATTCAATGGTATTGAAAATGAACACGCAATCCTTGATCCGCAGAGCATGCAGATTCAATTATCCCTAGAGTTAGTTAACTAATTGAAGGTACGATCGCCACACAATTAATTAAATGAGTAAAGAATGATCAGTTCTTATAGAATAAATTCACTAGGAATAATTTAATCATAGAAGAGATTAAGTACTAATATTATAAATTATTTAATGATCACAGATATGGCATTAGATCCCCATCACCTCGATGGCGAGGTTTTATTCCACTACTAAGTAGAAGGAAATAATAAACTAGATATAAAAACAAACAGTAACAACTAAAACTAGTAAAATAAGACTGAAATATTACAGAAAAGAAAAGAATTTGGGAGAAAGTCGATCCGGAGTATTTTCAAATGTTCACGAATATTCCTTTTATAGGCAAAATTTGGGGTCAAGACAACACCCGACGGCCGTGCTCCAAGGCCGTGCTCCATATCTGGCGCCACCGACCTTGCCGACATGATTTTCTCGATATTTTTGCTTGAGCACGGCCTTCTTTGGTCAAATGGAGAGCCGTCTTGGTCAAATGAAGAGGCCGTGCTCCATGATGACAAGGCCGTGCTCCATCCAATTCTTGAGAAAGTTGTAGGAAATTCTCTTAGCTTTCCAACGCCACAAAGAACGCCTCAATCCGATAACTACAGCTCCAGATATGATTAAAATACCAACCAGCTATCCGGGGAACGCATAGACGCGCGTGAGGCGCGCTCGTTGCTAATTGCTTCTTCAGATAAGCATGGACATGCTTCATTATATTATGCGAAGGCCGTGTTTAGCATTATGGGCCTCTTTTAGCCCACTTTTAAGCCCAAAATTGCATTTCTTCATCATATTGCCTAATTTCTATTTCTGCACATTTAAGATGAAAAGAGAGTGAATTGTATGTGAAACCATTCAATAATTATTCAAATTACACTCTACTATCCCTAATAAAATGATGCAATATTGATGTTATCAGGGGCTGCACGAAAGATATATATATTTTTTTGTCGGAAGGGAAAGGAGATAATCATGGTACTACCTATTAACCTTGTACACCAGAGAATCCGCCTAATACTAGGTCAATATTGGATAAAAATTAAAGATTTTTTTTTTGAATAAAAATTATCTTTCATCTAGTTACTTAAGAAAGTTGAAGGGTGTCTCTCCTTGAGTATGTTCACTAATATATATTTCACTATCTTTTACGATTACAACCCACGCAAACTGAATCCTCACCAGCCATTTTACATACTAGTGTGGCGATCTGTAAAAAATGATCAACGACAATGTAAAAATATCCATAAATCTATGCAGGTAGTGAATTAATATCTTGGGGTCCAACGCTTAATAATATCTTTAATGAGAGGATTCAAAAACTTGTTAGGAGAAGAACGCATGGTGCGAGTATGAAATTTTGATTCTAACATTCCAAAGCTGCCTTTTGTGTCATGACTTACATATATCGAAGGGGGTTGAGCTATATACACATAGGGGAATGATTTCACGGCAGCTGGTGCCTGATACGCATTCTTTTCCAGACTTTGACATGTCAACTTGCATAAATATGTCCCAAATACCTCTCAATAAAAAAGCTGTCAAGAAACCATCAAGCCTTTCCAAGAGCTAGAAGAAAAAGAGAGAAAAAAAGAGCATGCACTTCAGAAATAAAGATGCTTCTTGAAAACCTAATTAGAAGAATTATTCACATTGATTACTCTCATAAAAACCTACTATAAAAGATCAGGTAGATTCCTCTAATAATACGAAATACCACCAGCATACTGCATTTCAAGCTTGTAATACAATGAGTGGTACTTGTTTACAAATCTAAAGGTTGTCTTGTCCCTGACTAAAAAAAAAAAAGTTACGAGTTGGCAGATAGGATTTTGGGACCATATAGCCACCGCAAGAGTTATCAGATATAGCAACTGAATGCTGAGATATAGCAATAGTCCATTCTGCTAACTGACTTTCAGAAGTCAAATTTCCATACACTTGAAAACAGAGAAAGACGGAGTCAATAAACTTCAGAAATCAAAGCATATAGCTAACAGGATGTCGCACTACACCCAAGATGCATGTCTCTTCACACATATAAAATCTCTGTTTAAGTCAATCATTAGTGAAATGTTTCATCTACCCATAAACAAAACCCGATACTCACTATTGCGGTAAAAAACAATACTCACTTATGAGATAGCAACACCCTTCAATAAGAGTGTATTTCTCTGCCAATTCCTCAGTTAGGCAGCCTCTATATCCAAGAATCTCCCTCATCACCATCAATATATACCATCAATATAACTAGTGGCTGATCAAACAGGAGATGTGTTTAAAGAGCCAAGATCTTAAAGCCTGAGTCCCTTGGCATTCTTCCCGCACGATATCAGTAAATAAATAAAAAAATTTGACAACCCCACAACACTATCGAATATTAAAAGAAGAAAATCATCAATAAGAATAAACAAATCAGACTATCATACTATAATTAAAAATTTAACTACCCCACCTATAATTTTACTATTTAAGAATTAAGCATGTAATCATTAGCGGCTTTCTTTCTATGAAACAAACTGTGATGAACAACAAATACTCAAAAAAGACAGAAACAACAGAATTCAAAACAATTCAACAAAAAAGCTGAAAGGAGACGAATTGGTGGAGACCCATTTTGCAAAACTCGAAATTTGATCAAGAACCGAGATACAAAGTGAAACTTTCATTGGTGAGCAGGAAGAAACTTAACTACCTTCTTGAGGTCAGTAGCTTTGACATTGCCTTCGCGGGAGACCTCAACCTGGTAATTCTTGTCGGTCCTCTCCTCGACAATGGAAAGTATCAGGCTTCTGGAATTAGAGAAAGGTTCAACAAATTTGAAACAGGAAAGCAAAAGAAAGCATAGCATTTTAGTAGATACTGATCAAGTATAAACTCAAGATCAAGTTAAAAAAATCCAAAAAGACCAAAAAATATTTACCATGGTGAGGAAGAACACCACCAAGAGAAACGACACAGTCATTCACCTTAAGCACAAAAGCATGCCTCACAAGCTCACATGAACCATGACGACATCAATTTGTAAAGTATAAACAAGAAGTTAGCTTACAAAGAATGGAATGCGGAAAGCACCAAACAAAGCTCAAAATACTGAAAGATTGATTAATGAAAAGAGTAATTTCTGATTTTGTAAATAATACATTTCCTTCCAAGTTTAGTTGATTGAAGCTTCTTGAGTAATGTTTTAAAAACCGGACCGGCCGTTGAACCGGTGAGACCGCCAGGTCATGGTTCAATTGGTTTAACCGGTTAAGCCATCGGTCGAACCGGATGATAAATAAATAAATAAATAAATAAATAAATAAATAAGTACTAATTTTGAGGAAACAATAAGTAAAAATAATTAAAAAACAAGTAAAACCGGTCCAACCCGGTCCAATTGACTGGCCCAACCCGGTTCCGGGCGGTCCAACCAAACTGAGGTCCAATTGGGTTTAAACCGGCCGGTGAGGGTGCTGGTCGACGGTCGGACCGTCCGGTCCGGTCCGGTTTTCATATCATTGTTCTTGAGTTCGGGTAAATTAAATTAACTTCTTGATGTTTCTTTTTGGTCCAACTATCATCTTCCTTAAGTTATGTAAAACTGGCTCTTGCCCCCAAACCTGGGAAATACCAGATTATGATCATACATTTTGTTGGTTGAATATGACCGTCCTCTTTGCCGAAAAATCAATGAACATTAAAGATAAAATATATGAATAAAAATATTAAATTTTTTGTTCCATATCAACCTCATCCGAAAAAGCAGGAAATCTGAACTTCATAACTACAAGTGATAAAGCAGAGGCCAAAGAAAGATACTGAGCTAAAGCACTACCAAGAGAAAACTTACCAGCGGGCTTTTCCATAACATCGCATTACATGGTCATTTTATGCTTCCTAGCAAGCTCACTCGATGTGCATATTTAAGAAGTTGGTCGATATTGTTTGTCTTACCCTGAACAGTACACCATGTTCCTTTCAATGATATATATTTATATAAAAAGAATATGTCACTTTTATATGTCATACCTTAATAGATGGGGCAACAGCTAGCAAGAAAAGCTCTCATCCCACTCCGGATTAGAACCAGTTGAGACCACCTGATCAGCACATCATGGATATGAGGATATCAGTAATTTACTATTTTCAAATTTCTAGGAATAGTATACAACCAACAATCATGAACATCTTGAAACTCAAAGGGTCAACATAAAAGGAAGGGACCACAACATGACAACCAATATACTTCCAGATCAATTAAGCTGCAAATCAACAAATAAATCAAAGCTATTTGAAAGAGACAAAAAATCATTTTGGCTAACTGAATCTAAATTCTTGAAGGCCGCATATGCAGCAAAACCTCAGCAGAATATGTAGATTGTCAATAGGAATTCTTTCTAGGAAGCATCTCTACAAATGCATATCCTGATTGAGCATGTTTATACTCACGTGATTTACATTGAGAAAAAGAACATAACACCAAGCCATTAAAGAAACAACATTCATAGCTTAAAATAGTGGACAATTGAAAAATATGAAGATTTAGATTTCATTATGGATGATTGAAAAATCTGTGGAACTGTGGCATATCATTATGCAAAAATGTTGGGTTTACCTGAAAAATCCGAAGATTTGAGCATCGTACAGCCTTGCAAACATCTTCTGGGTTGCAAATGACTAAAGGGGGAAAAAAGTATAAGAAATTTTATAATCATTTAGAAAAGAAACAATTAGAAATTAGATACGACAAAAAATGTACTTCAAGATAAAGGAAAGAAAGAAAATGGGAAGTCCATAACATAGGCTTTTAAGATGAATAGTACTGAAATCAAACTCAACTGCTAGCGGAAATAATACTAAACCAACATTTTGATGGAAAGGTGTTAGGAATCAAAGAAATTGGATTGAGAAGATAGAACAATTTTATGGAAGGACAGGAGCAAGATCTCTCCTCCATGGGCTTCCCTTCAACAACATAGCCACTGCTCTATTTCGCTAAATGTTTACAAATCTAAACCCTCACCCTCTTCCCTTGCGTCTTATTGTTTATACTATCATACACATAAAAAAAATCATGCAAGATGTAGTGCACCCAAATACAATGAAAGTGGAAAGAAAAGTTTCATGGTTGCATTTGTCACTGCAATGACTCCTGTTCCATCCCCACCTAGAGAAAATCGACCAAAATATTGTTACCATATTATCAATCACTTCTGAGGCTTCTGAAGAACATCAACTCTAAAATCAACATGCCCAATTCTAACCCTCTTCCACATTCTTTGTTTTATTTTTTTGCAAGGTGTGAACATCTACTCTTCAACCCATTTTTGAGTTGCACCTAACAATTTAGATAAAGTAATTCTATAGTGAAATATAAGAGCATATGTGATTAGAATTGTCTTAATTCATAAAACTAATGATGTCACCTTAAATTGAAACTCCCAATTCTGTTCAAGCTGCTTGTGGTTTGATAGACACTGCTTCTGAAAAAAAATAAAATCGACTCAAGTTGCCTGTGCCAATATATTGTCAAGAAAAAATAGAGAAGGGGGGAAGTGTCGGACATGAGAAAAAAGAACCTTCGTGCCTCAATATCAGAGAGCCTCATGGAATGTTCGTCAACACGATCCTCCTTTCTTAGTATAGCCATCTTAAGAGCCACTAATCTCCTGTCATTATCTCTCTTAAACCTCACCAGAAAACATAAGCTATATAAATAAATACAAATCTGAACTTTACAAAATGAGTGTACACTGTCACTAACCACGTCATTTTTACGATAGGCTAAACAAATATATTATTAGTAGTCATGATTAGTTGTTGATGATACAATGCTTAAAGTAAATATAGAGATTAAGATAGCAACAGCCAATAAGCACCCACTGCTGATGATAAAATGCCTAAAAGATTGCCACACAGTAGATTATCCAGCCTAAATTTTAAAAAAGCACCTGCTAGATAGAAAAGACATCAAACAACATAGTCCAACCTGACGGAATAAATCTTGTAAACCAATTCTCCAATCTCTAAGGTGGAATCAACGAAATACCAGATTCATAACACAACTGAGCTTGTCAATAAAGAACACAAATCAGTGTTAAGAGAACCTCATATTCACATTTAAAAGAACCTTTCAGCATAACCGTTTTCGTTCTAATTCATAAAAATTCCTTGCTTAAACTAACAACTCCACTCCCATCCAAAAACGGAGAGAAAGAATATTTTGATTTCGTCATGAACAAAAGAGTTCAAATTTAACTTTAGAAGTAAAAATGTAAAAAAAAAAGAAAAAAGAAGAGAAGCATGAATACTAAAGGTAATTTGGAGACAGAAAAACAGAAGAGAAAGGAAAGAAAGTGTTACCATGGTACGAGAGAGAGAGAGAAAGAGAGAGAGAATAAATAACGAAGACATGACGTGGGTGAGGGCGCTTTAAAGAGTGGTTGAGACTCGAACCCTAACAGTAAAAAAGTAGGACAATTCTCACCAGAGGAGGACTTTAGAATAGGGTTCCCAACAGAGGACCCTAATGGAGCCAACAAGTCGAGCATGTGATTAAAATTGTCTTAATTCATAAAACTCCGATTCTGTTCAAGCTGCTTGTGGTTGACAGCGAGACAACAGCATGGTCTGGAATTTGAAATCAATGATAATTTCTTAGCTCATTTTATGAGACAATCGCCGCTAAAACGACCTAAACTGATTTTGCAATCCAAGGATGCAGGAAGAAGAATTATGCAATATTTTGAATTTGAAAATTGAAAAGCAAACAAAATCTTGAAATGCCATCAACTACCATTTAAGTTTCGGAGTTTAAATTGCATTAGAGACAGCTGTGATAAACGGAAATGGAAATGTGATTATTGGAGAGACAGACAAGCTAACATAGCAAAATTCCAAGCCTAATTTGAAGCACTGTTAGCTGACAACTCAGCATCCGAGCTTGAAATGGACTCTGTAATCGACACATTTCTTCACGAACCTGTAGAATGCTTCTCTATTGTGCATTGTATAGATAGACTCCAAAAATTAGAAAGTTATGCCTCTTGTCGACTTGAAGCAATTCATAGTAGTGGATCAAATTCAAACAAAAATGAAACTAAAGGATTCAAGACTTGGAAGTTAAATAATATATTCATACCAAATGTTGGGAATGCTCATCCAATTACACAGATAAGTGACAAACAAAAGTGCCATTAAATGGCGTGAAATTACAAAAGAAACATATCAAGTCAAAGTCCCAAAGTGTTTGAGTCTAGGACAATACACCATCAACAAAAACAGTACCGCATTTAACTACACCCACAAGTCTATCCACGCTTTCACTCACATGCTTCTAACACAACAAAAACCAGTTTCACAGCAGGTAGATGCAATGGACTTGATTTCCTGCAACAGGAATAAAGAATCAGGGTAAGGGGATAAACACCAGGAATGATATGGTTGTGATTCATTGAAGGTAGATCTAAAACTAAAACTTGCACGTGGCTACTAACATGAGTTGCATTGCAGAAATTATGATTCCAAATTTTGAGATGGAAACAACTAACAAGCCTTATCCCATTAAGTGGGTCAGCCAAAAGAAAATTCAGATCACAAGCAGATCTTGCCAATCACAAATTAAAAAATAAAAATAAAAAAAATCAGATTAACAAGATGTTGTGAAATTCATCAATCTTTAAAAATTCTTTCATAAATCAGTGATACTGGATAAGATAAAATTATATATAACCCTATGTAAACCTGAGCATGTCAAAGAAAAAAGAAAAAAACATTCATTCATATCACAAGGGTGTAAAACTGCATAAAATACAGTTAAATAAACTAGAGTTAAAAAAGGAACAAAATTCTCAAAAGAATTGATAGCAAACATCCAAACAAAATGGCCGCATATACTTTAGCAACTACAAATCATTCAAAGATAAAGGGTATTATAAAAACAAAATGCTCGGGGACAAGGGCAAGGATGTAAAATGACCAAAAGCAAACTTTGTTATCGAAAGTCCTCAGAGTATGCCAGGAATGCCATATACTAGTACTGCTTACCCAAGCGAGGCACTGCACAAGGGAAAAAAAATATTGACAAGAAATGGAAAACAAAGTGATATGAACAAATAAAATAAAATACCAAAATAAATTCATTAGAAGAATGCCTTTCAGTTGGCATCACAACAATTGTATCTGAACAGAAAAACCAAGCCCAGCCACCCAAAAATAAGGGGGGGGAGTTAGTGCTGTTGAACAAAATACAGCTGAAACCAGTGAAAATGGCTAACCCTGGTGAAGTCAGCATCAAAACACAGAATGCACCTTCCAAATGAAGGGAGACAAGAAATTTGGCAATCAAAACGAATTTCAAAAGAACTATAAAGTGTCGCCAATTTTAAGTGTCTAAGAATATTAATTAAGCATAATATAATATTGATGCAACATTATTACCATGGTGCATGTGTTAGGTAGGCTTCATGGAACACGACTTGACCACAGGCGGCCCATCGGCGGCTAGCCTCTTCCACACTTGGGCCTGGAAAGTGTGGGTATCATCTTTTGCTATTGCTTGAAAGGTAATGTAATACATAGTACTAGCAACACTTCCATAGGTTGACTTGACAAGGTCATCAAACACAAAATTTGCACCCTAAATAAGAAAAAGTAGAATAATAAATTCTGCAAGTTCATGAATGAAGAAACACACACGACACACATATATATTTTGAACTTGACCTGGTTCTCAGTCTCATCATTGTACTTGTCCAACGCAAGATTGCATAAGCGAATAAGAAGAGGGCGATTATCATCGGTTATGGTAAGGGGTCTGATACAGCCACATAAACGTGCTATGGTAGGAGGGGCGATAGCATCGAAGGGTTGTCTAGAACAGATTATTTTAAGAGAATGAGTATAATAATAAAAGCAGATTAAGTGAAACAAACAAACAAACGTACATACAAACAAGCACAAAATTGAAAGCAAATTAAGGCTACGATGTCGATACGTACACTAGGGTTCTTAGAGCGCTCCCTCTTATACTCAACCATGGCCTTTTCTATTTCCTCATCTAGTCTAATCCGGGCATTATTCCTATACACAAAGCGATTACGTTGATAATAAAAAGGCTCCTCGCTATCGCCATACATCCTATGGAAGTCACTCTCGTCCATATCTTCTTCGCATTTCGATTCCAAAGGCGTCTTCGGTTCCGATTTCAGACGCTTCCCTGGGGCTTCACCAATCTCTGGTGGCGGTCGGGTGACGCACGGCGAGACGGAATCCATTGACATTCGATTCGACGGGACGGAAGGAACAACCAGAAGTTACCAATCCTATTCTCTATGTATTTATCTTAAAACAAAACAAGGTAAAGGCAACTTTTCGAATCCTAACCCTATCCCGCATCATAAAACATATAAATCTATCTATCTTTACATTGGAAAGGTTTTCCACCCTAAAATTTTTTACGTGTGTTTCCGCTTACCTTACTCTATTTATTTTATTATTACTCATTTTAAGTTATTCAGTCATTTTCCAACAAAGGTCTGCTAAGAAACATACACAGGATCTAGACTATCGTTTCATCCCTTTTAAAGAGGAAGAGTAAAGTAGAGATATTTGTTTTGGTTACATCCGAGTAAAGCAAAGACATTAACACATAACCACCCACAACACAATAATCAGCCAATTAATCTTTCTCTCACTCATACAACAGTTTACACATACGCAGGAAAATTTAAAAGGCACCTTCGACTTCACTGTCTCTCTCTCTCTCGGTGGAAACTTTGGAGTCTCTCGCGGCCTACCCTAATATTTATGTCTGTGCAATGCACAGGTAAGAGAAAGAAGAGGTATGGACTATAGAGAGAGAATAAAAAGAGAAAAGGGAAAGGAAGAAGGGGGAAAGAGAAAATAAGAGGGGAGAGAAATGAGAACCCGGGAAAGTGACGAAGAGATCCGAGGTGGAGCGAGAGAAATCTGAGAGAGGGAGAGTGGAAAAAGAGAGATCCGAGGGAAATGATGCAGGGGAGAAGCAGCCACCGGTGGCAGTTATGGAAGACTTCAACACCGGCGGCAGCCAAAAGAGGGGAAGGGCAACGCCTCTGGTGCAACGGATGCAACATTGGGTCTTACCTTTTTTTCTTCCCCTTCCCCTCTCTTCTCTCCTCTTCTCTTCTATAGTTTCTATTTTTTTATGTATTTGTCTCATTTTGTAATTTTGTTGGTAGAGAGAGATTAGAATCAACGAGCTCTTTCTTCTGCTTCATTTGATCCCAATTCAGTAACTGTGCCCTCCAAATATGTTACCATGAGGAGGAAGTTGGATACCCGTTTCCCTGTTGTACATGTCAGTATTTTCCCTTTTTCTTTGCATAGTCTTGATCTTTTAGTGGTTCTATGTTGCTTGGAAGTGAAATCAATTTTGCCGATTTTGATCGAGTATTTCTTTCTCTTAAAATATGTTTTTGGCTCATTGTATTTGGCATTTTTTTTATAGGCAATTGAACTTAACATATCGTTTCTGGGGCTACATAATTACAATTTACTAAATTTTCTGGAATTTATTTGCTTAGCTTCTTGATGTCTGGTTATTGAAGTAGATGAGTTTAGAGCAATGTGGGTATTATGGAGCTGTGTATGTATGTATGTAACTTTAAGCTCCGCAGCCAACCACAAATTCTCGAGGGCCGCATGCTTCAGTGCACTCTGGTTCTGCTATTGTAATGCACACTCACCCAAAACCTAAAAAAAATTGTGTATTTTCCTAATTTGGTCCTCCTAATACTAATAAAGTTTGTGCCTTTAATGTTTGCAGCCCCGGTTCATCAAATGCAACATTATTACATGCTTGGTTCTCTTGATAACTTTTCCAATAAATGGAAATCAATGATTGACTGCTTATTGCTCAAGACCAAACCCAATTCTCAAGTCCAGGTTGGTTGCTAATTCATCCTCATTAATGAGTATGCAACAATGGTGTTATGTATTATCGGATGTAATTTATTATATGCTGAAAACTATTCTTGATATTGGGTTAAATATTCTTTGATCATGGTCCTCTTTGTTGGATTTGAGAACACCCTTTGTTGTGTTTGGGAGTATTGAAGTGGATAGGTGATTTTGCTATTTTTGCCTTCCAACTCTATAATTGTATGTAAATGATACACGCACATATTTTCATGGGGACTTCAATGCTTTTTTTACAACATATTTCTCACCTTGCTGGTACACACAAAAAGTCAGAGCCTGTTGCATTTTGTGGTGGAAAGTGACATGTAAATAATAGTGATGCTTCATTATACCTTAACAAAACAACTAATATATCTTTTGCTTTGATTGGAGTTCTTTCCTTTTTTTCTGTTTTGGTTTTGAAGAAGGTTTTGGTGGTTTGTTGTAGGAAAATTCAAAAAATTTAGAAGGTGATTCAAATGTGACTTAATTTCAATTTTATATTTTGTTTTTTCTATTTGAACACAACTTTGAGATTTTTAGTTTAAAAGTAGTAATTTCCTCAGCCACAAATTTTTAGTGTCCTTATGCAGTTTCCTTCCCTTGCAATCAATGTGGCATGCAGGAGGCCTGGATCAAATGAAGAAATTAAGCAATTTGTTTGCACTAAGTTCAAAGTAGAATTTCCAATTCTTTATAAGGTTCTTCAGCCAGTAGTTCAAAACAGTTTACACGTGGGTAAACAAAGTAATAAAAGTTGTTTGTAACCATTTACTGCTTCGATATTTATATAATAATTTAGAGAAGGAACCTATTACATTTGATAATGTTTGGATTTACAGAATGATTATACATGTTTAGGTATGCGCGTATGGTGAAGGGTACTTGCCATCATATTTTTCAGTTAGGTTTATTTGACATCCTGAAGAGTAGGATTTTCAAGTATAATATTCAGGATCCACTTTTTCTTTGGTATTCCCCCTTCCCCTTTAATTCAAGATCTTGCATTTGGAATTGGAAGGATCAAAGTGCAGGAGTGCAGCTCTTGGATGCAGAGCGCAAGCCAAGATGGCTCATTTGTTTTCATTTTCCCTTTATTTCCCCCCTTATATATCTTATATTTTAAAGTTTGATCCTTACACATAAAGAAGAGTCAGGCAAATTAATTAGTATTGCTTCTCAGGTCTCTCTATTGTTTACTGTACTGCTAATGGTGTATATAAGTTTGTTTTCTGTATTTTCCATTCAAAAAACTTTACACCAAGGGTAGGTAATGGTGGATTTCTCGGTTCTTCCCTTCCAATATTTTGAAATGAATGGTCCATTACTTTGCAGCGTTATACAGTAACATTTACTACTTTTTAGTAGCTTAAAAACAACAGTTTTAAAAATTGTAAAATTTCATATTCTATAAAAAGAGCATAAAGATTTCATGTGTTTATTTTTAAAAGCAATGGCCGAATCCTCTTTATAAAAGTTGCATATTTATGTGTTTTATAAGCTCTTATATATAAGGAGATAAGTAAACTAAGTCCTATTATTTTTGACTTACTTTTTCAGATATGCAATAATATTTGTATCTAAATAATAATTTAGGTTGTCTTTGTTTTTATTTGGTTTATACATTTTATGTATGCTTTTTTGAACCTACAATGTTAACTTCAGCCACGTTAATTTAGTATATTTGTCATGTTTTGGTGTTTTGAGTTATATATGTATGATTCGTTGGTTATTTTGACAATTATAAATTTATAGAATATTTGATTAGTTAATACTTACACATACATATCAATATGCATTAATAATAATGTCATTATGAGAAATTAGTGTGATGAAATATCTGAAATGCATAGTCATGTCCCTTAAAACCAACATTAAACAAGAAAACGCGATAAAATGATACATACTGTAACGTAGTAGAAATGCGGAAAGACGGGCACTCATTAAAATAGAAGGGGGCTAAAATCCATATCTATATACTAGTGTTTTTCACCCGTGCGTAACACACGTGTATCCATCAGTGTTATAATTCAATGGAGCGATATTAGACCAACCAAATTATGAATTAATATTAAGAAATTATCAAATAAAAAGAGAATTACTTTCTATAAAAAAAAAAGAGAATTACTGTTAAATAATCTCCTTGTTTCGTATTTATTTACTATAAATTTATTACTATATTATTATTTATAATTACTTTTATGACTTAGATATTAATATGTTTAGTATAAAATTTTGTATGTACCTTTAAATTTTACTAAATTTTCATATAATTTTTTCATCTTTAAGACATATTTGTCTCTTGTGATCTATATTAATAAGTTTTTTTTATATAAGGAATGCTACGGACACTTTCTCTTAAACAATTTCTCAATGATCGTGCCACATCACACTTTTTTCCCAAAATCAACCATTGGATTGAAATTTACTATCATATAGATCATATCTGTAAATTTTAACATTAATCTATGATCATTTGCTATGTCATCAAGATGCGTCAAGATTGACATTATTTGTAATTACACTGTTGACATTAATCTTGACGCATCTTGATGACATAGCAAATGATCATAGATTAATGTTAAAATTTACAGATATGATCTATATGATAGTAACTTTCAATTCAATGGTTAATTTTGAAAGGAAAAAAAGTGTGACGTGGCCCAATCATTGAGAGAGTGTTTAAGAGAGAATGTCAGAGAGAGTGTATGTAGCTTTCCTCTTTTTATATAGTTCATATTTCCATGAGATATAAATATTCACTATTCCAGTATAATCATTTATATATTACTGTAGTTTCATATAAAATATATATCAGGTAATTTTCTTAAAAAAAATTATCAACAAAATCATAATTCATCTTAAATAAGTCATTCCTTTTATTATCTAATATTTTTTTAGTGGAAGAATAAACAAAGAAATATAAGTAAAAGTTTATATAAAAAACCAACTAAAGTGTAATTTGTATCATAATAATTTCAGAAATGTTATTTAGACAACTTTTTTCGACAACTTACGCGACATCGTATTTCGTAACAGTAAAAAATGTGGAGCCAAAAACCAAAAACGTGCCAAAACCATTCTGCTTTCTTGTTTTCTTCTCATTTTAAAATACACGAAGGAAACAGAACCACTCTCTCTTCACACCAACACCAACACCAACCATGGCTTCTACTTCCTCTCCTTCCCCCTCTCTCTCTCTCTCTCTCCCCCACGCACCACCCATCCTTGCAAGTAAGTAGCAACAATGACAAGCAAAGCAGAAATCGCTCTCGACGTTCCCTCATCGCCGCTCACAAGAAGGCTTACATCGACTCCTTCCTCGCTTTGCCGCTCGAGGTCAGTAAGCCCCTATCTCTGAATCCAACAACCATACGACCTGTCGCAAGCACAAGGGTAACCGCCGCAAAGACCTTCTCCCCATCGAGCCGCTCAAGCCGTAAGCTCGTCGTCATCGCTTCATCGATTTGGGTGCTTCCTTTACGGATTTTCTTCTTGAGTTTGTGGGAAAAGGGTTTCTCTCCAGTGATAAGTCTTTGTTATAGTTGACCCCGGTCGATATTTCAATCCTCAATCTTGTTCTTTCCTCGTACAATTGATTAATCAATCTCTTTTCCTTCTCTTAATTTGGTCATGTTATGGTTGTTATGTGTGCTCCATGTTTATGCTTAAGTTTCTTACTCATCATAGCATTTCTACCTTTGCATCAATAATTGATCCTTGTGAGCTTGATTGAGATCCCTCTTCCTTTACATCTCATTCAATTTAGGTTCTGATACTATAAGCATGTTGTGGGTATAATGTATTCAATTTATGACGAACAATGGAAGATTTCATGGACCTACTTGTGGGAACATGTGTCTAGATTCATGACATTTGCATTTGGTCCTTGCTAGATAATATACTTATGTGGAGTTTTCTCTCATGAATATGGTTCTGATAGCATAAGCTTGTTGGAGTTGATTAGATTAGTCTCATTTTGTTTATGTGATTCACTGATGATAGTTACAAAATATTTCTTAATATGAGTAATTTTGCTCATATGGTTCCATTAATATCCCTCTTCCTTTGCAGTTTGCACTTTACACATACATCCTCTCTTATTTTTGATTGAGTAATTTTGCTCTCTGACTGCAGGGAACTCTTCTTGCATCTTTTACTCTTGTTTTTATGTTGTTGTTTTCTGGGAAATCAACAAAATATTTTCTTGGGCCATGGTTTTTATGTAGTGGATGGATGCAGTTTGCTTGTTAATACTTGTTAGATGACACTATATAGTAGTATCTCATATTCAAATAAGAAACAAAAAAGCAAAATAATGTGCTTGATTGCAATTTGCATATTGGACTTTTGTATGTTGAAATTTTGCTGGTTCTGAAGTCATGCCCTTGTGCTTGATTGATATTTGCACATCTAGGAACTTGAAGACTTCTATAGAGAATGCAATGATGAACTTGTTAATGAGTTTTTAACAAGTTTTCATATTCCTCAACGCAACCTTTATTTTGTTAAGTTCCCATAAAGTTAATTTCATTAAGATTGAACAAGAATCTTCATTATTTATTAACATTTCATCTCTGCTGATACTCTCCCATGGCAAAAGAAATGTTTTGATAAAGAGGCTGCAAATATGATTTATTTGAATGAAATGCTTCTTTGATGTTATATCCTCAAAGCCATTATGATTTTGTTCCCTTTGTACTCTACCAATCCATATTCTAGCATATTGGAGTTGAGAAATTCTCTCTTGAAATCTGATTAGATGAAAAATTTGCTAGTAGGGTGCCCAAAAAAAAAATAGATTGGAAAAACTATCGATATAATGTACTATTTTTTAACATTATGTGTATGTGATAAAAGGTTAATTCATGTGAAAGAATACAAAATGTTTTTCTTTTCTAAAAAGTGTCTATAGCTATTGCGGGATACCGTCACTTTCAGTTTTGTTATTTGTTCTAAAATTTTCACTTTGCAGGTGGTCTCGTATCATTTGTAAGTAGTATAAGCCGACATTATCAGGAGTGCACCAGTAACCATGCAAGGAACAAGTAGCCCAAAAGAAAAAAATGTAAGGAACATATTAACTACTTGCATTTGCATGAATGCGGTCGATTTATTAATGACATGAACTTTATTGATACTTCGCAGATACGTTTGAGGCATGCATGTACACCAAAATGGTTGCATGAAGTTAATGAGAACCTGACACGTGAACAGAAAAATCAAATTGACGTCACCCCATTCAAGTGGGTTGTAAACATGCCGGCTAAATTGGAAATTTCTGGTGAGCTATTATGGGAGCTAGTGACTAGATGGGATGAGCGTAGCGGGGGTTTTAGGATTAGGGGTAGGGTGGTTCCTTTTACGGCAATTGACGTTTGCCTTGCAATAGGACTACCTGTGGTAGGTGAGCGGGTGCCCATTGATGACGATTTTAATTGTTATACATCATCTTTGTTCGAAGAGTCTAAGGTAATTGTTGATGAAATTTTACCGAGGTTTGCTTTGTTTGAGGATGATGTGGGTGATTTTTGTAGGATGTACATTCTCCTTGCATTTGGAGAGTTTTACTTTCCAAAATCAGGGAGACTATTATTTACTGGTTGTATTAAATTGCTAGATGACCTAGAGTCCTTAAATAGCTACAATTGGGGTCTAGCAGTTTATGATTTATTGGTTGACAGTTTGAGTAAAACTGCTCGTGGTGTCAAAGAGGGAAAAAATCTAAGCCAAATACATATATGTGGATGTGCAGCTATCTTGCAGGTATTTATTTGTTCATGTGTTATATTAAACATCTTTCATTCTCTTTACATAAATTTACAGGTATTACGTATGTTATTCTTTGTTGCAGATCTGGGCCTTGAACCACTTGTCGGTGGGGGGAACACCTAACAATCCTCTTAGGTTTCCTTTCCCACGCTTTTTGAATTGGCAAATTCTGCGTTTGACCCAAAAAAAAATAAAGGAAGCATTTGAAAAAAACTTGGTAAGTATCGATGTCTGTTGTTTGTAAAAAATGTTGAAATTCAAATACAATGTGTATTTGATGTGCTTCTCGTGTTAGCAGGTAACTCTAGAGGTAACGGCAACAAATGAAGAGCTTCAGTTTGAAATGGTCAGGGATGCTTTGCTTCAAGTGAGCTTGTTTGTGGGTATTACCGAGTATCGACATTGGTGATGGAGTTGAGGCAGTGCCGAGAGAGGATTGCAAGTCTCGAGGAAGAAGTTAGGGTGCTAAAAGATGCAGAGCTTCAACGCCAATCAACTACCGAGCATACAAAGATGATAAGGAGGTTCCTCTCAAGCCTCTCCCGTGTGTCCATCTCCTCACACTAATATTTTTGCTAGCGAGGAAGGATGTTCGGATGTTGAAAGAGGCAAGTGGTTACTAAACGAGCATTAATGTTTGAACCTCTCCCGTGTGTCCATTTTTGTTGTTACCCATCATCTCTCAAAACGATCTGTTGATATGTTTACATTGGATTCTGTTTGAACCTCTCGTTTGCTATGGCTACTGGGTCTTAATAAATATCTGAATGACAAATTTAATGTAAACTGTGTTCATTTCTATACCCCGTTTTATTTCTTACTAATCTTGCAGTTTTACTAGGAACACTGTTGAAATTGGAATTGTGAATGTTATTAAGCTTTATGCATATTGCATCTTAAAATCCCGTTTAATTAATATCTAACATTTGGATCACTGTTACCAGGTGAACATAATGTGGATGGTGGTGCTAGGTCTACATCAAACATCATAACAAGAATGAAGGAAAATCCAAGAAAGCGTGTCCAAAGTGTCTCAGTGCGTACTCCATTTAAGGCTACGTATGTGAGAAAAAGAAAAGGGCAATGAGCAGAAGTCTGTGGATGGGATATGAATATGGGAAGGCTGGTTAATGGCCATTTTTTTGGGGGGTTCTTTAGAACAATTATGTAATATTGTATATGGTAGATATGAATTACAAAGGTCATGTAACAAGTTTAAATCTTTTTGGGCGGATTGTATATGGTAAATATGAATCACAAAGGTCATATGACTCTTGTCTATATCTTTTTGGGCTGTTTTGAATAGTTAATGGTATGAATGAATGAAAATATCATCATCATATTTGTGTAAGGCCCTGCTGATATTTTTTGGTGTATGTGATATACATATAGAACTTTGCTAATGGCCTGTCAGGATACATCAGCCATTGATAATGTGGTTACTAAATTTGACAGGGTGTTTAGGGATTTATCCAGATACTTTACCCAATTTTTCACAACTCATAAAATCTCCGGTTAATCCTTTGTAAAACTTTGGTTAATATAGTTCGTTCTTTGGTTAATGGGGTGTGCAGAAGCATTTTTCACAACTCATAAAAACTTTGGTTAATGCCTTGTAAAACTTTGGTTAATATAGTTCATTCTTTGGTTAATTGGGTGTGCAGAAGCATTTTTCACAACTCATAAAAACTTTGGTTAATGCCTTGTAAAACTTTGGTTAATTTAGTTCATTCTTTGGTTAATGGGATGTCCATATACACGTACGTAAATTTTTCAACCCTCATAACAAGTTTGGTTAATGCCTTGCAAAATGTAGTTCATTCTTTGGTTAATGGGGTGTGCAGAAGCATTTTTCACATCTCATAAAAACTTTGGTTAATGCCTTGCAAAACTTTGGTTAATATAGTTCATTCTTTGGTTAATGGGGTGTGCAGAAGCATTTTTCACAACTCATAAAAACTTTGGTTAATGCCTTGCAAAACTTTGGTTAATGTAGTTCATTCTTTGGTTAATGGGGTGTGCAGAAGCATTTTTCACAACTCATAAAAACTTTGGTTAATGCCTGGTAAAACTTTGGTTAATGCCTGGTTAACCAAAGTTTTTATGAGTTGTGAAAAATGCTTCTGCACACCCCATTAACCAAAGAATGAACTATATTAACCAAAGTTTTACAAGACATTAACCAAAGTTTTTATGAGTTGTGAAAAATGTTTCTGCACACCCCATTAACCAAAGAATGAACTATATTAACCAAAGTTTTACAAAGGATTAACCGGAGATTTTATGAGTTGTCAAAAATTGGGTAAAGTATCTGGATAAATCATTAAACACCCTGTCAAATTTAGTAACCACATTTTCAATGGCTGATGTATCCAGACAGGCCATTAGCAAAGTTCTATATCTATATTTATATACACCAAAATAATCGAATCATTTACATAGTTCTATCATTTACATAGAATCATACACCAAAATAATATCCTGATAAGTCATGAGCAAAATTTTATATCTATATCATATACACCAAAAAATATCCTGATCGCAGCAAGACTTTCACAAGATAATGCTTGTTTTGTGCCGCAAACATGTCACTCAAAAAGTGACAAAAGTGATTTCAACCCAACCATCCTGCATCACCAACAAATATTCATTAGTAAAGAGGTGGACACAAAACAATGGACCGTAATGTTGATGAGCACACCATACCATCATGCAAAAATTGTCTTTGAAATCTTCCAATTCGTAATCTTCCAACTCGTATAAATATGTGACAACCATTCACAAAATACATCTATCACTAGTCGGTATCCTCGACGCAGAAATTGTCACAAATTTGTACTGAACTGCGAGGATGCCGTGAAGTCTATTTCGGACGTTGTCAAAAGATCCATGAATGATAGATTACTTCCAACCTGGACAACACCATATAAGAATCTAAAATAAAAGAAAATGAGCTAATAAATGACAGGCCATGAAAGATCCATGCCTGCGTATGCTGATTAACATCATCATTAAAAGCAGCATCTAAACCCATAAATGGAAGCCGTGAAAGAATTGGATTTTGAGGAACCCAACGATTGTCTTCAAAAACGGAAACTGAAGCATCTGAATTCATATAAAAACCCATCGACTGTATAGAAAAAAGATTAACTACTCAAATAAAGTCTCAGCTTGTCTTCAATAACTAGTACATAAGTTATCTAAAAACTCTATAACATAACACATAAATCCATAAATGTACATAAATTTAGCCCACAACACACCAAATCAAACATTTTATACATTTAGTACAATCTTATAATGGACACAAACCACGGTATTTGCATCCGGCAAATCTCCACCAGCCACAACCTCAATAGATGATTCTACACAGATGTTGGCTTCAATCTGATTACCCAATCTTCCCATATTGCCCTCCTACATATTTGGACAAAAAAATAGGTAACAAGCAATAATTCTGTCAGAAAGGTATACTTGAATTTAACTGAAACTAAAACAAAAACTGTGTTATTTGAATTGTAAAAGAATTGACAGTTTCTGAAAGTTTGGTTAACAGGGTTCAAATTGATGTTGTGTTGTATATGGTTAATACATGGTTTCTGATAGAAAATGCATACCTTAGTAGTCTCATTGTCATCATTTTGCTTGGTTCGCTTCCTGGCCCTCTTAACAACCTTTTCAACTACAGATATTTTTCTCTTTGATGGAGGGCGACCTTTACGTTTGACCCTCAATGGACTGCGGATTTCAGAAGCTTTGTTTGGATTTGAGTCATCATTGGAACTCCTTTTAACATTGTTCGTTGTAGCATCCATGGTGGGCAAATTAGAATTAAATTCGTGTAATATTTCATGGAGTGCCTTAGTTGCATCTTCAGAATCTGCAGCTACTTCAGCAACCTCATGGAAATGCTTGCACAATTTGTCAAATCTGTCCATCTGTGGGTTCAATTCCGACACACCATAACTGCTCTTAATATATGCATGCTTCCTTTTAATATTTTTCTTCCATCTTGCTAAAAGGTACTTCTCTGGCATGTTTTTAAGCCTCTCTTGAGTACACACACATAGGGCATGGCGACACAAAATACCTCTAAACTCAAACAACGAGCATTCACAACTGAGATCATGGTTGTCACGATTGAAGACAACTTCAAAGACACGTTCTTTTGGTCTTTCTCCAACTAACACCTCCTCCAACACATGATAACTAGCAAAGCAACCCTCCACAGTCTTCAAGGAGTAAGCACAATTCATTTTACCTCTAAATTCAGCTTGAACCTCTTTAAACTTTGCATGAGTGTACTCGCCTTGAAATTGCTTTTCAATCGATGAGTTTGACCCGCAGGGAATTATTGTATCCATGCATTGAAAATCAGCTTGAAATTCCTTTTCTGCTCTACTCTTGAGAGTATTATCGTACTGCTTTACAAACTGGTTCAGACTTGTAGTTGAATTGATATATCCATCGAAAAAAGCATGTATGCTCTCGCTTCGCTGTGTTGTTGACATACCTATCCAAGTACATACAAGTGATTAACCATTAACCAATATATGAACAGAAATAACCAAATAATTGCAAGTGATTAACCATATATTATAATGAGAGTGAAAAAATTCAGGATTTTCTTCCATTAACCAAATATCGAACACCATTAACCACATATTTACAAGTCATTAACCATATATGAAAAATGTTGTCGAAAACTTAGAAGTGTCATAATGACCCATTAACTAGATAATCAACAGGAAAAAGTATACATACCTGCCCAAAAATATTTCTTCAGCATGGTTGGTGCCCATCTATGACGTTCCTTGTATATGCCACTCAACCAGTCATTCTGTCCAAGCTCAAATTTGTCAATGAAGGAAGACCATTTCTCTTCAAAATCAGCTGCTGTGATTGTATCATAAACCGCTGATTTCATCGCAGACTTAATCCTCTTGTATTCACCATATCTGCTTAGCTTTTCAGGAATTTTTTTCATTATATGCCACAAGCACCACCTATGACGAGTTGTAGGGAAGACTAACTCAATGGCATTTTTCATTGCCTTACATTGGTCAGTGATAATACCCATAGGGGCCTTTCCTAGCATACAACGAAGCCATGATTGGAAAAGCCACACAAATGACTCTGTGTCTTCTGTAGAAACCAGACCACATCCAAGTAATATTGATTGACCATGGTGATTCACACTAACAAATGCAGCAAAAGGCATGTCATATTTATTGGTCAAATATGTCGTGTCAAAAGTTACAACATCTCAAAAATATTCATAAGCAGCTCTACTTCTTGCATCAGCCCAAAACACATTTCTTACATGAAAATTATCATCCAAATCTATGTCATAGAAGAAATTTGTATTTTGTTCCCTCATTTGGCAAAAATAACTTATCAAGGCCTTGCCATCTCCTTCTTTTCCAATTGCACGCCTTTCCTTGTTAACATAATTCCTCACGTCTCTTTCACAAAATGGTATATTTTCATGCCCTCCTCGTCAGAACAAGAGATTGGAAAGTCTTGTTGATCCTCACCCCTGCATCATCATTGATTTGGATTGTTCTCCTTACATGCAGGTTAATTTTCTTGTTAGCCTTGAACAACCTTGCCTTGGTAGGGCTGATCTCGTGAGAATGGGCAGGTTCAAATTTTTTAATGTACCACAATCCATCTTCTCCCAACTTAATACAAATCTTTGCAGGACAATTTTGCACCTTAGTCGGAAGTGTCTTCAATGTACATGGAATTTTCGACACATGAGACCCTTCTCTTGAGCATGCTAGAATTAAGTAGCAGAGGTTCCCATCATCTCCTTTTTTTGATGTTCTAATCTTCCATCCAAAACCCTTTCTTGAAGCGTACTCTCCATAAAATGTCTTAACCTCCTCTATGCAAGAAAAACACATCCCTGTTGCAGGCTCCCAACTTGCGTGATCATCATTAAAATTGTCAACTCCAATAGATTCACCATGAACACTACCGCAATCCATGAAATTATTTGAACTATCCATGAATTTTCAATCGTCGGTGCCACACCAAAACTGCACAAAATAACCCAATTACATCTATTATAGGTTATGTTACAATAATAGGGATTTAGAAGCTTATTGCATCAAACAGGGTTGTAAATTTAAAAATCACAACAAAAATGCAACATATAATGACATGTCCAGATAAATTTCACAACTCTTAAAAACTCCGGTTAATGCTTTGTAAAAGTTTGGTTAATATAGTTCATTCTTTGGTTAATGACATGTCCAAATAAATTTCACAACTGTTAAAAACTCTGGTTAACGCTTTGTAAAAGTTTGGTTAATATAGTTCGTTCTTTGGTTAATGACATGTCCAGATAAATTTTACAACTCTTAAAAGCTCAGGTTAATGCTTTCAAGAGGTTTATGTCAGTAACCGTATTCTCAGTACATTATTAAACATATTCTCAATAAACATGTTTGACATTATAAACTCATATTAATACCTAATTTGTAATGCTCAAACGTGGTTAACAGTGTTCAACTTTCTGGTTAATGGTATGTCATGTTTGATTAATGGTACACATATGGAGTACATGGAAAACTCATTAACCACCCAATACACTTCATTAACCAAAGTTTTGCACACCATTAACCACATAATCAGTCACGTGCCAGTAAAAAACTTGCAGAAACTCATTTTCATTCTTTCCTAGCAAATGCAATGCTATATGACAGGGGATTTCTATCTTTTTTTTTTGTCAGAATGATAGGATCTTTTCAAGAGAAGGAGAACAATCCAAATTTGTGGGAAGGAGATAGACAAGATTTACAACCCAAATTTGTGAAACCCATGTTTGTGGAGAAAGAAAGAACAAAACAGGAAAAAGAAAATACCTTACAAGGAAGAAGAAGGAGATACAGTTCACATCAAGTGGTAGGTGATGAACTAATGATAATGGAAGCAAGCTTAATCATGGAGTTCCTCACGCTGTGTGCTGACCAAATGTGAATGCTAGAAGAGGGAATGCTCAGCGTGAGCAAACGAGGAAGACAGAGGGAAATGAAAAAAGAAAAAAAGAGGGAAAGTAGTGGAGCAGAAATAGGAGGTCACGTGTTTCTGTTTTGTTTTTTGAAAGAGAAAGAGAAATGAAGAAGGAGTTAACAGTATAAAATACGGTGTCGTGGGATACGGTGTCAAAAAAAGTTGTCTAAATAACATTTCTGAGGAGCAAAGTTAGATATAATGACACTACAAAAACCCAAAGGAACAAAGTTCCGTTAGTGAGTTTAGCTTTTTTCAAAAAAAAATGTAAAATTGCGTTTTTGGTCCTTTAATTTTTTTTTCTCAAATAGGTCATTTATGTTTTAAACGTTGACACCGTTACCCTTTTTCACAGTCACCGTTCGCCTCGTTTCAGTCTGTTTCGCTTCTAAACGTGATAAGACTTATGGATCACGATCTAAACCATCTAAACCTCAGTTTTAATCATTCCTTAAGAGTCTCAAAGGACCTATTTGAGACCCAAAAAAAAACTTAAAGGACGAATGTGAACTTTAAAAATAATTTAAAGGACTAAAAGCGCAATTTTGCCAAAAATAAGGTTCTGTTAGAGAGAAAGCATGTTGAATTCCCAATGTGCATGTAATGATTGATGTAAGGTGTTACATACGATGGCTTCTAGGGTGGAAAAATATATTAAATGGTCCATGGGTGAACCATGATTGATAATCATTAGATTAAACAAGCTCACACGATTTCATTATAGTTTACCACACTAGATTTGACATCATCAATCCTCTTTCTATCACCCCAGATTTCTCTCTCTATCTCCACCGCCTCCTGTTGCCCAAAGAAGGTCGTGAACGCAAAGCTGCTGCTTGCAACAACTAGAGTGCACGGTGGTGAATCTTACTACGACTGGAGATGGGTTTCGCCATGGGGGTCTCGATGGAGGAGGACGAGGTCTGATGGTGAAATGATGGTGATCGATGACTTCTACAACAGGGCTCTAATCTCTACGTCTGAACACAATGGCGAGATAAGGTTCTGCTCTCTGTATTTAATTCTCCTTTGTTTTAATGCTCTCTGATTTTCCTCTATGTATTGAATACCAAAAATAAAAGATTTTCCTCTATGGGGTTCTGCTCTTTGTGATTATTATTGCAGTTGTTATTAATTTCTCAGGGGGCTTACAATGGAGGTTGTATGGTGTTTTGGTTTCAGTTTAATGCTTACCCTTGAAGTGGCTCTTCTAATTGCTCTTTCAGAAGATATAAAACATTGAACATGGTTTTGGCAGCGATAATACATTATCATCGCATTTATGGCTTTTTTCTTCTTTTAGGGTATGTTTGGATTGGTGGTATAGGATGGAATGTGATGAGATGGAATGGAATGGAATATGTTTATGTTCCATTGTTTGGATTGCGAAAAAAATGGATGGAATGGAATAGGAACTAGTGGCATCCATTCCATTTCATTCCATCTCTTACCTTTGTTTTTGTTCCCCTCCAAATTGGAGGAATGGGATGGAATCACCTCATAATCTATGTTCTAATTATAAAATTACTTTATTATCCCAATCATCTAAATCATATAAACACATCAATTGTTCCATATTTCTACGTCGTGACCGTGTAACACTTCCCTGGAATGAGCTCGAAGGTATCTTTATGCACATCAGGCCATTCTACGTAACCATCATTTTAAGTCACATTCGCTCGTTCTGGGCATTACTTTTTTTTTGTTATTCCTCATTTCTTTTAACCTAGTTGCATATCGTTTAACAAATACTATTTGAATAAATATCAAATAGAATGGAAAGTTGGAAAGAAATAACAATTTGAAAATAAAGACATCAAAATATGCGGTGCAGTTCAACTACGTTAACCATGATTTTGAACATTATTAATCATGATGTTGAGGTGTTAACGTTCAAAATCATGGTTAACGAGGTTATCCAAACACATTATCCAAACACAACACTTCATTAACCACGTAGTTAAACTGCACCACATATTTTGATGTCGATATTTATGTCAAATTTTGATGTTCAAAAAATATTTCTCTTTTGGTGTTTGTTAGGAAATCTCAAATAAAAATAAAATAAAATTTTATACGGACAAAAAACATATTTAAAATTGCATATACAACACCTATCGCTTGGCATCTGACATGGCTAGGCCCATGCGCAGTAAAACCTCAGCAGAATATGTAGATTTTCAACGGGCATTCTTTCTAGGAAGCAGCCCTAAAAATGCATATCCTGATTAAGCATGTCTATATTCACATGATTTTCATTGAGAAAAAGAACATCAAACAATATTCATAGTTTAAAACAGTGGACAATCAAAAAATTTGAAGATTTAGTGTTCACTGTGGATGATTGAAAAATCTGTGGAACTGTGGCACATCATTATGCAAAAAAGTTGGGTTTACCTGAAAAATATGAAGATTTGAGTATCACGCAGTCTTGAAGGGAGTTATACATGAAAGGTATACTATCTACAAACCTTTGCAAACATCTTCTGGGCTGCAAATGACTAAAGTAAAATAAAATAAAAAATATGAGAACTTTTATAATCGTTTTGAGAAGAAACAATTAGAAATTGGATACAACAAAAAATGTACTTCAAGATAAAGGAAAGAAAGAAAATGCGAAGTCTATAACACATGCTCTTACGCTCTGATTGGTAAGGGCGAGAATGTGACGAGAGAGTATGCTGAGAGAGAGAATGGCGAGAGTTTACTATTTACACGTGATTGGTTTGCCTGGAAAACGGTGAGAAAGAAAAAAATCGAGTGGGTCCCACTTGAATTTTTTTTTCTTCACTCAGCTACGAAGAAAACGGTGTGCAGCGAAATTTTTTTACTTTTTCCTTTTCACACCCCTATTTTATCCTTATATCTCAAATTATTTAAATTTTTAGTCAAGAACATTAATGTCTTTTAAAAAATAATCAACACTTCTCTCTTCTCTTTTTCTCTTCTCTTTATGTTATTCTAATCAATACCTCAAATCTACGCAATTTCTTACATTTTTTCTCTTTTCATATTCTCTCTTCACATGTTCTCTCTTCATAATTTCTCTCGTGAACTAATCACACCCTTAAGGTGAATAGTACTTGTTCTGAACAGAACTTCAGAGGATGACCGGAGGGAAGCAGTGCAGTTGTGCTCGCGACGGATGACGACGGCGTGTTGGGTGGTGTACCTGCAAACACTCCGACGCTCAAGTCAGTGTGTGTCGAGGTGAGTAAGGGGTGGTAGAAAGATCATTACCTCGACCGTTCGACGCGGTCTTCTTTAAATATGAGTTGAGGACGGTTACTGTCGATGTGTAACCGTCCCGTGAAACCCGGAAGTCGGCATTAAATTCCTTTAATGCACAAAGCCATTGGGTCGGCCGCGTTGAGGGAAGGCGGAGAGGCATGCGGACGACGTGGCATCGAGGGAAGGTGGATCGACGAGCGGGAATGGGCCTGTGAATGCTGGATCTTCGGATTGGGCCTCGGCCCAGTCCGGAACAGTTGCCCCCCAAGTCGCTAGCTCGAATGTCGAGGTGGAGACTTGTTGAAGTTCATTGATGTCGACGTTCGACGTCTTTGTTCGTATGAACCGCAAACGTCGTCGGGTCGTGCTTTGTTTATCAGTTCGTTTGGGATCTTCGTGTTCCACCTCTGCTGAGGCAGTTATCGACACGAGGCTTGACGTGCTTGTGCAAGGTACAAGGCTTTATCACGAGTTCGTGCACGCGGTCTCGGCGCGAGGTCGATCTCTTCGGGCTCGTGCACGCGGTCTCGGCACGAGGTCGACAAGGCTTTATCACGAGCTCGTGCACGCGGTCTCGGCACGAGGTCGATCTCTTCATCATGTGCTTGTGCCAACGCACAAGGCTTTAACACGATCTCGTGCACGCGGTCTCGGCACGAGGTCGACAAGGCTTTATCACGAGCTCGTGCTCGCGGTCTCGGCACGAGGTCGATCTCTTCATCAGGTGCTTGTGCCAACGCACAAGGCTTTAACACGAGCTCGTGCACGCGGTCTCGGCACGAGGTCGATCTCTTCATCAGGTGCTTGCGCCAACGTACAAGGCTTTATCACGAGCTCGTGCACGCGGTCTCGGCACGAGGTCGATCACAGGTGCTTGTGCCAACGCACAAGGCTTTAACACGAGCTCGTGCACGCGGTCTCGGCACGAGGTCGATCTCTTCATCAGGTGCTTGCGCCAACACACAAGGCTTTATCACGAGCTCGTGCACGCGGTCTCGGCACGAGGTCGATCACAGGTGTTTGTGCCAACGCACAAGGCTTTAACACGAGCTCGTGCACGCGGTCTCGGCACGAGGTCGACAAGGCTTTATCACGAGCTCGTGCACGCGGTCTCGGTACGAGGTCGATCTCTTCATCTGGTGCTTGCGCCAACGCACAAGGCTTTATCACGAGCTCGTGCACGCGGTCTCGGCACGAGGTCGACAAGGCTTTATCACGAGCTCGTGCACGCGGTCTCGGCACGAGGTCGATCTCTTCATCAGGTGCTTGTGCCAACGCACAAGGCTTTATCACGCGCTCGTGCGCGCGCGGTCTCAGACGCGAGGTCGATCACAGGTGCTTGTGCCAACGCACAAGGCTTTAACACGAGCTCGTGCACGCGGTCTCGGCACGAGGTCGATCTCTTCATCAGATGCTTGTGCCAACGCACAAGGCTTTGATAATAAATAAATGCTGGTTGCGTATTTCTCCAATCATACTTCATTGCTTCACATTTATGTGTTTAGGATACATTTGTTTCAACTATAATATTTCTTCATCTTTGCTGCGTTCCAAGTTCTTGGAATTTGCTGTCCTTGCAGTGTCTCGAGGGTGTAGGCGCCGGTACCTGTCTTTGCGACAATTCTGTACGGGCCTTCCCAATTGGGTGCAAGTTTCCCTTGTGTGGCGTTCTTCAGGCCAACATCAGCTCGTCGAAGAACTAAGTCCCCAAGCATGAATTCCCTAGGTACAACACTTCGGTTGTATCTTGCTGCGATTTTCTGTTTTACTGCGACCTCGCTGAGTGCTGCAAGCTCCCTGCATTCGTCAAGGAGGTCGAGTTCTTCTCGTATACTCTGACAGTTGTCAACGCTACTCTGGGGATGCGAGGTTCTCCAACTAAGTTCCCCAATCTCGACAGGAATGATGGCCTCTGTCCCATATGTGAGACGAAAAGGAGATTCTCCTGTCGTCGAATGTGGAGTAGTTCGATACGCCCAGAGCACTCGGGGAAGCTCTTACGCCCGATTTCCGCCTCATCCAATCTTCGTTTGGACCTCGTAAGATAACTCATTTTGCGGCCTCGGCTTGGCCGTTAAATGCGGGGTGTTCTCACCGAGGTGAAGTCTTTGTTTGATGTCAAGATCTTCCAAGGTCTTTCGGAATCCGCGATCTGTGAATTGCGTTCCGTTGTCGGTGACGACCACCCTGGGAATCCCGAACCTTGTCAGAATATATCTTTTGAAGAACTTAATCAAGTTCTTTGCAGTTATCTTCGCCAGGGGCTCTGCCTCAACCCATTTGGTGAAGTAATCTACCGCAACGACCAGGTATTTCACCTGTCCGGGAGCCATTGGAAAAGGTCCAAGTATATCAATGCCCCACCAAGCAAAGGGCCATGGTGATGTCAGAGATGTTAACTCTGTAGGAGGAGCTAAGTGTAGATCGCCATGTCTCTGGCATTTGTCGCATTTCTTCACGAACGATATCGCGTCCGCGTTCAGGGTCGGCCAGTAGTACCCTGCGCGGAGGATTTTCTTTGCCAAGGAACGTCCTCCAAGGTGTTGCCCACATATGCCTTCATGCACTTCAGCAAGTGCATATCGCGCTCGGGTATCGTCGACGCATTTCAACAGGGGGGTGGAGAACCCTCTTCGATATAAGATACCGTCGATCATAGAGTACGAAGATGCCTTTTTTGGGATTTTTGCGGCTTCCTTCTCATCATCAGGTAGCCGACCGAATTGAATAAATTCTTGAATCGGTGTCATCCAACTGTCGGGCTCACTCGGCGGATCACTGACACTTGCCTGGGAAATTGCAAAGTAGAATTTCGGAAGTTTCCTCAGTACCTCGTCATAAGTGGTATCAACCACGGCAGTAATGCTAGGCTTGGCCAGTGTTTCTTGTATTACCGACCGTTGTTTCTGAGCTTCGTGGCCGGGCGAGTTTGGGCGAATGTCGGCTCGACGCTTTGTTCTCTCGGGCGTGTCACGATCTCCACGGAGGTGAAGTCGCTCATTTTCTTCTTTACCAGGGCGAGGTATTTTTGAAGAAGTGGATCTTTAGCCTGGTATTCTCCACTTATCCGGGACACAACTAGTCGAGAATCGATTCGAAGCTTTACCTCTTCGGTAGAAGTCTCGAGCGGTGTGAGGCCACCAAACACGCCGTACTGCCTGGTTGTTGGAGGTGGGAAAGGAGAATCCCAATGAAAATTGACGACCAGCCGTCGTCGTTCTCGAGCAACAAACCAGCGCCATCGCTTGGAATTGACGATCCGTCGACATGGACCGGCCCATTTGGAACACCGCTACGTAGCTCCAGGAGTCATCTCGCAATGAAATCCGCCAAGCACCGGGCTTTGATAGTTTGTCTCGGCTCGAAAGTAACTCCGACCGGACAACTCAACCGACCACTTGATCATACGCCCGCCAGGTCAGGCCTGTGGAGAATCTGTTTGATTGGCTGGTCAGTTCGGACCACTATGGGATGTGCTAAGAAGTATTGTCTCAGGCGTCGTGCCGCGATTATCAGGGCGAGCGCGACGGTCTCGATTTTCTGGGATCTCACTCGGGCCCTGAAGTGCTTTGCTTATAAAATAGATCGGTTTACGGTCCTCATATGCTTCGCGAATGAGGACGGCACTCGAGCTTCGCTCGACATCGCCAAGTAGAGATAAAGGACCTCCCCGAGACGGCCTCGTCAACACCGGGCGGTTGGGATAGTATGCTTTACGTGTTAAGGCTTCTTCGCACTTTCGGGTGACCATTCGAACTGAATTCCTTCTTGAGCAAGCGGAAGAAAGGCAATGCATGTTACGTAGATTTTGAGATAAACCTCGTCAAGGAGGCTAGCATTCCCGTGAGTCGCTGGATGTTTTTCTTTGACGATGGTTGTTGCATCTCTATTCTGACCCGACATTTATCGGGGTTGGCCTCGATTCCTCTCGGTTAGGTAGAAACCTAGAAATTTTCGATTCGAACTCCGAAAGTGCACTTTTCCTGATTGAGCCTCATATTATGTCTTCGCATTTCAAAGAAAGACTTCTCTAAGATCGACGATGTGGTCGATTTCTTTCGTTGTTTTTACTATCATGTCATCCATATATACCTCCAAAGATTCTACCGATCTGGTTGGCAAAGACTTTATTCATCATGCGCCGATATGTCGCCCAGGCGTTCTTAAGGCCAAAAGGCATTACGTTATAGCGATAATTACCTTTATCCGTCATGAACGCGGTTTTTCTTGATCAAGATGATGCATCGAATCTGGTTGTACCTGCAGTATGCGTCCATGAAAGACAACAATTGAAAGCCAGAGGAATTGTCGACGAGTTTGTCGATATTAGGGAGGGGGTAGGCGTCTTTGGGGCACGCCTTGTTAAGATCAGTGTAATCAACACACATTCTCCACTTTCCATTAGATTTCTTAACCAATACAACATTTGACAGCCAAGTAGTATATTTGACCTCCCTAATGAATTCAGCCTTAATTAAGTCTTCGACAGCTTTGGCAGCGGCTTCGGCTTTTTCAGGAGCTTGCTTACGGCGCCTTTGAGCTACCCAGCGAGCCTTGGGATCGAGAGCGAGTTGGTGGCGTGCAATATCGGGAGAAATGCCTGGCATGTCGATTGTCAGCGAAAGGTCGGCATTGGACTTCAGGCACTCTGTTATTTGCAATTTGACTGCTCAGGAGATCGACACCAAGCTTCACTGTCTTCCCTGGGTCTTCTCCTAGTTGAACTCGGATGAATTCTCCATCAGGTACTGGTCTTTTAATCTTTTGGTGGAGCTCGCGGGCCAGGAGGTCGTCTTCCTGAATCTCGTCCTCGAGCTCAATCCTGGCGTCGAAATCGGTGAGATTGACGTCTGCAGCAGCCTTTGCAGGATCAAGCTTCTTGGTCGATGGGAGTTATTTCTCTTCCTTTTGCTCTTCCGCCTTCAAAGATAAAAGAAAACAACTCCTCGCAGCTTCTTGCTCGGGCCGATGGTGACGACTTTGTCTTCGTCATCATGAAAACGCATTTTCAGGTGAACTGCCGAGGTTACTGACTCCTAACTCACCCAAAGTGTCGGGCGTCCGACGATGCGATTGTAAATGATTTGCATGGTAACACGATGAATTGGACCTTCACGCTTTGGAGATTGGTTGCTCTCCAAAAGTCACCATCAACTCCACATAGCCCAGCGGCTTTGTTTTGAACCATTGAAACCGGTCGGTCGGACCGATGCGATGCGAGATCTTTTTCTGGTAGTTTCCAGGTTTTAAACAGCTCGTAGAACATGATATCCGCCGAGCTCCCTTGGTCTATCAAGATTCTTCTGACGTCAAAGTTAGCCATATAGGCTTTCACCAACAGGGGAATCAAATAGTTCGGCCTTCCATTCACCAAGTCTTCGTCAGAAAAGGCTAGGGGTGGTCTTCCCTTATGCCGACTTGATGAAGGAAAAACAGTAGAAACGGTCATCGCTTCTCTCATCTTTCGTTTTGCTGAATTGATGCTCGCCCCTCCCTTATCGGAGAATCCTCCGGAAATGACCATGGCGACAGGAGGAGGACGAGATCTCTCCTCGGATGCACGAACTGTTCCTTCGTGCTGCGTCCCAGAAGCTGAGTCTCTCCTTTGAGGTCGAGGTGATCTAGATCTAGACCTTCTATCTCCAAACCTCGGTTTTCCTTTCACATATTTGGTCAACCTGCCCTTCTGGATCAGTTGTTCTATGACGTCCTTCAGGTGAAAACATTCATCGGTCTCGTGCCCGACACACTTGTGAAAGTGGCAGTACCTCGACTTATCAGCATTCGGCTTCTTTTTTCCCTTCTGGGGAAATTTAATTCCAGCATCACGGAATTCGGTGTTCGCGCACTCATTCAGTATGCGCTTAGGGGTAGTGTTCAAAGGGGTATATTCGTCATATCTCTTTGCTGGACCCCGACTTTCCTTCTCCCACGCGACTTGTCCTCGCGTTGTCCACCACTTCCTCCTGGGTTTTACCTTTGGCTTTTGATGCCATCAACTTCTCTTCGTAATTCATGAATTTGAGCTCGCCAGGAACTTCGGTCGAGGACCTCGGTTTGTCGACACCAATGTCGATCGAATAAACTTCCTTCGACCAGGCCTTGCTCTAGCAAGTATAGTTTCATCTCGTCGAGCATTTTTTCACCAAAATGGCTTCTTTGTTGAAACGCCGACATAGTCTCGATAGACTCACCTTTCCTCTCTTGAATCGCGGCTAGAGCTTTGTCGACTTAGGTTGGACTTTAGATGCGGTGAAATGTGAGAATCGGTCGACGAACTCAGTCCACGATCCAATGGAATTTCTCTTAAGAGTGCGGAACCAAGACAAGGCCGACTTCTTGAGTGAGGGAAAGATCACGCACTTTCTGGCCCTTGGCGCCTTATAGTCCATGGCGGTGTCAGCGACCAACATGTTCGTCGGGTCGGTGGTCGTCGTAGGAGTCCAACGAGGCGGTTTACGAAGATGCTTGAATCGGGAATCTCATAATCTTGGGCGTACAAGGACGAAAGGCCTTGCGTGTCATCTGTGTCATCGCCCGAGAAGGGGTTGATGAGACAGAATGAGCAACGGCGGTGAGAGGTGCGGCCAGGAGATTTTACTCGCCGCTAGACCGAGGCGGCTCTTCTTGGGAGTGTCGTTGCTCGTGGTGGTACCCCGCGATGAGGCAGCGTCGAGAAGCGGCGATGGCGCGGTGGAGAGTGTGGCATATCGGATTCGGAGAAAGACTTACGGAAGAAACTCTTACTGCGGTGTGTTTGCTCATGTCTTAGTTTTGAGGCAAAGCGGACCTCGGATCTGTGGCGGCGAGGTGGAGTACGATCTGCGAAGTGTTCTGGCGGTTTGCTCTATGCCCAGGCGGTGTTGAGTCGTGCCTCGGTGGTGGTGATGAGCAGACTTGAGATTTTGATTCCTTCGATCTACGAGGAGAGCGAAACACGATCTTCTCATTGTCGACCGCGGTGGCAACGCGAAGGAATTTCCTTCACGATTCTCCATTCGATCGAGGCGTTGATTCCGAGCTGCATCGGCCGGTGTGGCCGAATGAATTCGCGGAACTTCGCGAATGAGAACGGCGGCTCTGTTCGGCATCGGTTTGAGTAGCAACGATCGAATCGGCGTCAAGCTGATGCGGAGGCGGAAGGTTATTCCTCTGTCCCTCGTACTCACCGATAAAATCAACAGGTTCATGGTGAGGTGGTTCGAGATCTGCGTTCGCAGGAGTGGAACTGCTAGTCGCGACTTGATGCTTCAACCCAATCATCGTCGAGTGAAGAAGGGAGACTTCGACAAAGAAAATGAAATCAGAAACGATTCCCCACAGACGGCGCCAATGTTCTGAACAGAACTTCAGAGGATGACCGGAGGGAAGCAGTGCGGTTGTGCTCGCGACGGATGACGACGGCGTGTTGGGTGGTGTACCTACAAACACTCCGACGCTCAAGTCAGTGTGTGTCAAGGTGAGTAAGGGGTGGTAGAAAGATAATTACCTCGACCGTTCGACGCGGTCTTCTTTAAATATGAGTTGAGGACGGTTACTGTCGATGTGTAACCGTCCCGTGAAACCCGGAAGTCGGCATTAAATTCCTTTAATGCACAAAGCCGTTGGGTCGGCCGCGTTGAGGGAAGGCGGAGAGGCATGCGGACGACGTGGCATCGAGGGAAGGTGGATCGACGAGCGGGAATGGGCCTGTGAATGCTGGATCTTCGGATTGGGCCTCGGCCCAGTCCGGAACAGTACTAAAATCAAAGTCAACTGTTAGATGAAATAATACAAAACCAACATTCTGATGGAAAAGTGTTAGGAATCTATTTTTCTGTTGTGTTAGTTGTTATTGGTGTCGTTTCGGCACCAATTCTATTATTTACAACAAACAATATAACATAATAACAACTAACATAATAGATAAGACTAAACAAATATTAGTGCTGAAATTGGTATCATGGCACCAAGTGGCAAAGCAATGCCAAAGCAGCACAAAGTGATACATCAAGGATTTACGCCATAAGCTGCACCACATTCGATCACAAAGAGCGTAGTTCGATCTCCGAGGAATAGCGATGCAATCACCACCACAAAGAGGGGAAACCTCCGACTTCAAGCTCCAAATCGAAGCCTATGGCAAAGGAAATGGAGGGAACACCAGCTGCTGCTCGCTTCCACCATTTGTTCTCTGTCACTGACATCCATGGACTCACCCAAGTTTCAGAACCAAAACATCTCTGTCCCCCCTCCCTCAGTTTCATGTTTGGTTTCCGAGAAAATCCAAACGAAAATACACATTCAATTTCAAATTTTTCGTTTTTTTCCTTTCGCAGGCGGTGAGGGGTACGATGTTGAGAACGGGATTCAGGAACTTGCTCTCAATTCAAAACCATTTGTTGAACAAGGTTTTCCTAGCGGTGGAGGTCTGGAACTCCATGCGGTGAGCTTCTACAGTTGGCTCCGGCGAAATCATGATGAGCTTGTTGGACGTAGCTTTGATTCTAGGGCTTCCGGTGGTAGGGAAGGGAACTGTGTCGCGTTGATGGGTTTGTGTGATGCAATTTGCTATTAATTTAGTTATTGAGTATATTTTCAATATTTTGTCTCCTGTTGTTGTCTTGTAATAGCTTGGTGAGGGGATTCATGACGTATTCCAGCAATTTCAGAGGATATTTGCATATGCTTACTTAAGGATTATTAGACTGGTTGATTCATGATGATGACCAATTCTCTTCTTTTTGTTTTCAACTTTGTTTCCATATTGTTGCTTTGTATGCTGCTACTGTAAAAACGAGCTTCTTAGGTTTTACTTGTACATGTTCATTTTTCCATTTTTGGGCTGAACTCATGGTTTTGGATTTGTGTAATTTTTGCATTCTATTGATGTGTTGTCTTTGCTGAGGAGAATAGAAAGCCAAATGAGATGAGCTCAAGCCAATGAAGGAATGATTTGTCTTTTTTTAATTACATTGTTAATGATGGATTTAACTTTGAATGATTTGCTTTGGGACACATGCATTTCCTTATCATTTTTTGGTGTAGATTTTTGTTTGCATTAGAATATTTGATAATGATTCAGTAAGAAGTATCTTGTTACATGATTGACTTGTCATTAAGTTATGCAGGTGGGGTGGAGTTTGTTTGGATAACTTGCTACAGGGGTATTTTTCACATTTGGTTTATACAAGAGTGTTGGATGTTGGTATTTCCTTCTCAAGGAGTTCCATTTGGAGGGATGGGGTATGATGTAGTCCAATTAAAAGCAACCAATTAATCACATGTCTGGTTAATCTTTCACACTATTCAAATGTTTAATGGGTTATTCTTTACAGATGTGTTTATCTGGGCCTTTTGTAGTAATTTTCAGGAACAAATACGCCTTTTTCTTTCTATTGGTATTGATTTGAACATGATCATATACCTATGCAAGAGTGGCAGCATGTCAAAAGGATTTAGAGGTAGGTTCAGACCATGGAAAATAACTCCTAGTTTATCTGAAGCATCACCTGTCATGTCCAACTAGTTCTCTGTAGGTAGTATTTTTCCACTACTATTGACCTGCTAAATCCTTCTCTAGGCATATATATTGTTAAGATTGATATGTGTGTAAATGTGTGCATTTATTCCCCTCATTGTCTAATTATACCGATGCGTTTAAAATGTATCTTAAAAATGAATTATATAAATGGTGTCTTTAATTTGCTTCTTGTTATCAGGTTATAAAATGGTTTTTTATGCAGTTGTCAACGGGTCTCTCTGCGTGTTATATATAGGCTTATAGGGAATTACCTCCGGGTTTTGTTTCTTCTTCTATTGCTTGGCTGCTTCCTTCAACTTTAACAATATGTATGCAATGTTTTACTGACCAATCGTAGTTAAGCCACATTGTTCAGAAAAGAAAATTCAACTGATTAAAATGAAAGCAGAGCAGTACCTAAAATCCACCAAACATTTCAAGGCTTGAGCGCATACTAAACATTTCCTTGAAAGGAATACGTTAAAAATATGTTAATAGGAGAATAAGAGGTAGCAGTGTATTCAATATTATTTGTCACAAGAAGAAATATATAGATCAGAAACCTATAATTTTCAATTATATATGCTAGTTAGCATAATTAGACTTTTATTTGAGAGAATTTATTTATTGTTGATTACGCATCATATAAGTTTTAGTATTGCTGCATCATGATAATAGGATGATGAACATTTGATTAGGTTCTAAAATGTTAGATTGTTAGTTGTATTTCTGAAATCACTGATCATGTCCTGTCATGTTTTCTTCACTAACGTTTATTCATGTCATATTCTTCTTTGCAGTATCCTACTTCTCTTGAGTTGACTATCCTACAAGCATGGAGGCACACAACGAGGTAGTTTTTTAAAAGTAAACACAGGGATTATCAGTACTAAAAGTTCGTATAAATTGATATCTCCTTTTTAATTTTTAAAGCATGTCGCATGCAGACCAAAGCTAACAAATACGCGTATAATTTTGAATTCAAGTAGATGCCACGCGGTTTGCATTATTGTAGCTAACTTTGGACTTCCTATGGGATTCAATTATTGTAGATTCCATTGAGTTGGGTGCTTGGATAAAAGTGACAGGTGATGGAATTGGTCTGGGCTGGTGGAACTTATTTATTAACTTTGTATAGGTTCCTCTCATTTATAATGAAGTTTTTAAGTGAGTACAATGTGCAGAGATTTATCGTTTTTACATCACGCAAAAAGTTCTGGTCTAACACATTATGATGAGGACATTGAGAGGGAGGGGCAATTTAGGAAGACTCCAAATGTGTATGAGAGAGGAAAGTGGAAAAGGGTTAATTGGGGGACCTCTGCTGCTGAGAGCAGCAACGCACGCAATTCTGGAGGTAACTAACTTCTGCCACGTGGCAGAAGTTGATTAGGCAGAATATTCAGGAGATTTGGAGAGAGAAGATTATATATAGGAGAGTATTCTCTGCTCACGTTTTTTTAGGCCTGGATTGGGATAGGAATTGGGTTGGGAATTGACATTCTGTTAGCCATTTCATTGTTTCTTTCATTTACACTTGATATTTCCTTGTAATTCATCATCCAACTCTGAGAGATCCTCAGAGTTGTGTAAATAATATGAGGGATTTGTTCTACATCTTTTACTCTGTTTTTTAGATACCCATCAAGTGGTATCAAAGCACCCTGATCCTGCTGGTGTATGGTTAACACTCGAAGTACCATGGACAAGAGAATCGATGGGTTGGAACAGCAAATTGCGACGACGAATGCGCAAATTGCCGAGCTGAAGAACCTCATTGTAGCTCGTAGTCGCTCTCGCAGAGGGAGGTCTCACCTACGTCGGCCACGCAAACGTCATTCCGACGGAGAAGTAGCGGAGTTGAGGGTGAAAGGTCACGTTCACCAACGCGAAGTACTAGTCGTGACTCTTCGCGTGATTTCGGTGGTCGTAAGCTAAAAATACCCATATTCAGAGGTGACAACGCCTATGGGTGGATTGTTCGAGCTGAACGTTACTTCAAATTGAACATGGTGGACAATGAGGATAAGCTGGATGCGGTGGTGATTGCGTTGAAGGATAAGGCGTTGAACTGGTATCAATGGTGGGAAGAACAGAGCACTGAACTAGATTGGGAGGGTTTTAAAGCTGTTGTGATTCGTCGTTTTCAACCGGGTTTGGTTCAAAACCCGTTTGGACCTCTCCTCAGCATCAAACAAACCAGTACAGTGATGAAGTATAGGTAGAAATTCGAGTGTGAATCTGCTCCATTGAAGAAGGAAAAGCGAGTAATGCTGAAGGGAATTTTCATCAATGGCTTGAAAGAGGAGATTCAAGCAGAATTGAAACTCCACGCAACCGGTATGAACTCATGGATCGGGCTCTGTTGCTTGAAGAAGAGAACAATGCGCTGAGGAAGGGAGGATTACTGAATGCAGAGAAGAAATGGGGGCGTGAAAGTGATAAACCATCAGTGAAGAGCTCCAAAGGCTTCATTAGATGGGAGAAAGGAGGTAACAAGGAAGGGTCTAGCAGTAAGGCTGGAGAAGGTGAGTTAGCAGAAAAGAAATCCACAGCAGGGGGGAAATTGTCGCAAACAGAGTTGAGAGAAAGTAGCCGTATGGATCTATGCTTCAAGTGTGGAGAAAATTGGGGAAGAGACCATGTTTGTAAACTCAAACACTACAAATTTTTGCTGTTAGAGGACTCAGAAGAGGAGGAGATAGAAGATAGTGCAGAAGAAAAGGAGGAAACTGAGGTTTTAACTTCTAAAACCTTGCAAATTTCCTTGAAGAGCAAAGAAGGTTTGACTTCTAATAGGTCTTTCAAGACTATTGGAAAGATTGGAGGGACTGATGTGTTAGTTCTGGTGGATTGTGGCGCATCCAGTAATTTCATCTCCAGAAATTAGTGAAGCTTCTTCAACTTAAGGTGAGTGACACACCTGAGTTTGAAGTAGAGGTGGGAACAGGGGATAAGGTGAGAAACAAGGGCATTTGCAAACAATTGGAAGTAGTAATTCAAGGAGTTCCAATTGTGTAACATTTCTTCATAATGGAGTTAGGAGGGACTAATTTGGTGTTAGGAATGGATTGGTTGGCTAGTTTGGGTGATGTCAAAGCAAACTTCAGGAATTTGATACTGACGTGGGGCAAGAGAGGGGAAAAAAAGATGATGAGAGGTGACCCTTCTCTATGTAAGGCTCAAGCATCTTGGAAGGCTATGATGAAAGCCTTGAACAATAAAGGAGAGGCTTATATGCTATCCTACCAGGCTAATGAGTTACAGATTGCTGAAA
The DNA here is from genome assembly GCA_037113605.1 of Calophaca sinica. Classification (NCBI taxonomy): domain Eukaryota; kingdom Viridiplantae; phylum Streptophyta; class Magnoliopsida; order Fabales; family Fabaceae; genus Calophaca; species Calophaca sinica. The sequence goes on along the minus strand of CM073735.1, from coordinate 40,282,579 downwards.
TCAGTGAGCCAACTAATGTTGTTCTGGAAGCAGTTTTGGAGGAGTTTGCAGAGCTGTTTAGAGAGCCCAAAGGAATGCCTCCCAAGAGAGCTTGTGATCATGCAATCACTCTCTAGGATAGTGCCAATATTCCTAATATACGACCCTATAGATATCCTTATTACCAGAGAAATGAGATTGAGAAGTTTGTGAAAGAAATGATGGCTGCAAACATCATAAGACCCAGCAACAGCCCTTATAGCAGCCCTGTCATTCTGGTGAAGAAGAAGGATGGAGGATGGAGGTTTTGTGTGGATTATAGGGCCCTTAATAAACTCACTGTACCTGACAAATTCCCCATTCCAATCATTGATGAACTGTTGGATGAATTGGGAGGAGCCAAGATCTTCTCAAAACTGGATTTGAAGTCTGGGTACCATCAAATTCGCATGAAGGAAGAGGATGTGCCCAAGACTGCATTTAGGACCCATGAGGGTCACTATGAGTTCCTTGTCATGCCTTTTGGGCTCACTAATGCCCCATCTACATTCCAAGCCCTTATGAATCAGGTATTGAACCCTTACTTGAGGAAATTTGCTTTGGTCTTTTTTGATGATATATTAGTGTATAGCAAGAGTTTAGATTGCCATCAAATGCACTTGAGAACTGTCCTGCAAGCTCTAAGTAAGAATGACTTGGTAGTGAATAAGAAGAAATGTTCATTTGGGAGGGAAATTTTAGAGTACTTGGGACATATAATATCTGGCCAGGGAGTGGCTGCAAATCCTACCAAGGTGAAAGCCATGGTAGAATGGCCTGTTCCTAAAGATGTGAAGAGTGTAAGGGGGTTCTTGGGCCTCACAGGCTATTACAGAAAGTTTGTGGAAGGGTATGGGAAGATTGCTTGGCCACTTATTCAACAATTGAAGAAAGACAAATTCCAATGGAATGACACTGCACAAGCTGCTTTTGAAAGATTGAAAACTGCTATGATTTCTGTTCCAATGTTAGCTGTCCCTGACTTTGAGAAAACTTTTGTTGTTGAAACTGATACTTTAGGGAAAGGATTAGGGGCTGTTCTTATGCAAGATGGACAACTAGTGGCTTATATGAGCCAAACACTATCTGATAGAGCCCTGAATAAATCGGTGTATGAGAAGGAATTGATGGCTGTGGTTCTGGCTGTTCAAAAATGGAGACATTATCTGTTAGGGAGGCACTTTGTGATACATACGGATCAAAAGAGCTTGAAATTCTTAGCTGACCAAAGGTTGATGGGAGAGGATCAACACAAATGGATTTCTAAGTTGCTTGGGTTTGATTTTGAAATTAAGTACAAGCCTGGTATTGAGAACAAGGCAGCTGATGCACTTTCAAGTAAGCATAACACTCAAGAATTTCCTTTGCCCAATTTTTTGAGTGGGAGGATATTGAAGCTGAGTTAGACAGAGATGAGAAGTTGAAGAGTATTATTCAAGATTTAATGGTGAATGGAGTTGAACATAAGGGCTATAAGTTGAGCAATGGCAGATTGTATTACTTAGACAGGTTGGTGATCCCTAGAGACTCTTCCAAAATTGCATTGATCTTGAAAGAGTTTCATGACTCTGCTGTAAGGGGTCACTCTGGATATTTCAGAACTTACAAAAGGATAGCTAGTTTGTTCTTTTGGGAAGGAATGAGGAAAACCGTTCAGGAATATGTGCAGCAGTGTGAAGTGTGTCAGAGGAACAAGTACCAGGCTCTAAGCCCAGCTGGTTTACTACAACCTCTACCTGTTCCTAAGCAGATTTGGACTGATATCAGCATGGACTTCATTGGGGGACTACCCAAGGCAGGAGGTATGGATACTATACTTGTGGTGGTTGATAGACTCACTAAATATGCACATTTTATTGCTCTAGCTCACCCTTACAATGCTAAAGATGTTGCTGAGTTGTTTTTGAAAGAAGTGGTTAAACTTCATGGGTTTCCAGAATCAATAGTCTCTGACAGAGACAGAGTCTTCATCAGTTCATTCTGGACTGAGTTGTTCAAAATGGCTGGCACTAAACTGAAATTTAGCTCTGCTTACCACCCCCAAACTGATGGGCAGACAGAGGTGGTGAATAGGTGTTTGGAGACATATTTGAGGTGTATGACAGGCTGCAAACCGAAGCAGTGGCACAAATGGTTGAGTTGGGCAGAATTTTGGTATAATACCAACTACCATTCAGCCACTAAGATGACCCCTTTCAAAGCATTGTATGGTAGGGATCCCCCTCCTGTGATCCGAGGAGATGTGCAGTTGACTAACATGGAAGAGGTAGCTGTCATGACTCAAGGAAGGAATGAAATACTGAGTATGCTGAAAGAACATCTGGTTCAAGCTCAGAACCGAATGAAACAACAAGCTGATGTGCATAGAAGGGAGGTTGAATACAAGGTGGGAGACCAGGTGTATCTAAAAATTCAACCTTATAAACTGAAGAAGTTAGCTAAGAGAGTGAATCAAAAGCTAAGTCCTAGATATTATGGGCCTTATGAGATCATAGAGAAGATTGGAGAAGTGGCATACAAGCTGAAACTGCCTGAGGACAGCAAGGTGCATCCTGACTTTCATGTGTCCTTGTTGAAGCCCACAATAGCTGCTGTAATGACTGTACAACCTCTGCCCTCATTCGTGACAGAAGAGCTAGAGCTGCAGAGTCAACAAAAGTAGATTTTAGCACTGAGAGGCCAAGACACAGGAGAACTTAAAGTGTTAGTGAAATGGAAGAACCTTCCAGCTTGTGAGAACTCTTGGGAGTCTTTGACCAAGATGAATGAGCATTTCCCTGAGCTTCACCTTGAGGACAAGGTGAATTTTGAAGGGGAAAGTGTTGATGAGGACATTGAGAGGGAGGGGCAATTTAGGAAGACTCCAAATGTGTATGAGAGAGGAAAGTGGAAAAAGGGTTAATTGGGGGACCTCTGCTGCAGAGCACACAATTCTGGAGGTAACTAACTTTTGCCACGTGGCAGAAGTTGATTGGGGCAGAATATTCAGGAGATTTGGAGAGAGAAGATTATATATAAGAGAGGATTCTCTGCTCACGTTTTTTTAGGCTTGGATTGGGATAGCAATTGGGCTGGGAATTGGCATTCTGTTAGCCATTTCATTGGTTCTTTCATTTACACTTGATATTTCCTTGTAATTCATCATCCAACTCTGAGAGATCCTCAGAGTTGTGTAAATAATACGAGGGATTTGTTCTACATCTTTTACTCTGTTTTTTAGATACCCATCACATTATCTTTTATTTTCTTATGCAGCAAGACTTAATGCAGGAGATACAAATGGGAGTTGCAAGATGACACATTTTGATATTTATTTTCTTAGACTTATTTTGGGTTTTTCCTCTCTAATTTCTAGGCTCATATTTCATTATGTTAAATGTAATCAAACTATTTTTTTCTTTTTGTCTCCTGTATCTGGATTGATGTTTCAACTTAATCCATGATTTAGAATCTTTTTTTAGGCAAATCTATGTTAGAAACTTGGAACACATTTTATGTCTACTTAAGTCATTTTCATGAGTTATCTTTTTTTTTTAAATTTTATGCACATATTTAGGATCAATTTAAAATTAAAACTTGAATATGAGTTGTGGATGGAATGAAATTATGATTTTATTTACTATTCATGAATTATCTCTTTGTTAAAAAATAAAGTTGCACGTTGAATATGGAATCAAATTATTGATTTATTTGAAAATTTATGGATTATAATGTTAAAGTAAAATGTTTCCTTAACTAATAGTATTATTTAAAAAAAATTGAAATTAAAATAAAATTAAGGCTACAGTTATAAAATGTTGCATTTGATCTTATAGGCTACAGTCTAAAAATGTTGCCTATAAACTATGGTTACACTTATAAAATGTTGCATTTTTATGTTTAGGGAACAATTGTGACCTATAGTTAAGTTAAGCAACATTGTCTAACTGTTGTGTTTGGTTAACGTGATAACTGTTGCCTTTTTGTAACCAAAAGACAACAATTTTTTGAAGTGTGACAAAAAAGTATGAAAAACTGTTGTCTTAAACAATAGGTAACGCTCATACAGGCTATCCCCGAAAATTGTTGCCTATACGTTTAGGCAAATATTTTTTATAGTTTTGCCTACAATTTTCAACTGCTGCCAAAAAGCAAAAATGTTGTAGTGGTTATATGTCCTTTTTCCATTCTTTTGCTATAATTTCAATAATAACAAAAGGGTAATCTCTCAATTTAGATTTGTAACAGCAAAGTTTCTTATCTCTATCACAATAGAATATATCATACAGTAAAAAAAAAATCATGCAAGATGTAGTGCAACCAAATCAATGAAAGTGGAAAGAAAAGTTTCATGGTTGCATTTGTCGCTGCAATGACTCCTGTTCCATCCCATCTCGATAAAATCGACCAAAATATTGTCATCATATTATCAATCACTTCTGAGACTTACTAAGAACATCAACTCTAAAATCAACATGCCCAATTCTAACCCTCTTCCACATTCTTTGTTTTATTTTTGCGTGCAAGGTGTGAACATTTAATCTTCAACCCATTTTGAGTTGCACCTAACAATCTAGATAAAGTAATTCTATAGTTAATTCATAAAACTTGTGATGTCACCTTAGATTGAAACTCCCGATTCTGTTCAAGCTGCTTATGGTTTGATAAACACTGCTTCTGATATATATATATATATACATATATATATATATATATATATATATATATATATATATATATATATATATATATTCAAGTTGCTTGTGCCAATATATTGTCAAGAAAAAATAGAGAAGGGGGGAAGTGTCGGACATGAGAAAAAAGAACCTTGGTAGTGCTTTGTTAGTTCTCTAGCATTGGTGATCTCTTAAGCCACTCGTGTCTCAATATCAGAGAGCCTTATGGAATGTTCGTCAACATGGTTCTCCTATCTTAGTATAGCCCTCCTATGAGCCACTAATCTCCTGTTATTATTTCTCTTGAACCTCACAAAAAAAATAAGCTAAATAAATAGATAAAAATCCAAACTTTACAAAATGAGTGTACACTAACCACATGTCATTTTTACGATAGGCTAAACAAATCTATTAGTAGTAGTCATGATTAGTTGTTGATGTCTTGATGATACAATGCTTAAAGTAAATATAGAGATTGAAGACAGCAGCAGCCAATAAGCACCCACTGCTGATGATACAGTGCCTAAAAGATTGCCACAGAGTAGATCATCCGGCCTAAATTTTAAAAAAGCACCTCATAGAAAAGATATCAAACAACACATCGTAAAGTATCAATTTTATAAAATGGATTTGTGGATTATCAATATGAGATGATTGACTTAAAAATCATATTATCATAGTTTTATTTACCATGCTAAGTAAACAACTTTTACTTTCTAATGATAAACGTAAGCACTTGTATCAACCAGGAGCTTAGATCTTATTGTCCGCTTGAATCAAATATTTTTGTGCAAAACTTTATTGTAGAATAGTGATGCTTATAAAATGATATTGGTGAACCTTGCAAAACCATGTCTTTGTTTTTTTTGTTTTTTGTTTTTTTTTTCATTGTGTTACTCTAGGCCATTCTATGTACTTTTTTTTGTATAATTAAGATGGTTGGAGTAAAACCAATTAAATATCTAATACCAAGAAAAAAAAAACGAATTAGAAATCTAATTAAAATTGAGGGAAGCATATAATCCAAAATGCATTGGATTGAACAAATGTGACGTGGCAGCTTTTATATATTATAAACAAATATTTAACGTTTTAACAATTTAACAGAGATAATGATAGTTTAAAAAAGAAAATTGCTTGATTTTTATATCCAAAGGATACGACAAAAAGAACAGGTATTTTTCGGAAGTCATAAATCTATCTATATTTAAGTATTAAAATAAACTACTTCTATGATATAGTGGTATTCTTTGTCAAAAAAAAAAAAATGATCTAGTGGTATTCAGTGAAGGAATTTAATTTTTAGACTTTTGCCGTGTAGTTTTTGACTTAGATGTTCCTTTTTTCAAAAAAAAAAAAAGTCACAATAAAATAAGTTATTCATCTAATGATCTAAATGAAAATAGTTAACGCTTAATGCAGTAATATTTGATGGTAAATATTTTTATCACTTATTAATAGTTAATACTATTAAGTATTAATAAAATCAGGGATGAGCAACTCCTGTAATGATTATTAATGCTTCATTTGTGTGTCTTAAAGGTATAACATTCCCTAGGAGTTTAGCTGTCTGGCAAAATTTTATATACGCTAGTCGGTTCGTATACAATCCAGAAAAATTGAGTATTAATACTAATTTTCAAAATATCTAGAGCAAGTGAAAACTGTATCCCATCAACCCATTTTTGCTCGTGGAATTTGTTGTCCTACTTAAATTTTAGAAAACCTTATGCAATTTTAGAAAACCTTTTCTTTGTTATATAGCTATGCAGAATCTTTTTTTTATAGGCAAAAATTATTAATAGGGAGTACAAGTTATGACAACATTTGAAAGCAACCCAAAGGATTTGAACACCAGTCCACAAAATTTAATCCAGTAGATCTTCCTTCTTTGTGAATAAATCAACCCCATGAAACAGCTTTAATTTGAACAAAGACATTTGTGAATTCTACGACGGAACCTTGAAACAGAACTTTATTCATGGTCAACCACAAAGTCCATATTGATGCAGCCCAAATGGGATGTCTTACTTTCCTGATAGCTTTCCCTTTTACTATACCACCAAAATGGAGCCAATTTTGGACACTGTCACCGTGAATTGCAATGCCAGCACCCAACCAAGCCAATGTTGACCTCCAAATGTTATAAGCAAAACTGCAAGCTATGCAGAATTTTGACCTCAAACTCCTCATACCACACTTAACAGAGTTACAAATGACCTTACTGCTAGAATTTAGAGGCAAAAGAAAGGACAAATACAAAAATTTATGAAATAAATGAATTTTATAATGGCAATAGATAGTTGTATAAAGATATGGGCATGGTTGTTATAGGCTCACAACTAAATAGCCAAGAAGCGGGAAAAAATGGGGGGTGGGGGTTAGTATTTAACAAATTATCTGATAGATTTGGGAAGACAAACAAAAGCGACAATAAAGTTTTATGCAATTTAAAGTTGCTAAATGTTAAGGACTTTGAGCACTGTTTATGTTTGTACTTAATAGAGAGCAACACCTTGGTAAACCATGTTTTTTCTTCTTGTATTAAGGTCCAGGGAAGTATTTATTTATCGTAAGAATACTGCGGTTAAATACCCATTCAATTGTATTAATAAAAAATTAATGTCATTTACAAAAAGAAAAATCAAATCTTAATATTACAAACAGAAACCCAAATCAATACCATTTATTACAAACCAAAAAACCGCATGCTCATGATCATTAAGGTCTTTATAGGGTATTTTAATTCTAACATACAGTAAATGTATTGTTTCTCATGTTCTCCTTCTGGAATAAAATATAAGCAAAAAAATTATGTTTATTGGTATAAAATCTAAATAAATTCTAACTTATTTCACTTTATTTATTGATATGATAGCTAAAATATTCTTTAATTAATCTTTTTCAATAACACATTTTTATTCCTATAGAACAAGTTCTCATAAAAAAACTTAAATGAATGAAAATGACAATTTGAAAAATATAGTTATTTTTTTATTAAATCTAAAAAGTTAAATGAAGTTAATCAATATTTTTAATTAACGTAAATTCAGTTATTTTTGCTCATATTTCATTCTTTTTTCTCCCACACTCCATTATTGTCTGCCGTATCTCGGGAAACATTTCGAATCATTTTATTTCAATTGTTCTGATTTTGTCTTCGCAATTGTAATTAATTGGTAATTAAGGCATCGTTTCCATTCTCTATACGCTATTCTTGTTTTCCATGGCTCTCTGCCTCTCTCTATTTATTTAATTTTTTCCCAAAATTTAGGCTGATCAATATATTTTTTAGGGGCGTGATTAATAGATGGGGCCCAAACTTGAGCAGCAAACATTATAACTCCTAGTTTCTTCGGGCCCTGTTTTGTAAACAATTTTTGTAAGCCACCAAGAGGAGAAACACACAGCCCTTCTCAAATCTTGGCCAATGATTTGTTTAACAATAAATCAATAGCTATATTGGAATTTGAATATGATGGACATAATTTTTTATAAGATAAACTCTTTTTTTTCCTCTCGTGAGGATTGAGTAGATGAAGTGGTTAATTAATTAGGTGGATAGAGCGAGATTATGAATCTCAATAATCTTATGAGTAATTTGGGGAAAAAATACAAATTGATGACAAATTAGTTAAAAAATTCTTATATTAAGGAGCGGATGGAGTAATTCTACGTGGGTTGCATGAACAAAACCTATTTCCTATACATGTTTGAGAAGAAATAAGAGGGATGACAATAAATTGATTGTGCTTTTTGCTATCAGAACAAAAATAGTTTGGAGTTTCTAAAGAGATTTTTAGGACACTCATTTCAAAAAAGAGGATGAAGATAAAAGAGGATAACTGGGATACTTCTTTTTAACATGACATTTGGGATTCAGTATTGAATATTGTTCTATTTCTACATTCACTTTCAATGTGATGTTGAAGATAAAAGAGGCCCCAAATATAATTTTGGAGCGTCCCGTTATTTGAACATCAAAAGTGGACATCAAAATCGACATCAAAATACATGATTAATGCAGTTCAACTATGTGGTTTATGAAGTATTGTGCTTGGATAATGGATATACCAACGTGTCTCAACTCATTAAACCACCAACTGAACCTCGTTAACCATGATTTTGAACGTCATCATTATAATTGTTTATTATTTATAAATAATTATTTTCGTTTAAATTCACTATAATCGAGGAGGTAAGGTGAACAATAAATAGGCAAACACATTGCCCTCAGCTTCTGTCCTACAAAAAATCATTCAACAACTCTTTGCTTTGACAATGGAACATCTAAAGTTGCATTTATAGATTACCTGCAGGAGAAAATCACTCTACATTCTAGGGATACCTCTTATAATTTGCAATCATGCAGCACGCAAGTCAAAATTCATACCATCCATCAGTTAGTTCAACTTTAACTGCCCCCCTGCTCTGATCACCAGTTTGTGTCTCAAAACATGTCCCATTTTCCAGCACATGATCAGCGTAAATCCTAAAAATGCAGAGAGTCGTCATTGAAGAAGGCAATGCATCCCCTTCAAGATTATTTTTTTTTTACGGCAGATCGGTGGCCGTGATTCACTTCTATTTCATATCTATGTACCACATGCCATCGTTAGTTTTATAGGCCAAAATATGTTGTCTAAGAGCAGCTACATACCTGTACTTCGGTTCCTCTAGCACATTTGATACAGTCAAGCATTTTCTAGCACATCTAGCTGGAGAGCATCTCTCAGTTTCCAGACAATCCATCTGTAATGAAATGACTCAAGGCCCGCCTAGAGAGATGTGCAATGGTAGTGTATAGCTGCGTCAATTAAGGCTAGGCAAAAGAAGATAGTTTAAATGTTGATGAGTAATGCACATGAAACACGCCAAATAGCACTCTAAGTACCAAACTCCCGTAAATTATTAAATTTAGCCACAGAGGAGCTCTTAAATTCAATAACTTATCTCCATGTCATCCAGATAACAATCGAATATATCAAGTTGCAATTAATTTCTGACATGCTTCAACTAGGCAACTGACCTAATACTGTATCACATAGATTACATAATTACATAGCAAAGTTATTCCTTAACAGTTTCCATAGATACTGGAAGCAAAAGTTCACGATAGAAGCAAATTACTCCTTTACAGGCAAAATGCATGGAAGCTCCATGCTGTGCCAAAAGATGGACAAAAGCTTATGCTCACATACCATTATCATGAAACTCATCATGGAACACATACATTTCTGCATTACCTGATGCCACCTGTCTGACCAGGTTGGGAAAATGGTGCAACAAAATTAATTTGGGTGAGCAAAGTCCAAGGATAATAAGCAAAATTGATCGTATGCAGATTACACTGACCACTTTCTGCTCTAAGAGAGGCACTGCAAAAAAAAAAAAAAAAAAAAAAAAATCCCTAGTTGTGCATCCTTTTGTGTTATATTAACAAATCACTATCTAAAGTGAATTTTGCTTCTTATCAGTTAATTGATACTCTGTTCCACTGTAATAAATTCAGAGTTTTGTGGAATTGATTTGTTTTGAAAACAGTAATAATAAATATCAATTATTTTAATTCTAAAACAAATTGCCTAAGATGTTCACTATTCCAAAAAAAAAAAAAGTATGCCTCTTGTCGACTTGAAGCAATTCATAGTAGTAGATCAAATTCAGACAGAAATGGAACTAAAGGATTCAAGACTTAGAAGTTAAATAAGATATTCATATCAAACCATCCGATTACATAGATAAGTGACAAACAGATGTGCCATTAGATGGCGTGAACTGAAATTACAAAAGAAACATATAAAGTAAAAATCCCGAAATGTTCTAGTATAGCACAATACACCATCAACAGAAACAACGCCATATTTAACTACAGCCAGAAGTCTATTCACGCTTTCACCCCCGTGTTTCTAAAAACAACCAAAACCAGTTTCACAGCAGGTACATGATTTGCTGCAAAAGGAATAAAGAATTGGGGTAAGCAGGTAAACACTAGGAATGATATCATTGTGATTCATTGAAGGTCGATCTAAAACTTGCATGTGACTATTAGCATGAGTTGCATTGCAGAAATTATGATTCCAACCACCAAGCCTTATCCCATTAAGTGGGTCAAAAAATTTATGAAACCAGTACAAGCCAAATGACTCTAATCATCTTACCCCCAAAAGAAAATTCAGAACACAAGCAGATCTTGCCAATGACAAATTAAAGAAATAAAAATATCAGATAAACAAGATGTTGTGAAACTCATCAATCTTTGACAATTCATCATAAAGCAGTGGTAGTGGATAAGATAAATTTTATATAACATTCATTCATACCACAAGGGTGGGGGAAACTGCATAAAATAGAGTTAAAAAGGGAACAAAATACTCAAAAGAATTAGTAGCAAGCATTCCAAACAAAATGGCTGCAAATACTTTAGCATAATCAAATCCAATTTCAAAAGAACTACTACAAAGTGTTGCCATTTTAAAGTGTCTAATAATATAGATTAAGCATAATATAATATAGATGCAACAATATTACCATGGTGCATGTGTTAGGTAGGCTGCTTCATGGAACAAGACTTGACCACAGGAGGCCCCTCGCCGGGTATCCGGTCCCACACTTGGGCCTGGAAAGTTGTAGCAGAGTTGTTGGAAGGATGGGTGGTAGCATCTTTTGCTTTTGCTTGAAAGGTGATGTAAAACATATTACCAGCTGCACATCTATAGGTTGACTTGACAAGGTCATCAAACACAAAAATTGCATCCTAAATAAGAAGAAAAAGTAGAATAATGAATTCTGCAAGTTCATGAATGAAGAACATTTATACACACAAGAGCGTGTTAGGGTTTACTCGTTTTGAACCTGATTCTCAGCATTGTACTTGTCCAACGCAAGATTGCAGAGGCGAATAAGAACCAGGCGAAGATCATTGGTTATGGTAATGGGTCTGACACAGCCACATAAACGTGCTATGGATGGAGGGTCGATAGCATCGAACGGCTGTCCAGAACAGATTATGTTAAGAGAATGAGTATAATAATAAAAGCAGATTAAGTGAAACAAACAAACAAACACAAAACTGAAAGCAAATTAAAAGGAGGCTACGATGTCGATACGTACACTTAGGTTCTTGGAGCGCTCCCTATACTCAGCCATGGCCACTTTTATTTCCTCGTCTAGTCTAATCTGGGCCTTGTTCCTATACACAAAGCGATCACACACATAATAAAAAGGCTCACTGATATCGTCATACATCCTACGGAAGCCACTCTCATCCATATCTTCTACGCGTTTCGATTCCAAAGGCGTCTTCGGTTCCGATTTCAGACGCTTCCCTGGGGCTTCGGCACTTTCCGGTGGCGGTCGGGTGACGCACGGCGAGACGCAATCCATCGACATTCGATTCGGCGAAACGGAAGGAACAACAACCAGAAGTTACCTTTGCGCTGTTCTGTTTTGTTTTGTTTTGTTTTAAGATTAAGCTAAATAGATTGGTAACTTTTGGAGTTTGGGCTGCTCTTGCTTTTTTCCGGTTTCCGACCCTATCAAACCCAAAATAGCTCAGCTTAGCTTCCCCCTTTTGTGTGCCCATCATTTATTTACTATTTTTAGCTTTATTCATGATTTAATTATCAATTGCTTTTTTATGAAGAGAAAATAAAGAAATCTCTATCTCTATTGTATACATATCAAAATGAGCATATTAAATTTCTTCCAAATAACAATCTCTTGGTGAATTAGCAATAAATAACCTTTAGGTGTCATCTTTAAAAATAGAAATGCGCAGAGGTGGTTTACAAATTGTGAGTTGGATGAATGACTCAACGCATAACATGCGCAGAGGTGGTTGAAACTCAACCCATATCTTTTGTAAAAAAAAAAAGTGTCATAATTTGATATGAAATTTATGACAATTAAATATGAGATTTCATATCAAATATTGTATTCTGAATAATGAATTTCATAAATTATTGTTAAAAAACGTGTCATTAATTGTCATAAAAGAGATTTCATGTCATAAAAAATTAAAATGTTGACTGCCTCAGCACATACAGTAAACTCGGCGCATATCAAATCAAATGATTGATTATAATAAATGATTGTAATCAAAATTACAATCACGGGCATGCGTTGACACAATCTCGATTTTGAGCATTCTCTTCCTAATCTCACGGGCTTCTTTCCCCTTCTTGAAATACCTCTCTATTCACCGTCTATGGTCTCTCTCTTCAGTCAACCTAGCATTCGCCACTCCTTATCCATAATCTTTCTGCACGGTTCCATTTTGCTTCCTTCAAATCTCAATAACGCAACCGGGGAGGATGCCTTCGGTGTCGAGCCTCCTGCTATTAGGGCTTCTGATTAGAAATCTCGAGGTTCAATAGCCATTGCATGTGACTATTAGCATGAGTTGCATTGCAGAATTTATGATTCCAACTACCAAGCCTTATCCCATTAAGTGGGTGAAAAAATTTATGAAACCAGTACAAGCAAAATGACTCTAATCATCTTACCCCCAAAAGAAAATTCAGAACATAAGCAGATCTTGGCAATGACAAATTAAAAAATAAAAATATCAGATAAACAAGATGTTGTGAAATTCATCAATCTTTGACAATTCATCATAAAGCAGTGGTAGTGGATAAGATAAATTTTATATAACATTCCTTCATACCACAAGAGTGGGGGAAACTACATAAATTTGAGTTAAAAATGGAACAAAATCCTCAAAAGAATTAGTAGCAAGCATTCCAAACAAAATGGTTGCAAATACTTTAGCATAGTCAAATCCAATTTCAAAAGAACTATTATGAAGTGTTGCCATTTTAAAGTGTCTAAGAATATAGATTAAGCATAATATAATGTAGATGCAACATTATAACCATGGTGCATGTGTTAGGTAGGCTGCTTCATGGAACACGACTTGACCACACGAGGCCCCTTGCCGGGTATCCGGTCCCACACTTGGGCCTGGAAAGTTGTAGCAGAGTTGTTGGAAGGATGGGTAGCATCTTTTGCTTTTGTTTGAAAGGTAATGTAAAACATATTACCAGTTGCACATCTATAGGTTGATTTGACAAGGTCATCAAACATAAAATTTGCATTCTAAATAAGGAGAAAAAGTAGAATAATAAATTCTCCAAGTTCATGAATGAAGAACATTTATACACACAAGAGCACGTTAGGGTTTTCTTAATTCATAAAAAGCACCAGATAGATAGAAAAGATATCAAACAACATAGTCCAACCTGTCAGAATAAATATTGGAAACAAATTCTCCAATCTCCAAGATGGAATCAGCGAAATACCATATTGATAACACAACTAAGCTTGACAATAGAGAACACAAATCGGTGTTAAGAGAACCTCATATTCACATTTAAAAGAACCTCTCAGCATAATCGTTTTCGTTCTCATTCATAAAAATTCTTGCTTAAACTAACAACCCCACTCCCCTCCAAAAACTGGAGAGAAAGAATATTTTGATTTCAGCATGAACAAAAGAGTTGAAATTTAACTTTAGAACTAAAAAAGTTAAAAGAGAAAGAATACTAAAGGTAATTTGGAGACATATAGGAAAAGAAAAGAGGAAGGAAAGAAAGTGATACCATGATGGGTGCTACCATACTAGAAAGAGAGAGAGGGGGAGTGAATAAATAACGAAGAAATGACGTGGGTGAGTGCGCTTTAAAGAATGGTTGAGACTCAAACCCTAACCGTATAAAAGTAGGACAGTTCTCACCAGAGGAGGACCTTAGAATAGGGTTCCCACCAGAGGACCCTAATAGTGCCTGCAAGGTCGAGGAGCATCTCACACCTGTAAACATCATCGAGGTAGTAGGCGACATGGTGAGCGAGCTAGAGGACTTGGAGTCACATAAGGAGCTTCTTCCTTTGTAGGCTTTTGTAGAATGAAACACGAAGCAAATTAAACGTTCAATCGTTCGAGCGATTCAGGTGATTGGGGCATCAACACAAGGGGAGGATAGAGAGAGAAAGGGCTACTTGTGTCAACTAAAATAATGACGGAGAGAGGAGAGTATGGTCTAATATTTGAAATCAATGTTTCTTTGCTCATTTAATTTGCGAGACTATCCTGGTTGAAACAACCTCGACTGATTGTGCAATCCAAGGATGCAGGAAGAAGAATTATGCAATATTTTCAATTTAAAATTTGAAAATTGAAAAGCAAACAATATATTGAAATGACATCAACTACCATTTTTTAAGTTTCAAAGTTTAAATTGCATCAGAGACAATTGTGATAAATGGAAATGTGATTATTGGAGGAGAAAGACCAGATAACATAGCAAAATTCCAAGCCTAATTTGAAGCACCGATAGCTGACAAGTCAACATCCGAGCCTGAAATGGACTCTGTAATTGACAAATGTCTTCACGAACCTGTAGAATGCATCTCTATTGTACATAGTATAGATAGAATCCAAAAATCAGAAAGGTATGCCGACTTGAAGCAATTCATAGTAGTGGATCAAATTCAAACAAAAATGAAACTAAATGATTCAAGAAGTTAAATAATATATTCATACCAAATGTTTGGGAATGCTCATCCGATTAGACAGATAAGTGACAAACATAAGTGCCATTGGACGGCGTGAAATTACAAAAGAAACATATCAAGTCAAGGTCCCAAAATGTTCGAGTCTAGCACAATACACCATCAACAGAAACAGTGCCACATTTAACTACACCCAAAAGTCTATTACGCTTTCAACCTCCATGCTTCTAACACAACCAAAACCAGCTTCTAACCTGTAATGGACATGATTTCCTGTAACGGGAATAAAGAATCGGGGTAAGGAGGTAAACACTAGGAATGATATGGTTGTGATTCATCGAAGGTAGATCTAAAACTTGCATGTGGCTACTGGCATGAGTTGCATTGCAGAAATTATGATTCCAAATTTTGAGATGGAAACAACTAACATGCCTTATCCCATTAAGTGGGTCAGAAAATTATGAAACTGGTACAAGCAAAATGACTCGAATCATCTTGCCCAAAAGAAAATTCAGATCACAAGCGAATCTTGACAATCACAAATAAAAAAATAAAAAAATCAGATGAACAAAATGTTGTGAAATTCATCAATCTTCAGCAATTCTTCGTAAATAAGTGGTAGTGGATAAAATTTAGTATAACACTATGTGAACCTGAGCATGTCAAGCCAAAAAAAAAATAATAATAATCAAATCCAATTTCAAAAGAACTACTATAAAGTGTTGCCATTTTAAAGTGGTTAAGAATATTGATTAAGCAAAATATAATATTGATGCAAAATTATTACCATGGTGCATGTGTTAGGTAGGCTGCTTCATGGAACAAGACTCGACCACAGGCGGCCCCGTGGCGGGTAGCCTGTTCCACACTTGGGCCTGGAAAGTTGTAGCAGAGTTGTTGGAAGGATGGGTAGCATCTTTAGGTTTTGCTTTTGCTTGAAAGGTAATGTAATACATAGTACCAGAAACACATGTATAGGTTGACTTGACAAGGTCATCAAACACAAAATTTGCATCCTAAATAAGAAGAAAAAGTAGAATAATAAATTCTGCAAGTTCATGAATGAAGAAACACACACACACATATACATTTTGAACCTAACCTGGTTCTCAGTCTCAGCATTGTACTTGTCCAACGCAAGATTGCATAGGCGAATAAGAAGAGGGCGACGATCATCAGTTATGGTAAGGGGTCTGATACTGCCACATAAACGTGCTATGGCTGGAGGGTCGATAGCATCGAAGCGCTGTCCAGAACAGATTATTTTAAGATCATAATAATAATAATAATAATAATAATAATAATAATAATAATAATAATAAAAGCAGATTAAGTGAAACAAACAAACAAACAAACACAAAACTGAAAGCAAATTAAAAGGAGGCTACGATGTCGATACGTACACTTAGGTTCTTGGAGCGCTCCCTATACTCAGCCATGGCCACTTTTATTTCCTCGTCTAGTCTAATCTGGGCCTTGTTCCTATACACAAAGCGATCACACACATAATAAAAAGGCTCACTGATATCGTCATACATCCTACGGAAGCCACTCTCATCCATATCTTCTACGCGTTTCGATTCCAAAGGCGTCTTCGGTTCCGATTTCAGACGCTTCCCTGGGGCTTCGGCACTTTCCGGTGGCGGTCGGGTGACGCACGGCGAGACGCAATCCATCGACATTCGATTCGGCGAAACGGAAGGAACAACAACCAGAAGTTACCTTTGCGCTGTTCTGTTTTGTTTTGTTTTGTTTTAAGATTAAGCTAAATAGATTGGTAACTTTTGGAGTTTGGGCTGCTCTTGCTTTTTTCCGGTTTCCGACCCTATCAAACCCAAAATAGCTCAGCTTAGCTTCCCCCTTTTGTGTGCCCATCATTTATTTACTATTTTTAGCTTTATTCATGATTTAATTATCAATTGCTTTTTTATGAAGAGAAAATAAAGAAATCTCTATCTCTAGTGTATACATATCAAAATGAGCATATTAAATTTCTTCCAAATGACAATCACTCGGTGAATTAGCAATAAATAACCTTTAGGTGTCATCTTTAAAAATGAAAATGCGTAGAGATGGTTTACAAATTATGAGTTGGATGAATGACTCAACTCATAACATACGCAGAGGTGGTTGAAACTCAACCCATATCTTTTGTAAAAAAAAAAAAGTGTCATAATTTGATATGAAATTTATGACAATTAAATATGAGATTTCATATCAAATATTGTATTCTGAATAATGAATTTCATAAATTATTGTTAAAAAACGTGTCATTAATTGTCATAAAAGAGATTTCATATCATAAAAAATTAAAATGTTGACTGCCTCAGCGCATAAAAAATTAATTGTCAGCTTTGCTTCCCTCTTTTATGTGCCCATCATTTATTTACAAGTTTTTAGCTATTGCTTTTTTTTTTTATGTATTATATAAATATAAATCTATCCCGTCAAAATTAATATAAATCTATCTATATTTTTTTTTATTAAAAGGGGGCTAAAGCCCATATCTATCTATATATTATACTTTTGGTGAATATCCCCAAAATAGAATAGAATTTATATATAAAAGTTGTTTTTAGTACAAAGGAACCAAAACTTCAGCATAAACAGAGGTAAAAGCATCATTCTGCACCACCTCATTTTTTTTCTCTCCCCTTTTTAATATATCATGAACAAAAAATAAAGAAAAAATAAAGAAATAAAAAACAAGTAAAAAATGAAGAAATTTATATCTCTCCAGATAGAAATAAAAAAAAAATAAGTGTTTTCTCATTATTTGATTTAACAAAGAATGAGACAAAAGATATTTATATTTAAAAAACCTAAGTTGAGGGTATTAACATAAATTATGATTTGTTAGCCATTATTTTTTAATCAGTATTATTATATTATTATTATATTATTAGTTAATATGAATTAACTTCATGACAAATAGTCACGCACCCACCCTGAGTTATCAATCAGCATAGTTAATAATATAACATATGATAATATTTAATAATGAATAATAAAATACAATAAAAATTTGAATTCATAAAAGTAAAAATACAATGTCTAATTTGATTTGAAAACTTGATTTTTTATAAAAAAAAAGTAAATACAATTAACGAATTTCATTAATAGTTATTTTGCAGGTTTGATTCATATGCATGATTTGATTTGAAGATTCAATTTGTTATATCAATTTTATTTCAAATTGATATCATATTTTGATTGATTTGGTCAGTAATTAAATTAGCAGTGGATACTTTTGAATGTTATATCAGGACAGATAACACGTTTAATAAATGATAATTATTACCTTAATAGTGAATCACCAAAAAAATTATGCCTTAATAGTATTTGATTTTTAAAAAAAACAAAACTAAAAAGTATTGATGTAGCTTCATGCGAATTAATGTGATATGATATTTATTTAAAATATTCTGATTTGATGCCGAATAAATAAGGAAACATGTGCTTGATGATATAATTTTTCGTAATGGTATGCAATTGAGAAGATACGTTTCCTTTTAATATTAATAATACAAAATATTTTAAAAAATATATATTATTAGAAGAGTAAATACTCAAATATAGTTGTTAAAAATCACCATGCTCATGTTATTTTTTATCGAGATGCAATATTAGTTCTAAAACGTATTTCTCCATGCATTGCACAGTTATATATACTAGTGTTACAAAATACACAAGAAATAATACTGACGGGTGTGCTCTAATGTTAACTCCCTCCATTTTTTTCAAAACAAGCTCACGTGGGACATGTTATCCACTGTCAGAATTGTTTATACAATATCTATTTATTGTAAGAATGCCGCAATTAAATGCCATTCAATTGTACTAATAAAAATGAACGTCATTTACAAAAAAACAAAAAAAAAATCATCTATCCATATTAATCTTTTTTTGTCAGCTTGGAGCACCAGGTCTGATTTTGGGTGGCTCTGTGAACCGAAGTGCAAATATTGTGAATCGATTCACACTTCGATTATGAATCGACTCATTATCGAGGTGAATCAATTCAATATTTATGCAGCGCATAATATAAAAACTGCACTGCCACGAAGACTAGTGCAATTTGGGTTTTAGGGATTCACCATTTGTGATTTCTTGAGATTTATGAGATTGTTTTGCGAGGGTTTCATCTTCTTCATCTCCCCTGTATTTCTTGAGCGAAAATCATTGAGAGTGCGTGATTGAGGGAAGAGTGAAAAGCTTTGGGATATTGAAATTGTCCATCTTGAACAACTGAGAGACAAGATTGGAAGAAGGGAATCTCTCTGTAACTTCGTCAACCTCTTTGATTCATAGTGAATTGGAGCTGCTCTCTCCCGGGGACGTAGATCACATTGGCCAAACCTCGTCAACAAATCTTGTATGCATTTCTCTGTTCTCTTATCTTCTTTGACTGCAATTTTTCTTGGTTAATTTTCTACACGAATTTCACATTATTTTTCAATCCTTTGTTGTAGTTGTTTGCTGGCTTGGGTGTTTGGTTTGTGTGTAGGTACTCTTGCCTTTCTAACCTTGTGCAGGACCAACATTCTGACTTACCAGGGTCATGAAAAGTCTCAAGGCTCTTTGAGCCCCGATAGAGGTACTTACATATTACCCGCCAACAAAGTCCTCTCATCGGCAGCGAGATTTGAACTCAAATTATTGAAAAATATAATTAAGCAAGGGTCTTATTAGAAGAATTATAGTGCACCGTCTTCGTTGCTGCCGTTCACCATCCCGTGCGTCGTTCTCACTGTGCGACCTTCCGTGATGCACATGGGGATCTGAGCAAAGATAAACGTTTGTTGGACAGCAAGAGGAGTCTATTTGCAACATATTTTTTTTCCAAAGAAGTAGCATAGTGCACATTTAATACACACAAAAATGTGATATAGCATACATTTAGGGTTTAAGGGTTATGATTGAATACTTAAAAGGAGATATAATATTTGACATGTATGTGTGTATGTGTAGCATGCCATTTTGTTAAAAAAAACTTTTGTATAAATGTATTGTACACATAGTATATAATATCAAGGATTGAAAATTTTATTATAAAATAAAATAAAATAAAATAAGAATGAGTATTACTTAACACCCTATCATGAAAACATATTTTAAAAGTTCTCTACTTCAAAGCATTTCCTGAGCTTTGTCAACATAGTTTATGTCAACATATTTTTATCAACAGTTGACCTCAAAAAAATTGACAATTATCATTAACCTTATCAACACGTGGATAACATTGTCCAAAATGAATTATTTGATGAATTTTTTTAATGTAACTACCTTTGATTATTTTGTTATATTTTAAAATTAATATAATTCACTCCTTTTTATGTATTTAATTTGTAATAACTTCTTATATTTTTTAAAAGGTTAACTCTAAATATTATTATAAATAATAAATATATATAAACTCGTGCAACGTACGAGCATTACTTCTAGTGATTTATATATACTAGTACTTTAACCCGTGCAACGCACGTGTGAGTTATATGGGATAATTCTAGTATTAATGCAAATTGTGGCAAAATTTGTATAAGTAACTTATATGGGAAAACGTAAATATTTGTGCAAATTGTGGCATTGTTTCGCTGATCAATTGCAAAACAAAAACACGTAGCATTTGAAAGCTACAATACTACAAAGTCAAGTGAAAAAGCTAACAACATAATAAGCACGCATCAAAGTTTAAACCATCAATCTAAACAATAACGTTTTAAACTTTGTTTAACAAATAGAAATTAAACTGCTCTGTTACGGTATTAGATTTGGCAATTATATATACATTGTTTAATTATAAGAGATAAATCATGAACAACTTCACTCTCTATCAACAGAACATAATCAAGATATTATATTATATTATATGCATCATATCACTTAAAAGGAAGTGTTTGCAGTGTTTATTTTTCTGCCATCAGTATAAAGTGTCATCGATAAAAAAGATGCTAAGTTTTTTTATTCTTATTGTTTGTCATGAATAAAGAAGCAACATCACTTATTTAAACTTTTTTAAAAAAATAATCTAGACACATTTAAAATGGAAACCACGGGAAGAATGAAAAAATTATTTGGTCTCAATGACTCAAAAGCACTCTCAGAAGGCGTAAGAGTTAAGACATACTAATAGTTTTCATAACTTCAGTAGCCTAGCATTTTTTAATGGAGACATAAATGAAACCATTCTGCTTCATCAACCCGGGAAAAATGAACACGGGGCGTGACATGTTAGCTGCAAGATAATGGACATCGAATTATTTATACGTTAGGCATCAAATTTCTTTGGCATTAATTAGCACAAATTAAAGGTGAAATAGCTATCAAATTGATCAAATGAGTTCTACATCTAATATCGTAATTGAAAAAACAATTAACACAGTAGGTTATAGTTTATAATTATTCCAAAGTAAGAAAATTGTATCGAAGTATTCAACTATGACCCGTATCCCCAGTCAAAAGAACTATGACCCGTATCTAAGCTCTCCAAACTAAATAACGATCAGACACAAAGAAAATCATGATAAACTTACACGGTATCAATATGCCAATAAACAAAAGAATAACTTTAAACCCAACAAAACAAAGGCAAGGTATCAATCTGGGTTCAATTAGCAAAAATTTTGACACACAACTGAATTTATAATACCTTCTCTGCACAAGATCAGATTGTCGGCATTATTCTTTCATTAAAAAAATGGGCAGAAAATTAGAACAGAACCCCACAAAATTGGGGACCCGTGTTTTGTTGAAAAAAAAGAAGAAAAAAAAAAGCAGAACATAGCAGCAAAATATGTTGCATACAGAGCCAGGAAAAATGGGGGAGCAAACATACTTCAGTCTTTGATAGCTCTTGCAACACACACCACCGTTCACACCATCTAAATCAACAGACCCCTATGTTAATAAATACAAATTCTTGCATTAATATTAATCTTGAGGTTTAATAAGAGCACATGACAAAATAACTACATATAAATAATGACTGAAAATTTAGACTAATAAAAAACAAAAATGAGAAAGATTAGTGAAACTATAAACCAAACTTGCTGCCAGTACATTGGGATTTCAATCAATTGTACTAATTTCAACTTGCTAGTTACCATATTTTAATTCGATTTCTAAGAATTCAATTAATTAGATATGAAGTTGGTTCTATGTAGTTTTATTAAGTGAGACACTAAATAAGACAACCTAATCCATTTATTTCACCAAATTGAAGTTTTAATGTTCAAACATCGTAAAATTTAAAGATTTCTAGGCAAGGTTAAGTTTCCATATAGCAACCTAAGTTAGCATAAGAGTTCCCTTTAAAAATCCAACACCACCTATCTTAGTGTGGAAGTTGAAGGTTCACCAAAGGCTACAAAAATGCAATCAAACAGAAAAAGAAAAATGAACAAAACACAACAAATAAATAAATAAGTGAAAATGATATTAGTTATACACATTTGGTCTATTTTTCCTTATAATTTAAACACAACAGAATCAAAACTTACTCTTGGAAAGCAATATCAGCAAGATCGATTGGAGAGCAATTCCAAATCTCTGGACTAGCATGTACAATGTACAAATTAATCCTCATCAGAAGATATACCCTGCAAATCAGATTTGAATCAAGGAAAAGAAGCAATATTAGTATTTTCACAGATTTTTATGCTTTTTATCTGATTGCTAGGCAAAATGGATAGAAATACAATGCATGAAAGTTTTAGTGGTAGAATAAATGTTCAATAATACCTATAAGTATGACTCCATCTTTTCTATCTAGGACCCAATAATATCCATAAGTATTGCTACATATTTTAGCAGTAGAATCAATTTTTCATTGTTAATGTCAGAAATACTTTCAGCTACGTCACAATAAATTCATCAGGAAAAGAAAGTATGGGTTAACAGTAGACTATCTACTATCCAGACCTTGTTCTATTCTTGAAATTTTGGAGCCATCACTTTGCAGGGACCACACCAGCAAAAATTCATAAATCATAAATAAGGCTATACAAATATCCAATTAGTATATCCTAAAAGAGTTAGACGTATGTTAGCTTAAGCCTTTAATATAACTCTCAATAACAATTAAGCCTTTAATTTTAGAGATTGAGCCTACTGCACAATCCACATCCTGTGACGATGGATACAAAAGCAAGAAATGAAAGGAATCTACCTCCTTTTCCTTGTCATTGACACCTAACTTTGACTTGTCAAACTTATTTTCCTTCAGATAATTCTTTCCCCCTTAACACAAAAAAAAACTAAGTCAGTGACAGTTTAAACAACAGATGAACCACATAAGGCATAATGCAGAATGAATGAAACATCTTATTAACAGACAAAACAGAAAAGTAATTCACATGCACCCATCATATTTAAGCATCAATATACAGAACAAAATTCAGTTTTAAGGAACTAAATACAATATAGTAATGCCATACCAATTCCTGGGCACAACTTTAAAAATTGAAACAGCAAAGCAACCTTGAAAATAAACCATTTCTCAAGCAAAACAACCAAGTCCATAGTCAACCTTTCCATATCAGAAAATAACCTTCATCACTGTACTGCTTTCTTCAAATAAGGAAACAAAAGAAAGATTCATAAAAAATAAAGAAAACAAAAGAAAGATTCACTGCACTACTATACCTTACAATTCTCAAGTGTCAGCTGAAGACATGTTGCCTTTCAATAAAACGGGAAGACCATCGATTACATTGAACGAAATTCTAATAGTCAAAATAAATTTGCACACAATCTCATGTTAGCAGGAAAAAAAAAAGAAAGCAAGCATGTTAATATCCAGTAAACCTTTTTACCCATATCAGAAAGGCATCATAAAGCTGCAAGTGCATAGGGAAATAAAACTTGGCGCAAGCTATGGAGAGCATGAAACCATTCCTAGCATGAATGGTTGGTATATACCATCGACATTCCACAGTTAGATAGAATATATGAAAATTTGTTTCATAAAGCACAAAAGTAAGGTTGATCCTGAAAGAAATACAATGGCATAATATATCCTTGAGTAAAATGTTGATTATAAGATCAAGCTAATCACTATAACTTCAAAACAGCAAATGAGAGAGCCCACCAAACAATTACTCCTCTTGAAACTGCATCTTCCACTGCCCAACACAATCTATAAAGAAGAAAAATAAGTCCCTGATCTATTTAGTGATGCATCTAGAAATAAAGAGCAATGTAGAAAAATAGACCCAATGAGAAAGTGATAGCCATGCAGAAGAGGAATGCAGATTTCCTTCAGTGTATTAAGCCAAGATGTACTAATTGGAATGGTATCAATTGTATTCGAAATGCGTTCTTAAAATTGGCCAGTTCACATAAAATAGACACAGATACACACAAAGACATTTTCGATTCAACTTACTAAATTACATAGATCGAAATAACTAAAGTATCACTATACCTTCTGGTGAACTCAAAAGGAAAGAGTAACTCCACTATGCTTTTGCATAATGATTCAATCACTAACATTATCCAATTCCTTGTCAGTAGTTATCAAGAGCTTTGATGGCTCTGATCCTGTCTTTTAGTTCCTTGGCTCCTGTTTGTTCCTAGTATTTTGTTGGAGATGATCATTATCCTTAACATCCATAATCATGGCTATCAACAACATGATCAAAGACAATAACATCAAGTAAAAAACTGAAAACAGGTAATATATTCTCATTCAACAGAAATGAGAAATCTAAAAGTTTTAAATAACACCTCTACAAAGAAAGCCAAAGAAAGAAGATAAGCGGTTCAAGAACCTTATTCAGATTCACATGAATTTTAGAATGCACTAACAGTAAACATTTGTCTTCAGCTTCTTTAGCATCCAAAATCACACATCTGGAATATGATAAAACAACTAATCCACTTAAAACAACAAATCTTCTACCTCTGAATTCTGGGTCCTGTTGGGCAAAGAGTTCCTAGTAGAAAGTATTGGAGAAGAATCTAATCCTTCAACTTCATTTTGTCTCTGAATATTTCTAAGCTTTAGTTGTCTTCTTCCACAATCCTCACCAGCAGCTTTAGAATGTGAACTGAAACTGAATCTAAATCATCAATCTCTTTTCTTTCTGATTCAGCTGATTTCTGAGAGGTTTTTTGACAGTTAGTTTTAGAACCTTAATGTGTGAAAAATACAAAGAGCAAATTAAGAGCTTACTCTATGGTCATATGAGTATTTGCATACTCTTTCTCTCCGAAGAACAGCTTCTTTCTTGATTGGGCAAGAGGCATCTACCTCTTTCTTCAATAAAATGATGTCATCCCACTTTCTCTCACTGTTTGAGTCCATCTGAAAAATATGAATACTATGTTTCAAATTCTAACTGTACAAAGGATAAATAACAGGTAAGTAAAAAGTAGTTGATGCATGTTGCCTGGAAGAGGACTGTCCAGACCTAGGCCTGCATTACAGTCAGAAATTTACCATCTAAAATATAAATCAGTGATTCCTGAATTCACACTGCACAAAAGAAGTTTATAAATGTCATCAAAGTCCTACTGTGAAAATTCCAAATCAAGATCACCGTCTCTGGATTCCATCCCTGCAGCCTTACTTGCTGGCCTGTAAAAGTTCAACAAAATAATATAAATTCAACCTGTTGCAATAAGTAAATCCAATACCGGCTGAACCAAGCAATTTAAAAAAAAAAAGAAGCAGCATATGAGAATACTTTTTAACTGATGGCCTCCTGAAAGGAACCCTATCATCATTAATCACCTATAACTCCAATATATTAGCAAAACACATTATGGATCAAATTTGAAAACCAAAATGTATCAAGAAGATGAAACTGGAAGTTTATTATGTATCACCTGCACAAAATTTTAAAACAGATTAATAAGAAAGAAAGTAAATTCACATAAAGGAGTATAAAAATTTAAAAACAAAAAAATATTTTAAGAGTATGGTAATTGTTCTGAACAGAACTTCAGAGGATGACCGGAGGGAAGCAGTGCGGTTGTGCTCGCGACGGATGACGACGGCGTGTTGGGTGGTGTACCTGCAAACACTCCGACGCTCAAGTCAGTGTGTGTCGAGGTGAGTGAAGAGGTGGTAGAAAAATCATTACCTCGACCGTTCGACGCGGTCTTCTTTAAATATGAGTTGAGGACGGTTACCGATGAGTAACCGTTCCGTGAAACCCGGAAGTCGGCATTAAATTCCTTTAATGCTGAGAACCGTTGGGTCGGCCGCATTGAGGGAAGGCGGAGAGGCGAGCGGAAACGTGGCATCGAGGGAAGGCGGAGAGGTGAGCGGAAATGGGCCTTGAGAACATTGGATCTCCGGATTGGGCCTCGGCCCAGTCCGGAACAGTTGCCCCCAAGTCGCTAGCTCGAATGTCGAGGTGGTGACTTGTTGTTGAAGTTCATTGATGTCGACGTCTGACGTCTTTGTTCGTAAGGAACGGCAAGCGTCGTCGGGTCGTGCTTTGTTTATCAGTTCGTTCGGAACCTTCGTGTTCCACCTCTGCTGAGGCAGTTCTCGACACGAGGCTTGACGTGCTTGTGCAAGGCACAAGGCTTTATCACGAGCTCGTGCACGCGGTCTCGGCACGAGGTCGATCTCTTCATTCATCAGGTGCTTGTGCCAACGCACAAGGCTTTATCACGAGCTCGTGCACGCGGTCTCGGCACGAGGTCGATCACAGGTGCTTGTGCCAACGCACAAGGCTTTATCACGAGCTTGTGCGCGCGGTCTCGGCACGCGGTCGATCTCTTCATTCATCTTCAGCACGAGGTCGATCTCTTCATCAGGTGCTTATGCCAACGCACAAGGCTTTATCACGAGCTCGTGCACGCGGTCTCGGCACGAGGTCGATCTCTTCATTCATCAGGTGCTTGTGCCAACGCACAAGGCTTTATCACGAGCTCGTGCACGCGGTCTCGGCACGAGGTTGATCAGAGGTGCAAGGTTTTGATAGTAAATAAATTCTGATTGCGTATTTCTTCAATCATACTTCACTGCTTCACATTTATGTGTTTAGGATACATTTGTTTCAACTATAATATTTCTTCATCTTTCTTTGCGTTTTTACGTTTCATCGCGACCTGAAGGCCGCAAGCTCCTGCATTCGTCAAGGAGGTCGAGTTCTTCTCGTATACTGACAGTTGTCAATGTTACTCTGGGATTTGTCTTTGGCTTTTGATGCCATCAACTTCTCTTCGTAATTTATAAATTTCTGAGCTCGCTTCAGGAACTCGTTCAGGGTCTTCGGTTTGTCGACACCAACGTCGACGCTTAATAGATTTCCTTCGATCAGGCCTCGCTCTAGCAAGTCTGACTTCATCTCGTCGTGAGCATTTCTTCACCAAAATGGCTTCTTTGTTGAAGCGCTCGACGTAGTCTCCGATAGACTCATCTTTCTTCTGAATTGCGGCGGTCTGCTGTCGACTTAGGTTGGACTTTAGACGCATGAAATGCGCGGAGAACCGGTCGACGAGCTCCCCACGAACCAATGGAATTTTTCTTAAGAGTTTGGAACCAAGACAACGCTGCCTTCTTCAGAGTGAGGGGAAAGATTCTGCACTTCACCGGCCCTTGGGCGTCTCGATAGCCTATGACAGTATCAAAGCAACCAACATGCTCGTCGGGTCGGTGGTGCCGTCGTATGAGTCCAAAGCGGGTGGTTTCAAGATGCTTGAATCGGAATTTCATGATCTCGGATGTAAAGGACCAAAGGCCCGCCGAGTCACTCGTGTCATTGCTCGAGAAGGAGTTGATGAAAGCGGAATGAGCACGGTGGAGTGCTCTATGCACGCAGAGCGGCGTGGAGTCGTGCCCGCGGTGGTGGCGATGAGCAGATCTGAGATTTTAGACTCCTTCGATCTCAGGAGAACGAGACTCGATCTTTTCTGTTTTCGATCTGTGGCAACGCGAGCGGAGAGTTCCTTCTGCTGATTCTCCATTCGATCGAGGCGTTGATTCTGAGCATGCATCTCTTCGGCATGGCTTCGAATGAATTCGTGGAACTCGCGAATGAGGATGGCGGCGGTCTCTGTTCCGGCATCGGTTTGGCGACAACGATCGAACGGCGTCATCGCGTCGATGCGAGCGGAAGGTTATTCCTCTGTCTCATATTCACCGATGAAATTAACAGGTTCATGGTGAGGTGGTTCAAGATCTGCGTCGCATGAGTGGAGCGCTAGTCGCGACCGACGGCGATCCAGTCATCGTCGAGTGAAGAAGGGAGACTTCGACAAAGAAGATGAAATTAGAAACGATTCCCCATAGACGGCACCAATGTTCTGAACAGAACTTCAGAGGATGACCGGAGGGAAGCAGTGCGGTTGTGCTCGCGACGGATGACGACGGCGTGTTGGGTGGTGTACCTGCAAACACTCCGACGCTCAAGTCAGTGTGTGTCGAGGTGAGTGAAGAGGTGGTAGAAAAATCATTACCTCGACCATTCGACGCGGTCTTCTTTAAATATGAGTTGAGGACGGTTACCGATGAGTAACCGTTCCGTGAAACCCGGAAGTCGGCATTAAATTCCTTTAATGCTGAGAACCGTTGGGTCGGCCGCATTGAGGGAAGGCGGAGAGGTGAGCGGAAACGTGGCATCGAGGGAAGGCGGAGAGGTGAGCGGAAATGGGCCTTGAGAACGTTGGATCTCCGGATTAGGCCTCGGCCCAGTCCGGAACAGTAATGAAAACACAGAGAGAATAGGAAGAGGAAATGAAAATGCAGAGGGGATGAGAATAGGAAATGCAGTGGGTATACTCACCAGTTATAACTGCAATTGCTGCATCAGTGCCGCCGCTGGAGATCCACCAAAAGACGACAATGGTTCTGTGAGTTGCTTCCCCCTATTGAAGTCAGTGCATGAAGAGTCAAGGAGAATGACGGCATCAGCCGATGTCGGTGGCTCCTCCTCGACCTCCGATTCCGCCGCCGAGGAGGCCCGAACAGGTGCAGCCGAAGACGACGAACTTTGCGCACTTCTTGAGGCAGAATACGATGGTGGAGCCAGGACTGTTGTCGATTTCGAGAACTGCCGCGAGACTCAATGTTCCGTCATTGCAGCACCTCTTCATTGCCACCATGGTAGTCTCAACGAAAAGAACAAAAAAGAAATTAAGAAAATAAAAAATGAGAGGTGAAGAGGTCAATAAACAGAATAAAGATAAAGAAAACTTACCCGTAATAGATGAATCGGACCAAGCAGCCATGGGTGTGCCTCCACTGCCACAGCAATGCCTCCCTGTCAAAATAGAAAACATAAGAAGAAGAAGAAGAAGAAGAAGAAGAAGAAGAAGAAGAAGAAAAAAATGGAAGCTATCAAATAGAGAGAAGAAATGGAACTGAGAAAGATGGGTTCTGTCAGTGTTGCAGGAAGCAGAAGAAGAAACCAACCCATCATCCAGCTCATTGACAGAAACCCCATGTGGCTGCCGAAATTCTGCCCAATGTGTCCAAGTCTTTATGTTTCATGCAGGAAGCAAAATCGTTTATTGGTTGCCGAATAAATGACCAATCAACGTGCAAGTTGGCAATTGTTGCACCATGATGAAAAGGAAGAAGGAAACGAAGTGTGTGAAAAAGGATTTGCTGTGTGAGAGAAAGGATTTAGGCGGGATAAAAATGCTGGAGGCTTAACTCGCTGTATATTTATAAAAGATCACGACAGCTGGTTCCAGTTGGTGCCTGATATCCATTCTTTTACACAGACATCATCGAAGAAGAAGAAAGAAGAAAAAAAAATGGAAGCTATCAAATAGAGAGAAGAAATGGAACTGAGAAAGATGGGTTCTGTCAGTGTTGCAGGAAGCAGAAGAAGAAACCAACCCATCATCCAGCTCATCGACAGAAACCCCATGTGGCTGCCGAAATTCTGCCCAATGTGTCCAAGTCTTTATGTTTCATGCAGGAAGCAAAATCGTTTATTGGTTGCCGAATAAATGACCAATCAACGTGCAAGTTGGCAATTGTTGCACCATGATGAAAAGGAAGAAGGAAACGAAGTGTGTGAAAAAGGATTTGCTGTGTGAGAGAAAGGATTTAGGCGGGATAAAAATGCTGGAGGCTTAACTCGCTGTATATTTATAAAAGATCACGACAGCTGGTTCCAGTTGGTGCCTGATATCCATTCTTTTACACAGACTTCGACATGTCGACTTGGATCAATATGTCCCAAATGCCTCTTAATAGAAGAATCTGTTGAGAAATGGCAGCAAGGAGCTAATCAATTTGTCTAGCGCACACACTCATATAACAAGGAAGAAAGCTTTTGGATCGATTTCTCTTCAATTGAAACAAACGTACTACATCAGCCTTTTAAAGGCAAACAATGACAACTAAATAATATTATACTATTGAAACCAGTTCCAAACTCACTGCTACCATCAACCACGAGATTGCTAAACATACTCGGCAGCAAAAAAAAAAATCAGCTCCAGCAGTGCGGCTTCTAGAACTACCACAGTATAATATTTCGGCATCCACAATTTTGGTTTGCTGGCTTGATTTAATTCTATCAACAATACAGCTGTGCAGCAGCCTTTCTTGATATAATAATTATTGATACTCTCAATACTCTTCTCAATAATAACTTTCTCTCATCTTTGGACCTTGTTGTCACACCGAGTTGTCTTCTAAATTCTTCAAACATCACACCGTTGAGTCCTTTTTTGAAGACATCCACAATTTGATTATTAGTGTTCACAAATTCCATTCTTATATCTCCCGATAACACTTGGAATTTCTACATGTTTCGTAAAACACCGGGTTCTCTGCCAAACTAAATGCAGACTGATTATCACTATACAAAGCTATAGCATAATCAATTGATTGGTGCAAATTTTTCACAAGTTCTTGTAGCCACGAACTTTCTTGAGCAGACATAGCTGCTGCTCTGTATTCTGGTTTAGTGGTTGATATAATGACACTGCTGGTTGTCCCTTACTACACCATGAAATAGGTCCTAAACCCAAACTAAATACATACCTAGTGGTGGATCGGTGCGTGTCATGATCACCAACATAATCAGCGTCACAGTATTCATAAACCAGGCATACTGCATTTCAAGCTTGTAATACAATCAGTGGTAGTTGTTTGCTTACAAATCTAAAGGCTATCCTGTCCCTCGATCAAAACAAAAAGTTATGACTTAGCAGATAGGATTTTGGGACCATAAAGCCACCGTAAGAGTTATCAGATATAGCATAAAATCTCACCAAAACTACTTGTGGAATAGCTGAATGCTGAGATATAGCAAAAGTCCATTCTGCTAACTGACTTTCAGAAGGCAAACTTCAATACACTTAAAAACAGAGAAAGATGGAGTCAAGAAACTTGAAAAAATTTCATTCTATACAAATTGACTCCACCCAAAGGGGAAAAGGCTTTGTTGTTGTTGTTGTTGTTGCTTTGTATACGTAAATCGAAGCATATTACCAACTAACAAAGATGTGAACTACACCCAAGATGCATGTGTCTTCACATACATAAAATCTCTGCTTAAGCCAATCATCAGTGATATGTTTCATCTACTCGTAAACAAAACCCTCCACACACACTATTAATCAATGCTAAAGAGTTATTCCTGATTTTGTAAATAATACATTTCCTTCCAAGTTTAGTTGACTGAAGTCTTTCAGCTTCTTGATTCAAGTAAATTGAATTGACTTCTTGATGTTTCTCTTTCGTCCAACTATCATCTTCTGTAAGTAGTGTAAAGTTGGTTCTTGCTACCAAACTTGGCAGATACCAGATTATGATGATACATTTTGTTAGTTGGCTCGCTCCCAAACTTTAGCCACGGAGGAGCTCTTAAACTCGATAACTTATCTCCATGTCATCCAGATAACAATCGAACATATAAAGTTGCAATCAATATCTGACATGCTTCAACTAGCTAACTGATCTAATAATGTATCACATAGATTACATAATTACAAGTTATTCCTTAACAGTTTCCATAGATACTGGAAGCAAAAGTTCAGGATAGAAGCAAATTACTCTTTACAAGCAAAATGCATGGAAGCTCCATGTTGTGCCAAAAGATGGACAAAAGCTTCTGCTCGCATACCATTATCATCAAACTCATCATGGAACACATAAATTTCTGCATTACCTGATGCCACTTGTCTGACCAGCTTGGGAAAATGGTGCAACAAAATTAATTTGGGTGAACAAAGTCCAAGGATAAGATAATGAGCAAAATTGATCATATGCAGATTACACTGACCACTTTCTGCTCTAAGGGAGGCACTGCAAAAAAAAAAAAAAAAAATCCCTAGATGTGCATCCTTTTGTGTTATATTAACACATCACTATCTAAAGTGAATTTTGAGTTTAGACTCTGTTCCACTCGAATAAATAGAGTTTTGTTGAATGGATTTGTTTTGAAAACAGTAATAATAAATATCAATTATTTTAATTCTAAAAAAATTTGCCTAAGATGTTCAAAAAATAATAATAATAAAAATAAAAATAAAAATAAAAAATAGAAACGTATGCCTCTTGTCGACTTGAAGCAATTCATAGGAGTAGATCAAATTCCGACAGAAATGAAACTAAAGGATTCAAGACTTAGAAGTTAAATAAGATATTCATATCAAATGTTGGTAGCGCTCATCCGATTACACAGATAAGTGACAAACAGAAGTGCCACTAGATGGCGTGAACTGAAATTACAAAAGAAACATATAAAGTAAAAATCCCGAAATGTTCTAGTATAGCACAATACACCATCAACAGAAACAGCGCCACATTTAACTACAGCCAGAAGTCTGTCCACGCTTTTAACCCCCGTGTTTCTGACACAACCAAAACCAGTTTCACAGCAGGTACATGTTTTGCTGCAAAAGGAATAAAGAATTGGGGTAAGCAGGTAAGCACTAGGAATGATATCATTGTGATTCATTGAAGGTAGATCAAAAACTTGCATGTGACTATTAGCATGAGTTGCATTGCAGAAATTATGATTCCAACTACCAAGCCTTGTCCCATTAAGTGGGTCAAAAAATTTATGAAACCAGTACAAGCAAAATGGCTCTAATCATCTTACCCCCAAAAGAAAATTCAGAATACAAGCAGATCTTGCCAATGACAAATTAAAAAATAAAAAAATCAGATAAACAAGATGTTGTGAAATTCATCAATCTTTGACAATTCATCATAAAGCAGTGGTAGTGGATACGATAAATTTTGTATAACATTCATTCATAAATTTTATATAACATTCATTCATACCACAAGGGTGGGGGAAACTGCATAAAATAGAGTTAAAAAGGGAACAAAATCCTCAAAAGAATTAGTAGCAACGAGGTCGATCACAGGTGCTTGTGCCAACGCACAAGGCTTTATCACGAGCTCGTGCACGCGGTCTCGGCACGAGGTCGATCTCTTCATCAGGTGCTTGTGCCAACGCACAAGGCTTTATCACGCTGTTCCTGTCAAAGTATAGACAATTTGCAACAACTTGATGTAATAAAGTTAGCATTAATTTTTATGCTGAGTAAAGTGCTCGTAGTCGAGTTTTATACTTCCCTGTGAGAGTAGTTGATCTGGCTGTCCAAGCGGCAAGGTTGAGGTCATCAAATAATCAAGGTCAACGACGTAGCCGAGTTTAAAGCCGTCTGAATATTGAAATTGCAGAGGTGGGCCTGGTAGGTCGCCCGAGTACTGGACTGCGTATCCACCTGTTGCAGAGGTGCTTGTGCAAGGCACAAGGCTTTATCACGAGCTCGTGCACGCGGTCTCGGCACGAGGCTCATCATCAGGTAGTTTGTCACGAGCTCAGGTGCTTGTGCAAGGCACAAGGCTTTGTCACGAGCTCGTGCACGCGGTCTCGGCACGAGGTTATGCCCCCTAAGTCGGGTGCTCATATGATGAGGAGCCGACTTGTAAGGAGTCGTTATCCTGCATGTTAGTTATTCCGGACTGGGCCGAGGCCCAATCCGGAGATCCAACGTTTCAGGCCCATATCAGCTCGCTTCTCCGCCTTCCCTCGATGCCACGTTTCCGCTCGCCTCTCCGCCTTCCCTCAACGCGGCCGACCCAACGGTTCTCAGCATTAAAGGAATTTAATGCCGACCGGAGTTTCACGGGCGGTTACTCATCGGAACCATCCTCAACTCATATTTAAAGAAGACCGCGTCGAGCGGTCCGAGGTAATGCTTTTTCTACCACCTCTTTACTCACCTCGACACACATCGACTTGGCGCCGGAGTGTTTGCAGGTACACCACCCAACACGCCGTCGTCATCCGTCGCGAGCACAACCGCACTGCTTCCCTCCGGTCATCCTCTGAAGTTCTGTTCAGAACATTGGCGCCGTCTGTGGGAATCGTTTCTGATTTCATCTTCTTTGTCGAAGTCTCTCTTCTTCACTCGACGATGACTGGGTTGAAGCATCAGGTCGCGACTAGCAGTTCCACTCCTGCGAACGCAGATCTCGAACCACCTCACCATGAACCTGTTAATTTTATCGGTGAGTACGAGGGACAGAGGAATAACCTTCCGCCTCCGCATCAGCATGACGCTGTTCCGATCGTTGCTACTCAAACCGATGCCGGAACAGAGACTGCCGCCGTTCTCATTCGCGAGTTCTGCGAATTCATTTGAAGCCATGCCGAAGCGATGCAGGCTCAGAATCAACGCCTCGATCGAATGGAGAATCAGCAGAAGGAAATCTCCGCTCGCGTTGCCACACAGATCGACAACAGAGAAGATCGTGTTTCTCGTTCTCCTCAGAGATCGAAGGAATCCAAAAATCTCAGGTCTGTTCATCACCACCACCGAGGCACGACTCAACACCGCTCTGGACATAGAGCAAACCGCCGTAACAATTCAGTAGATCGTACTCCACCTCGCCGTCACAGATCTGAGGTCCGTTTGCCTCAAAACGGAAGACATGAGCAAACACTGAGCTCGACAAGCTCACCACCTGCAGAAGAGTGGATTCATGACATGGCTCTCCTTAAAGCCACCACCAAAGATGAGAAGTTGGGCAATGTTTCTCTTACGCAGGAACTAGACACCGATTAAATCAACAAAGTGAAAGCACAACAGCTTCACATTGATTATCTCAGATCTCAGATATCGACCTCGGACGGATTCACCTACAAGCTCTTCAGCTTGGGAGTGAATCCTATCTTCTCGGACCTCGGATCTCAGATATCGGATCTCGACATCTCAGATCCGGTCAGCTTCGAGTGAGCGAATCATATCTTCTCGACATCAACAAAGTCAGATTATCCTCTAAAACACAAGGGTAAAGAGCACGAGTGTATTTGAAAACAAGCCACGTGCGAAGAGCACATGCACTAAAATGACCTCGTGCACGATGGATGTCAAATGACCTCGTGCTGGAGAGCACGTTGGATGTCAAACGACCTCGTGCACGTTGGATGTCGAACAAGCCATGTATAAAAAGCACATGCACTAAAATGATTTCGTGCCGGAGAGCACGTTGGATGTCAAATGAAGTCATACACATTGGATGTAAAACGACCTCGCGCCGAAGAGCACATGCGTTGTCAAATGACCTCGGATCTCAACATCTCGGATCTAGGACCTTGACAGCACAACAGGTTTCTCCCACCAAGCTTTTCAGTTTGGATGAGGACGACAACCTTGGATCTCGACATCTCGGTTCTAGGACCTCGACATCACAGCTCAACCTCTAGACGAGGTATACATTTTCATGTTTTCATGCCTGTTTTTTAAAATTCGAACGACACTTCATGCTATTTCAAGAACTTTGGTTTCTGAACCTAAGCGGCACTCGATGCCAATTAAAGGGATTCGATCCTAAACGCATATCCCCAACACGCCAATTAGATCGGTATGGGGGCAACACTATCAAAACACACGTTTATATCGTGCACATCTTGTATCTTTTGACTAACATGCAGGATAACGACTCCTTACAAGTCGGCTCCACATCATATGAGCACCCGACTTAGGGGCATAGCCTCGCGTCGAGACCGCGTGCACAAGCTCGTGATAAAGCCTTGTGCCTTGCACAAGCACCGAGCTTCGTGACAAACTACGATGATGAGCCTCGTGTCGAGACCGGCGTGCACGAGCTCGCGATAAAGCCTTGTGCCTTGCACAAGCACCTCGCAGATGGATACGCAGCCCAAGATTTCGGCGACCTACCAGGCCCACCGCAATTTCAATATTGACGGCTTTAAACTTCGCCACGTCATTGACCTTGATGATTTGATGACCTCAACCTGGCCGCTTGGACAGCCAGATCAACTACTCCCACAGGGAAGTATAAAACTCGACTACGAGCACTTTACTCAGCATAAAAATTAACGCTAACTTTATTACATCAAGTTGTTGCAAATTGTCTATACTTTGACAGGAGCTGTTGCAAATTCCAAGAACTTGGAACGCGGCAAAGATGAAGCCCTGAGATCGAGCTCGTGATAAAGCCTTGTGCGTTGGCACAAGCACCTGTGATCAACCTCGTGTCGAGAACTGCCTCAGCAGAGGTGGAACACGAAGGTCCCGAACGAACTGATAAACAAAGCACGACCCGACGACGCTTGCCGTTCCTACGAACAAAGACGTCGGACGTCGACATCAATGAACTTCAACAACAAGTCACCACCTCGACATTCGAGCTAGCGACTTGGGGGGCAACTGTTCCGGACTGGGCCGAGGCCCAATCCGGAGATCCAACGCTTCAGGCCCATATCCGCTCGCCTCTCCGCCTTCCCTCGATGCCACGTTTCCGCTCGCCTCTCCGCCTTCCCTCAACGCGGCCGACCCAACGGTTCTCAGCATTAAAGGAATTTAATGCCGACTTCCGGGTTTCACGGAACGGTTACTCATCGGTAACCGTCCTCAACTCATATTTAAAGAAGACCGCGTCGAACGGTCGAGGTAATGATTTTTCTACCACCTCTTTACTCACCTCGACACACACTGACTTGAGCGTCGGAGTGTTTGCAGGTACACCACCCAACACGCCGTCGTCATCCGTCGCGAGCACAACCGCACTGCTTCCCTCCGGTCATCCTCTGAAGTTCTGTTCAGAACATTAGTCAAAAGATACAAGATGTTGTGAATACATGCCTTGACAGGATGGTTTTGATGATTGACAAAAGGGAGCTTTGCAAATAGCCAACCGTGCAAAAAGTGGAAAAGAATACCAAGACGCGTATCAAGAATGATAGTTTCTCAAGTCTTTGGGTTTTGGGTATTTATTTATTTTTATTAAGACTATTTGTAAGTAGTAATAAAAAGCTCTCAATTAAAATAAAATCACACACTCACAAAATGATTTTTATTCTAAAATTGATTTTATGATAATTTTTCTTAAATTATTTTTAGGCACAAAGTATTTTGAAAAATTCTTAAGTTGTGCTCAAAATATTGTTTGGAAAATATTTCAAGATTTCTTTGGAAAATATTCTCCGTGTCGAGCAGTGATATTTTGACATACAAGTCGTGTACCGAGCTGAGGTCGCGTGCCGAACTGTGGGGAGGTCGCGTGCCGAGCTGAGGTCGCGTGCCGAACTGTGGGGAAGTCGCGTGCCGAGCTGAGGTCGCGTGCCGAGCTGTGAGGAGGTCGTGTCTGTGCCGAGCTGTGAAGAGGTCGTATGCCGAGCTGAGGAGGTCGTATGCCGAGCTGGGGAGAGGTCGTATGGAAATACGATGTCGAACTCCAAGTGGTGTCCGAGAATCTTTTCCGTCCCCGTGTTTTCAATTCTTCATAATCAAAACGCAACGGGCAGATTTCCCTTTTAATGCTGCAACGGACAAATTATCCTTTTAATAATCAAAACGCAACGGGCAAATTTTTTAATGCTACACGCTCCTCCATTGCCTATAAAAGCAACAGCACCGGATGTTTTTAAACAATACACTCACTTACTCTTTGTGCCAAAACTCTATCAAATATTCTCCATCACTCACACTT
This sequence comes from Calophaca sinica, assembly GCA_037113605.1. NCBI lineage: Eukaryota > Viridiplantae > Streptophyta > Magnoliopsida > Fabales > Fabaceae > Calophaca > Calophaca sinica. The sequence continues at coordinate 40,244,497 of CM073735.1, read as the reverse complement.
ATTTGAGCACAATTTTTTGAGAGTCTTTTTTATTCTACATAATTTGAGTTGTATTATTTGAGCTTCAATTTGTTATATCTGCACTATTGAGTGTATCTTTCTCATCTCATTTTATTGCGAAAATCATTTCTTTTTGGGTAGGAATCCCAAGGTGTTCATAGAGAGGTGATATCTCTTGAACGTATTGCTCACAGTATAGAGTTGTAAAGGTTTCTAGTGAACCTGATTTAAAAGCTAGTGATTTAGTGAAAATCCCATAGTGCTTTGCTTTGGAGACAGGACGTAGGCCACAGGGGTGTTTGGTGGCCGAACCTGTATAATTTGCTGCGTGCTCTTCTTTGCTCTCTGTCTCTTTATCATTCAAGCACTTTATTTATTTTTGTTCTTTATTTATTTTTCGGTCATTTATTTTCTGTCATTTATTTATTGCAATTTATTCTTCAAGTTATTTATCTTTTCGCAAGTTATTTCTTTCAAGTTTTTTTTTAATTCAGTAATTTATCTGTAATTTTTTTTATAAGCACCGCTATCACAACTCACCCCCCTCTTGTGTTTGAAGTCACTTGGTAACAGATGTGCACGATATAAACGTGTGTTTTGATAGTGTTGCCCTCATACCGATCTAATTGGCGTGTTGGGGATATGCGTTTGGGATTGAATCCCTTTAATTGGCATCGAGTGCCGCTTAGGTTCAGAAACCAAAGTTCTTGAAATAGCATCAAGTGTCGTTCGAGTTTTAAAAAACAGGCATTAAAACATGAAAATGTATACCTCGTCTAGAGGTTGAGCTGTGATGTCGAGGTCCTAGATCGGAGATGTCGAGATCCAAGGTTGTCGTCCTCATCTAAGCCGAAAAGCTTGGTGGGAGAAACTCGGCGGTAAGGCCAAGGTCCTAGATCCGAGATGTCGAGATCCGGGATCCGAGGTTGTCATCCTCATCATCCGTCGTGGTCGCCGAGATCCTAGATCCGAGATGTTGAGATCCGAGGTCATTTGACAACGCACGCGTGCTCTTCGCACGAGATCGCTTTACATCCAATGTGTATGACCGTTTGACATCCAACGTGTTTCTCCCAAGACGAAATCATTTTAGTGCACGTGCTTTCGTGACGCGTGGCTTGTTTTCAAATACACTCGTGCTCTTTACCCTTGTGTTTTAGAGGATAACTGACTTTCTTGATGTCGAGAAGATATGATTCGCCACTGGTCGACCAGATCTAAGATGTCGAGACCCGATATCCGAGATCCGAGGTCCGAGAAGATAGGATTCACTCCCAGTCAAGAGCTTGGAGGTGAATCCGTCCAAGTCGATATCCGAGATCCGAGATAATCATGTGAAGTCGCTTTTGCTTTCACTTTGTTGATTTAATCGATGTCTAGTTCCTGCGTAAGAGAAACATTGCCCAACTTCTCATCTTTGGTGGTGGCTTTAAGGAGAGCCATGTCATGAATCCACTCTTCTGCAGGTGGTGAGCTTGTCGAGCTCAGTGTTTCGAACTAGAGATGTCGAACGTATTGCCGACGATGTGAACTGTGAACTGAAGTCCTTCATGTAAGATTGAACTCGTGACAAATCTACATATGCCGCCTTGCTTGGGTGATGTAGAATGCACTTCGGTGCATCGACTTCGGGTCACTTGCAAGGTGAGCTCGATATGTAGGCCGTGAGTTGATGGATGAGGTCGTTATTCCTTGTGATGTAGAACGATTTCGATGTTCTTCGACCTAATGAAATTAGTTAAGAAATTCGAGAAATTCGAATCTTACCTCGATCATAAGGACATCGTGCGATTGTGATCTCGCTTGCACGCCATCGCCGCGAAGAACTTCGAATTTGAGTCGCTCTTACGCTTCACGACCTTGTTGTCAATAATCGCCAAATCGATGGCGAATTGAATTGAGATTCTAGCAACTCGCCTCTCTTCCGAAATCGTGAAACTTCCGTAAAGCCAATATTTGAGGCTTATTCAAGAAGACATCGTCGCGTCGATGTTGCCGATGACGACGAGGAGTTTAGTCGAGGAATGAACCCGATTTGGATCCGTGAGTAGATCCATAGTGAAAGCTCGATTCAGGAATCAAGGTGAGAGCCAGAAGAAATCGCTGTCTGGAGAGAAGAAGAATGAGATCTCCTTCTTCGATCTTCGTGATCGAGCTTTCCCAAATTTTCCAAGTTTACGACCTAGAAATCGTGAATTTGACGAGATCTTTAACTTTGTGATCTCTCACCGAATCGAAAAACACGCAGGGAGGAGAAAATTTCTTTGTGAATGTTCTCGCCACCGTGAACATGAAAAACGAGCGATTTGTCGTTCCCACAGACGGCGCCAATGTTACGGGCGAACATAAGAGATACCTGAGAAAGTATCGCTTCACGGTGGAAGAATTAGACGGTCACAGTGGTGTTCCGAGCTCCGGTGGAAGACCTTGGTGGTGGTACCTGCAAACACTCCGACGCTCAAGTCAGTGTATGTAAGAGGTGAGTGAAGAGGTGGAAAAATAATCATTACCTCGACCGTTTGACGCGGTCTCTTTAAATATGAGTTGAGGACGGTTACCGATGAGTAACCGTTCCGTGAAACCCGGGAGTCGGAAGTAAATTCCTTTAATGCTGAGAACCGTTGGGTCGGCCGCGTCGATGTGGCATCGAGGGAAGGCAGAGAGGCATGCGGAAATGGGCCTGAAAGCGTTGGATCTTCGGATTGGGCCTTGGCCCAGTCCGGAACAGATATCAATGTGATTCATTGAAGGTAGATCAAAAACTTGCATGTGACTATTAGCATGAGTTGCATTGCAGAAATTATGATTCCAACTACCAAGCCTTGTCCCATTAAGTGGGTCAAAAAATTTATGAAACCAGTACAAGCAAAATGGCTCTAATCATCTTACCCCCAAAAGAAAATTCAGAATACAAGCAGATCTTGCCAATGACAAATTAAAAAATAAAAAAAAATCAGATAAACAAGATGTTGTGAAATTCATTAATCTTTGACAATTCATCATAAAGCAGTGGTAGTGGATAAGATAAATTTTGTATAACATTCATTCATACCACAAGGGTGGGGGAGACTGCATAAAATAGAGTTAAAAAGGGAACAAAATCCTCAAAAGAATTAGTAGCAAGCTGTTCCAAACAAAATGGCTGCAAATACTTTAGCATAATCAAATCCAATTTCAAAAGAGCTACTACAAAGTGTTGCCATTTTAAAGTGGCTAAGAATATTGATTAAGCATAATATAATATTGATGCAAAATTATTACCATGGTGCATGTGTTAGATAGGCTGCTTCATGGAACAAGATTTGACCACAGGCGGCCCCGTGGCGGGTAGCCTCTTCCACACTTGGGCCTGGAAAGTCGTAGCAGAGTTGTTGGAAGGATGGGTAGCATCTTTTGCTTTTGCTTGAAAGGTAATGTAATACATAGTACCAGAAACACTTTTATAGGTTGACTTGACAAGGTCATCAAACACAAAATTTGCACCCTAAATAAGAAAAAGTAGAATAATAAATTCTGCAAGTTCATGAATGAAGAAAAACACACACACACACACACACACACACATATATTGAACCCAACCTGGTTCTCGGTCTCAGCATTGTACTTGTCCAACGCAAGATTGCATAGGCGAATAAGAAGAGGACGAATATCATCGGTTATGGTAAGGGGTCTGACACCGCCACATTTATGTGCTATGGCTGGAGGGCCGATAGCATCGAAGTGCTGTCCAGAACAGATTATTTTAAGATCATCATAATAATAATAATAATAATAATAATAATAATAATAATAAAAGCAGATTAAGTGAAACAAACAAACAAACACAAAACTGAAAGCAAATTAAAAGGAGGCTACGATGTCGATACGTACACTTAGGTTCTTGGAGCGCTCCCTATACTCAGCCATGGCCACTTTTATTTCCTCGTCTAGTCTAATCTGGGCCTTGTTCCTATACACAAAGCGATCACACACATAATAAAAAGGCTCACTGATATCGTCATACATCCTACGGAAGCCACTCTCATCCATATCTTCTACGCGTTTCGATTCCAAAGGCGTCTTCGGTTCCGATTTCAGACGCTTCCCTGGGGCTTCGGCACTTTCCGGTGGCGGTCGGGTGACGCACGGCGAGACGCAATCCATCGACATTCGATTCGGCGAAACGGAAGGAACAACAACCAGAAGTTGCCAATCCACCTCTTCTCTGTAATGCACGGGTAACAGACCCGTGCATACGCACGGGTGAGTAACACATTGTATTCGTTTGGTTCCAAGTCGAAGTTTTCTTCCCAATTGTCGAATCATCTTTTTTTTTTTTATATTCCACATCACCTTGTATTCCTACAGAGGCAAGTCAACGCCGGTTAATACTATTAAGCTCGTTAAATAAATGAACTGAACTTGAGCTAAGCATAGTTCGACTCGTTTGGTTCATGAGCTAGCTCGTTTCTCGTTAAATAAATGAACTGAACTTGAGCTCAGCATAAAGTCGAACACGACGTCACCTCGACATCATTTTTATTATATTCGACGTCACCTTGTTCTCCTCATTGAGCTCGTTAAATAAATGAACTGAACTTGAGCTAAGCACATCTCCTTGTATTCCTCATTGAGCTCGTCAAATAAATGAACTGAGCTCGACTCGTTTGGTTCATGAGCTAGCTCGTTTAGTTCTAAGTCGAACTGAACTTGAGCTCAGCATAAAGTCGAAGTCGACATCACTTTTTTTATATTCGACGTAAGTGTTCTTCACAATTGTCGACATCACTTTTTTTATATTCGACGTCACCTTGTATTCCTCATTGAGCTCGTTAAATAAATGAACTGAACTTGAGCTAAGCATAAAGTCGAAGTGTTCTTCCTAATTGTCGAAGTGTTCTTCCCAACTGAACTTTTTTTATATTTGACATTTAAGCATAGCTCGACTCGTTTAGTTCATGAGCTAGCTTGTTTGGTTCCAAGGCGACATCACTTTGTATTCCTCATTGAGCTCGTTAAATAAATGAACTGAGCTCGACTCGTTTGGTTCATGAGCTAGCTCGTTTGGTTCAAAGTCGAACTGAACTTGAGCTCAGCATAAAGTCGAAGGCGACATCACTTTTTTATAATTGAACTTGAGCTCAGCATAAAGTCGAAGTCGACATCACTTTTTTTCGTTAAATAAATGAACTGAGCTCGACTCGTTTGGTTCGTGAGCTAGCTTGTTTGGTTCCAAGTCGAACTGAACTTGAGTTCAGCATGAAGTCGAACTCGACATCACTTTTTTTTATATTCGACGTAAGTGTTCTTCCCAATTGTCGACATCACTTTTTTTATATTCGACGTCACCTTGTTCTCCTCATTGAGCTCGTTAAATAAATGAACCGAACTGAACTTGATCTCGACTCGTTTTGTTCATGAGCTAGCTCGTTTGGTTCCAAGTCGAACTGAACTTGAGCTCAAAGATAAAGTCGGCGACATCACTTTTTTTATATTCGACGTAAGTGTTCTTCCCAATTGTCGACATCACGTTTTTTATATTCGACGTCACCTTGTTCTCCTCATTGAGCTCGTTAAATAAATGAACTGAACTTGAGCTAAGCACGTCTCCTTGTATTCCTCATTGAGCTCGTTAAATTAATGAACTGAACTTGAGCTCAGCATGAAGTCGAACCCGACGTCACCTCGACATTACTTTTTTCGTTTGGTTCATGAGCTAGCTCGTTTGGTTCCAAGTCGAAATGAACTTGAGCTCAGCATAAAGTCAAAGGCGACATCGCTTTTTTTATAACTGAACTTGAGCTCAGCATAAAGTCGAAGTCGACATCACTTTTTTCCTTTTTTTATATTCGACGTCACCTTGTATTCATCATTGAGCTCAAAGAACTTAAGCTCAAAATTAAGTCGAAGTCGACATCACTTTTTTTCGTTAAATAAATGAACTGAGCTCGACTCGTTTAGTTCATGAGCTAGCTCATTTGGTTCCAAGTCGAACTGAACTTGAGCTCAAAGATAAAGTCGGTTTCAAAGATGAAGTCGAACTCAACATCACTTTTTTTATATTCGACGTAAGTGTTCTTCCCAATTGTCGACATCACTTTTTTTATATTCGACGTCACCTTGTTCTCCTCATTGAGCTCGTTAAATAAATGAACCGAACTGAACTTGAGCTCGACACGTTTGGTTCATGAGCTAGCTCGTTTGGTTCCAAGTCCAAAAAATACAAAGCTAAGAAACAACAACAATAAGAACTACAGATAAAGCATCAATAATAGAACATGACAAATAACATCAGCATCACTTATCTCCCCAATCAGATAGCATCACCAGTATAGCACCTGTTCCGGACTGGGCCGAGGCCCAATCCGAAGATCCACCTTCCAAGCCCAATCTGAAGTTCTGTCCACGCCTCTCCGCCTTCCCTCAACGCGGCCGACCCAACGGTTCTAGGCATTAAAGGAATTTAATGCCGACTTCCGGGTTTCACGGAACGGTTACTCATCGAATGAGTCCTCAACTCATATTTAAAGAAGACCGTCGAGCGGTCGAGGTAATGATTTTTCTACCACCTCTTTACTCACCTCGACACACATCGACTTGAGCGCCGGAGTGTTTGCAGTACACCACCCAACACGCCGCCGTCATCCGTCGCGAGCACAACCGCGACCGCTTCCTCCGGCCATCCTCCTCAAGTTCTGCTCGTAACATTGGCGCCGTCTGTGGGAAATCGTTTCTGATTTCATCTTCTTTGTCGAAGTCTCCCTTCTTCACTCGACGATGACTGGGTTGAAGCATCAGGTCGCGACTAGTAGTTCCACTCCTGCGAACGCAGATCTCGAACCACCTCACCATGAACCTGTTAATTTTATCGGTGAGTACGAGGGATAGAGGAATATCCTTCCGCCTCCGCATCAGCATGACGCCGTTCCGATCGTTGCTACTCAAACCGATGCCGGAACAGAGACCACCACCGTTCTCACTCGCGAGTTCCGCGAATTCATTCGAAGCCATGCCGAAGCGATGCAGGCTCAGAATCAACGCCTCGATCGAATGGAGAATCAGCAGAAGGAACTCTCCGCTCGCGTTGCCACACAGATCGAAAACAGAAAAGATCGAGTCTCTCATTCTCCTCGGAGATCGAAAGAGTCTGAAAGTCTCAGATCTGTTCATCGCCACCACCGTGGCACGACTCCACGCCGCTCTGGGCATAGAGCACTCCGCCGTGCTCATTCTATTTCATCAACTCCTTCTCGGAGCAATGACAAGAGTGACTCGAGCGGGGCCTTTGGTCCTTTTACATCCGAGATCATGAAATTCCCGATTCCGAAGCATCTTCAGAAACCACCCGCTTTTGACTCATACGACGGCACCACCGACCCCGACGAGCATGTTGGTTGCTTTGATACTGTCATGGGCTATCGAGGCGCCTGGGCCGGTGAAGTGCGTAATCTTTCCCTCACTCTAAAGAAAGCGGCGTTGTCTTGGTTCCGGACTCTTAAGAAAAATTCCATCGTTCCTGGATCGAGCTCGTCGACCGGTTCTCGCGCATTTCATCGCGTCTAAAGTCCAACCAGTCGACAAATGACCGGGCCGCATTTCAGCCAGAAGAAAGATGAGTCTATCGGAGACTACGCCGAGCGCTTCAACAAAGAAGCCATTTTGGTGAAGAAATGCTCGACGAGATGAAGTCATTTGCTAGAGCGAGGCACGATCGAAGGAAATCTATTCGGCCGACGTTGGTGTCGACAAACCGAAGACCCTGAACGAGTTCCTGAAGCGAGCTCAGAAATTTATGAATTACGAAGAGAAGTTGATGGCATCAAAAGCCAAAGACAAATCCCCAGAGTAACACTGACAAGCAAAGATGAAGAAATATTATAGTTAAAACAAATGTATCCTAAACACATAAATGTGAAGCAGTGAAGTATGATTGAAGAAATACGCAATCAGCATTTATTTACTATCAAAACCTTGCACCTATGATGGAACCTCGTGTCGTGACCGCGTGCACGAGCTCGTGATAAAGCCTTGTGCGTTGGCACAAGCACCTGTGATCGACTTCGTGCCGAGACCGCGTGCACGAGCTCGTGATAAAGCCTTGTGCGTTGGCACAAGCACCTGATGAAGAGATCGACCTCATGCCGAGACCGCGTGCACGAGCTCGTGATACAGCCTTGTGCGCTTGCACAAGCACCTCTGCAATAGGTGGATACGCAGTCCAAAGACTTCGCGACCTACCAGGCCCACCTCCGCAATTTCAATATTCGTGACGCTTTAAACTCGGCCACGTCGTTGACCTTGATTATTTGATGACCTCAACCTTGCCGCTGGACAGCGGATCAACTACTCACAGGGAAGTATAAAACTCGACTACGAGCACTTTACTCAGCATAAAAATTAATGCTAACTTTATTACATCAAGTTGTTGCAAATTGTCTATACTTTGACAGGAACAGCGTGATAAAGCCTTGTGCGTTGGCACAAGCACTTGATGAATCAAGAGATCGACCTCGTACCGAGACCGTGCGCACGAGCTCGTGATAAAGCCTTGTGCGTTGGCACAAGCACCTGATGAAGAGATCGACCTCGTGCCGAGACCGCGTGCACGAGCTCGTGATAAAGCCTTGTCGACCTCGTGCCGAGACCGTGTGCACGAGCTCGTGACAAAGCCTTGTGCCTTGCACAAGCAATGGCATAAGCACCTGATGAATGAAGAGATCGACCTCGTGCCGAGACCGCGTGCACGAGCTCGTGATAAAGCCTTGTGCGTTGGCACGAGCACCTGATGAAGAGATCGACCTCGTGCCGAGACTGCGTGCACGAGCTCGTGATAAAGCCTTGTGCGTTGGCACGAGCACCTGATGAAGAGATCGACCTCGTGCCGAGACCGCGTGCACGAGCTCGTGACAAAGCCGTGTGCCTTGCACAAGCACATCAAGCCTCGTATCGAGAACTGCCTCAGCAGACGTGGAACACGAAGGTCCCGAACGAACTAATGAACAAGCACGACATGACGACACTTGCAGTTCCTTACGAACAAGGACGTCGAACGTCGACATCAACGAACTTCGACAACAAGTCACCACCTCGACATTCGAGCTAGCGACTTGGGGGGCAACTGTTCCGGACTGGGCCGAGGCCCAATCCGAAGATCCACCTTCCAAGCCCAATCAAGTTCTCGTCCACGCCTCCGCCTTCCTCAACGCGGCCGACCAGCGATTCTCAGCATTAAAGGAATTTAATGCCGACTTCCGGATTTCACGGAACGGTTACTCATCGGTAACCGTCCTCAACTCATATTTAAAGAAGACCGCGTCGAACGATCGAGGTAATGATTTTTCTACCACCTCTTTACTCACCTCGACACACCGACTTGAAGGCCGAGTGTTTGCAGGTACACCACCCAACACGCCGTCGTCATCCGTCGCGAGCACAACCGCACTGCTTCCCTCCGGTCATCCTCTGAAGTTCTGTTCAGAATAGTACCCAAAGTGGAGCCATCTACATTTTCTCAATCTTGATGTTCTTCTTTAACAACTTAATGGGTCGCTGCGTTTCAAGGTCCACGTTGCTCTGCTGGGTTTCACAGTCTTTCTTAAGAGGAGTTATGTCCTCTAAATCCTTGGATAAATCACCACTCTTCCTTTCAATTTTGTTCTGGATAGAACTCCAAAGGATGACTGGAGAGAAGCGGTACGGTGGCGTCAGGTCGGATGACGACGGTGGTGGTGTTGTACCTGCAAACATTCTTGCAAACACTCCGACGCTCAAGTCAGTATGAGTATGAGGTGAATGAAGAGGTGATAAAGATGAAGATTACCTCAATCGTTTGAAGTGACTCTCCTTTTATAGGAGTTGAGGACGGTGAGGGCGGTTCCCGTGGAACCCGGGGTGCCGTCAGATCGTTCTGGGCTTTGTGATGGGATGGGCGGAATGCCGAGGACCGTTGGATCGGCCACGTCGATATGGTCTCGAGGTAAGGCGGTGGGAACCGACGTTGGTAATGGGCTGGATGTGACTCTTCGGATTGGGCCTCGACCCAGTCCGGAACAAATTTCAAGGTCCATGTTGCTTTGCTGTGTTTCAAAGTCTTTCTTAAGAGGAGTTATATCCTCTAAATCCTTGGATAATTCACCACTCTTCCTCCTTTCAACACCAACAACAGCACATGTGAACTTGGGCATAAGGTCCTATCAAACAGCAAATATAGACCGTCAAATAGCATATAGAGACTGTCAAATGTCAAACAGCTTCCTAATCATGTGAAACACCTATAGTATACACAATGAAATGGTACCTCAGCTAGAGTAGTGCATGAAGACGAATTAACAGTCATTGTCTCCTTCTCATTACCCAAATATACACTCTCAGAATTCAAATCCTTATCCTTTGTTGAAACACAAAAAAAATTTGTTTGTCATTAACACATTTAAAATAAAAACCAACTCCAAATATAACACTTATACCTATTATTATACCTCTGCATGAACGAATTTCTGCACAATCTCCAAATCACTACATATTTTCCTGACTCGGAAAGTTTGCTCAAATTTAGAATTGAACTGGTGTTTATATTCAACTTTGAAAAGGAAGCTCTTGTCCACCAATCCTGAAATATCCTTAGGAAAAGTTCCATGGGACCTCTACACCAAAGTGAAAAATTGTTTTAAATTTATGTACAACAGATTATAATAATAAGGTTGAAATATATAATGAACTGTTCCGGACTGGGCCGAGGCCCAATCCGAAGAGTCATACTCCAGCCCATTACCAACGTCGGTTCCCACCGCCTTGCCACGAGATGAAATCGACGTGGCCGATCCAACGGTCCTCGGCATTCCGCCCATCCCATCACAAAGCCCAGAACAATCGACGGCACCCCGGGTTCCACGGGAACCACCCTCACCGACCTTAACTCCTATAAAAGGAGAGTCACTTCAAACGATTGAGGTAAGCTTCATCTTTATCACCTCTTCATTCATCTCATACTCATACTGACTTGAGCGTCGGAGTGTTTGCAGGTACACCACCACCACCGTCGTCATCCGACCTGACGCCACCGTACCGCTTCTCTCCAGTCATCCTTTGGAGTTCTATCCAGAACATTGGCGCCGTCTGTGGGAATCGTTTCTGATTTCATCTTTCTCTGTCGAAGTTTTCCTTCTTCACTCAACGATGACTGGATCTTTCTCTGTCGAAGTTTTCCTTCTTCACTCAACGATGACTGGATCGAAGCGCCAGGTCGTGCACAAGCACCTGATGAAGACGAGCTCGTGGTAAAGCCTTGTGCCTCGTGATAAAGCCTTGTGCGTTTGCACAAGCACCTGACCGACCTCGTGCCGAGACCGCGCGCACGAGCTCGTGATGACAAAGTCTTGTGCGTTTGCATAAGCACCTGATGAAGAGATCGACCTCGTGCCGAGACCGCGTGCACGAGCTCGTGACAAAGCCTTGTGCGTTTGCACAAGCACCCTGACCGACCTCGTGCCGAGACCGCGCGCACGAGCTCGTGATGACAAAGCCTTGTGCATTTGCACAAGCACCTGACCGACCTCGTGCCGAGACCGCGTGCACGAGCTTGTGTTAAAGCCTTGTGCGTTTGCACAAGCACCTGACCGACCTCGTGCCGAGACCGCGTGCACGAGCTCGTGTTAAAGCCTTGTGCGTTTGCACAAGCACCTTGACCGACCTCGTGCCGAGACCGCGCGCACGAGCTCGTGATGACAAAGCCTTGTGCGTTTACACAAGCACCTGACCGACCTCGTGCCGAGACCGCGTGCACGAGCTCGTGATGACAAAGCCTTGTGCGTTTGCACAAGCACCTGACCGACCTCGTGCGCACGAGCTCGTGATGACAAAGCCTTGTGCGTTTGTACAAGCACCCTGACCGACCTCGTGCCGAGACCGCGCGCACGAGCTCGTGATGACAAAGTCGTGATGACAAAGCCTTGTGCGTTTGCACAAGCACCTGATGAAGAGACCGACCTCGTGCCGAGAGCACCTGATGAAGAGATCGACCTCGTGCACGAGCTCGTGACAAAACCTTGCACAAACACGACATGACGACGCTTACAGTTCCTTACGGACAAGGACGTTGAGCGTCGATATCAACGGACTTCGACAAAAAAGTCACCACCTCGACATTCGAGCTAGCGACTTGGGGGGCAACTGTTCCGGACTGGGCCGAGGCCCAATCCGAAGAGTCATACTCCAGCCCATTACCAACGTCGGTTCCCACCGCCTTGCCACGAGACGAAATCGACGTGGCCGATCCAACGGTCCCCAGATTACGCCCATCCCATCACAAAGCCCAGAACGACCGACGGCACCGGGTTCCATGGGAACCGCCCTCACCGACCTTAACTCCTATAAAAGGAGAGTCACTTCAAACGATTGAGGTAAGCTTCATCTTTATCACCTCTTCATTCACCTCATACTCATACTGACTTGAGCGTCGGAGTGTTTGCAGGAATGTTTGCAGGTACACCACCACCACCGTCGTCATCCGACCTGACGCCACCGTACCGCTTCTCTCCAGTCATCCTTTGGAGTTCTATCCAGAACATGAACCACAGAGACAAACCTTGTCATGGGACTCATACATATCTGCACATGATTTGTTGAAAAGAAGTTTTGCCTCACGATCTGTTATGGACCGGTCCCGAGCCGAGTCCTAGTATGCTCGTCGACCAGGTGCAGATCAGCTCGGTTCCTGCCTACCCGAGCTCGACGAATTGCCACCGACCTGAGACGCGCCAGACCCGACTTCCAGTACGATTTCCCCGATGATAACGTCGAGCTGGGGTAGGGGCGAGCTAACTCAGGTCTCGTGAATCTTCTAGAACGAGGCGTGCCTAAGGTAACACTTGGGGCCGATGTCGATCACGTAGCCGGCACGTAACGAGCTTGGCAGGAGCGAAATATCAGGAAGAGATCAGCTAATTCCCGAATTGTCAGGGAGGGATTACCGCGCGCAGAAATCGGATCGGAGGTTTCCTTCCTTCCAAGCAACTCCACTATATAAAGGGGGCTAGACCCCCCAGGTTTGATACGCTCTACTTACCCTAAACCCTAATACATCCTGCACCGCTTCTCCTCCAAATCCCTATCTAACTTAGGCATCGGAGTGTTTTTGCAGGTACCACCCCCAGGTCGTCGGACCCTGAAAGAGAAAGCACCCAACCCCGAGGAGGAGGAGAACCCCGCCAATTCCGGCATCAACACCTACCAATTCCAGCATCAACATTGACGCCCACCGTGGGGCCCGGTAAAACTAACCCAGGCCTCAAGAAAACCCCTAGCTGGATGGCGCGCACTAGGAGCACAGCGAATCACAGATCGCCACCACGAAGTCATCACTCGGCCGGCCCGAACGAACACCCACCACCAAACCCCGCTTTGGAGCTTCTCAAGGTGGAAAACGAGGAGCTAAGACGCCAGATCGCGAAAGCCCGCGATCGCGAGGAAAGACAAGGCCACGAGACACCCTCGCGAACTAGAAGAGATAGCCAGGACACGTCCAGGTCGAACGCATCCAGCGCCACGGAGAGCCCAAGGCGAGAGGGTCACATCCGGCAGGCGCCACAGCGAGAGAACCGACCCTCCGAAATCGGGCTAACCTTGCTCCCCTTTGACGAGAGGGTTATGGCCGATCTGGTCCCGAGGCGGTTCCAAATCCCCAACATGGATGCTTACGAGGGTAAGACCGACCCCGAAGAGCACATTACCTCCTTCAACGCGCGGATGCTACTGATCGACGCATCCGAGGGCTTGAAATGTCGGACCTTTCCCTGCACCCTGAAGGGACCGGCCATGATGTGGTTCTCTAACCTCCCACAACGCTCCGTCCACTCATTCAGGCAACTCGCCGAGCAATTCGTGGCCAGGTTCACCACGAGCCGAGCCTTCCAGAAAAACTCCACTTACCTGGTCGGACTCAAACAGAGGTCGGACGAGACGCCGGTTCTTCATGTAGCGCTTTCAACAACGAAACGGCTCAAATCGTAAATCTCAAGACCGATGTGGCGCCCACGCCATAGTGTCAAGACTAAAACCGGTCCGCTTCTCGGACTCCTCCTCGCCGACTGCAGGATCTTTGACGAGCCGAGACGCCGAGCGATGGGGTATATCAACATGGAAGAGGTTCTTTGCCGCCAAAAGGGAAACCCAGAATCGGCAAGACAGGAGTAGGGATCCGCCCCGAGAGAAGGCAGATAGAAGGAACGAGCGCCGAGGGCGGCAAGACTACGGAGGACGGTTCACTCCCTTGACCGTGGGTAGGGACCGAGTCCTGAAGGAGGCCTACACGGGCAACCTCATAACCTTGCCCCCTCGGAAGGACTCCCCACCAGATGCGGATCGCCAGAGATACTGCGAATACCACCGGATCTACGGGCACACCACCAATGAATGTCAAGCGCTGAAGATAAAAATTGAAAAACTCATACAGGAAGGACATTTAGCGAGGTACGTGGACAAAGGGAATGGGGCAACCCCCAGGGAGAACGAAACAAATCGTAGAAGATCCCGTTCACCCGAGCGCAGGCGCAACCGATCGCCGGCTCGGAGAGGGCGAGAAAGACGTTCACCCGCCCGTCAACGCAGGAAGGGTCGAGACGAAGGTACCCCCTCACTCAATTTAATTGCAGGTGGTTTTGCAGGTGGGGGCGAATCTAGCAACGGTCGGAGGAGGCATCTGAGATCCGTCAACAGCTCGACGTCAACAGCGGCCCCGCCCGAGGCCTTACCAACCATAACCTTCTCGGAGAGGGATTATCAGGGAATAGATCGCCGCCAAGACGACCCAATGGTGATCACAGTGCACCTCGCTGGATTTAACGTCAGGAGAGTGCTCGTTGACCAAGGAAGCTCGACAGACGTGATCTACAAAGAAGCCTTCGACCGACTCAAGTTACCGAGCTCGATTATCAGGCCCTATCGAGGTACGTTAGTCGGTTTTTCAGGTGCTAAAGCTCGGGTGACTGGGTACTTCGACGTCTTGCTCACCTTCAAAGCGGACGTCGGGGTCAAGACGATCGAAGCCCACCTCCTGGTGGTAGAAGCCGATTCAACCGCGGACACCGCCTACAATATGATAATCGGCAGAACTGTCATCAATGCGATCGGCGCCATTGTCTCCACCCCCCATTTGGCGATGAAGTTCCCCCTATCCGATGGGCAGATTTCTACGATACACGCCGACCAGAAGGAAGCGAGACAGTGTTATGTCAACAGCCTAAGGGATGACAGGAGAAGAGGTCAGCCCAAGTCGAACTGCATGATTGAGCTCGACCAGGGGAGAGTGATTTCCGGCGTGCGGTCGATGACATCAAAGAGATCGAAGTAAGAGGACCGGGCAAGAGCATACGAATTGGGACGCAACTGCCCCCGCAGAGCGAGCAGTCCCTGACGAAGGTCCTGCTCGACAACGCGGATCTGTTTGCATGGGGCCCAGAGGACATGCCCGGAATAGACCTCAGAGTGGCCTGCCACAAGCTAGCCATAGAGCACGGCGCTCGCCCCGTTGCTCAGCGCAAAAGAAGACTCGCAGGGGAAAAGAAGCAGGCAGCCAGAGAAGAGACATCAAAGCTCTTGAAAGCCGGGTTTATCAAGGAAATCAAGTACCCAACTTGGCTTTCCAACGTCGTACTGGTCAAGAAGAGCAACGGTAAGTGGAGGATGTGCACGGACTTCACCGACCTAAACAAAGTCTGCCCTAAAGATCCATACCCTCTTCCTAGCATCGATGCTCTGGTGGACGGCACGTCGGGGTACCAGGTGCTCAGTTTCATGGACGCGTACTCCGGGTACAATCAGATCAAGATGCACCCGCTCGACGCACCAAAGACGGCTTTCATGACGGAGACCTCCAACTTCTACAGCGTCACTATGCCCTTTGGTCTGAAGAACGCGGGGTCAACTTACCAGAGGATGATGGATGAGGTCTTCGCCAAGCAGATCGGGAAGACGATCGAGGTGTATATGGACGACATGGTGGTCAAAACCTCCAGCTTCGAGGCACACTACCGGGACCTCCAGGAAGTATTTGACATTATGAGAAAATATGACATCAGGCTAAACCCCGAGAAGTGCTCGTTCGGGGTGCTCGGAGGCAAATTCCTGGGGTTCATGATCACCCACAGAGGCATTGAGGCCAACCCCGACAAGTGCCGAGCAGTGTTGGAAATGCGCAGCCCGAGCTCTATCAAGGAAGTGCAAAGACTCGCTGGTCGTATCGCGGCCCTTTCCAGGTTCGTAATTCGTTCCGCTGACAAATCGCTTCCCTTCTACCAGGTACTCAGGAAACCGACCCGGTTCGAATGGACCGACGACTGTGAAACGGCTTTCCAAAAGCTCAAGGAGTTTCTGGCGTCACCACCGGTCCTTACACGGCCCACCAAAGGAGCCCCTCTCCTCCTCTACCTGGCGGCCACCGACACCTCGATCAGCTCGGCCTTAATAGAAGAGAGAGAAGCCGAGCAGCGCCGCTTTGCCGTGAGCAAAGTCCTCCACGGGGCGGAGCTAAGGTACCAGAAGGTGGAGCGGCGCTTGATAGTGACCTCCGCGAGGAGATTGAGGCCTTACTTTCAAGCGCACACGGTGGTAATCAAAACGGACTACCCAATCAAAAGGATCCTGCAGAAGCCCGAACTCTCAGGGCGAATGGTGGCATGGTCGGTAGAACTCTCCGAATTCCAAATCAGGTATGAGCCCAGAGGACCCATCAAATCACAAGTTTTAGCTGACTTTATTGCAGAGCTAACACCGACCCCTGAGGTCGAGTACTGGACGCTATATGTGGACGGCTCCTCCAATTCCAAAGGCAGCGGAGCAGGAATCATCGTTGAAAGCCCTGCTGGAATCAGCGTCGAACAGGCACTCAGGTTCCTATTCAAAGCTAGCAACAACCAAGCCGAGTATGAGGCTTTATTACTCGGTCTCAAGCTCGCATGGGAGCTGGGAGCCCAGACGCTCCGAATCAAGAGCGACTCCCAACTGATGATCAACCAGGTCAAGGGCGAGTACCAGTGTCGAGACGACATACTTGTCCAGTTCGCTCAGAAAGTCATTGCCATGATTCAGAACTTCCAAGAGGTCCAACTCGAGCACATCCCTCGAGAACAAAACAACAAGGCATCTGGCGGCAAAATTGGCTAGTATGAAGACCGAGGGACAGCTCCATACGGTGGTCGCCCAAACTTTAGAGGCACCAAGCATCGCGACAATTGAAACTACGCGATGATCGGCTGAGTTCTTGGATGAAAACCATCGTCGAGCACTTGAACCAGGGAAGATTGCCCGAACACCAGGAAGAATCACGCAGGTCCAATCACCGCGACACTACACTCTAATCGGAGACGGACTTTACAGAGAGGTTTCTCGCAGCCGCTACTCACTGCGTAGAAAAGTCGATTCGAGTACGTCATGAGAGAACTACATGAGGGTATTTACGGGAACCATCGCGAACTAGGACCCTGGCGGCTAAAATCCTACGAGCCAGGCTACTCTTGGCCGACGCCAGGTCGGATTGCCTAGAATACGTAAGGAAGTGCGACAAGTGCCGAGAGATTCGCCAAACGAGACAATCTTCCACCGGAAGTCTGCAGACGGAGTCGCCGCCTCGCCTTTCAATACCTGGGGGCTTGACATACTTGGCCCCTTTCCCCTCGCACCGGGCCAACTCAAGTTCATCATAGTCACCATAGACTACTTCTCCAAGTGGATAGTGGCGTGTCCGCTGGCGACCATCACTTCCGAGAGGTCAAAAATTTGTCCGAAAAGCCTGGTTTGCCGCCATGGCCTGCCCCACACCATCATCACAGATAACGGCACACAGTTCACCAGCACAGCGTTCAAAGACTTCTGCAAAGGCCTGGGAATCCGACTCGTTCGCCTCCGTCGAGCATCCACAGACCAATGGTCAGGTCGAGGCCGCAAACAGGATTATCCTCAATGGCCTCCGCAAGCGGATGGAAAGGACCAAGGGCGACTGGGCGGATGAACTCTGCGGGGTACTGTGGGCATACCACACCACCCCCCAGTCGGCTACAAATGAAACACCTTTCCGGCTAACGTATGGGATGAAGGCCATGGTGCCAGTAGAGCTCGGTTCCACATCAGCGAGAAGAGAACACGCTCAGGCACTGACGCCAGAGGAAGCAAGAGTCGAGCTCGATCTCCTAGAAGAAACTCGGGAACTTGCCCGTGTGCAAAACTTTGCAACTAAACAGCGCGTCGCCAAGCACTACAACTCCAGAGTCCGACCAATAACTTTCAAGGTAGGAGACCTGGTCCTCTGGAAAGTCAAACTGGCCATAAAAGATGTAAGGCAGGGCAAATCAGGGCCGACATGGGAAGGGCCATACCGCATCAGATCAGAACACCTACACGGCGCATATGGGCTAGAAGAATTATCCGGAAAGGCAATACCGAGGACCTGGAATGCCACGCACCTCAAGCTCTACTTTAGTTAGACAATTGTAAATGGATGACGTACTCTTTCCTTTGCAAACCCTTTTTCCCACTGGGTTTTTGGTTTGGAAAGGTTTTAACGAGGGGCATCCTTCTTTCCCTTTCTTCCCCATTTAATATAAGTCAATCCCCATTGCATTCAGGGTGTTTTAACTAAGTCATCGAGCCCCAAGCTCGGAAGGTCTTGACCGAGCAACAGACCCCTGTGGTCCTAAACCTCGACCCCTGTGGTCCTAAACCCAAGTCAGCATAAAGGCTTGGTGGGCTCATCCGCAGCTCGACCCCTGTGGTCCTAAACCCAAGTCAGCATAAAGGCTTGGTGGGCTCGTTCGCAGCTCGACCCCTGTGGTCCTAAACCTCGACCCCTGTGGTCCTAAACCCAAGTCAGCATAAAGGCTTGGTGGGCTCATCCGCAGCTCGACCCCTGTGGTCCTAAACCCAAGTCAGCATAAAGGCTTGGTGGGCTCGTTCGCAGCTCGACCCCTGTGGTCCTAAACCCAAGTCAACATAAAGGCTTGGTGGGCTCGTTCGCAGCTCGACCCCTGTGGTCCTAAACCTCGACCCCTGTGGTCCTAAACCCAAGTCAGCATAAAGGCTTGGTGGGCTCATCCGCAGCTCGACCCCTGTGGTCCTAAACCCAAGTCAGCATAAAGGCTTGGTGGGCTCGTTCGCAGCTCGACCCCTGTGGTCCTAAACCTCGACCCCTGTGGTCCTAAACCCAAGTCAGCATAAAGACTTGGTATGCTCATCCGTAAAAACTGCGGCCCCAAACTCGCCCGCAGCTCGAGGCTCGGAACGTCTTGCTCGACCCAAACGATACGTTCAGTCTCAAACCCAGGTTAGCATAAAAACCTGGTAGCCCCGTTAAAAGATCCGAGGCTCGCTATCTGACCTAAAGGTTTCGCAAGGAAACTAATACTCGGCCTAGGTCGGTACGCGGAGATATTGTCTCAACTTCAGTTGACACAACGACCATGACCGACCGTCCTGGAGAAACAACGAGGATGCTGGAATAAGTGCAGCAGCGACGCAGTTAAATAATCGGGGGCTTACGTCCCCTTGTAAAGATAGGAAATAAGGTTAATGCCTGACACATGTAGCACATGAACCAAGGAAGACTACGCGATCAGTCGAGGTCCAGTACCTCTCACCAGCTCAGACCTCAGAAATCAGACAAACAAGCTTCTGGGACATACCCCCGACCTTGGTGACTCGACTCGGATACCGACCCAAGGACATTGGATAGACCCTCCGCCCTTTCGTGCGAAGAGTCTAGGGGGCTTGTGTTATGGACCGGTCCCGAGCCGAGTCCTAGTATGCTCGCCGACCAGGTGCAGATCAGCTCGGTTCCTGCCTACCCGAGCTCGACGAATTGCCACCGACCTGAGACGCGCCAGACCCGACTTCCAGTACGATTTCCCCGATGATAACGTCGAGCTGGGGAAGGGGCGAGCTAACTCAGGTCTCGTGAACCTTCTAGAACGAGGCGTGCCTAAGGTAACACTTGGGGCCGATGTCGATCACGTAGCCGGCACGTAACGAGCTTGGCAGGAGCGAAATATCAGGAAGAGATCAGCTAATTCCCGAATTGTCAGGGAGGGATTACCGCGCGCAGAAATCGGATCGGAGGTTTCCTTCCTTCCAAGCAACTCCACTATATAAAGGGGGCTAGACCCCCCAGGTTTGATACGCTCTACTTACCCTAAACCCTAATACATCCTGCGCCGCTTCTCCTCCAAATCCCTATCTAACTTAGGCATCGGAGTGTTTTTGCAGGTACCACCCCCAGGTCGTCGGACCCTGAAAGAGAAAGCACCCAACCCCGAGGAGGAGGAGAACCCCGCCAATTCCGGCATCAACACCTACCAATTCCAGCATCAACACGATCAAACACCACAAAGGTTGCAGAAACCGGTCAGAAACCGGTCTATTTTGTAAGCAAAGCACTTCAGGGCCCAGAGCTGAGATACCAGAAGATCGAAAAAGTCGCGCTCGCGCTGGTAGTCGCAGCTCGATGCCTAAGACAATACTTTTTGGCACATCCCATTATGGTTCGAACTGACCAACCAATCAAACAGATTCTACACAGGCCTGACCTGGCAGGGCGTATGATCAAGTGGTCGGTCGAGTTGTCCGAATTCGGAGTTACTTTCGAGCCGAGACAAACTATCAAAGCCCAGTGATTGGCGGATTTCATTGCCGAGATGACTCATGGGGCTACAGAACCATGTCCCAGATGGACGGTCCATGTCGACGGATCGTCGAATTCCAAAGGCAGTGGCGCTGGCTTATTGCTCGAGAACGACGACGGGCTGATTGTCGAGTTTTCATTGGGATTCTCCTTTCCCACCTCCAACAACCAGCAGTAGTACGGCGTGTTTAGCCGGCCTCACATCGCTCGAGACTTCGCCAAGAGGTAAAACTCAAAACTGATTCTCAGCTAGTTGTGTCCCAGATTGGTGGAGAATACCAGGCTAAAGATCCACTTCTTCAAAAATACCTCGCCCTGGTAAAAAAGAAAATGAGCGACTTCTCCTCAGTTGAGATCGTACACGTCCCGAGAGAACAAAACACCGTGAGTCGACATTTTGTCCAAACTCGCCAGTACGAGAAGCTCTGGAAACAACAGATCGGTGATACAAGAAACACTGGCCAAGCCTAGCATTACTGCAGTGGTTGATGCCACTTATGATGAAGCACTGAGAAAAGTGCCGAAATTCTGCTTTGCAATTTCCCAGGCAAGTGTCGAGGATTTGCCCGATGAGCCCGACAGTTGGATGACACCCATTCAAGAGTTTATTCAACTTAGTCAACTACCTGATGATGAGAAGGAGGCTGCCAAAATCCGAAAGAAAGCATCTTCATACTCCATGATCGACGGTATCTTATATCGAAGAGGGTTCTCCACCCCCTGTTGAAATGCCTCGACGATACACGAGCGCAATATGCACTTGCTGAAGTGCATGAAGGCATATGTGGGCAACACCTTGGAGGACGTTCCTTGGCAAAGAAAATCCTCCGCGCAGGATACTATTGGCCAACTACGAATGCGGACGCAACATCGTTCGTCAAGAAATGCGACAAATGCCAGAGACATGGCGATTCACGCTTAGCTCCTCCTCTGAGTTAACATCTCGACATCACCATGGCCCTTTGCCTGGTGGGGATTGATATACTTGGACCTTTTCCAACGGCTCCGGACGGTGAAGTACCTGGCCGCTATGTAGATTACTTTACCAAGTGGGTTGAGGCAGAGCCCCTGGCAAAGATAACTGCAAAGAACTTGATTAAGTTCTTCAAAAGATATATTCTGACGAGGTTCGGGATTCCCAGGGTGGTCGTCACTGACAACAGAACACAATTCGCAGATCACGGATTCCGAAAGACTATGGAAGACCTCGACATCAAACAGCACTTCACCTCGGTAGAACACCCTGCATTTAACGGTCAAGCTGAGGCCGCGAACAGGGTTATTTTACGAGGTCTGAAACGAAGGTTAGACGAGGCCAAGGGCAACTGGGCAGAAGAGCTTCCCCGAGTGCTTTGGGCGTATCGGACCACTCCACATTCAACGACAGGAGAATCCCCTTCTCGTCTCACTTATGGGACTGAGGCAGTTATTCCTGTCGAGATTGGGGAACTTAGTTAGAGAACCTCACATCCCCAGAGTAGCATTGACAACTGTCAGAGTGTACGAGAAGAACTTGACCTCCTTGACGAATGCAGGGAACTCGCGGCACTTGGCGAGGTCGCAGTGAAACAGAAGATCGCAGCAAGATACAACCAAAGTGTTGTACCCAGAGAATTCATGCCTGGAGATCTAGTTCTTCGACGAGCTGATGTTGGCCTGAAGAACGCCCCACAAGGGAAACTTGCGCCCAATTGGGAAGGCCCGTACAGAATCGTCGTAAAGACTGGTACCGGCGCCTACACCCTCGAGACACTACAAGGACAGCAAATTCCAAGAACTTGGAATGCGGCAAAAATGAAGAAATATTATAGTTGAAACAAATGTATCCTAAACACATAAATGTGAAGCAATAAAGTATGATTGAAGAAAACAAAACACTGTTATCGAGCCTCGTGCCGAGACCGCGTGCACGAGCCCGCGACTAAGCCTTGTGCGTTTGCACAAGCACCCGTGATCGACCTCGTGCCGAGAACGCGTGCACGAGTTCGTGATAAAGCCTTGTGCCTTGCACAAGCACGTCAAGCCTTGTGCGTTTGCACAAGCACCTGATGAAGAGATCGACCTCATGCCGAGACCGCGTGCACGAGCTCGTGATAAAGCCTTGTGCGTTTGCACAAGCACCTGATGAAGACATCGACCTCGTGCCGAGACCGCGGGCACGAGCTCGTGATAAAGCCTTGTACGTTTGCACAAGCACCTGACCGACCTCGTGCCGAGACCGCGTGCACGAGCTCGTGATAAAGCTTTGTGCGTTTGCACAAGCACCTGATGGAGAGATCGACCTCGTGCCGAGACCGCGTGCACGAGCTCATGACAAAGCCTTGTGCGTTTGCACAAGCACCTGACCGACCTCGTGCCGAGACCGCGTGCACGAGCTCGTGATAAAGCCTTGTGCGTTTGCACAAGCACCTGACCGACCTCGTGCCGAGACCGCGTGCACGAGCTCGTGATAAAGCCTTGTGCGTTTGCACAAGCACCTGATGAAGAGATCGACCTCGTGCCGAGACCGCGTGCAGGAGCTCGTAATAAAGCCTTGTGCGTTTGACACAAGCACCCTGACCGGCCTCGTGCCGAGACCGCGTGCACGAGCTCGTGACTAAGCCATCAAGCCTCGTGTCATGAACTACCTTAGCAGACGTGGAACACGAAGGTTCCGAACAAACTAATGAACATGCACGACATGACGACGCTTGCAGTTCCTTGCAGACAAGGACATCAACGAACTTCGACAACAAGTCACCACCTCGACATTCGAGCTAGCGACTTGGGGGGCAACTGTTCCGGACTGGGCCGAGGCCCAATCCGAAGATTCACACTTCAGGCCCATTTCCGAGTCGGTTCCCTCCGCCTTGCCTCGAGACCATATCGACGTGGCCAATCCAACGGTTCTCGGCATTCCGTCCAGCTCATCACAGGTCGGCAACGATCTAACGGTACCCCGGGTTCCACGGGAACCGTCATTCATCAACCGTCATTCATCGGTAACCGTCCCCAGCTCCTATAAAAGGAGACTCACTTCAAACGATTGAAAAAATTATTATTCATCTTATCACCTCTTCAATTACCTCTTCATACACTGACTTGAGCGTTGGAGTGTTTGCAGGTACACCACCACCACGCGCCGTCGTCATCCGACCTGACGCTGCCGTATCGCTTCTCTCCGGTCATCCTCTAAAGTTCTGTCCAGAACAAAAGGCAACGCATGTTCTGCAGACTTTGAGATAAACCTCGTCAGGGATGCGAGCATTCCAGTGAGCTGCTGGATGTTTTTCTTCGACGATGGTTGCTGCATCTCTGTGACAGCTCGACATTTGTCGGGGTTGGCCTCGATTCCCCTCTCGGTTAGATAAAAACCTAGAAATTTCCCAGCTCGTACTCCGAAAGTGCACTTTTCGGGATTGAGCCTCATATTATGTCCTCGTATTTCAGCAAAGACTTCTCTAAGATCGACGACGTGGTCGATTTCCCTCATCGTTTTTACTATCATATCATCCATATATACCTCCAGCATTCTACCGATTTGGTTGGCAAAGACTTTATTCATCATGCGCTGATATGTCGCTCCAGCGTTCTTGAGGCCAAAAGGCATCACGTTATAGCAGTAATTGCTTTTATCGGTCATGAACGCGGTTTTTTCTTGATCAGCATGGTGCATCGGAATCTGGTTGTAACCAGAGTATGCATCCATGAAAGACAACAACTGAAAACCGGAGGAATTATCGACGAGTTTGTCGATATTAGGGAGGGGGTAGGCGTCTTTGGGACATGCCTTGTTAAGATCAGTGTAATCAACACACATGCGCCATTTTCCATTAGATTTTTTAACTAATACAACATTTGATAGCCAAGTAGTATATTTGACCTCCCTAATGAATTCAGCCTTTATCAGGTTTTCAACAGCTTTGGCTGCGGCTTCAGCTTTTTCAGGAGCTTGCTTACGGCGACTCTGAGCCACCCAAATGAGCCTTGGGGTCGAGGCGAGTTGGTGGCAAGCGATATCGAGAAATACGGCATGTCGCCAGCAGTCCAAGCGAAGAGTGCGCATTGGACTTGAGCACTCTGTTAGTTGCAATTTGACCTGTTCAGGAGGTCGGCACCAAGCTTCACCGTCTTCCCGTGGTCTTCTCTAGCTGAACTCGGATGAACTCTCCATCTGCACCGCCTTTTAATTTTTCTTTGGAGCTCGCGGGCTGGGGGTCGTTCTCGGTATTTCATCTTCGATCTCAATCCTGGCGTCAAAATCGGTGAGATTGACCTCTGCAGCAGCTTTTGCAGGGTCGGGTTTCTTGGTCGACAGGAGTTGCTTTTCTTCTCTTGGCTCGTCGGCCTTTAAAGATAAAAGATAGCATCTCCTCGCAGCTTCTTGATCCGCTGCGATGGTGACGACTTTGTGCTCGTTATCATGGAAGCGCATTTTCAAGTGGACTGTCGAGGTTACAGCTCCGAGTTCACCCAGCGTCGGGCGTCCGACGATGCAGTTGTAAACGGACTTGCATGGTAATACAATAAACTGGACCTTCACAGTTTTGGAGATTGGTTGTTCTCCAAAAGTCACCATCAACTCCACATAGCCCAACGACTTTGTCTTCGAACCGTTGAACCCAGTCAGATCAGACCCCGGGTATGGTACGAGATCTTTTTCCGGAAGTTTCAAGGTTTTGAATAACTCGTGGAACATGATATCCGCCGAGCTCCCCTGGTCTATCAAGATTCTTCTGACGTCAAAGTTAGCCATATAGGCTTTCACCAACAGGGGAATCAAGTAGTTCGGCCTTTCATTCACCAAGTCTTCATCTGAAAAGGCTAGGGGTGGTCTTCCCTTATACCGGCTTGATGAAGAGAAAACAGTAGAAA
Source organism: Calophaca sinica (assembly GCA_037113605.1). Lineage (NCBI taxonomy): Eukaryota > Viridiplantae > Streptophyta > Magnoliopsida > Fabales > Fabaceae > Calophaca > Calophaca sinica. The sequence continues at coordinate 40,219,002 of CM073735.1, read as the reverse complement.
CGGTCATTGCTTCTCTCAACTTCTCTTCCGGACTGGGCCAAGGCCCAATCCGAAGATCCAACGCTTTCAGGCCCATTTCCGCATGCCTCTCTGCCTTCCCTCGATGCCACATCGACGCGGCCGACCCAACGGTTCTCAGCATTAAAGGAATTTACTTCCGACTCCCGGGTTTCACGGAACGGTTACTCATCGGTAACCGTCCTCAACTCATATTTAAAGAGACCGCGTCAAACGGTCGAGGTAATGATTATTTTTCCACCTCTTTACTCACCTCTTACACACACTGACTTGAGCGTCGGAGTGTTTGCAGGTACCACCACCAAGGTCTTCCACCGGAGCTCGGAACACCACTGTGACCGTCTAATTCTTCCACCGTGAAGCGATACTTTCTCAGGTATCTCTTATGTTCGTCCAGAACATTGGCACCGTCTGTGGGAACGACAAATCGCTCTCATTTTTTTTCATGTTCACGGTGGCGAGAACATTCACAAAGAAATTTTCTCCTCCCGGTTGCGTGTTTTTCGATTCCGGTGAGAGATCACAAAGTTAAAGATCTGGTCAAATTCACGATTTCTAGGTCAGAAACTTGGAAAATTTGGGGGAAAGCTCTCGATCACGAAGATCGAAGAAGGAGATCTCATTCTTCTTCTCTCCAGACAGGAAATTTCTTTCTGGCTCTCACCTTGATTCCTGAATCAGAGCTTTCACTATGGATCTACTCACAGATCCAAATCGGGTTCATTCCCTCCTGACTAAACTCCTCGTCGTCATCGGCAACATCGACGCGACGATGTCTTACTGAATAAGCCTCAAATATTGGCTTTCTGGAAGTTTCACGATTTCGAGAAAGAGAGGCAGAGTTGCTAGAATCTCAATTCCGAATTCTTGCCATCGATTTGGCAGTTATTGACAACAAGGTCGTGAAGCAGAAGAGCGACTCAAATTCGAGTTCTTCCGCAGCAGTAGCGTGCAAGCGAGATCACAATCGCACGATGTCCTTATGACTGAGGTAAGATTCGAATTTCTCAAATTTCTTAACTAATTTCATTAGGTCGAAGAACATCGAAATCGTTCTACATCACAAGGGAATAACGACCTCATCCATCAACTCACGGCCTACATATCGAGCTCACCTTGCAAGTGACCCGAAGTCGATGCACCAAGTGCATTCTACATCACCAAGCAAGAGGCGGCATATGTAGATTTGTCACGAGTTCAATCTTACATGAAGGACTTGAGTTCCACAGTTCACATAAATCGGCAATACGTTCGACATCTCTAGTTCGAAACACTGAGCTCGACAAGCTCACCACCTGCAGAAGAGTGGATTCATGACATGGCTCTCCTTAAAGCCACCACCAAATATGAGAAGTTGGGCAATGTTTCTCTTACGCAGGAACTAGACACCGATTAAATCAACAAAGTGAAAGCAAAACAGCTTCACATGATTATCTCGGATCTCAGATATCGACCTCGGATGGATTCACCTCCAAGCTCTTCAGCTTGGGAGTGAATCCTATCTTCTCGGACCTCGGATCTCAGATATCGGATCTCGACATCTCAGATCTGGTCAGCTTCGAGTGAGCGAATCATATCTTCTCGACATCAGCAAAGTCAGATTATCCTCTAAAACACAAGGGTAAAGAGCACGAGTGTATTTGAAAACAAGCCACGTGCGAAAAGCACGTGCACTAAAATGATTTCGTGCCGGAGAGCACGTTGGATGTCAAACGAAGTCATACACATTGGATGTAAAACGACCTCGTGCCGAAGAGCACGTGCGTTGTCAAATGACCTCGGATCTCAACATCTCGGATCTAGGATCTCGACGACACGACAGATGATGAGGATGACAACCTCGGATCCCGGATCTCGACATCTCGGATCTAGGACCTTGACAGCACAGCAGGTTTCTCCCACCAAGCTTTTCAGCTTAGATGAGGACGACAACCTTGGATCTCGACATCTCCGATCTAGGACCTCGACATCACAGCTCAACCTCTAGACGAGGTATACATTTTCATGTTTTAATGCCTGTTTTTTAAAACTCGAACGACACTTGATGCTATTTCAAGAACTTTGGTTTCTGAACCTAAGCGGCACTCGATGCCAATTAAAGGGATTCAATCCCAAACGCATATCCCCAACACGCCAATTAGATCGGTATGGGGGCAACACTATCAAAACACACGTTTATATCGTGCACATCTTGTATCTTTTGACTAACATGCAGGATAACGACTCCTTACAAGTCGGCTCCTCATCATATGAGCACCCGACTTAGGGGGCATAACCTCGTGCCGAGACCGCGTGCACGAGCTCGTGACAAAGCCTTGTGCCTTGCACAAGCACCTGAGCTCGTGACAAACTACCTGATGATGAGCCTCGTGCCGAGACCGCGTGCACGAGCTCGTGATAAAGCCTTGTGCCTTGCACAAGCACCTCTGCAACAGGTGGATACGCAGTCCAGTACTCGGGCGACCTACCAGGCCCACCTCTGCAATTTCAATATTCAGACGGCTTTAAACTCGGCTACGTCGTTGACCTTGATTATTTGATGACCTCAACCTTGCCGCTTGGACATCCAGATCAACTACTCTCACAGGGAAGTGTAAAACTCGACTACGAGCACTTACTCAGCATAAAAATTAATGCTAACTTTATTACATCAAGTTGTTGCAAATTGTCTATACTTTGACAGGAACAGCGTGATAAAGCCTTGTGCGTTGGCACAAGCACCTGATGAAGAGATCGACCTCGTGCCGAGACCGCGTGCACGAGCTCGTGATAAAGCCTTGTGCGTTGGCACAAGCACCTGTGATCGACCTCGTGCACGAGCTCGTGATAAAGCCTTGTGCGTTGGCACAAGCACCTGATGAAGAGATCGACCTCGTGCCGAGACCGCGTGCACGAGCTCGTGATAAAGCCTTGTGCGTTGGCACAAGCACCTGATGAAGAAATCGACCTCGTGCCGAGACCGCGTGCACGAGCTCGTGATAAAGCCTTGTGCGTTGGCACAAGCACCTGATGAATGAAGAGATCGACCTCGTGCGACACCGCGTGCACGAGCTCGTGATAAAGCCTTGTGCGTTGGCACAAGCACCTGATGAAGAGATCGACCTCGTGCCGAGACCGCGTGCACGAGCTCGTGATAAAGCCTTGTGCGTTGGCACAAGCACCGATGAATGAAGAGATCGACCTCGTCGAGACCGCGCGTGCACGAGCTCGTGATAAAGCCTTGCGCGTTGGCACAAGCACTGTGAAGATCGACCGCGTCGAGACCGCGCACGCAGCTCGTGATAAAGCCTTGTGCGCTGGGCACAAGCACCTGATGAATGAAGAGATCGACCTCGCGTCGAGACCGCGCGTGCACGAGCTCGTGATAAAGCCTTGTGCCTTGCACAAGCACCGATGAAGAGATCGACCTCGTCGAGACCGCGCGTGCACGAGCTCGTGATAAAGCCTTGTGCGCGCCTTGGCACAAGCACCTGGATCGACCTCGCGCCGAGACCGCGCGTGCACGAGCTCGTGATAAAGCCTTGTCGCGTTGGCACAAGCACCTGATGAATGAAGAGATCGACCTCGTGCCGAGACCGCGTGCACGAGCTCGTGACAAAGCCTTGTGCCTTGCACAAGCACCTGATGAAGAGATCGACCTCGTGCCGAGACCGCGTGCACGAGCTCGTGATAATGCCTTGTGCCTTGCACAAGCACCTGTGATCGACCTCGCGCCGAGACCGCGTGCACGAGCTCGTGATAAAGCCTTGTCGACCTCGTGCCGAGACCACGTGCAGGCTTCGTGACAAAGCCTTGTGCCTTGCACAAGCACGTCAAGCCTCGTGTCGAGAACTGCCTCAGCAGAGGTGGGACACGAAGGTCCCGACCGGACGAATAAACAAAGCACGGCCCGACGATGCTTGCGGTTCATTTAACAAAGACGTCGAACGTCGACATCAATGAACTTCAACAACAAGTCACCACCTCGACATTCGAGCTAGCGACTTGGGGGGCTACTATTCCGGACTGGGCCAAGGCCCAATCCGAAGATCCAACGCTTTCAGGCCCATTTCCGCATGCCTCTCTGCCTTCCCTCGATGCCACATCGACGCGGCCGACCCAACGGTTCTCAGCATTAAAGGAATTTACTTCCGACTCCCGGGTTTCACGGAACGGTTACTCATCGGTAACCGTCCTCAACTCATATTTAAAGAGACCGCGTCAAACAGTCGAGGTAATGATTATTTTTCCACCTCTTTACTCACCTCTTACACACACTGACTTGAGCGTCGGAGTGTTTGCAGGTACCACCACCAAGGTCTTCCACCGGAGCTCGGAACACCACTGTGACCGTCTAATTCTTCCACCGTGAAGCGATACTTTCTCAGGTATCTCTTATGTTCGTCCAGAACAACTTCCGTTTTGCCGAATTGATGCTCGCCCCCTCCTTATCGGAGAATCCTCCGGAAATGACCATGGCGACAGGAGGAGGACGAGATTTCTCTTCGGATGCACGAGCTGCTCCTTCGCGTTGCGTCACAGAAGTTGATTCTTTCTTTTGAGGTCGAGGTGATCTAGATCTAGACCTTCTATCCCCGGATCTTGGTTTTCCTTTCACGTATCTAGTCAACTTCCCTTTCTTGATTAGTTGTTCTATGACGTCCTTCAGGTGAAAGCATTCATCAGTCTCGTGCCCAACACACTTGTGGAAGTGGCAGTATTTCGATTTATCAGCGTTCAGCTTCTCTTTTCCCCTCTGGGGAAATCTGACTCCGGCATCGCGGAATTCGGTGTTCACGCACTCATTCAGTATGCGCTTGGGTGTAGTGTTCAAAGGGGTATATTCGTCATACCACTTTGGACCACGGCGTTCCTTCTCCTTACGCGACTTGTCTTCGCGTTGTCCATCAGCTTTCTCCTGGGTCTTACCTTTAGTTCTCGATGTCATCAACTTTTCTTCATAATTCATATGTTTCTGAGCTCGCTTCAGGAACTCGTTCAGGGTCCTCGGTCGGTCGACACCAATGTCGACGCTAAATAAACTTCCTTCGATCAGGCCTTGCTCTAACAAGTACAGCTTCATCTCGTCGAGCATTTCTTTACCAGAATGGCCTCTTTGTTGAAACGCCCGACGTAGTCTCACGATAGACTCATCTTTCTCTCTTGAATTGCCGCCAGAGCCATTGTCGACTTAGGTTGGACTTTAGACGCCTTGATGAAATGTGCGGAGAATCGGCTAACGAGCTCGATCCAGGAACCAATGGAATTTTTCCTAAGAGTGCGGAACCAAGACAGTACGCCTTTCTTCAGAGTGAGGGGAAGATTCGCACTTCACCGGCCGGGCGCCTCGATAGCCCATGACAAAGATCAAAGCAACCAACATGTTCGGGGTCGGTGGTGCCGTCGTATGAGTCCAAAGCGGGTGGTTTCTGAAGATGCTTCGGAATCGGGAATTTCATGACTTTGGACGTAAAAGGACCAAAAGCCTTGTACGAGTCACCTGTGTCATCGCTCTGAGAAGGAGTTGATGAAACAGAGCGAGCACGGAGGCGGTGAGAGGTGTGCCCAGAAGATTTGACTTGCCGCCTAGATGCTGAGGCGGCTCTTCTAGGAGGAGTGTCACTACTCGCGGTGGTATCTTCGCGACGGGACGCGCGCGTCGGGGAGTGGCGATGGCACGGCGGAGTACGATCCACCGAACGGTTATTTTGGTGTGCTCTATCCACAGAGTGATGCGGAGTCGTGCCACGGTGGTGGCGATGAACAGATCTGAGATTTTCAGACTCCTTCGACCTCTGAGTAGAACGAGAAACATGATCTTCTCTGTTTTCGACCTGTGTGGCAATGCGAACGGGGATTTCCTTCTGCTGATTCTCCATTCGATCGAGGCGTTGATTCTGAGCGTGCATTGCTTCAGCATGGCTCCGAATGAATTCACGGAATTCGCGGATCGGAACGGCGTCATTCTGATGGGGAGGTGGAAGGTTACTCCTCTGTCTCTCGTGTTCCACGACAAAATTAACAGGTTCGTGGTGAGGTGGTTCCGCCGGAGCTATCGGCGGATTCGGTGGTTCAAGATCTGCGTTCGCACGAGTGGAACTGCGAGTCGCGACCTGGTGCTTCGATCCAGTCATCGTCTCGACAAGTGTCGAGCAAAGATGTCGAGCAAAGAAAAATGAAATCAGAAATGATTCCCACAGACGGCGCCAATGTTCTGGACAGAACTTTAGAGGATGACCGGAGAGAAGCGATACGGCAGCGTCAATTGAAGAGGTGATAAGATGAATAATAAATTTTTTCAATCGTTTGAAGTGAGTCTCCTTTTATAGGAGCTGGGGACGGTTACCGATGAATGACGGTTGATGAATAGCGGTTCCGTGGAACGAGAATGCGATTAGATCGTTCTTGGAGCTGTGATGAGTGGGCGGAATGTCGAAGCAGATTGGATTGGCCACGTCGATATGGTCTCGAGGCAAGGCGGAGGGAACCGACTCGGAAATGGGCCTGAAGTGTGAATCTTCGGATTGGGCCTCGGCCCAGTCCGGAACAGATACGTTCTTAATTATTTTTAAAAAACAAATAAAAAAACTATCAAATGAATTGGATAATAGAATTCAATTAGTGAACCCAGATGAACTTCACAAATAGAAATAAAAACTTACGAAATACAAAATGAGCTAGCTTTGCACCTTCAAGCTTTGATTGTTGAACAATGAAGAAAAATACAATGCAAGAATTATTATATCAACCCTTGATAGTTTTTAAAGTTAAAATATACTCCAAGGAAGCTGTTAGGAAGATCAACTCGACTATACTGATGATTAAGTATGCTAACATTCCCAAATTACTGATTATCAACTCGACTACACCTCAAGTCATCAACTCGAATCACAAAGTTGGTGCCGAGCTGCCGAAGTTGGTCCTTTCAGCATAACCCAACCTCCAATGCTCTCCCAGGATTCGAGAGAAGCGCGATGCGATCGGGGTGACCGTGAAACCGGAGTGGAGGATCCCATTGTCGAGGTGGTTCTCGGGAGTGGAGGCCTTGAAACGATGTCGTCAAAGTTGGTGCCGAATCGAGCCGGGTTGGTCCGTCCGAACAAGCTAAGGTGAAAAATCTCACCATTCCGGTGCGGCGGTGGGCCAGCGCGCCACGGTGGCTTTGGCGAATGTGCTCGGTGAGAAGAAGAAGAAGGATTATTCACGGGTGAGCATTCCGTGGCGGAGGTCTCGGCGATGGCTCGATTGTGGTTCGCGATCGGGTTTTGTTGCGGACTCGTAAGAGACCTCGTTAACCGAATTTGTTTCTTCGATGGTGGTTCACCGTCATCAGCCTTCTTCCTCTTCCTCCTTCAAACTCCAATGTAATCCCACCGGAAGCATCGCCGCGGTCGGCTCCACCAAAGAACGACCACGAATCGCGTCCTCGTCGCGAGATGCCGATCCGTCGCCCGGTGTTCTATAGGAAGGAGGAGGAGAGGATCGATGAGATGGAGGAGATGGAGGAGCAAATACAGAGGGAGTGAGAGAGACATGCTAAAGGAGTGAGAGAGAGAGGGTTGTGGCCAGAAAAACGTGTTTTTGAATTTGAATTTTGAAGTCGGATGGCAGGAGCGTTTTGTCGTGACGCATTTGTACGTTGTGTGTTTGGTGGTGACATTTGTGGCAAATTTTTTTGTGTTTGTGAAGTGTGTTGTGGAAGGGAATGGTTAGTTGATTGACACCTGTCAAAATGTTACTCAAACAATGACTTGTATATGTATTGTTTATAGATGTAACTTTTGGAGTTTGGGCTGCTCTTACTTTCTTTCGGTCTCGGACCCTAACAAACCCAAAATAGGTCAGCTTTGCTTTCCTCTTTTTTAGCTTGGCCATATTATTCACACCCCCAACCTGTTTCCCACACCCCCACATTTATGTCATTTGACCAAAATATTTTGATTAATGTGATATGATATTTATTTAAAATATTTTGATTTCATGTCGGATAAATAAGGAAACACGCGATTGATAATATAATTTTTCGTAATGGTATGCAATTGAGAAAATACGTTTCCTTTTAATATTAATAATACAAAATATTTTAAAAAATATATATTATTAGAAGAGTAAATACCTAAATATAGTTGTTGAAAATCATCGTGTTCCTGTTATTTTTTGTATTTTTATCGAGATGCAATATTAGTTCAAAAACTTATTTCTCCGTGCATCGCACAGTTCACTAACTGGTTAATGGGTTATTCTGACATTAGTGGTTAACTGATATTACTGCTTAATGTAGTATTGAAAGTGGCTAATACAATGTTGAAATCGGTTAATGGGTGCAAGTGCAACCTGTTGATATAAGTGGTTAACAGAATTGATATTAGTGATTAATACAGTATTAAAAGTGGTTAATGAGTGTAATTTGACAAATTAGCATCAAAGTAGTACATTAAACAGTTATTGAACTACATTAACTACTAACATGAACTGTATTAACCACTGTGTTAATCAGTAATATCAATTTGGTTAATCAAGTATCATTATCATTACAGTATTATAAGTGGTTAATGCATTACAAATAAGTGGTTAATTCAGTTCACTAACTGGTTAATGAGTTATTCTGATACCACAAATTATACCCATTAACTATTTTCAATACTGTATTAACCACTTATATTAACTTTGTTAACCGCATGTGATTCACAACTTTAATAACTTTTTCACCAAATAATATTTTTTCAAAAAAAGGTGCAAAGAGACGGTGTCGCAGTGCGTGTCGCAAAAAGTAATGTACAAAAATCATTTTCTACATACATTTGTGTGTGAATAAGTTGTTCCGTAGTCTATTTTGTCTTTATCCAGCAACGGGGGGTTGGAGCAGTGCTATGCTGATGCTCAAAATCTCAAAAAGATGCAACCTTGAAGGCTCTGTGTGTGAATAAGTTGTTCCGTAGTCTATTTTGTCCTTATCTAGATGTTTTGTCGGAGAACGGGGCTGATGCTCAAAATCTCAAAAAGATGCAACCTTGAAGGCTACTATAATCAAATGAGCTATCCATTTTTGTGGGTTTTTATTGGTGGTGTGAGTTGCTTCTAAGCAGTGGAATATTCAGAGAAATTACAGTATTTAGTTTCCATATACTCCCTCCATTCCCAAACTAGTACTGATATTTTAGCTATTTGTTTTTTTGTTACAAAATTATTGATGTTTTAGAAGTTGAATGTTTAATTAATGCTTTCTTTTTCAACTATACCCTTAGTAGGAAGAGAAAACTTAGAAACTGGTAATACAATGACAAACATTAATAGATTAAATAGAAATACAAACACTAATAGATTAAATAGAAATATTTTATCTAAATATATTAATTTATTACTGACAATTACGAATTTACTCCTACTCAAATTTTATAAGGAGTATATTAGTAATTTACACCTTAGATTTGGATAAAAAAACTCAAATATCTCTTTTAACCAAACTACTTAAACGAATGGATATTATTGTAGCTTGATTTTTCTTAATTTGGTCTCTAAATTATCACCCTCTCTCCTATTTAGTCTCTAACGTATGTAAAAATATTAAAAGGTCCCTAATATTTTTCTCCATATATCAATTTAGTCCCTCAGTTAACCCGATTTTTCAATTGTTAAGTGCCAAGTAAGCAATTTTTTCTCTCCTAAGTGTATTCAAAATAGTCCCTAATGTTTCTATTTAATAGGTATTTTAGGGACTTTAAAGATCAAATAGATGTATTTATTTTGTCCTTCTTGTAAGGAACGATAAGATATATTTTAGAGACTTGATGGACTATTTAATATTTATTTAAGGGACTTTGAGGACTAAGTAGGCATATTTGTTTGATCAAGGACTGATATGTTGTATTTTAGAGATACTATGGATTATTTTGAATACACTTAAGAGATAGAAAATTAACAACTTGTAAAGGGGTTAAGGGGGCGTTTGTTACAGCTTTTTTTAGAATAAAATCATTTTTTTTATGTTAAAAATCATTTTTTTAATTTTAATTGTGTTTGTTTCAGATTTTTTAAAAAATGATTTTTTTAAAAAAATGATTTTTAGGTTAAAAATGAAAAGCTGAAAAAAGTAGCTTCTCATTCATAAGAGTTGAAAAAAATGATTTTTATAATCCTAAACAAACACAAATTAACTTCAGATTTTTTTAAAATCTATAAAAAATAATCTCAGATTATTTTAAAACATAATCACTTTTTTTAAGCCGTAACAAACGGGCCCTAAGTTAACTAGGGGACTAAATTGATGGATAGAAAAAAATATTAAGGACCTTTAAGTATTTTTACCTACGTTAAAGAACAAGTAGGAGAGAGAATAATACTTTAAGGAGCCAGGGTTAAAGTAACATTTTTCAACTACTTTTTTTCCAAACCCGCTTTTTTCAATTGTTACAATGCTGTAACGTTCCATTCAAAAAAATAATGCTGTAACTTTTTATATGACATTTAAACTTAATTGGGGCGTGTTCAATACTGTGATATTCTATTTTTGGTGTGATACTGTGATGCTTTTAATAGTATAAAAAATGGGTTTAATGCTGTCAAAAGAAACGGGTTTAAAATAACAATCGAAAAATATTTGTCAAAAAAAAAATAATCGAAAAAAACGATTACTTTTTTATCATTTGAGGAAACTAATTAATAAAACTGTTTTATTAAGTTTTTTCATAAAGATTTTTATTAGCATATTTTCTACTATAAGTATTTTATATTATAAAAAATTTGCTTTAAATTTTTTTTGGGTACTCATTTGCTTTAGAAATATTAAATAAACGATTTCGTATAAAAAAGAGTATTAATACCTTGCTGAGTGTCCAGTTGGACATTTTTTTTTTTTGGTACTCCCACTTATTTTGACGGTTTCATTAATCGTGAGGGGAGAGATAAAGTAAATTACATTAATGCCCATTGATCTAATTAGTTTTTTTTAAAAAGAAAGTGTTGGGTTTTAGTCAAAATGAAATAGGTGTAGAATGGTGATATTCATTCTAATCTGTTTGGTCGCGTGACGCGCCGCGCGCGCGTCCTAAAGTGCAGAATTTGATTTTCTTGCGCCGAAATATCCGTGGGCTTTTCTTAACCTATAGATGATTCCCCAAACTCATATCATTGAATTAGAAATTATGTCTAGGCATGAGAACCCTTAGAAATGGTCTTTTTATATTGAAAGATTATGCTCTTAGTATGGTAAGGTTAAGTATTCTTGTTTGGGATCCAAATACAAGGTTTGAAATCCCAAAAGATACGTTTATAATACTTACTAAGATTTAGTTAAGTTGATACGTAGAAATAGTTTCTATGGTTTGAATGCTTGCATGTCTTAATAAAGTATGCTTGAAGTGTTACCTTCTGGTATAGTATACATGTTAGATTGATGTTGACGTTAGTATCTCTTCAGAGATAAGTTTTTCATACGTAGCACACTACGTATGACTGGAAACAACGGTAAAATATTTTAATTAAAGTCTATATTACTGAGTTTTATAACTCACTATGTTTGGGGCGTTGTTTTCAGGTACGAGCTTATTGGAAAAAGTCTTAGAACATGAGGTCGTGCTCGGTTTTGCTTTCATGTGAAGCCTCATTGTTACCGGATCACAAGTCACGTTTATAGGTCTTCATTATAAGCCAAGTATAGAATTGGTTGATATGTATTGTAATTTAAATTAAGCAACTATGTATTCATGTAAAGATGTTTAGAAGGCAGATGCAAACTCTGATGGTTAAAAGGATTTCGTATTATATCGAATTATACTTTTGTATTGAGTAAAGTCTTTACAGTGTTAAAGTGGAAAAAAAAATTTACCACCTTCCTTTAATCTCTTTTTAGTCCCTAAGTAATGCTCTAATTAGAGTCAGGGTGTTACATTGATAAATACCGCTTTTGGTCCCTGTAATTTGAGGAAAATCTGGTTTTAATCCCTGTAAAAAATTTTATTTAGATTTTATCCCTATAATTTAAGATTCTTCCACATTAGTCCCTGCCGTCAAATTTATATTAAAAATGTTGAGTTTTTGTCCCTATAATTTTAAAATTCTTCCACTTTTTGTCCTTGTAATTTAAATATTCTTCCACTTTTTGTCCCTCCCATCGTAATTTTTTAATAGAGATTTGATGGCAGGGACTAAAAGTGAAAGAATCTTAAATTACAAGGTTAAACTATAAATAAAATATTTTACAGGAACTAAAACTGAATTTTGCTCAAATTACAAGGACCAAAAACCGTATTTACCCTTCTAAAAATTAAGTGAGGGTAGGTTATCAATTCCCTTTATTATTTATTAATCTGTGTGTATTATACTTTTTTTTCCAACTGAATATGCATTATCCTTAAACAATGAAAAAATATTTAAATATTACACGACCCTTAAAATTTTAGCCTAAAATCTACCACAATTTTTCGTAATAATTGTTCGTAATGGAACTTGTTCTGGACAGAACTTTAGAGGATGACCGGAGAGAAGCGATACGGCAGCGTCAGGTCGGATGACAACGGCGCGTGGTGGTGGCGTACCTGCAAACACTCCAACGCTCAAGTCAGTGTATGAAGAGGTAATTGAAGAGGTGATAAGATGAATAATAATCTTTTCAATCGTTTGAAGTGAGTCTCCTTTTATAGGAGCTGGGGACGGTTACCGATGAATGACGGTTCCCGTGGAACCCGGGGTACCGTTAGATCGTTGCCGACCTGTGATGAGCTGGACGGAATGCCGAGAACCGTTGGATTGGCCACGTCGATATGGTCTCGAGGCAAGGCGGAGGGAACCGACTCGGATATGGGCCTGAAGTGTGAATCTTCGGATTGGGCCTCGCCCGATCCGAACTGATTGCCCCCAAGTCGCTAGCTCGAATGTCGAGGTGGTGACTTGTTGTCGAAGTTCGTTGATGTCCTTGTCTGCAAGGAACTGCAAGCGTCGTCATGTCGTGTTTGTTCATTAGTTCGTTCGGAACCTTCATGTTCCACGTCTGCTGAGGTAGTTCACGACACGAGGCTTGATGGCTTTGTCACGAGCTCGTGCACGCGGTCTCGGCACGAGGTCGGTCAGGGTGCTTGTGCAAACGTACAAGGCTTTGTCACGAGCTCGTGCACGCGGTCTCGGCACGAGGTCGGTCAGGTGCTTGTGCAAACGCACAAGGCTTTGTCACGAGCTCGTGCACGCGGTCTCGGCTCGAGGTCGGTCAGGTGCTTGTGCAAACGCACAAGGCTTTATCACGAGCTCGTGCACGCGGTCTCGGCACGAGGTCGGTCAGGTGCTTGTGCAAACGCACAAGGCTTTATCACGAGCTCGTGCACGCGGTCTCGGTACGAGGTCGATCTCTTCATCAGGTGCTTGTGCAAACGCACAAGGCTTTGTCACGAGCTCGTGCACGCGGTCTCGGCACGAGGTCGGTCAGGTGCTTGTGCAAACGCACAAGGCTTTATCACGAGCTCGTGCACGCGGTCTCGGCACGAGGTCGATCTCTTCATCATGTGCTTGCGCAAATGCACAAGGCTTTATCACGAGCTCGTGCACGCGGTCTCGACACGAGGTCGGTCTCTTCATCAGGTGCTTGTGCAAACGCATAAGGCTTTGTCACGAGCTCGTGCACGCGGTCTCGGCACGAGGTCGGTCTCTTCATCAGGTGCTTGTGCAAACGCACAAGGCTTTGTCACGAGCTCGTGCACGCGGTCTCGGCACGAGGTCGGTCAGGTGCTTGTGCAAACGCACAAGGCTTTGTCACGAGCTCGTGCACGCGGTCTCGGCACGAGGTCGGTCAGGTGCTTGTGCAAACGCACAAGGCTTTGTCACGAGCTCGTGCACGCGGTCTCGGCACGAGGTCGGTCAGGTGCTTGTGCAAACACACAAGGCTTTGTCACGAGCTCGTGCACGCGGTCTCGGCACGAGGTCGGTCTCTTCATCAGGTGCTTGTGCAAACGCACAAGGCTTTATCACGAGCTCGTGCACGCGGTCTCGGTACGAGGTCGGTCTCTTCATCAGGTGCTTGTGCAAACGCACAAGGCTTTGTCACGAGCTCGTGCACGCGGTCTCGGCACGAGGTCGGTCAGGTGCTTGTGCAAATGCACAAGGCTTTATCACGAGCTCGTGCACGCGGTCTCGGCACGAGGTCGATCTCTACATCAGGTGCTTGTGCAAACGCACAAGGCTTTGTCACGAGCTCGTGCACGCGGTCTCGGCACGAGGTCGGTCAGGTGCTTGTGCAAACGCACAAGGCTTTATCACGAGCTCGTGCACGCGGTCTCGACACGAGGTCGGTCTCTTCATCAGGTGCTTGTGCAAACGCACAAGGCTTTGTCACGAGCTCGTGCACGCAGTCTCGGCACGAGGTCGGTCAGGTGTTTGTGCAAACGCACAAGGCTTTGTCACGAGCTCGTGCACGCGGTCTCGGCACGAGGTCGATCTCTTCATCAGGTGCTTGTGCAAACGCACAAGGCTTTGTCACGAGCTCGTGCACGCGGTCTCGGCACGAGGTCGATCTCTTCATCAGGTGCTTGTGCAAACGCACAAGGCTTTATCACGAGCTCGCACGCGCGGTCTCAGACGAGGCTCGAGCTTACCATGCCTTTATGCTGACCTGGGGTCTTCGGGACCACGGGGGTCGAGCTGCGAGTGAGGTTCTTCCGATGCTGGGTGCCGAGCTCCATGGCGGGCTCGACCTTTGGTTTTGGGGCACTGTCCCTGTCAAAGTATAGACAATTTGCAACAACTTGATGTAATAAAGTTAGCATTAATTTTTATGCTGAGTAAAGTGCTCGTAGTCGAGTTTTATACTTCCCTGTGAGAGTAGTTGATCTGGCTGTCCAAGCGGCAAGGTTGAGGTCATCAAATAATCAAGGTCAACGACGTAGCCGAGTTTAAAGCCGTCTGAATATTGAAATTGCAGAGGTGGGCCTGGTAGGTCGCCCGAGTACTGGACTGCGTATCCACCTGTTGCAGAGGTGCTTGTGCAAGGCACAAGGCTTTATCACGAGCTCGTGCACGCGGTCTCGGCACGAGGCTCATCATCAGGTAGTTTGTCACGAGCTCGTGCACGCGGTCTCGGCACGAGGCTCGATCACATCTTTGCCGCGTTCCAAGTTTTTGGAATTTGCTGTCCTTGTAGTGTCTCGAGGGTGTAGGCGCCTTTACGACGATTCTGTACGGGCCTTCCCAGTTGGGCGCAAGTTTCCCTTGTGGGGCGTTCTTCAGGCCAACATCAGCTCGTCGAAGAACTAGATCCCCAGGTATGAACTCCCTGGGCACAACACTTCGGTTGTATCTTGCTGCGATTTTCTGTTTCACTGCGACCTCGCTGAGTGCTGCAAGCTCTCTGCATTCGTCAAGGAGGTCGAGTTCTTCTCGTATACTCCGACAGTTGTCAATGTTACTCTGGGGATTTGTCTTTGGCTTTTGATGCCATCAACTTCTCTTCGTAATTCATAAATTTCTGAGCTCGCTTCAGGAACTCGTTCAGGGTCTTCGGTTTGTCGACACCAACGTCGACGCTGAATAGATTTCCTTCGATCAGGCCTCGCTCTAGCAAGTACAGCTTCATCTCGTCAGAGCATTTCTTCACCAAAATGGCTTCTTTGTTGAAGCGCTCGACGTAGTCTCTGATAGACTCATCTTTCTTCTGCTGAATTGCGGCCCGGTTCATTGCCGACTGGGTTGGACTTTAGACCTTGATGAAATGCGCGGAGAACTGGTCGACGAGCTCAGTCCACGAACCAATGGAATTTTTCTTAAGAGTCTGGAACCAAGACAACGCTGCCTTCTTCAGAGTGAGGGGAAAGATTCTGCACTTCACCGGCCCTTGGGCGCCTCGATAGCCCATGACAGTATCAAAGCAACCAACATGCTCGTCGGGGTCGGTGGTGCCGTCGTATGAGTCCAAAGCGGGTGGTTTCTGAAGATGCTTCGGAATCGGGAATTTCATGATCTCGGATGTAAAAGGACCAAAGGCCTCGCTCGAGCTCCGAGAAGGAGTTGATGAAACAGAATGAGCACGGCGGTGTGCTCTATGCACAGAGCGGTGTGGAGTCGTGCCACGGTGGTGGCGATGAACAGATCTGAGATTTTCAGACTCCTTCGATCTCTGAGGAGAACGAGAGACTCGATCTTTTCTGTTTTCGATCTGTGTGGCCACGCGAACGGAGATTTCTCTCTGCTGATTCTCCATTCGATCGAGGCGTTGATTCTGAGCATGCATCGCTTCGGCATGGCTTCGAATGAATTCACGGAACTCACGGATGAGGACGGTGGCGGTCTCCGTTCCTGTATCGGTTTGAGCTGCAACGATCGGAACGGCGTCATTCTGATGGGGAGGTGGAAGGTTACTCCTCTGTCTCTCATGTTCCACGACGAAATTAACAGGTTCGGGTGAGGTGGTTCCGCCGGAGCTATCGGCGGATTTGGTGGTTCAAGATCTGCGTTCGCACGAGTGGAACTGCGAGTCGCGACCTGGTGCTTCGATCCAGTCATCGTCTCGACAAGTGTCGAGCAAAGATGTCGAGCAAAGAAAAATGAAATCAGAAATGATTCCCACAGACGGCGCCAATGTTCTGAACAGAACTTCAGAGGATGACTGGAGAGAAGCGATACGGCAGCGTCAGGTCGGATGACGACGGCGCGTGGTGGTGGTGTACCTGCAAACACTCCAACGCTCAAGTCAGTGTATGAAGAGGTAATTGAAGAGGTGATAAGATGAATAATAATCTTTTCAATCGTTTGAAGTGAGTCTCCTTTTATAGGAGCTGGGGACGGTTACCGATGAATGACGGTTGATGAATGACGGTTCCCGTGGAACCCGGGGTACCGTTAGATCGTTGCCGACCTGTGATGAGCTGGACGGAATGCCGAGAACCGTTGGATTGGCCACGTCGATATGGTCTCGAGGCAAGGCGGAGGGAACCGACTCGGATATGGGCCTGAAGTGTGAATCTTCGGATTGGGCCTCGGCCCAGTCCGGAACAGAACTCAATAGACTTACGATGAGAGTTTTATAAAAACATTTTATATTTGTAAAAAAAAAAGTTATTTTTTTCAGTTGTTATGAATGGATGGAAAATGCACTATAGCTACAAGTACGCCAAAACTATGGGAATTACTGCTTTTGTCTTTGTTAATTTTTTTCAAAATAATTAGCTAAAGTAAATAACCATCTATCTGTCTATAAATCAATCAATCAATCTATTTATTATTATTATTATTATTATTATTATTATTATTATTATTATTATTATTATGTAAGACGTGAGTTCTATAATTCGCATCTAAACTTTTTAAACCTGTATATTTTAGTCATGTAGTATTTTGACTAGTGGGGACAATATCATATACTCTTTTTGTGTCTTAGTATAAGACCTTTTTGTAAAAAAAATTATTCCTTAATATAAACCCTCTCAAAGACCAAGATGTATCAAATTTTTTTTACAAAATTACCCCTATAAGCCAATGTGCATTAATTCTCTCTCTTAATAGTCTTGAAAGATAAAGGGTAACTTACAAAAAATAGCACACATTTTGTATAAGTTTAATAATAATAACTAACAAAACTCACTTTCTTAAAGGGCGTGAAATGGTCAAAAGGGTCTTATATTAAGGGACAGAGGTAGTATTATAAATGCTTCTATAAAAAATAAAATAATAAATAAATGATAAAATAATAACATCATTATCATTAAGTAAAAAATTGGAGGTTACAAAAACTATAATATACCATTATATACTATAAAAAAAATTGCACATCAATATCTACAAATTATAATTGCTCTCTAAGTTTCTTTATATTTTGAAATTATTATATGATTTTTTCATTTTTAACACTATTAAAAATGTCTCTTTGTGTATGTGACCAAGTAGTCATTCAACAATTCATCTCCCAATCATATAAAAAAGAGTAGCTCATGTTCTATTTTTTCCATCTTTAGTGGGGTTGACGCTAAATTTTAAGTGAGGTCAAAAATAAAATTACTCAATAATTAGTATCAAAATAAATAAGTCAGTGGGGTCAACAGCCCCCAATTGTCTTCAAGTGAATCCGTCCCTGATGTAGTCAACCTTTTAATTTTTTTAATTCTTTTTCACTTGTTTTTAATAACTCTCAAAATTATTATTCGTCTACATTATTTGTCCTTTTAATTATCATCTACATTACACAAGTGTATATTCATAATGCCAATAACAATAATGCCAATAACAAATTAGGCTCTCTTTAACAAAAATTAGCTAATAGTGGATAAACTTATATAGTTGATAGCAGATAAGTTAATAGACTGAATTTAAAGTGTTAGATAAAATTAGCGGTTGAACTAATTGAAAATGTAAAATCACATTAAAGGATATTTTTAATTAACGCTTCAATTATTATTTAACAGAGGATAGGGAACGAATTTATTTGAAATAATGAGGGTAAAAATGAGAAAAAGTGATATACTACGAGCTATAAGCTCAAACACTACCTGAAATAGCGTATGGAAAAACACTACAAGCTACTAGTTACCAAACAACTCTATTTTTTTGAATTCGCTATACGCTAGTCAAATTCGTTATAAGTTAACAGATTAGACTTACCAAAGACGGTCAATGACGATTACTTGATTCTTATATGTTGTTGTTGTTGTTGGTACAAATGACTATTTGACTGTTACAAATGACTAATTAATGGTATTGTTGTTGTTTATATTACGTTGTATTTTGGTGTAGTAATATTAGCTCACTTTGTTGTTTGAAATGTAGACTTTTGTCTGTTTTATAATTTGGCAAATTTTTGTGCCAATTTTGGTTATGATTGGTGTCAAGGTTGCCAAACACGAGAGTTTAGACAGACTCGTGGAGCATAGGTAGACTCGATTTGTAGACTCGACTCGTAAACTCGTACGAGTTTACCAAATGTTTAAAATAATATTAATGAGATAGTGTAGGCAAACTCGTGGCGCATAGGTAGACTTGACTCGTAAACTCGTACGAGTTTACCTGATATTTAAAATTATATTAAACAAATCTACACATTACAAATATTTACTATAAGAAAACGGTTGATCTTCCTCTTTTTTATATGCGTACGGAGCAAAACTTACGGACTAAGTTTTGTTTAAAAAAAAGAACGAAACACATGAAATAGTAGCGTTTTGGGTTTTTTTTTTAGTGTCAACACTGACTCGCTGACTCGGCTCAGACTCACGAGTCAGTCCGAGTCTACCACGAGTCCACCCGAGTTTGTGCAAAAACGAGTTACATGGCGAGTCAACTCGTTTCGTCCATGTAGAAATGTAAACTCGTAGAATCGGATGAGTCGACTCGCGAGTCTAACAACTTTGACTTGTGTAGTTCGATATATTTTGTTCTTCTAGTTGCACTTGGTAACATATGTACGTTAGAAAAAATTAAAAAGAAAATTCAACTTTTTTAAATCGGTTTTAAGAAAAACCGACTTAAAAATTGATCTTTTAAATCGGTTTTTCAAAAAACTGATTTAAAAAGTGTAACTATTTTAAATTAATTTTAAGAAAAACCGACTTAAAAGTGACATTTTAAATCGGTTTTATGGATAATCGATTTAAAATTGTCACACTTTTTAAATTGGTTTTTTAGAAAACTGATTTGAAAGATCAATTTTTAAGTCATTTTTTCTTAAAATCGAATTACAAAGTCATTTTTTAAATCAGTTTTTTTAACCGATTTAAATACTTGATACTTACCAAATCTGTTGAATATAAATCGGCTCCAGAACTAACTTAAAAAGGCTATTTCAACCGATTTAGTATCCCCAAACTGCACTAGTGACAGAACTTTAGACTTTGTTTGACAAGACCAAACCGCTAGCTTATAGCAGATAAGCCCGTGGGTCAAAAATAGAAGTGTTCGGTAATCATTTGCTTATAATGTTTTTCCATATACGTTTAAGCTTATATGTTATAGTGTGTTTATTTTTTTTTCTTTTGCTTTTACCCTTGTTATTTTAATTAATTTAGTTGTTTATCCTTTATTAAATTAAAAATTATTAACATTTGCCCCCTGTCTTACTATACACATTTATATTGTTACACATATTATTATAATACATAGATTTTTATAAAAGCATGAAAAAATAAATAAAAATAATATTTTTAACTAATTAAAACCATTTTAGTGATAATAAATAAGTAAATAAATTATATTATTAAAATATAAATTTCAAAATTTTAACCACTAAATATCTTAAAATTGGTTTAATTAAAATAATTTTTTTATAATAAATAGGCTTATTTGTAACTTTGGTCCTGTATCACGATTGTGTGATTTAAGTCACCTTAGTTTGAATTGTGCAAATTGGGTCCTTTAATTATTGCGATCGTGCAATTTTGATCCCTAGGTTTCAACTCTGCAAATTGGATCATTCCGTTATTGCAATTGTGTGATTTTGATCCTCTTGCCGATCAATTTCTAATAAAAAATGATGATGTATCATGTGTGGGTATGACCTAGTACATAATTAGGTCTAGGTGGCATGCTAGTTGGCTTAAAAATTAAAAAACAAAATCTTTACGACAATTTCATTTATAAATTGAATGACAATTTAACGGAGGGACCAGAATTGCACAATTACGATAACAAGAGGACCAATTCGCTTAATTAGAATCTGAGGGATCGAAATCGCACAATTACGATACTTGGAGGACCTAAATCGTTTAATTAGAACTTGGGGACTAAAATTGCATGATCGCGATACTTGGGGGACCAAGAGTGCAATTAAGTATAATTTATAAATATTTTGTTATGTTTAATATTGATTGAAGAAATTTAATTAAGAATTAATTAAAAATGTTCTTTTACGTCATTTCATATTTAGCAGCTGATTCAACAAATAATTTTACCAAGGCTTAATTACACTTTTAGTCCTTTAGATATCACGATTGTGGGATTTTGGACGTCTCCCAAGTTTCAATTGTGCAAATTCAGTCCTCCAGGTATTGCAATTGTGCAATTTTGGTCCCTCAAGTTCCAATTGTACGATTTGGATCATCCGGTTATTGTAATTGTGCGATTTTGGTCCCTCATGTTGTTCAATTTCCAATAAAAAATATTGGCGTATCACGTGTGAGTATGACCTAACACATAATTTGGTCTATGTTGCATGTTAGTTGGCTTAAAAATTAAAAAACCTTTACAATATTTTTAGTTATAAATCGAATGACAATTGAGCAGAGGGACCAAAATCGCACAATTGCGATACTTAGAAGACCCAATTCGCTCAATTAGAACCTGGGACACCAAAATCACACATTTGTGATATCTGGAGGACCTAATTCGCTTAATTAAAACTTGGGGACCAAAATTGCACAATTACGATACTTGGGGACCAAAAGTGCAATTAAGCCTTTTACCAAATACTTCAAATTCAGAATACAGATTCTATAATGATAAAATTACTTTTTTAAGCTAAAAATCATTTTTAAATTTTAATCATTTTACTTGTGATTGTTTAAACATTTTTAGAAAGTCATTTTAAAAAAGAATCATTTTTCTGCTGAAAATAAAAACTAGTACTATTACTAGCTTTAGAAAAGCTAATGAGAAAATGGGGAAAGGAAAAACTGCTAGTTGGCTGTAAAATTACCGAACAAACATCTCATGTCCCAAAAAATGGTATCTTTCTGTCTCCCAACAAACAAAAGTCGGCGGTATGCATATGTGTTAATAAATTATAATTTTATTTTATTATGTAGTAAATTATCATTGGTGAAAGACAGAGAATATAACAGAAAAAGTGGGACAGGAGATTTTATAATGATTACTAAGAAAGGGAAGGGTTGGTTTGGTCGCTTGCTTGCAGTGGTAAATCGCCGGCAGAGATACATACGAGACTTGTTGCGCTTTATTTTTTGCCATTCCCTATTTGACAGGTTTTGGTACTATAACACACACACACACACACTCACACTTGATACTATATATATTTCGCTCGCTCAAGTTTAGCCTTTTCTTCCCCTCATTTGGATTTTAAATACATTAATTAGGGATAACTATGATTAGGCAAAGTGGATTTATTAAGCTTTGGTTCCCTTCTCTGCCAACTGTTTAATGATTTTGATTTGTCAACTGCGTACACTCTAAATATATGTACGTTTCAACATGCATGCTAGCTAAGAG
Organism: Calophaca sinica; assembly: GCA_037113605.1. NCBI lineage: Eukaryota > Viridiplantae > Streptophyta > Magnoliopsida > Fabales > Fabaceae > Calophaca > Calophaca sinica. The sequence continues at coordinate 40,196,877 of CM073735.1, read as the reverse complement.
GAATTATTCCTTCAGTGCTTTCATCCAGTGACTAGCACTAGCAGTAATCTCAGGTCATAAACATGTGGGATCAGATGGAGAGGAAAGAAGCGAGTGAGAGAGGGAGAAGTTGTAATTTTTTAAAAAATTATTGAAGGAAATCTCAAAAAGTCATTTTGTCATACATGTTTTCTGCCAAAAGTTTGATAACTTATTATGCCTTACATTATTTCGTGACTGAATTGTGCTGACCGCTGATAAATGTATTAATCTTGAATTTGGGATTCTAGAATATTTTTTAATTTCCCTTACATAGTTTTGGTAGTTAGTCGTAAGTCGTCACGTAGGGTCGTGTTTTGTTAGAAAACAATTTTGAATTTGTGCTATTCTGGAAATATTTTTTTTTTCCTTGCATGGTTTATGTTATGGTGAGAACTCCCATACCCAGGAGTTTTATTGGGTATGAATACCCAATGACTAATTATGTGATGCCACATCATTTTTTAGCTTTTTTAAAGTGAAATTAAATGTTTAGTTTTCATATCTGTTGTTATTGTAAGTGTATAGGATAAATTTCCTGAAAAAATTTCTATATTTATTAATAAATTTTGACTTTCTCTAAGGAGTCTTTTTATTCTTTTTCTATTTTATTTTTTATAAAAAAAATTTCTCTATTTTTGTTATTTGGATTACTGCTTAAATAATATTCTAATATTTGTGTAAGCTATTTAATTTTACTCTTAGCTTTTTCTTCTTTTCTTATTTCATTCCTAATAATAAAATTATATTTTTATTAATTTCTTCTATTGTTTTACTTATTTCATACACGATTTCAATTTTTTTTGATATTTCAATTTATTTTTTTATTTCGAGTTTGTTTAGTAGGTTTTATTTGTTTTGTTATTTATAATTTATATTTGAATTATAATTTTTTTATTTTTATTGAGATTATGTTTGTTTGTTTAACGGATGGGTATCGATACCCACTTTTTTTCTTGGGTACGGAAGAATTTACCTTATGTTATTCTTTTTTGTAGTCGTTTCCTATTTAGGTGAAAATTTTAAGTGTTTTATTCTCTTCGAATATTTATTATTGCAAAATTGAATTCTATTATAAAGATATTAATCTTGATTTGATTTTCAGAAATGACAAGATCTTTTGATGAAATTTCCATCTAACCATTTCTTTGGTTCATGTTATTTTTTTATTGGCCCATATCATGTACGTCATTCTTGCCCCCTTAATAGAAAAATGATTTCATATTATTATTGATTGCAGGTTTGGGAGAAAAGGCTGAGCAATATAATCTGGCTGATTATATGTTGTATTCAGCGTACAATTACAGCCCACACTGCCACACATGTCTCTTTAATTTTTGTAATCTTTTGATGGAACCAGATTTCGCCTCTAAGAATATGCACAGTCCATATAGTTTGTACTTTATAAAAAAATATTTGGCCTCTATTTATAAATTTATTTTATCAGCTCTGATTTGAATAACCATGGACCATATCCCATAGCTTATTATACACAACAACTGATACTATTACTGGAATTTTCTTTATCTTTACAAAAAAGGTTACATTTTGCAATGGAATAAGTTCAATAGCCTTCTCTTCGATAGCTAGATAAATAGTGTATAAATAGTTACTCAAGATGATTCTAAATATTGATTTAAAGAATACTATTGCTGAATTAGTTGCGAAATAGTTAATTAGGAACACTTAAGCAGCTAGATACTAAATCTTGATTCTAAATAGTGTATAAATATATTGTATAATTAGCAGCTGAATACTATTATGGTATGAAAGAGCTTTCTGGAGTCTTCTTAAAGCGATTTTTGTTTTATGTAACTCCAAGAGGTAATTTATTCCCTATGTCAGAGGGGATCTTTAGTCGAGTAAAATACCCCTTTAATATGTTACACTGTTGTTTTCAGCTCCATATCAGAAAGTATATTGTTTATCTATATCCAGATTTTTTTGTGATAAAAAATATAATTGAATATTCTAATTTTTCTTTTGTGTGTTTTACGGATGCCATTATTTTTCTTATTTTCTATGTACTTCGTGGATCATACTTACCTATCAAAGATAGTTAGTTGATTAAATACATTTTGGTAGTTTTATCAGTTAGTTAATTTTATCTTATGTACAGTCTATTACTTAGGCACACGTGTACTCGGTTTAATTTCTTGATTTTGCAGATGGTGTGTATTCCAAGAGAGTTTTTTTTTGACAAAAGAAATTTCATTAATACTCCGGAAACTCAATACATTTGGTAACTTGATCATCAATGTGAAAGCTAGCAATATATGCAGTCACCCATACCAAAGAGTAAGCAACTACATGGGCTCACCTTCTATAAAAACTCTACCAAAGAGTTGGTAATAAAAAAAGATAAAAGACTCCTACTACTTAAAATAAAAGCCCTATAGCTAGTTTTCTCCTGACTAATATTTTTACTATCAACGATATTTTTGGAATTCACCTTGAAGATATCATACTGGAAGCTTAGGACATTTCCTTCACAAACTTGAAGTCTGGGAGAATAGATGTAGGATTTGACTATGAAGAAATATTCTCCCTCATCACATAAAACGATGTCCATGACAAAGAACTGGACACAAAAACTTCGAGCTTCATTCGGTGGTTTTCGTGGAGGGCGGATTGACACCAGATCTAGTGGCGGGGGAGCAACAGTGGGTACCATCATAGATTTCCTGTTGTCTATCAGTGGTGGCTCAGGTGGAGGACGTTTTCCATGACGCAGAGATGTAGACAGTGGGTTGGCGAACGTTGAAAATTAAGGCCACCTAGATCGGGCAGTTTTGGTGGAAGCCCGGGTGAAACCTATTCAGTAGAAGGGAAATCAGTCTCTGTTTGCAGGGAATCAAATCTCCCAAGGCACATGTGATCATTAGTTTCCAAAACAGCTCGTTTTTCGTCCTGTGGCGGTGGTTCAGGTGGCTGGCACACCGCTGGAGAAGAGACCAAGACGATAGTGGGAGGCCACTTAAAGGGCTTCAGATTGATTGAGAGAGCAGAACCGGATAAGAAATAGATCTCCAAAAGGAGGCAGATTCCCCTCCGTGGGGTTGGTGGAGATGGTTTGAAACTCAGATCCATAGATGATGGCGTGGCGAGGGCGAAATGGAGCCGGAGTAGAGAATCTTAGTGCCGGAGGTGGTAGTTGTCTTCGATGACGGGTGGAAAGGGGCCTGCCGTGGTTGATTTCGATGGGGTGAGGCGGAGGAGCATCAGGGGATGGGAAGGTTGGGTGTTGGCAAAGGAGAATGGAGTGGAAAGCAAAGCAGATCTGCAACCAGCAGAACCAGGCCCCCATGGAACTCCACACAAAGAGGAGAGATAGCCATGACACCAGCAGCGCATGGAGAAAACCTTACAAACGAGGCTCATGACACCAGCAGCGCATGGAAAGCAGAGAATGCTTGAAGTGGAAAGCTGCACTAAAACCCTAGCCACGGTGCTGGTGAGAAGGAAAGATGAAGAAAGGAAAACGATAACCCAAGTGGTGCATTCTAAGAGAGTTATACTGTGCAACCTTCTTCATCTCCTCATAATTAAAGATTTTTCATCCAATAACTAATTTGTCTTGCTAATGAGCAACATTTTATTAATTAGTTGTTGTAATTAAGACTACAATGCTATGCTACGTACATTAAGATAATATTAAAGTCCTTACATTTGATGGTAGCTTTTATATATATATATATATATATATATATATTTATATATATATATATATATATATATATATATATATATTGCCAAGGTAATCAATCATACGGTGTTGAGTTTGAGGCCTGGTGGTGGTGGTGCAAAATATGAGCATGGTCTGAGTTTGCAGCAAGCCTTGCATAGAAAAATATAAGCATTGCTTATATTTGTAAGCATATAAATAAGTTGAGAAAAATATAAGCATGTATATGCTAAAGATGAAACTTTTTTTTTTTGGCTACTGGCAACATAGAATAGAAAGCTTTAATGCCTAGTAAAGAGATGTTTGACACGATACTATTAATAGGCCCACAAAACACACTGACGAGAATATCACCACCGTGTCCTGGTATATAAAGCATCTGTTTTACAGCAGTTTTATAGCAGCTTGTACCTTATAAGTTATAACAAAGCAGATACAACAAAGAAAGCGAGTCTTGAATAACTAACAAATTTAAAATTAAAATTATAAATACAAAAATTATGCGATTTTGGTATCCCTAGTTTGAATTGTGCGAATCGGGTCCTCCAATTGTTGTAATTGTGCAATTTTGGTCCCCCAGGTTTCAACCGTGCGAATTGGATTATTCCGTTATTTTTATTGAACGATTTTGATCCCTCTTGCCGATCAATTTATAACAAAAAAATTCTAATGTATCACCTGTGAATATGATCTAGTACATAATTTGGTCTAGGTGGCATGCTAGTTGGCTTAAAAATTTAAAAATCATTACAACAATTTCATTTATAAATTGAATGACAATTTAATGAAGGGACTAGATTGCAAAATTGCGATGACTAGAGGACCTAATTCGCTTAATTAGAACCTGGAGATCAAAATCACACCATTGCGATACTAGGAGGACCTAATTGGTTCAATGAGAACTTAGGGACTAAAATTGCACGATCGCAATACTTGGGGACCAAAAATTTAATTAAGCCTAATTTATAAGTATTTTGTTATGTTTAATATTTTTTTTTGGCAAAATGTTATGTTTAATATTGATTGAAGAAATTTAATTAAGCATTAATTAAAAACGTTCTTTTATGTCATTTCTTAGTTAGCGGCCAATTCAACAACTAATTTTACCAAATATTTCAAACTCGGGGTACAAATTCTATAATGATAAAATTACTTTTTTTAAAGCTAAAAATCATTTTTAATCATTTTAATTGTGTTTGTTTAAAACTTTTTAGGAAGTCATTTTTGAAAGAGTAAATACCTAAATTGGTTCCCAATAGAAACCACGTAGAGCAATTTAATATCTGAGAAGTAAAAAATACCAATTTGATGCTTAAGAATCTCAAATATAGGTCAAATTAGTCCTTGATAGGAACTAAAATGTTCCTAAAAATTATCTTAAAAATGACTTATTTAACCCACAGTTGATATTTTTAAAGACCAAATTGGTATTTTTTATTTTTCAGTGGCTAAATTGGTCTCCGTAATTTTTGTCGGGACCAATTTGGGTATTTACTCCTTTTTAAAAAGACTCATTTTTATGCTGAAAATAAAAAACTAGTACTCCTCCTGTCTTATTTTAGTAGTCTCTTTTACTTTTTCAGAATTCTTAAGGAAATGATTAGATTTACTGATTTCTATAATAAAATAACACTGTTGGACTAAAAATTACCTCTATTTAAATTGGACAGCAATTACTCACCAACAACTCATTAATAGAGATTGGTTGAGATAAAGGGTATACTTGGAAAAAAAAATTATTAATGCTCATTGATTTGTTAAAATGACAAGTAATCTATCTCTATATAAGAAAACAAACCCCCATTGGGGACATATGTCACCCATTGGGGGTTTGTTTTCCCTGCCTACTATCTCTATATAACACATGTCACCCACTGGGGTTTGTTTTTTCTGCCTTTTATCTCTATATAAGAAAACAAACCCTCATTGGGTGACATGTATCCCCAATGGGGGTTTGTTTTCTTATTTTAAAAGGGAGGAAGAACAAATAAAAGGGAGGGAAAACAAACCCCTAATGGGTGACATGTGTCCCAAATGGGGGTTTGTTTTCTTAAAAAACAAATAAAAGGGAGGGAAAACAAACCCCCAATGGGTGACATGTGGCCCCAATGGGGGTTGTTTTCTTAGATAGTGATAGATGATAGATAGAAAACTAATATTATATTATTTATTATTTTAAAAGGGTCGAAGAACAAATAATCTATCTCTATATAAGAAAACAAACCCCATTGGGACACATGTCACCTATTAGGGGTTTATTTTCCCTCTTATTTATTTGTTCTTCTTCCCTTTTAAAATAATAAATAATAAATAGTAGAATATTACTTTTCTATCTCTATGTAAGAAATCAAACCCCCATTGGGGACACATGTCACCCATTGGGGATTTGTTTTTCCTGCCTTCTATCTCTATATAAGAAAACAAACCCTCATTAGAGTCATATATCACCCAGTGGGGGTTTGTTTTCCCTGCCTTCTATCTCTATATAACACATGTCACCCATTGGGGGTTTGTTTTTCATGCCTTCTATCTCTATATAAGAAAACAAACCCCATTGGGGACACATGTCACCCATTGAGAGTTTGTTTTTTATCCCTTTTAATATTTTTTTAGTTTTTTATTTTTTCATACTCTTTTTCTATTTTTTATTTTTATTTTCTATTTTTAATTTTTAATTTATATTTTTGCTTTCTTGTTTTTTTAATTTTAATTTTTGTATTTTTTAATTACTTATAAATTTACTTTTTTAAAATTGTTCTTATTGTTTTAGTTTTCTTATTTTTTTCATATATGTATATTTTTATTTTATTTTAATTTTTTTCTTTGGTTTTTAAATTTTTAAAATTGTAAATTTGTTACTTTTTTATTTATTTATATTTTTATATGGTTATTTTTCTTCTGTATTCCGACGAGAAAAACATTAGATGTTGTCAAAATAATTTTGTTGCCTTTAAGCAAATATCGATTTTATAAATGTCTTTATTATTTATAAATTATTATTTTGCTTTTAAGTCTCGACGGGAAAACATTACATATTACCGCTATAATTTCATCACGTATTAAATTTTATTATTTTGTTCTTATAATGTCTTTATTATTTACAAAATAATAAATGATTATTTAGCTTTTAAATCTCAAGGGATAACATTAAATGTTGTCAGTATAATTTTATTGTCTTTGATTTTGAGCAAATATTAAATTTTGAAAATGTTTTTATTATTTATAAATACATGTTGTCAGTATAAATAGTTACTTTTCTTTTGCACCCCGACGAGAAAATATTATATGTTGCCGGAATAATTTTATTGTCTTTGAGCACATATCAATTTTATAAATTATTATTTTGCTTTTAAATCTCAACGGGATAACATTACATATTGTCGATCAAACTTTATTAATTTTTAGTTTTTTTTTAATTTTGTCCTTATAAATGTCTGTATTATTTATAAATAATAAATGATTATTTTGCTTTTAAGTTTCAACGAGAAATATTACATGTTGTCGGTAAAATTTCATTGTTTTTGAGCACGTATCAAAGTTTGTAAACGTCTTTAAATATAAATGATTATTTTACTCTCGAATCTCGACAAGAAAATAGGGAAACATTACATGTTGTCGATACTAATGATTACTTTTCTTTTGCATTCCGACGAGAGATGTTGTCAGAATACTTTTATTGTCTTTGAGGAAATATCAATTTTATAAATATCTTTATTATTTATAAATAAATATTTTACTTTTGAATATAAACTGGAAAATGGGAAAACATTACATTTTGCTGGTTTAAATAATTTTTTTTTGCGTCTCGATGGAAATACAATAGATGTTGTCAATGTAATTTTATTGTCTTTGAGCACATATTAATTTTATAAATATCTTTCTGATTTATAAATAATTATTTTGCTTTTGAGTTTCGATGAGAAAACATTACATATTATCGGTATAATTTCATTGTCTTTTATCACATAATAATTTTATAAATCTCCTTATTATTTTTGAATGATTATTTTACTCTTGAGTCCCAAAATCAAATGTTATTTATTCTCACTCTTTCTGCATATTTAGAAAACTAAAAAACTAATTATATTAGTCACAGTATACAATTTTTATTTTATAAACAAGTCTATTTTAAAAATACATAAAAATAAAAAAATCCATACGCATGTATAGGTATTTTATTAGTTTGAGACAATGAAATATTTCGAACATAACAAGTAAAATGAGATGGAGGGTGTATTATTAATAGTTATTACTAGCTTTAGAAAAGGTAATGCGTGAGAAGAGAGAGAAAATGGGGAAAAAGCATAACCTCTTGTTGTCTGTGAAATTGCCTACACCGTGTAATGATTGCTAAGAAAGCGAAGGGTTGTTCTTGGTCGTAGAAACAAGCAGCTTGCTTGCAGTGGCAAATCGCCAGGCAGAGATACATTTGTGACTTGCGCTGTTCCTATTTTTTGCCATTGCTTGGCACTACGCCACACGCGCACACACACACACATATATATATATATGTTCCGGACTGGGCCGAGGCCCAATCCGGAGATCCAACGTTCTCAAGGCCCATTTCCGCTCACCTCTCCGCCTTCCCTCGATGCCACGTTTCCGCTCGCCTCTCCGCCTTCCCTCAACGCGGCCGACCCAACGGTTCTCAGCATTAAAGGAATTTAATGCCGACTTCCGGGTTTCACGGAACGGTTACTCATCGGTAACCGTCCTCAACTCATATTTAAAGAAGACCGCGTCGAACGGTCGAGGTAATGATTTTTCTACCACCTCTTCACTCACCTCGACACACACTGACTTGAGCGTCGGAGTGTTTGCAGGTACACCACCCAACACGCCGTCGTCATCCCGTCGCGAGCACACCCGCCCTGCTTCCCTCCGGTCATCCTCTGAAGTTCTGTTCAGAACATTGGCGCCGTCTGTGGGAAATCGTTTCTGATTTCATCTTCTTTGTCGAAGTCTCCCTTCTTCACTCGACGATGGTGGATCGAGCGTCGGATCGCGACTAGCGGTTCCACTCATGCGAACGCAGATCTTGAACCACCAAACCTCCGATAGCTCGTGCGAACCACCTCACCATGAACCTGTTAATTTCATCGGTGAATATGAAACAGAGGAATAACCTTCCGCCTCGCATCGAGTGACGCCGTTCGATCGTTCTTTGCTCAAACCGATACAGGAACGGAGACCGCCACCGTCCTCATCCGTGAGTTCCGTGAATTCATTCGAAGCCATGCCGAAGCGATGCATGCTCAGAATCAACGCCTCGATCGAATGGAGAATCAGCAGAAGGAACTCTCCGCTCGCGTTGCCACACAGATCGAAAACAGAAAAGATCGAGTCTCTCGTTCTCCTCGGAGATCGAAGGAGTCTGAAAATCTCAGATCTATTCATCGCCACCACCATGGCACGACTCCACGCCGCTCTGTGCATAGAGCACTCCGCCGTGCTCATTCTGTTTCAACTCCTTCTCGGAGCAATGACACGAGTGACTCGAGCGGGGCCTTTGGTCCTTTTACATCCGAGATCATGAAATTCCCGATTCCGAAGCATCTTCAGAAACCACCCGCTTTGGACTCATACGACGGCACCACCGACCCCGACGAGCATGTTGGTTGCTTTGATACTGTCATGGGCTATCGAGGCGCCCAAGGGCCGGTGAAGTGCAGAATCTTTCCCCTCACTCTGAAGAAGGCAGCGTTGTCTTGGTTCCAGACTCTTAAGAAAAATTCCATTGGTTCGTGGACTGAGCTCGTCGACCAGTTCTCCGCGCATTTCACTGCGTCTAAAGTCCAACCCAAGTCGACAGCGGCACTGGCCGCAATTCAGCAGAAGAAAGATGAGTCTATCAGAGACTACGTCGAGCGCTTCAACAAAGAAGCCATTTTGGTGAAGAAATGCTCTGACGAGATGAAGCTGTACTTGCTAGAGCGAGGCCTGATCGAAGGAAATCTATTCAGCGTCGACGTTGGTGTCGACAAACCGAAGACCCTGAACGAGTTCCTGAAGCGAGCTCAGAAATTTATAAATTACGAAGAGAAGTTGATGGCATCAAAAGCCAAAGACAAATCTCCAGAGTAACATTGACAACTGTCAGTATACGAGAAGAACTCGACCTCCTTGACGAATGCAGGGAGCTTGCAGCACTCAGCGAGGTCGTAGTGAAACAGAAAAACGCAGCAAAGATGAAGAAATATTATAGTTGAAACAAATGTATCCTAAACACATAAATGTGAAGCAGTGAAGTATGATTGAAGAAATACGCAATCAGCATTTATTTACTATCAAAACCTTGGACCTCTGATCAACCTCGTGCCGACACTGCGTGCACGAGCTCGTGATAAAGCCTTGTGCGTTGGCACAAGCACCTGATGAATGAAGAGATCGACCTCGTGCCGAGACCGCGTGCACGAGCTCGTGATAAAGCCTTGTGCGTTGGCACAAGCACCTGATGAAAAGATCGACCTCGTGCCGAGACCGCGCGCACGAGCTCGTGATAAAGCCTTGTGCGTTGGCACAAGCACCTGATGAATCAAGAGATCAACCTCGTGCCGAGACCGCGCGCACGAGCTCGTGATAAAGCCTTGTGCGTTGGCACAAGCACCTGATGAAGAGATCGACCTCGTGCCGAGACCGCGCGCACGAGCTCGTGATAAAGCCTTGTGCGTTGGCACAAGCACCTGATGAATGAAGAGATCGACCTCGTGCCGAGACCGCGTGCACGAGCTCGTGATAAAGCCTTGTGCGTTGGCACAAGCACCTGTGATCGACCTCATGCCGAGACCGCGCGCACGAGCTCGTGATAAAGCCTTGTGTGTTGGCACAAGCACCTGATGAATGAAGAGATCGACCTCGTGCCGAGACCGCGCGCACGAGCTCGTGATAAAGCCTTGTGCGTTGGCACAAGCACCTGATGAATGAAGAGATCGACCGCGTGCACGAGCTCGTGATAAAGCCTTGTGCGTTGGCAAAAGCACCTGTGATCGACCTCGTGCCGAGACCGCGTGCACGAGCTCGTGATAAAGCCTTGTGCGTTGGCACAAGCACCTGATGAAGAGATCGACCTCGTCCCGAGACCGCGTGCACGAGCTCGTGATAAAGCCTTGTGCGTTGGCACAAGCACCTGATGAATGAAGAGATCGACCTCGTGCCGAGACCGCGTGCACGAGCTCGTGATAAAGCCTTGTGCGTTGGCACAAGCACCTGATGAATGAAGAGATCGACCTCGTGCCGAGACCGCATGCACGAGCTCGTGATAAAGCCTTGTGCGTTGGCACAAGCACCTGATGAAAAGATCGACCTCGTGCCGAGACCGCGCGCACGAGCTCGTGATAAAGCCTTGTGCGTTGGCACAAGCACCTGATGAATGAAGAGATCGACCTCGTGCCGAGACCGCGTGCACGAGCTCGTGACAAAGCCTCGTGCCTTGCACAAGCACGTCAAGCCTCGTGTCGAGAACTGCCTCAGCAGAGGTGGAACACGAAGGTTCCGAACGAACTGATAAACAAAGCACGACCCGACGACGCTTGCCGTTCCTTACGAACAAAGACGTCGGACGTCGACATCAATGAACTTCAACAACAAGTCACCACCTCGACATTCGAGCTAGCGACTTGGGGGGCAACTGTTCCGGACTGGGCCGAGGCCCAATCCGGAGATCCAACGTTCTCAAGGCCCATTTCCGCTCACCTCTCCGCCTTCCCTCGATGCCACGTTTCCGCTCGCCTCTCCGCCTTCCCTCAATGCGGCCGACCCAACGGTTCTCAGCATTAAAGGAATTTAATGCCGACTTCCGGGTTTCACGGAACGGTTACTCATCGGTAACCGTCCTCAACTCATATTTAAAGAAGACCGTGTCGAACGGTCGAGGGAATGATTTTTCTACCACCTCTTCACTCACCTCGACACACACTGACTTGAGCGTCGGAGTGTTTGCAGGTACACCACCCAACAAGTCGTCGTCATCCGTCGCGAGCACAACCGCACTGCTTCCCTCCGGTCATCCTCTGAAGTTCTGTTCAGAACAATATATATATTTGAAGGTGTGTAATTTTTTAAAATCTCACTTAGTTTATTATAAATTTTTTATTTCACCCTCTGATTTTACAGTTTTACAGTTCATAATTGCATCATATTTCTCATTTTATTCGTCCAAATTGGTCTCTGACAAAAACATAGAGACTAATTTAGTCCCTGAGAAATTAAAAAAATATCACATTGGTCATAAAAAATCTCAAATTTTGGCCAAATTAATTATTTTTAAGATATTTATAGGGATATTTTAGTCCCTTTCAGAGACTAATTTGACCTAGATCTTAAATTTTTAAGGACCAAATTGATATTTATTCATTTGTCGGGGACTAAATAAGTCTTTATGTTTATTGTGAAGGACCAATTTGAGTCTATACTCATTTTATTTATAAGCAAGAAACCTAAAACCCATTTAGTTGTTATCTTGAAATTTGAAAACAAGACTCACTACGTGTACCTAACCTAGGGAGTTTTGGCAGTACCTAATTTATTGTTAATTTTATTTTTTGCCATTAATTTTGTTTTGGGTTAAATATATTTTTAGTCTCCGTAAAATTTTTATTTTTTGTTTTTAGTCCTCGTACCCACTTTTAGTCCCTACAAGTTAGAAAACTGCATGCTTTTAGTCCCTCTTCATGGACTAGGACTAAAATCATGTTGTTTTGTAATTTGTAGAACTAAAAAGTGGGTACAAGGACTAAAATCAAAATTTGGGATAATTATAAGAATGAAAAACATATTTAAACCTTTTGTTTTTAGAAGATAATAAATAGATTTTTGAATAGGAAATTATCATTTGTTGCTCAACAATCTTGTGAAATCAAGTTCCCAACAACAAACACTAAAATTAATTTAGAATAGTTGTTATCAGATCTAGGAAAACAAATTAAAATATTGATATATCCTTATGACCGGGATAAAATACAAAAATTATATTTATAAAACGGAATATAATAATTATTAATTAAAGTTAAATAGTTTGACTTCGCTCATCCAGAGTCCTTGATATGCCATATATATATATATATATATATATATAGGCTGGCAAAGGGCATTTAAGCTTTGCTTCCCTTCTCTGCCAAATGTTTAATGGGTTTGATTAGTCAACAATGTACACTCTCTATTTGTTCTGAAATATGATGCCAAATATACGTTTCAACATGCATGCATGCTAAGGGGAATCCCTTCGGTGCTAAAAAAGATTAAATACCCAAATTGTTCCTCAATAAAGATTACGGAAATCAATTAATTAATAAAAAATAAAAATGTTAATATAGTCCTTAAAAATCTTAAATTTGGGTCAAATAAGTCTTTTTAAGATAATTTTCAGGGACAATTTAGTTACTGTTAGAGATTAATTTGATCCACATTTGAGATTTTTAAGGACCAAATTGACATTTTTTATTTCTAATGAATTAAATTGGCCTCTGTGATTTTTGTTGGGGACAAATTGGGTATATTTAAAAAAAAATTACTCAAGTAAATCTCAGAAAGTCATTTTGTCGTGCATGGCGCATGCTTTCTGCCAAAAGTTCTAGGGTCAAAAACACTATAACCGAACGTTTTTGCTAGGAAGAAATACAGGTAGCAGCTGGTTGGAAAAAGATATATTTTTTCGGTAGAATTTGAGAAAGGGTTTGAAAAGTTTGCCATTGGCATATCACTGGCGCGGCTATACTTGCAGGCAGTGGCAGGTTGAAACGATTGTCCTTTTGCCTTCTTTGTTTTAAATATAAATCAAAGTTTTGAGTGACAAAAAAATCTCATTTTAAGTAAGGCCAGAATTCCTTTCCTTTGGTTTCTTTTTTTCCATTTTGGTGTTAGGCACAAACCAATGCCATTGGCTGGTTGGTACCCACAATCCTTTTGTAGCTCAAATAGTATAAATAGCTGCACAAATAGATGCTTTGCTGCGTTCTCCAAAGACTCCATTCTACTTTATATTGGATTTTCATTTTTTTTTTTTTTTGCAAAGGCTAAAGGAAATTTTATTAAGATGATTAGCAACGGCTTAAGGTAAGCCCTGCACAATAAGCATGGACCATATCCTATAACTTATTATACACAACAGCTGATACTGTTGCTGGAGTTCTCTTTATCTTTACAAAAAAAGTTACATTTTGCGATTGAATAAGTTCAATAACATTCTTTTCGGCAACTATATATATAGTGTATAAATAATTACTCAAGATGATTCTAAATCTTGATTTAAAGAATACTATTGCTGAATTAGTTGTAGAATAAAATACTTTTAGTCGAGTAAAATATATAGGTTACATTTCTGTTTCTATGTAACTCCAAGAGGTAATTTATTCCCTATGTCAGAGGGGACCATTATTTAATCGAGTAAAATATCCCTTCAATATGTTGCACTGCTGTTCTCAGCTCCATATCAGAAAGTATATTGTTTATCTTTATCCATATTTTTTTGTGATAAAAAATGGAATTGAATATTCTAATTTTTCTTTTGTGTGTCTTTCAGATGCCATTATTTTTCTTATTTTGGTTTAGAAATTATTTTTCTTATTTTCTTCGTGGATCATAAGAAAAATATAATGTAGAAAAATATAAAGAATTCTATAATGAAAAATATAATGTAGTAAAATATAATAATAATAATAGAATTAATATGATTTCTATATAATATATAACTTATATTTACTGTCATAGTTATTTATCTAAAATATAAATAATGTGAATGGAAATGGGCTCTGTTGTCTATTTTACCAAATCAATTCTAAAAAATCAATTCTCGTCACTGCAGAACCAAACACACGCTAAATACATTTTGGTAGTTTTATCAGTTAGTTAATTTTATTTTATGTACAGTCGATTGCTTTAATTTCTTGATTTTGCAGATGGTGTGTATTCCAATAGAGTTATGATGCGCAATCTTCTTCATCTCCTCATAAAATCAAAGATTTTTCAGCCAATAACTTTTTTTTAAGGTAAGGGGACAAGTCACCATAGTTTTATTAAAAAAAGAAAAAAGAAAACAAAATCATGGGGAAACATAAACCAAAACCCATGCAAAATAAATGGGAGTCAAGTAAACCTAGAGTTAGGTTTTCTATTCAGTCTCAGGTAATACTTTTTCTGAGATTTGGACTTAACCACTGTGAAACCATCATCAACAACATTATCATTATTTTAGCCAATAACTAATTTGTCTTGCTATTGAGCAACATTTTATTAATTAGTTGCTGTAATTAAGATTAAAATGCTATGCTACGTACATTAAGATTAGATTAAAGTCCTTACATTTGATGGCAGCTTCTTATGGGTTGGTTGTTATTTTTTTTAAGGTGACCAATCATACGGTGTTGAGTTTGAGGCCTGGTGGTGGTGGTGCAAAATAATGAAATATGAGCATGGTCTGAGTTTGCAGCAAGCCTTGCATAGAAAAATATAAGCATTGCTTAGTATTTGTAAGCACATAAATAAGTTGAGAAAAATATAAGCATGTATATGCTACAGATGGTACTTTTTTTCCTACCGACAACATATAATAGAAAGCTTTAATGCCTAGTAAAAAGATGTTTGGCACGATACTATTAATAGGCCCACAAAACACAATGACGAGAACATCACCACCGTGTCCTCCTGGTAGCATAAAGCATCTGCTTTAATTTATAGCAGTTTTATAGCAGCTTGTATCTTATACCAAAGCAGATACAACAAAGAAAGCGAGTCTTGCATAAATAACAAATTTAAAATTAAAACTATAAATAAAAAGACAGTCAAAAAAGGGGAAAAAAAGCACATGCAGATAGAGTAATACCATTTTGAGTATAGGGCTGAAACCTCTTGGCTTGGTTTTTTTTTCCCATTTTGGTGTAGGAAAACAAGCAACACCATTGGCTCTTACAAAATTGTATCACTTTCTCCCACAATTCTTTTACCTTTTGCAGGCAGCTGTACATGACAACGATACCAATAAGATGTGACGTTGAGAAGAGGAGAAGGAGGTGTGACAAAGAAAATAGTGAGAGTTTTAAGTGGAGAATACAAAATACCTATTCGCAACATTGTGAGAGGCTGTTGGAGAAAGAAAACAAACACAGAGCAAGGAAGGAAGGAATACATTTGCTTAATTAAAATAAATTTCAAAATTTTAACCTCTAAATATCTTAAAGATTAATTAAAATAAATTTGTTTTGATAATTATTTATAGGCTTAATTGTAATTTTGGTCACCCAGGTGTCACAATTGTGCGATTTTGGTCCCCTAGTTTGAATTGTGTGAATTGGGTCCTCTAATTATTGCAATTGTGCAATTTTGGTCCCCAGGTATTAACTGTGCGAATGGATCATTCTTTTATTGTAATTGTGCGATTATGATCCTCTTGCCGATCAATTTCTAATAAAAAATATTGATGTAACACGTGTGGATATGATCTAGTGCATAATTTGGTCTTGGTGGCATGCTAGTTAACATAAAAGTTTAAAAAAATTTACAATAATTTCATTTATAAATTGAATGACAATTTAACAGAGGAACCAGAATTGCACAATTGCGATAACTAGAGGACACAATTCGCTTAATTAAAACTTGATCAAAATCATATAATTTCCGATACTTGGAGGACCTAATTCGTTCAACTAGAACTTGGGGGACTAAAATTGCATAATCACGATACCTGGGAACCAAAAATATAATTAAGCCTAATTTATAAATATTTTGTTATGTTTAATATTGATTGAAGAAATTTAATTAAGCATTCATTAAAAAGTTCTTTTACGTCATTTCATAGTTATCAGCCGATTCAACAATTAATTTTACCAAATACTTCAAATTCAGATTGTTCCGAGCAAGGAACGTAGAGGTGGCCGGAGTCGTTGAGTTTGGCACGTGTAGTGGTGGATGACGACAGAGAGCGGTGGGGGTGTACCTGCAAAAGGCACTCCCGCTCAAGTCAGTATGATTCCGATGAGGTCAGTATAATGTAATGAAAACATACATTATTTCTTCGCGGGCCCTCCTTATATATGGACCCTTTTAGGGTTTTTAGTAAATGGACGGTGATAAGGTGACAAGTCCCTCGTTACCTGCTTAGAGTCGTAGATCAGATCGACAGTCCCAGATCGGTGGCGTAGAACCAACGCAAATCAGGGGACTATTGATGTAATGGACATCACAGATCGGTTACCACTGATCGGTCATGATTAGTTTGTGGTATTGGGCCACGAAAGTGGTTCTAGGAGGAGTGGGCCTTGGCCCAGTCCGGAACACGGGTTATAGATTCTATAATGATAAAATTACATTTTTTTTAAAGCTAAAAATCATTTTTAATCATTTTAATTGTGTTTGTTTAAAAAATTTAGAAAGTCATTTTTAATAGATAAATACCCAAATTGATTTCCAATAGAAATCAGGGAGACCAATTTAATCCTTGAGAAATGAAAAATGCCAATTTGGTTCTTAAGAATCTCAAATATAGGTCAAATTAGTCCCCGACAGGGACTAAAATATTCTTAAAAATTATCTTAAAAATAACTTATTTGACCCACATTCGAGATTTTTAAGGACCAAACTGATATTTTTTATTTCGCAGATCAATTTAAGTATTTACTCTTCAAAGAATCATTTTTATGATGAAAATGAAAAACTAGTACTATTACTAGCTTTAGAAAAGGTAACGCGAGAGAAGAGAGAGAGAGAGAGAGAGAAAATGGGGAAAAAGCATAACCACTTTGTTATAATGATTATTGCTAAGAAAGGGTCTTGGTCGCAGAAACAAGCCGCTTGCTTGCTGTAGCAAATGGCCGGGCAGAGATACATTTGTGACTTGCACTTTTCTTATTGAGTTTTTCTTATTTCCTGTCATTTTTTGGCACTACACTACACACATGCACTTGATATATATATACTGAGAAGATAGACCACACAACATTGACTAGCACACAGACAGTACTACGGAATCTCAACGACGAAAAAAACAACAATGATACAAACTCGTTCTAGCTTGCTTGGTCAGGCGCTGAGTTAATAGACTATTGGCCACAAGTTATATATATATATATATATATATATATATATATATATATATACGTACACACACACACACTCCTGCACTTCCGCCCTTTTGCATCTGTTATCCTTTCCTACTCTTCTGCTGTTGCATTAGACTGCATACCTTGCTGCTCAACTGAACTAAGAGCAAAGAAAGAACAAATTAGAAGCACACATTAGGCACCTCTATTGCACTATTGGTGTGCACCAAACTGAGGTAGGATTGGATGGTTGGGGGAGCAAGTTTTTATTTTTATTTTTATAATAAGGCAATGTTTTTTGTTTAATTTTGTTTTTGGTGAAAAGGCTTTCTTTAAGCGTGGATCAAAACAACTGATATTCAAAAACTTTATTTGTTTTATGTATAAAAAGCTCTTTATAAGTACTTGTATTTTCCTGACGGTGTCATCAATATGCGTTAGTTTGACCACCTGCCAAGCATCACTAGAAATTTCTTTAGGCGTATTACATTGTGCATACGATAGTTATTTAAATTTATCAAAGCCATTAGATGTCATTCATGATTATAAAATGTATTCATTGTATCAAAATGTCTGGGGGGCTCGAGCCCTTGCAAGGCTAAGTGTAGCTCCGTCCCTGAGTGGTGCGATATTTCTTGCAATGCTTTGAACTCTTGTTGGTTTTGGGTGGCTTTTCTTGAGCCTGATGCCCTTGTGTTCTAATAATTTTTTTTGGCCTTTCCTTCATGGGTGACATACAAATGACCATTCTAAGAAAAATGACAAAATCCACATCATCTATGACTTTGAAGCGGTAATGGCATTTATGAGTCAACATAAAATAAAAACTTGAGGAAGCAACTTGTTGCATCTAAAAAAAGAAACTCGAGGAAACAACTTACTCATATCATTTAATACATGTATTAAATAAATGGATTATAGTAGTATTTCTAAAATAATTTTTCATATAAGAATAGAAAATTACTTATTGTTTGTATTAACAATACTTCAATAATTGAAACTATTAATATGATCCTTAAAACGCACCTTGTTAATTTTATATACTATTTACATTATTTTACAATTTAAATGTCATTTCCCTGTTGTCTAGAAAAAACATTTTTACAACAAAAAAAAAAATACCATTTTCCTAAACTTACAGCATATGTTATATCAAATTAACAATATACCGCCGGTGCCCAATCGAATAATAATGTAACATTAATATTCTGAAAAAAGAAAACAGATGGAGCAATAATCTTTTCATGGAACGATAGTGTGAAATTACGAAGCAAACAAAACTATGCATCAAATTTTCTATTTCACTTGCATAATATTGATGATGTGTCACGACTCTATTGGTTGTTTACGTTACTGAAACGATGCCCTCGGGGAATTTGGTCAAGTAACCAACCATGTTTCACACCAACGGTGATGTAGGGGCTTACTAGTAATTTCCTAACGTTGCTCACTGCAACCGTGAGCGCGAGCGAGGGAAGAATCAATCATAATCATTAATGCCATGGTGCATTTAAGCTTCATTGTGCTGCATTCCGTTTGCACGAGTAACAAATTTTCGCTCCAACAATTTTCTCTTTCTCACTGAGCTTTCTCTTTCTCGGGAAACAAACAGCACAGAAACTTGTTTTCCAAGTCCAGTGAAAATCCTCTTGAACGGTATTGCTCCGATTCTTTGAGTTTTCATATTCTTTCTTACTTTCTTCGATCAAAATCAAAATTCTCCATTCTTTGATCTTCTCTGATTTTTTCGAGCTCCATTGTTGCAGTTTTGGTTGATCTCTTCTCTGAAGCAGAGAAATCTCAGTTCATTCATCTCGATCAATCGCTACCCTTTTTGCTTGTGGATAGAGAAATGACTACTGAACAAGTAAGCGGTTCTATTCGATCAGTTCAACGATTATTTTGATGTTTTGCTTTTTTAAGTTCATTTTGAAAATTCGAAAACGAAAATGCTATTGATTGATTTTTCGGACACATTTAATGCTACTGAGCTCTGCGTTTCTGAGAAATTTATAGTGTGCCTTTTCTGTCATTTACAAATTTGGCTTGATCAGTATTTGTCGACGATTCAGATTCAGTGCAAGTTTCCTTGCAATGAAATGCTGGTCAATGAAAAAAATAAAAAACAAAATCACCGTAACGGCAGACAAATCGACACTTGCTGCTGAAACACTCTCTGAAACCCTCAGTTTGGCATTAATTTGCTTATCGTACCTCTTTTATTTTCATTCTGTAGTAGTACTATATTAAGAACTTGATAGTTTCACATGTATTATACATTCACTTGGTATAAATTGTAGTCCTTCTTTTTTCGTTTTTGATTGCTTGCGGAGTTGCGGTTAATTTGAGGAGGATTAGATTAACAATATTGCACTGAAGCTTGCTTTTCTTATTTAATTTCAAAGTTTATGCGTTAATTAATGTAATAGTTGATGCTTGGGTTTTTTTATTTTGTGATGAAGTTAGTTGCTGTAATGCTGTGCAGGTTATGGAGGAAGGTGCTTCTGATTTCATCGCTGCTGCTGAAGATATGGTCTGTTTCTCTCTCACTGATTTCAGAGTCCTCATTGCACAAATCCCACACACGCACACCACGCGCCTCTTTCTGTTAGATACGTGAATCGCTTTTCTACGCGCCGAGACCCTATCGGGCTTAACGAATGCGGCATGCACGCACGCACGCATAGCAGCGTCACATGGTCGTTGAAGGATAAAAAAGTCCAAGCAATAAAGCGTATATATATTTGATTTTGCATGCACACACAGTCCCGCACCCTTGTTTCGCTTGCTCACAAAATGCAAATATTCACTTTTCATAGAGTTTATAGTATTAGTATTTAAATTTAAATAATGAACAGTGATCGTTTGACATTCTTTGGAATTTTTAGACTGTTGACCATTGGAGAGGAGAGAAAATTGGGACATGTAGGTGGATATGATATGAAAGAAAGGGATAGAATAAAGGGGTAAAAGGAAATATAAGACTATAAAGAAAAAAACACGTGAGGATGTCATTATTCTTAAATAATAATATGGTGAGTGTCGTATCATATCATTCATATTTGTGTCGTCTTTCAGTAATATTATTATAATTCTAAAAGGAATTTAAGAGACTAGCACGAGAGAGATTCATTATTTTACCTGAAATTTAGCTTAAACGAGTCTTTTTCCACAATTTATTTCTTATATATCTGGTTTGTTTATATTAATTAATTAGTTGAAATTAAGTTACGAGATGCATCCTATTGATATTTCATTACAGAATTAATTTAGCGTTAAGCATCAACACTTCGATTTTGATTATCTATTATTTTCACTTAGTTGATTTTTGTTTTTTGTTTTTATATTGTTAGATTTTAAACACAATATTTATTTTGTTTTTAATACACAAATATAACCCTTTTTCTTTCCATAATTTAGAGAGATATCATTACGTTTGATGACTGGAGAAATGAAGGCTACTTAAACCCGGTTAGGGATCAAGGAACAGCCGGTAAGTTGCCTTTTTATTGCTATTGTTTAAAGTAGTTTAGAAGATACTTCTTATTAATTTTTGCCTTTGCAAAAAAAAAAAGATACTTCTGGTTAATTTTTTTTTAATATTATTGTTGTTTAAAATAGTTTGGAATATGTCAAAATTTTCAGATTGTTGTTTCGCCTTTGCTGCTTGTGGGGCGATCGAAACATTATATAACATTAAAAACAAAAAAAGAGGCAAAGATCGTATAATCTTATCACCACAGGATGTATATAATAACTTAGTTAAAAATGACATAGAAGAAGAAGAAGGACGTACCATCCCCGAGACATTATCTTGGATAATGGATAACGAATGTGTGTTAGACGTGGACTGCCCTTATGAGGAAGTATATCAACCAAGTGAAGACGAGCGTAAGGTACTATTTTCTCATTATTTTTTATTTTTTTTACATTTCTTATCCATAGTATTTAAATTTTTCTTTACACAAATGTATAGGTAAGAATGAGAATCGAAACAGTTGTAAATCTAACACCTTCCATGATAGAGGAAGAGGCAAGGGTAGCACCTGTATTAGCACAGATACGTTGGACGTCTGATTTGGCAGATTTCAAGGGGGTAAGTGTTAATTTCATATTTTTTACTATAAACTGATCAAGTTAGTTTTTGGTTTAATTTTTTTTTATTTTTTTTGGGTTTAATTATAGGATGGCATATACTATGCACCCAAACATGCATCATTGTTTGAAGCAGTAGATATGCATGCAGTTCTTATCGTGGGATTTGGCGAGGTAGAGAAGAGAGGAAAATTGACTAAATATTGGATAGTGAGGAATTCACATGGATCTACATGGGGCAATGATGGATACGGAAAGATACACAGATCCCTCATCAAGGCTGCATGGGCAATTCGGGGTATATCATTGGCGGATCGGGAAGGTGTGCCATATGAACAACTAGCTGAGGAAGGGGATGATTAGGAGTTCTGGCATCTAGTTTGTGTTGTTTGTGTGATTGAGCAGTTGGATGGGAGTTTGTAGTTTGTAGCAAGGAAGCCTTGAGGCTGGCTTTTTCATCAACTTCAAGCTGACGTTCGGTTTATGTGTTTGAGAGATAGGGATAGACTTGCAATTTTCAGATCAAGTGTGTAGCTCATGGGTTCATAGATTGGAGTTGAATTATTGAGTTTTGGTGGTTGTTGCTGCTCTGTGATGTTTAGTAGTTTTTTTTTTTTTAATGGACGTGATGTTCTGTAGTTAGAACATGAACAAACAATAGTGATTTTTTTTTTTTTTGACAAGATCGTTCATTGTTATATTATTCGACGTTGTCGTATTTAGCCATTTTTCTCATAGGATGAAATCACTGAAACTCTTGATGCTTATTATTAAAAGTTGTTGCTTATCAATGAATGTAGTAAGTTTGTTGGGCTTTATATTCTATTCATATTCATATTGCCACAACTCACTCTTTCATCATTTGGCTTTATGTTTCGGAAATTGTAACCCGTGTTGGCAGGTACTCTTTTTTTTTTTTTTATTGAGAAAGGAAACATTTTGGCAGGTACTATTGACTTGCCAATATATTGTTGCATGATTATTGACTTTAATGTTAGAAATGCTGAGTTGGACAAATGGTAATAGCTAAAATGTTTTTTTTTTTATATAAACAAAGGAACAACCAAGAGAACTGCAACACCCTCCAAGGGGCACTGCAGCCCACCATATCCTCATGCAAAAGTAAACCCAACTGAGGAGGAACATGCTCCACTACAGTCCAGTCCAAATAAAAGTACCCGTATCTATCCCCTGTAAATGTGAGTAACAGAATCTAACCCAATCCATCAGGTGCAAGTATGATTTTTTTTAAATCTTTTTATGATTAAAAGTTTAGGTAAGTTGGGTCCGATGTGTGAGGATTGCCTGAAAATTAGTTTGGAATGCATTGAACAATGTTAGAAGTGTTTTGTTTTTCAGCAGAGGTGAATTGATTCACACGAGTATGAATCGATTCATGGAGGCTTGGAGCACCAGGTCAGATTTTGGGTGGCTCTGTGAACCAAAGTGCAAATATTGTGAATCGATTCACACTTCGATTATGAATCGATTCATTATCGAGGTGAATCAATTCAATATTTATGCAGCGCATAATATAAAAACTACACTGCCACGAAGACTAGTGCAATATGGGTTTTAGGGATTCACCATCTGCGATTTCTTGAGATTTATGAGATGGTTTTGCGAGGGTTTCATCTTCTTCATCTCCCCTGTATTTCTTGAGCGAAAATCATCGAGAGTGCGTGATTGAGGGAAGAGTGAAAAGCTTTGGGATATTGAAATTGTCCATCTTGAACAACTGAGAGGCAAGATTGGAAGAAGGGAATCTCTCTGTAACTTCGTCAACCTCTTTGATTCATAGTGAATTGGAGGGGCTGCTCTCTCCCGGAGACGTAGATCACATTGGCCAAACCTCGTCAACAAATCTTGTATACATTTTTCTTGTCTCTTATCTTCTTTGACTGTAATTTTTCTTGGTTAATTTTCTACACGAATTTCACATTATTTTTCAATCCTTTGTTGTAGTTGTTTGCTGGCTTGGGTGTTTGGTTTGTGTGTAGGTACTCTTGCCTTTCTAATCTTGTGCAGGACCAACATTCTGACTTACCAGGGTCATGAAAAGTCTCAAGGCTCTTTGAGCCCCGATAGAGGTACTTACATATTACTCACCAACAAGGTCCTCTCATCGACAGCGAAATTTGAACTCAAATCATTGAAAAATATAATTAAGTAAGGGTCTTATTAGAAGAATTACAGTGCACCGTCTTCGCTGCTGCCGTTCACCATCCCATGCGTCGTTCTCACTGTGCGACCTTCAGTGATGCACATGGGGATCTGAGCAAAGATAAACGTTTGTTGGACAGCAAGAAAAGTCTATTTGCAACATATATTTTTTTTCCAAAGAAGTACCATAGTGCACATTTAATACACACAAAAATGTGATATAGCATACATTTAGGGCCCGTTTGGTGGCCAGGATAAGGGAGACAGGATATGATAAGCTATCTTATCCTGTCATTATCTATTATTTGGTGAGCCAATATGATATGATAAGGCTATCCTATCACTTATCCTATCCTATTATCTCTTTGTATTTTTTATCCTAGGGTAGAGGCTGGGTTAGAAATAAGTAGGATAGGATTAAAAATAAATTTCCTCACTTGCCCTTTTCCCACCTCTCTGTCTCTCGATATACCTTCACTTGCGATTTTTTTTCCTTCTCCCACCAGCGTCTACCCCCTTTTCCCCATCTCTCTGTCTCTCGATCGACCTCCACAAACCGTTTTGTTTTTCTTCTCCCACCGCTGTCTACCCCCTTTTCCCACCTCTCTATCTCTCAATCTACCTTCACGAAGCGTTCTGTTTTTCTTCTCCCACCGACGTCTACTCCATCTTCCCACGGCGTCCTCTCATCAGAAACGTATCGTCTCTCTTCCACTGCAAAGGTGTGTTCATGTTTCTCTATATCCCTCTGGTCATTTGTATAACTAATCTTGCTAATCTGATGTTGTAATCTGTAAAGAGCAATTTGCGAATTCCTTCTTTTGTTTCTCGGAAATTTCTTGAAGAATGCATCTCGTAAATTCTTGGTTCATTGTTTTGCTGATTAAAAATCGATTTTATTGCTATTGTAGAACGCCATTGATTTGATGAAGAACGCCATTAAAAGGAGATATAATATTTGACATGTATGTGTGTATGTGTAGCATGCCATTTTGTTAAAAAAAAACTTTTGTATAAATGTATTGTACACATAGTATATAATATCAAGGATTGAAAATTTTTATTATAAAATAAGAATGAGTATTACTTAACACACTATCATGAAAACATATTTTAAAAGTTCTCTACTTCAAAGCATTTACTGAGCTTTGTCAACATAGTTTATGTAAACATATTTTTATCAACAGTTGACCTCCTAAAAAAATTGACAATTATTATTAACCTTATCAACATGTGGATAACATTGTCCAAAATGAATTAGTTAATGAATTTTTTTAATGTAACTACCTTTGATTATTTTGTTATATTTTAAAATTAATATAATTTACTCCTTTTTATGTATTTAATTTGTAATAACTTCTTATATTTTTTAAAAGGTTAACTCTAAATATTATTATAAATAAAAAATATTTATAAACTCATGCAACGTACGAGCATTACTTCTAGTGATTTATATATACTAGTACTTTGTGACAAAATATGTATAAGTAACTTATATGGGAAAATGTAAATATTTGTGCAAATTATGGCATTGTTTCGCTGATCAGTTGCAAAGCAAAAACACGTAGCATTTGAAAGCTACAATACTACAAAGTCAAGTGAAAAAAGCTAACAACATAATAAGCACGCATCAAAGTTTAAACCACCAATCTAAACAATAACGTTTTAAACTTCGTTTAACAAATAGAAATTAAACTGTTCTATTACCGGTATTAGATTTGACAATTATATATACATTGTTTAATTATAAGAGATAAATTATGAACAGCTTCGCACTCTATCAACAGAACATAATCAAAATATTATATTATATTATATGCATCATATCACTTAAAAGGAAGTGTTTGCAGTGTTTATTTTGCTGCATCAGTGTAAAGTGCCATCGATAAAAAAGATGCTAACTTTTTTTATTCTTATTGTTTGTCATGAATAAAGAAGCAACATCACTTATTTAAACTTTTTAAAAAAAATAATCTAGACACATTTAAAATGGAAACCACGGGAAGAATGAAAAAATTATTTGGTCTCAACTGGACTCAAAAGCACTCTTAGAAGGCGTAAGAGTTAAGACATACTAATAGTTTTCATAACTTCAGTAGCCTAGCATTTTTTAATGGAGACATAAATGAAACCATTCTGCTTCATCAACCCGGGAAAAATGAACACGGGGCGTGACATGTTAGCTGCAAGATAAATGTACATCAAATTATTTATACGTTAGGCATCAAATTTCTTTGGCATTAATTAGCACAAATTAAAGGTGAAATAGCTATCAAATTGATCAAATGAGTTCTACACCTAATATTGTAACACCCCAATTTTTAAGAAAAGTAATTTTAACGGTAAAATCCTGAAATACTTGAAGATAAGTCATAGAGATTAATCACCTCAATGATTTACTGAGAGTACGTGGAATTATTTTGACTCATTTTAAATAATTTATTTATTATAAATAATTATTATTCATGATGTCAATTCAAATTAATAGACAGCGTAGACGTATGCTGTTTAATGTGAATTCATCAATTTAAACATTTTATATAAGTTTTGATTGTGTGTAACGCAGCGTATTTACATTGACTAAGAAAATGATTGAATTAAATCAAGATGAAATTAAATTTAAGAATTAATATTTTATATTAATTCATGGTTTGAAAAATCGTCGGAAAACTCTAACGAAGTTTAAATCGCGTTGAATCGCCGGGTAAATTTTACCCGTATTAAAATTTAAAGCAATTCGATTTCGATTTAAAATCGAATTGTAACTCATTGTGATTATTTTTGAGAGTTTTAAATTGTTTTTATTATTTATGATAAAATATTATCTCGCGGTGAATTAATTTCTCGGTAAATTAATTTTCGCGAATTAAATTGGCGAAGAATTAATCGGTAGTGCGATTACTCGACGCCGTGTTTTTTTAGCACGCTTTAGACTCTAGGATTAGAGGGTAATCATGAGAGATGAGAGATTTGATGTTTAGACTTATTGATTAGATTAGCATTTTATTTTAATTGCTAGGTGTCATTATTGTGGTGGTTATTTAGGAAACACTTTTACTAAACCATTTCCAACCAAGTAAATAAGCTTTGTTTTAATTATTTTTTTATCCTCCTTTTTCTGCATGCAGT
Organism: Calophaca sinica; assembly: GCA_037113605.1. Taxonomy (NCBI): domain Eukaryota; kingdom Viridiplantae; phylum Streptophyta; class Magnoliopsida; order Fabales; family Fabaceae; genus Calophaca; species Calophaca sinica. The sequence goes on along the minus strand of CM073735.1, from coordinate 40,169,760 downwards.
CGAAGCCTCCTACCTCATTTCACTCGCTCATTCTTTTTTATCTTACTACTTGGTGTTGGTGAAGAGAGTTTTTAAAAGCAAGTTTCAACCTCCTCTTTCTTTTTCAGCGTGACCCCATCCACTTCCACTCTTTCATTTCTATTTTATTCTAGTTGTCTATGGATGGAAATAGGAGAGCAACTAGATGCTTCCCCATTCTTGCTTCCCTGCGTGACCTCCCTCTTCTTCCCATAAAACCCATTTCATTTCTTTTTCCTTCTTCTTTCCAAGCAACAGCGTGAGCCCTTCCCCATTTTCTACTTTTCATTTCCTTTCTCCTCCAACTTGCTCATGTGTGATGAAGAAAGATCCACTTCCTCTCCTCTCCTACATTCCAGTCGAAGCACCCATTATTTCAGCCCCTCTCATTTTAAATTTTCTCAAGCACTAAGTGTTGGAAGAAAGAGAAGAGCTCATTCCCTTTCCTTTCCTTGTTCAGCTGAGGGGTATATCCCCATTTACACCACCAATTCCTTCCATTTCCACCTCCATTTTTGTGCTATTTCCATAAGATAGCAAGAAGGAACTTGAGCCAACATTCTCTTCCTCTTTCAAGCCTCAAAACCGTGGACCCTAGGGTATTGTGGGTGAGGGTTTCTTCTCATCTTGTTGTTTATTTTATTATTTATTTATTTATACATGTCTTGATGTTGTTGTTTTTGTTGTTGATGTATTGGGTTCATAGTTTTGGAATTAGATGTTGTTTTTGGGTATCATTGTGATAAAAACCTATTCTTGAGAAAAGGGGATTAGTGGTGTTTATGATTATGATTCATGTAATTAATTGATGTTTCTTGTTTATTAGATGTTATAGTTGCTACTTTAAATATTAGTTTGAATTTGAGGATGGATTGATAAGTTTTGTATGAAGCTCTTGTTCTTGAAGAAGTTGTGATTTGTCCTTAGGCTTGATTAATGTTTTGTGTTGGGAAGCAAATTGTTGTTTTAAAAGAAATAAATGATTTGGAATGATGTGGTTAGTAGTTTTGGAATTAGAGCAATTTTTGGGTATTGTTTTGATAAAGAACCTATTCTTGAAAATGGATTTGGGTCTTAATGAAGCTTTCTTTTGGGCTATAGTAGTTGTTGTGAAGGAAGCGCATATAAAATGGCATTGAAAACTATTTTGGAAATTGGCATGGGTTTTGGAGTATGTTTTGGATATGTCTTGATGCCTTGAGGTCTTGGAGTATAATTGGGTGATCATCTTGTGAATCATGCAAACTAGCTTGTATTTCTTGCTTCTTGTTTGTTATTATTGCCATTGTAGTTGTTAAAATTGATTGAATCAAAGATTGAAAGAATTTTATGAAAACCCTTGTTCTTGAAAGAGACTTGATTTAGGATTGGTCTTGATTAGTGTTTTTGTTCTAGAAATTAATTGTTGGGTTGGTTTAATTGCTAATGGAGTAGTGAAGCATGAGTTAGGGTGAGAGTTAGTTTATGTCTTGTGGAAAATTGATTTTAGAGGATTAGAATGGCATGTAACACTTGACTAAGTTGTTTTTAGTTTCTTAGCATGGTTTCAATGTTTTTGGGATCTTTGAAAATGGCCTAATTGAAAGAACTCTTTAAGAGCTCTTGTTTTGGGATTGTTTTTGAGTAAGTGAACCATGAAAACTTGTAAATGGGCTTTGAGCATGATTTGTTTTAAAAAGGAAAGAGGCTATGGAAATGACACTAGAATGTTGTGAAAAATGTTTTAGAAACATATCTTTGGAGGTGCTTAAGTTAGATTTGGTGTTGTCTTGATAGTTGATGCTTTGAAATATATTTGAAAAATATCTTGGAACCTATTTGATTTAAATTTCCTTATGTATTTTAATTGTTATATGAAGTTGTTGAAACTTGATGTCTTGATGCTTTGTCATGCAATTAGATGGTTATGGGAATAGGTGTGGCCGAGAGGCCTAAAAAGGGAGTAGGAAAGGAAATAGTGGTTTGTTAATTGTGAAAATGCTTGTATGAATATGTGTCTAGGTTTTAAAATTTATGATTTCTTGCATGATCTTTACCTTGAGGTTCAAGGAAGCTTTTTGGTTTCAAAAACTTTACTTTTCAAATAAGTTAAGGTTTATAAATTGTTATGTGATAATTTATCTTTCAAAAAGTATTTTGATTTTAAAACCTTATTTATTTTCAAGTAGCTAGGAATTAAATGTTTGAATGAATTTTTGGTTAGGAAAAGGGTTAGGCTTGAGAGCTTAAGTTAGCTAAGAATTGTGCTACGTTATTTATTTTGATAGGCTTTGAGTAAATCCGAGATCGTGCGGCGTAGGATCGAGGAACACGTGGACGTGCAGCTTGGGGTTCGGTAAGGGCACTTCTAGACATTTAGGATTCATTTTTATGTCCCTGTGTAAGGACAACTTTGGATATGCTTAAGCTATTGCTTCGTTATTTAAATTGCTTTATTTAAATACGAAGAAGTCTGAGAACTCTACGAGTTCGAAGTTAGGGTTTTCGAACCCCTTCGTTTATTTTGTCGTGCGGTCGAACATATTCCGAGTCATTCATGGGTGAAAACTTTGTGGTTGGTCTCCTGAACCCAACCCCCCACATCTGCGTACCTCTTTGTTAACTCCATCGAGTTGCAGAGGGATGGATTCCTTGATTTGCGTGTCAAGCATGTAATGTGATGATATGTTTGAGTTATGCATTATTTGATATGAGATTGAATATATCTTTGCCAGTGCGTGTTCTTTGTTGAATTGCGTTTCTTCATGCGAATGTTTTTATTGCTTAAATGTCGAGTGCGTTTTCTTCATGTTAAGCATGCTCTCTTTATTTGATATGCGGTCAAGTAATTTTATGCGTCACTCTTTGAATATTGTAAGCGGAGAGCTGTTCATCGAGTGAGAGAGCTAGGCGAGTCGTTATGACGTTTTTGAGCCGTGACCCGGATAACTAAGGGTGCTAGGTCCCCTTTTGTTTACGGGAGATTGACTAGGCGTCGCAGCGTAGGAACCGGGTACTGCATATCTAGGGAGAAGCGAAAGATCCCAAGGCTACGGCTGGTATGTCAGTTGATGGATCTGCGTCTGCTTTTCGGAATAATTGTCGAGTCGAGAGAAAATGAGTAGTGAGTCGAGTCGAGTCTAGAGTGAGAGAGTTGAGTCACATTCTGTGAGTGACATACATTGTTGTTTGCTTAGTGCTTTATGCATTGATTATCTTGATCTGTTATTTCCTGTAACATGTTGTGTTATTACATGTTTTGTTGCCGAGTGTGTTGTCGAATATGTGTATCTGTCTCTTTATTTTTAAGAAGTTGACCCTTGCCAGTGGTTCTTTCAATTGATGAATGTAACCCAGATGGCAGAGCAAGCGGAGGATTTGGAGCTGCGAGAACGAGCGGTGAAGATAATCGTCTAGCAACATATCTATATTATGTTGTAGAAAGAGTATAGCTTGTCGACCCGGCTATAGGATATTTGTCATTTATTTCAGTATTGTAATAAATCTACATTATGTTTCATGACACGTTTGTTATATATGATTTGACAGAATAAATGAATGTGGTCTATGTGGTGTCTTAAATTATTTTCCGCCATGTTTCTAAAAGTCGCTGTGATGCTCTGACTACTTCTTTAAAGAACTTTAAAAAAAAAAATATAGGACCACATTTCTCGAAAACCCTACGAGCAGAGTATTCCACCTTTCGGAAATATGTCAATTTTTGTCAGAATGTTCACTTAGTAGCACTCTGGAAACAGGGTGTCACAATAGTGGTATCGAGGCGGTTCGGTTCTAACCGGATTGTGAGTTGGGAAACTATAATTTGGTCATGTGTCGGGTTTTGTAGAAAACAATTGTTAGAGATTAAACTGGGTCTTATGGTGAGTCAAACCATGCTTGTGTGCTTGTTCCTCAAGTGGAGTAATTTCGCTTGTAATTGTTTGAAATTGTTCCTTAATTGAAACAATGTGTGCTGAGACACACCAAACCTATTGTGGGATTTTTATTAGGTTGAGAAACCTCGTGGAAATCCAATGTCTCCGAAACGAATGATTGTTCCTGTTTTAGCAGATAAGTCAGAGATGGATCAGAGGATTTGGATGACCCAGATTCCAGACGCAGGGACGTGTCTCTCCATTAAGCAAAGGAGAGAGCTTGGCAGCTGAAGAATTTATCTCAGGAAACACAGCAATTAGGTGTTATGCTTAGGCGGAGATTTGGAATAGAGATAATTCATAGGGGACGTTATTAGCATTATTGCATATATGTGATCCTTGAAGTATCAGTGGTTCTAAGTATAAACCACAATGTTTGTCGTTTGAACTATTTTGATACGTACTAAATTTGAAATTGAAAATTATTTCATGATTTTCTGAATGCTACATGTTTGCTACTAACATCTGTGTTCACAATAGTCTCCTCTAGAATTCCTGTGATTGTTTGTAATTGATTGTGTGTTTGTTAATTGTGTGAGCGTATTAATATTCTCCAAAGGAAATATTAAACGCGACTACTTTCTAGCAAGCCTTGATTAATTGTCTTGTGACAACTTAATTTCTGCGAGGAATCATTTGACTCGATTGAATGGAAGCTGGAAAATTAGTTAGAGTTGCGGGTAGAAGTTTTAGTGCGTGACAAGTTGCCTAGCTAGCATTGGGTAGTATCTGAAATTCCTTTACGGACTTTATCGATTTCTAGAACACGAAATTTTCCTTTAAAAGGAGAGCCAAGCAAAGTGGAATAATTTATTTTCATCTTTCCTTGTATTTACTTGGCCGACCACACACTTGTAAAGGGTGCAAAAGGAAATATTCTGTTTAGTTATAGTGCTAGTAGGTGATGAAGACCTTGGACCAAAATTTTGTGAATCTTTTCCCCTTCTTTAAATTGCGTCGTCGGTTTAAAAAAAATGGGAAGAATAATTCATTTTGCATTATTGGTTTTAGTGTTGGATTTGGATTCCTTTCTTTTCCCTTCCCTTAAGCACAATGCGCCCTTCTTACACAAGGGATCCTCATTCTTGTCCAATCTTTTCCCTAAATAAGCCGCGTAATGGTGAGAAGTGGGAGGAACCGTGAAGAAAAGAAAAGAAAAAGTTTAGAAAGAAGGTGACAACCCTCGATTCCTTCCTTCTTTTTCTCTTATGCATTTTGGACAAATTCTATTAAGGGACCCCTATGCTATTCGATCCTTCCCTTAAGTAGTGCTAGACCTTGTGGCATTTGACGCATGTGAGAAACCTGGGAACCATTTCCTTCCATTCCTTTAGCTAAGTCAAAGCTCTAAGAGATGTCAAGTGAGGACTGTTCCTTATATCCTCTGTACCCTTGGGTGATGTTGTGGGCAATTTTATGGTTGGTGATCATAGCAATCCTCCTGTCCCTCCCCAAACCGCAAGTTCCTGGAAGATTTTAGGTGAGTGCTTTAGTTCTTTTGTTTTCAATGCTTGTACCATTGTGGACGATAATTGATAGTAGTTTTAAGTTTTTATGATTCTTGTTAAATCCTGATTTTGTAATGAAGCTTGAAAATGATTTTGTTCTCTTTTGTGAAAAAGATAGTAGTTTTGATGATTAAACCCTTTTACTATAAGTCCATTTATGGGTAAGTATGGCTTTGAAAAAGATTTTTAGAGAAGAGTACTAGAAAACCTTAATTTCATTAGGCCTTGTTTAGTGTCTTGGAGAAATTATAAGTGATTTTGGCATATTTGCTAACAATGGTTTTATTGAAAATAGTTCCAAATTTTAGAGAATTTTATTAAATCATAAATTGGTAGAAAAAGTTTGATTAAGTTAGAAGCTTGTAAAATGTTATTATAGTATTTTGAGACAATGAAACACCTAACGTCAAGGGAATCCTAGTATTCCTGAACGAGGTGGAGTCTTAGGGACTTAAACATTTAAAATTTTCAATTTGTTTTAGCATGAGTCCTATGATTACAAAAACTCTGAGAGACGAAAATTTGCAGGTACTATCTTATTATTTTGAAACCAAGGGAGTAACTGCTATCTCAATAGTATTCTAAAATTTTACGTGTTTAACTGATAGTACTTATTAATTAGACAACTTAGAAGTTTAATAATTACTTGAATTTCGAAAGAAAAATGATTTTCTAGTGTTGAAAATGGCTTTGTATTCTTTTGTTGTAAAAGATAAATTTTGTTGGTTAAGGTTAAAAGTTTAGTTATAAGAATTTTTGAATAAGTTGTAAGTGTATAAAGATAATATTTTAACTTTGTTTTACCATTTTTTTTTTGAGTATAAGTTATTACAAAAAGTGAGGGGTTGATTCAAAACTTAGAGTTACCTTTAGTTTAATTAAAGGGTGGTGGATGAATTTGACAAAATGAAATTGTGTTTTATTGGTTTCTTGTATTGGTGTTACTCCTAAGAAATTAATGTTTTCCTTAGAAAAAAAATGTTGAATTAGAAAAGCGAAGTTTAATCTTCTGAGGTTTTAAAAGGTTTTTGTATTCTTAGTATGTGTAAACGTGAATACCTGCGAATAGGTTGGCATTATTTCCGTAGTAATAGTGTGAAGCCATAGTCTTTCTCGTGTCCGTGTTCGTGTTGGTGTTTACGTTCGAGATTAAGCAGAGAACATGGTTCTAGAATGAAGCATCAGTCAGCCGCAAGGAATTCTTCGTCCACTAACTACGCTTACTTTGTGGTGTGCTACATGTTTATGCCTTGTGATTGCTACTATTGCATGCTATGTTATGTAGCTATAATTATTATAATACTACATATATTAATATGTACTAGAATGTCTTTGTGTGCAAATTATTTTATGGATTTGAATAAAGTAATTTTTCTGTATTTTACTATCAGTGTAGTTTCGAGGACGAAACTATTTTAAGGGGGATGGCATTGTAACACCCCAATTTTTAAGAAAAGTAATTTTAACGGTAAAATCCTGAAATACTTGAAGATAAGTCATAGAGATTGATCACCTCAATGATTTACTGAGAGTACGTGGAATTATTTTGACTCATTTTAAATAATTTATTTATTATAAATAATTATTATTCATGATGTCAATTCAAATTAATAGACAGCGTAGACGTATGCTGTTTAATGTGAATTCATCAATTTAAACATTTTATATAAGTTTTCGGTGTGACGCGGTAACGCGTATTTCTGTTGACTAAGAAAATGATTGAATTAAATCAAGATGAAATTAAATTTAAGAATTAATATTTTATATTAATTCATGGTTCGAAAATCGTCGGAAAACTCTAACGAAGTTTAAATCGCGTTTGAATCGCCGGGTAAATTTTACCCGTATTAAAATTTAAAGCAATTCGATTTAATGAAAATCGAATCGTAACTCATTGTGATTATTTTTGAGAGTTTTAAATTGTTTTTATTATTTATGATAAAATATTATCTCGCGGTGAATTAATTTCTCGGTAAATTAATTTTCGCGAATTAAATTGGCGAAGAATTAATCGGTAGTGCGATTACTCGACGCCGTGTTTTTTTTAGCACGCTTTAGACTCTAGAATTAGAGGGTAATTATGAGAGATGAGAGATTTGATGTTTAGACTTATTGATTAGATTAGCATTTTATTTTAATTGCTAGGTGTCATTATTGTGGTGGTTATTTAGCAAACACTTTTACTAAACCATTTCCAACCAAGTAAATAAGCTTTGTTTTAATTATTTTTTTTATCCTCCCTTTTCTTTATGCAATTGAAGCCTCCTACCTCATTTCACTCGCTCATTCTTTTTTTTTTATCTTACTACTTGGTGTTGGTGAAGAGAGTTTTTAAAAGCAAGTTTCAACCTCCTCTTTCTTTTTCCAGCGTGACCCCATCCACTTCCACTCTTTCATTTCTATTTTATTCTAGTTGTCTATGGATGGAAATAGGAGAGCAACTAGATGCTTCCCCATTCTTGCTTCCCTGCGTGACCTCCCTCTTCTTCCCATAAAACCCATTTCATTTCTTTCTCCTTCTTCTTTCCAAGCCACAGCGTGAGCCCTTCCCCATTTTCTACTTTTCATTTCCTTTCTCCTCCAACTTGCTCATGTGTGATGAAGAAAGATCCACTTCCTCTCCTCTCCTACATTCCAGTCGAAGCACCCATTATTTCAGCCCCTCTCATTTTAAATTTTCTCAAGCACTAAGTGTTGGAAGAAAGAGAAGAGCTCATTCCCTTTCCTTTCCTTGTTCAGCCGAGGGGTATATCCCCATTTACACCACCAATTCCTTCCATTTCCACCTCCATTTTTGTGCTATTTCCATAAGATAGCAAGAAGGAACTTGAGCCAACATTCTCTTCCTCTTTCAAGCCTCAAAACCGTGGACCCTAGGGTATTGTGGGTGAGGTTTCTTCTCATTTTGTTGTTTATTTTATTATTTATTTATTTATACATGTCTTGATGTTGTTGTTTTTGTTGTTGATGTATTGGGTTCATAGTTTTGGAATTAGATGTTGTTTTTGGGTATCATTGTGATAAAAACCTATTCTTGAGAAAAGGGGATTAGTGGTGTTTATGATTATGATTCATGTAATTAATTGATGTTTCTTGTTTATTAGATGTTATAGTTGCTACTTTAAATATTAGTTTGAATTTGAGGATGGATTGATAAGTTTTGTATGAAGCTCTTGTTCTTGAAGAAGTTGTGATTTGTCCTTAGGCTTGATTAATGTTTTGTGTTGGGAAGCAAATTGTTGTTTTAAAAGAAATAAATGATTTGGAATGATGTGGTTAGTAGTTTTGGAATTAGAGCAATTTTGGGTATTGTTTTGATAAAGAACCTATTCTTGAAAATGGATTTGGGTCTTAATGAAGCTTTCTTTTGGGCTATAGTAGTTGTTGTGAAGGAAACTGCATATAAAATGGCATTGAAAACTATTTTGGAAATTGGCATGGGTTTTGGAGTATGTTTTGGATATGTCTTGATGCCTTGAGGTCTTGGAGTATAATTGGGTGATCATCTTGTGAATCATGCAAACTAGCTTGTATTTCTTGCTTCTTGTTTGTTATTATTGCCATTGTAGTTGTTAAAATTGATTGAATCAAAGATTGAAAGAATTTTATGAAAACCCTTGTTCTTGAAAGAGACTTGATTTAGGATTGGTCTTGATTAGTGTTTTTGTTCTAGAAATTAATTGTTGGGTTGGTTTAATTGCTAATGGAGTAGTGAAGCATGAGTTAGGGTGAGAGTTAGTTTATGTCTTGTGGAAAATTGATTTTAGAGGATTAGAATGGCATGTAACACTTGACTAAGTTGTTTTTAGTTTCTTAGCATGGTTTCAATGGTTGTGGGGTCTTTGAAAATGGCCTAATTGAAAGAACTCTTTAAGAGCTCTTGTTTTGGGATTGTTTTTGAGTAAGTGAACCATGAAAACTTGTAAATGGGCTTTGAGCATGATTTGTTTTAAAAAGGAAAGAGGCTATGGAAATGACACTAGAATGTTGTGAAAAATGTTTTAGAAACATATCTTTGGAGGTGCTTAAGTTAGATTTGGTGTTGTCTTGATAGTTGATGCTTTGAAATATATTTGAAAAATATCTTGGAACCTATTTGATTTAAATTTCCTTATGTATTTTAATTGTTATATGAAGTTGTTGAAACTTGATGTCTTGATGCTTTGTCATGCAATTAGATGGTTATGGGAATAGGTGTGGCCGAGAGGCCTAAAAGGAGTAGGAAAGGAAATAGTGGTTTGTTAATTGTGAAAATGCTTGTATGAATATGTGTCTAGGTTTTAAAATTTATGATTTCTTGCATGATCTTTACCTTGAGGTTCAAGGAAGCTTTTTGGTTTCAAAAACTTTACTTTTCAAATAAGTTAAGGTTTATAAATTGTTATGTGATAATTTATCTTTCAAAAAGTATTTTGATTTTAAAACCTTATTTATTTTCAAGTAGCTAGGAATTAAATGTTTGAATGAATTTTTGGTTAGGAAAAGGGTTAGGCTTGAGAGCTTAAGTTAGCTAAGAATTGTGCTACGTTATTTATTTTGATAGGCTTTGAGTAAATCCGAGATCGTGCGGCGTAGGATCGAGGAACACGTGGACGTGCAGCTTGGGGTTCGGTAAGGGCACTTCTAGACATTTAGGATTCATTTTTATGTCCTTGTGTAAGGACAACTTTGGATATGCTTAAGCTATTGCTTCGTTATTTAAATTGCTTTATTTAAATACGAAGAAGTCTGAGAACTCTACGAGTTCGAAGTTAGGGTTTTCGAACCCCTTCGTTTATTTTGTCGTGCGGTCGAACATATTCCGAGTCATTCGTGGGTGAAAACTTTGTGGTTGGTCTCCTGAACCCAACCCCCCACATCTGCGTACCTCTTTGTTAACTCCATCGAGTTGCAGAGGGATGGATTCCTTGATTTGCGTGTCAAGCATGTAATGTGATGATATGTTTGAGTTATGCATTATTTGATATGAGATTGAATATATGCTGCGAATTGCGTGTTGCTGTTGAATTGCGTTTCTTCATGCAGAATGTTTTTATTGCTTAAATGTCGAATTGCGTTTTCTTCATGTTAAGCATGCTCTCTTTATTTGATATGCGGTCAAGTAATTTTATGCGTCACTCTTTGAATATTGTAAGCAGAGAGTTTGTTCATCGAGTGAGAGAGCTGGCGAGCCGTTATGACGTTCTTGAGCCGTGACCCGGATAACTAAGGGTGCTAGGTCCCCTTTTGTTTACGGGAGATTGCCTAGGCGTCGCAGTCAGAGGAACCATCTTGCATATCTAGGGAGAAGCGAAAGATCCCAAGGCTACGGTGGTATGTCGATTGATGGATCTGCGTCGCTTTGGAATAATTGTCGAGTCGAGAGAAAATGAGTAGTGAGTCGAGTCGAGTCTAGAGTGAGAGAGTTGAGTCACATTCTGTGAGTGACATACATTGTTGTTTGCTTAGTGCTTTATGCATTGATTATCTTGATCTGTTATTTCCTGTAACATGTTGTGTTATTACATGTTTTGTTGCCGAGTGTGTTGTCGAATATGTGTATCTGTCTCTTTATTTTTAAGAAGTTGACCCTTGCCAGTGGTTCTTTCAATTGATGAATGTAACCCAGATGGCAGAGCAAGCGGAGGATTTGGAACTGCAGGAACGAACAGCTGAAGATAATCGTCTAGCAATTTATCTATATTATGTTGTAGAAAGAGTATAGCTTGTCGACCAGCTATAGGATATTTGTCATTTATTTCAGTATTGTAATAAATCTCTGTTATGTTTCATGACACGTTTGTTATATATGATTTGACAGAATAAATGAATGTGGTCTATGTGGTGTCTTAAATTATTTTCCGCCATGTTTCTAAAAGTCGCTGTGATGCTCTGACTACTTCTTTAAAGAACTTTAAAAAAAAAATATAGGACCACATTTCTCGAAAACCCTACGAGCAGAGTATTCCACCTTTCGGAAATATGTCAATTTTTGTCAGAATGTTCACTTAGTAGCACTCTGGAAACAGGGTGTCACAATAGTGGTATCAGAGCGGTTCGGTTCTAACCGGACTGTGAGTTGGGAAACTATAGCTGGTCATGTGTCGGGTTTTGTAGAAAACAATTGTTAGAGATTAAACTGGGTCTTATGGTGAGTCAAACCATGCTTGTGTGCTTGTTCCTCAAGTGGAGTAATTTCGCTTGTAATTGTTTGAAATTGTTCCTTAATTGAAACAATGTGTGCTGAGACACACCAAACCTATTGTGGGATTTTTATTAGGTTGAGAAACCTCGTGGAAATCCAATGTCTCAAAGCGAATGATTGTTCCTGTTTTAGCGAGATAAGTCGAGATGGATCGAGGATTTGGATGACCCAGATTCAGACGCAGGACGTGTCTCTCCATTAAGCAAAGGAGAGAGCTTGGCGGTGAAGAATTTATCTCGGAAACACAAAGAATTAGGTGTTATGCTTAGGCGGAGATTTGGAATAGAGATAATTCATAGGGGACGTTATTAGCATTATTGCATATATGTGATCCTTGAAGTATCAGTGGTTCTAAGTATAAACCACAATGTTTGTCGTTTGAACTATTTTGATACGTACTAAATTTGAAATTGAAAATTATTTCATGATTTTCTGAATGCTACATGTTTGCTACTAACATCTGTGTTCACAATAGTCTACTCTAGAATTGCTGTGATTGTATGTAATTGATTGTGTGTTTGTTAATTGTGTGAGCGTATTAATATTCTCCAAAGGAAATATTAAACGCGACTACTTTCTAGCAAGCGCAGATTAATTGTCTTGTGACAACTTAATTTACGCGGGAATCATTTGACTCAGTTGAATGGAAGCTGGAAAATTAGTTAGAGTTGCGGGTAGAAGTTTTAGTACGTGACAAGTTGCCTAGCTAGCATTGGGTAGTATCTGAAATTCCTTTACCAGACTTTATCCTGATTTCTAGAACACGAAATTTTCCTTTAAAAGGAGAGCCAAGCAAAGTGGAATAATTTATTTTCATCTTTCCTTGTATTTACTTGGCCGACCACACACTTGTAAAGGGTGCAAAAGGAAATATTCTGTTTTAGTTATAGTGCTAGTAGGTGATGAAGACCTTGGACCAAAATTTTGTGAATCTTTTCCCCTTCTTTAAATTGCGTCGTCGGTTTAAAAAAAAATGGGAAGAATAATTCATTTTGCATTATTGGTTTTAGTGTTGGATTTGGATTCCTTTCTTTTCCCTTCCCTTAAGCACAATGCGCCCTTCTTACACAAGGGATCCTCATTCTTGTCCAATCTTTTCCCTAAATAAGCCGCGTAATGGTGAGAAGTGGGAGGAACCGTGAAGAAAAGAAAAGAAAAAGTTTAGAAAGAAGGTGACAACCCTCGATTCCTTCCTTCTTTTTCTCTTATGCATTTTGGACAAATTCTATTAAGGGACCCCTATGCTATTCGATCCTTCCCTTAAGTAGTGCTAGACCTTGTGGCATTTGACGCATGTGAGAAACCTGGGAACCATTTCCTTCCATTCCTTTAGCTAAGTCAAAGCTCTAAGAGATGTCAAGTGAGGACTGTTCCTTATATCCTCTGTACCCTTGGGTGATGTTGTGGGCAATTTTATGGTTGGTGATCATAGCAATCCTCCTGTCCCTCCCCAAACCGCAAGTTCCTGGAAGATTTTAGGTGAGTGCTTTAGTTCTTTTGTTTTCAATGCTTGTACCATTGTGGACGATAATTGATAGTAGTTTTAAGTTTTTATGATTCTTGTTAAATCCTGATTTTGTAATGAAGCTTGAAAATGATTTTGTTCTCTTTTGTGAAAAAGATAGTAGTTTTGATGATTAAACCCTTTTACTATAAGTCCATTTATGGGTAAGTATGGCTTTGAAAAAGATTTTTAGAGAAGAGTACTAGAAAACCTTAATTTCATTAGGCCTTGTTTAGTGTCTTGGAGAAATTATAAGTGATTTTGGCATATTTGCTAACAATGGTTTTATTGAAAATAGTTCCAAATTTTAGAGAATTTTATTAAATCATAAATTGGTAGAAAAAGTTTGATTAAGTTAGAAGCTTGTAAAATGTTATTATAGTATTTTGAGACAATGAAACACCTAACGTCAAGGGAATCCTAGTATTCTTGCTCGAGGTGGAGTTTTAGGGAGTTAAACATTTAAAATTTTCAATTTGTTTTAGCATGAGTCCTATGATTACAAAAACTCTGAGAGACGAAAATTTGCAGGTACTATCTTATTATTTTGAAACCAAGGGAGTAATTGCTATCTCAATAGTATTCTAAAATTTTACGTGTTTAACTGATAGTACTTATTAATTAGACAACTTAGAAGTTTAATAATTACTTGAATTTCGAAAGAAAAATGATTTTCTAGTGTTGAAAATGGCTTTGTATTCTTTTGTTGTAAAAGATAAATTTTGTTGGTTAAGGTTAAAAGTTTAGTTATAAGAATTTTTGAATAAGTTGTAAGTGTATAAAGATAATATTTTAACTTTGTTTTACCATTTTTTTTGAGTATAAGTTATTACAAAAAGTGAGGGGTTGATTCAAAACTTAGAGTTACCTTTAGTTTAATTAAAGGGTGGTGGATGAATTTGACAAAATGAAATTGTGTTTTATTGGTTTCTTGTATTGGTGTTACTCCTAAGAAATTGATGTTTTCCTTAGAAAAAAAAATGTTGAATTAGAAAAGCGAAGTTTAATCTTCTGAGGTTTTAAAAGGTTTTTGTATTCTTAATATGTGTAAACGTGAATACTGCGAATAGGTTGGCATTATTTCCGTAGTAATAGTGTGAAGCCATAGTCTTTCTCGTGTCCGTGTTCGTGTTGGTGTTTACGTCGAGATTAAGCAGAGAACATGGTTCTAGAATGAAGCATCACCACCATAAAGGAATTCTTCGTCCACTAACTACGCTTACTTTGTGGTGTGCTACATGTTTATGCCTTGTGATTGCTACTATTGCATGCTATGTTATGTAGCTATAATTATTATAATACTACATATATTAATATGTACTAGAATGTCTTTGTGTGCAAATTATTTTATGGATTTGAATAAAGTAATTTTTCTGTATTTTACTATCAGTGTAGTTTCGAGGACGAAACTATTTTAAGGGGGATGGCATTATAACACCCCAATTTTTAAGAAAAGTAATTTTAACGGTAAAATCCTGAAATACTTGAAGATAAGTCATAGAGATTGATCACCTCAATGATTTACTGAGAGTACGTGGAATTATTTTGACTCATTTTAAATAATTTATTTATTATAAATAATTATTATTCATGATGTCAATTCAAATTAATAGACAAATAGACGATATCTTTGTTTAATGTGAATTCATCAATTTAAACATTTTATATAAGTTTTGATTGTGTGACGTAGCAGCGTATTTACATTGACTAAGAAAATGATTGAATTAAATCAAGATGAAATTAAATTTAAGAATTAATATTTTATATTAATTCATGGTTAAAATCGTCGGAAAACTCTAGAAGTTTAAATCGCGTTTCGAATCGCCGGGTAAATTTTACCCGTATTAAAATTTAAAACGAATTCCGATTTCGACGAAAATCGAATCGTAACTCATTGTGATTATTTTTGAGAGTTTTAAATTGTTTTTATTATTTATGATAAAATATTATCTCGCGGTGAATTAATTTCTCGGTAAATTAATTTTCGCGAATTAAATTGGCGAAGAATTAATCGGTAGTGCGATTACTCGACGCCGTGTTTTTTTAGCACGCTTTAGACTCTAGAATTAGAGGGTAATTATGAGAGATGAGAGATTTGATGTTTAGACTTATTGATTAGATTAGCATTTTATTTTAATTGCTAGGTGTCATTATTGTGGTGGTTATTTAGCAAACACTTTTACTAAACCATTTCCAACCAAGTAAATAAGCTTTGTTTTAATTATTTTTTTTATCCTCCCTTTTGCTGTACAGGTCGAAGCCTCCTACCTCATTTCACTCGCTCATTCTTTTTTTTTTATCTTACTACTTGGTGTTGGTGAAGAGAGTTTTTAAAAGCAAGTTTCAACCTCCTCTTTCTTTTTCCAGCGTGACCCCATCCACTTCCACTCTTTCATTTCTATTTTATTCTAGTTGTCTATGGATGGAAATAGGAGAGCAACTAGATGCTTCCCCATTCTTGCTTCCCTGCGTGACCTCCCTCTTCTTCCCATAAAACCCATTTCATTTCTTTCTCCTTCTTCTTTCCAAGCCACAGCGTGAGCCCTTCCCCATTTTCTACTTTTCATTTCCTTTCTCCTCCAACTTGCTCATGTGTGATGAAGAAAGATCCACTTCCTCTCCTCTCCTACATTCCATTGAAGCACCCATTATTTCAGCCCCTCTCATTTTAAATTTTCTCAAGCACTAAGTGTTGGGAGAAAGAGAAGAGCTCATTCCCTTGCCTTTCCTTGTTCAGCCGAGGGTATATCCCCATTTACACCACCAATTCCTTCCATTTCCACCTCCATTTTTGTGCTATTTCCATAAGATAGCAAGAAGGAACTTGAGCCAACATTCTCTTCCTCTTTCAAGCCTCAAAACCGTGGACCCTAGGGTATTGTGGGTGAGGGTTTCTTCTCATCTTGTTGTTTATTTTATTATTTATTTATTTATACATGTCTTGATGTTGTTGTTTTTGTTGTTGATGTATTGGGTTCATAGTTTTGGAATTAGATGTTGTTTTTGGGTATCATTGTGATAAAAACCTATTCTTGAGAAAAGGGGATTAGTGGTGTTTATGATTATGATTCATGTAATTAATTGATGTTTCTTGTTTATTAGATGTTATAGTTGCTACTTTAAATATTAGTTTGAATTTGAGGATGGATTGATAAGTTTTGTATGAAGCTCTTGTTCTTGAAGAAGTTGTGATTTGTCCTTAGGCTTGATTAATGTTTTGTGTTGGGAAGCAAATTGTTGTTTTAAAAGAAATAAATGATTTGGAATGATGTGGTTAGTAGTTTTGGAATTAGAGCAATTTTTGGGTATTGTTTTGATAAAGAACCTATTCTTGAAAATGGATTTGGGTCTTAATGAAGCTTTCTTTTGGGCTATAGTAGTTGTTGTGAAGGAAACTGCATATAAAATGGCATTGAAAACTATTTTGGAAATTGGCATGGGTTTTGGAGTATGTTTTGGATATGTCTTGATGCCTTGAGGTCTTGGAGTATAATTGGGTGATCATCTTGTGAATCATGCAAACTAGCTTGTATTTCTTGCTTCTTGTTTGTTATTATTGCCATTGTAGTTGTTAAAATTGATTGAATCAAAGATTGAAAGAATTTTATGAAAACCCTTGTTCTTGAAAGAGACTTGATTTAGGATTGGTCTTGATTAGTGTTTTTGTTCTAGAAATTAATTGTTGGGTTGGTTTAATTGCTAATGGAGTAGTGAAGCATGGGTTAGGGTGAGAGTTAGTTTATGTCTTGTGGAAAATTGATTTTAGAGGATTAGAATGGCATGTAACACTTGACTAAGTTGTTTTTAGTTTCTTAGCATGGTTTCAATGTTTTTGGGATCTTTGAAAATGGCCTAATTGAAAGAACTCTTTAAGAGCTCTTGTTTTGGGATTGTTTTTGAGTAAGTGAACCATGAAAACTTGTAAATGGGCTTTGAGCATGATTTGTTTTAAAAAGGAAAGAGGCTATGGAAATGACACTAGAATGTTGTGAAAAATGTTTTAGAAACATATCTTTGGAGGTGCTTAAGTTAGATTTGGTGTTGTCTTGATAGTTGATGCTTTGAAATATATTTGAAAAATATCTTGGAACCTATTTGATTTAAATTTCCTTATGTATTTTAATTGTTATATGAAGTTGTTGAAACTTGATGTCTTGATGCTTTGTCATGCAATTAGATGGTTATGGGAATAGGTGTGGCAGAGGCCTAAAAGGGAGTAGGAAAGGAAATAGTGGTTTGTTAATTGTGAAAATGCTTGTATGAATATGTGTCTAGGTTTTAAAATTTATGATTTCTTGCATGATCTTTACCTTGAGGTTCAAGGAAGCTTTTTGGTTTCAAAAACTTTACTTTTCAAATAAGTTAAGGTTTATAAATTGTTATGTGATAATTTATCTTTCAAAAAGTATTTTGATTTTAAAACCTTATTTATTTTCAAGTAGCTAGGAATTAAATGTTTGAATGAATTTTTGGTTAGGAAAAGGGTTAGGCTTGAGAGCTTAAGTTAGCTAAGAATTGTGCTACGTTATTTATTTTGATAGGCTTTGAGTAAATCCGAGATCGTGCGGCGTAGGGATCGAGGAACACGTGGACGTGCAGACTTGGGGTTCGGTAAGGGCACTTCTAGACATTTAGGATTCATTTTTATGTCCTTGTGTAAGGACAACTTTGGATATGCTTAAGCTTATTGCTTCGTTATTTAAATTGCTTTATTTAAATACGAAGAAGTCTCGAGAACTCTACGAGTTCGAAGTTAGGTTTTCGAACCCCTTCGTTTATTTTGTCGCATTGAACATATTCCGAGTCATTCGTGGGTGAAAACTTTGTGGTTGGTCTCCTGAACCCAACCCCCCACATCTGCGTACCTCTTTGTTAACTCCATCGAGTTGCAGAGGGATGGATTCCTTGATTTGCGTGTCAAGCATGTAATGTGATGATATGTTTGAGTTATGCATTATTTGATATGAGATTGAATATATGCGAATGCGTGTTGTCTTTGAATTGCGTTTCTTCATGCGAATGTTTTATTGCTTAAATGTCGAATTGCGTTTTCTTCATGTTAAGCATGCTCTCTTTATTTGATATGCGGTCAAGTAATTTTATGCGCGCCACTCTTTGAATATTGTAAGCGGAGAGTCGTTCATCGAGTGAGAGAGCTAGGCGAGTCGTTATGACGTTTTTGAGCCGTGACCCGGATAACTAAGGGTGTTAGGTCCCCTTTTGTTTACGGGAGATTGACTAGGCGTCGCAGCGTAGGAACCGGGTACTGCATATCTAGGGAGAAGCGAAAGATCCCAAGGCTACGGCTGGTATGTCAGTTGATGGATCTGCGTCTGCTTTTCGGAATAATTGTCGAGTCGAGAGAAAATGAGTAGTGAGTCGAGTCGAGTCTAGAGTGAGAAAGTTGAGTCACATTCTGTGAGTGACATACATTGTTGTTTGCTTAGTGCTTTATGCATTGATTATCTTGATCTGTTATTTCCTGTAACATGTGTTATTACATGTTTTGTTGCCGAGTGTGTTGTCGAATATGTGTATCTGTCTCTTTATTTTTAAGAAGTTGACCCTTGCCAGTGGTTCTTTCAATTGATGAATGTAACCCAGATGGCAGAGCAAGCGGAGGATTTGGAACTGTAGGAACGAACAGCTGAAGATAATCGTCTAGCAATTTATCTATATTATGTTGTAGAAAGAGTATAGCTTGTCGACCAGCTATAGGATATTTGTCATTTATTTCAAGATTGTAATAAATCTGTTATGTTTCATGACACGTTTGTTATATATGATTTGACAGAATAAATGAATGTGGTCTATGTGGTGTCTTAAATTATTTTCCGCCATGTTTCTAAAAGTCGCTGTGATGCTCTGACTACTTCTTTAAAGAACTTTAAAAAAAAAAAATATATAGGACCACATTTCTCGAAAACCCTACGAGCAGAGTATTCCACCTTTCGGAAATATGTCAATTTTTGTCAGAATGTTCACTTAGTAGCACTCTGGAAACAGGGTGTCACAAATATCGTAATTGAAAAAACAATTAACACGGTAGGTTATAGTTTATAATTATTCCAAAGTAGGAAAATTGTATCGAAGTATTCAACTATGACCCGTATCCCCAGTCAAAAGAACTATGACCCATATCTAAGCTCTCCAAACTAAATAACGATCAGACACAAATAAAATCATGATAAACTTACACGGTATCAATATGCCAATAAACAAAAGAAGAACTTTAAACCCAATAAAACAAAGCCAAGGTATCAATCTGGGTTCAATTAGCAAAAATTTTGACACACAACTGAATTTATAATACCTTCTCTGCACAAGATCAGATTGTCGGCATTATTCTTTCATTAAAAAAATGGGCAGAAAATTAGAACAGAACCCCACAAAATTGGGGACCCGTGTTTTGTTAAAAAAAAAAAAAACAGAACATAGCAGCAAAATATGTTGCATACAGAGCCAGAAAAAATGGGGGAGCAAACATACTTCAGTCTTTGATAGCTCTTGCAACACACACCGTTCACACCATCTAAATCAACAGACCCCTATGTTAATAAATACAAATTCTTGCATTAATATTAATCTTGAGGTTTAATAAGAGCACATGACAAAATAACTACATATAAATAATGACTGA
Organism: Calophaca sinica; assembly: GCA_037113605.1. NCBI lineage: Eukaryota > Viridiplantae > Streptophyta > Magnoliopsida > Fabales > Fabaceae > Calophaca > Calophaca sinica. The sequence goes on along the minus strand of CM073735.1, from coordinate 40,149,992 downwards.
AAATTTAGACTAATAAAAAACAAAAATGAGAAAGATTAGTGAAACTATAAACCAAACTTACTGCCAGTACATTGGGATTTCAATCAATTGTACTAATTTCAACTTGCTAGTTACCATATTTTAATTCGATTTCTAAGAATTCAATTAATTAGATATGAAGTTGGTTCTATGTAGTTTTATTAAGTGAGACACTAAATAAGACAACCTAATCCATTTATTTCACCAAATTGAAGTTTTAATGTTCAAACATCAGAAAATTTAAAGATTTCTAGGCAAGGTTAAGTTTCCATATAGCAACCTAAGTTAGCATAAGAGTTCCCTTAAAATCCATTAGTGGGGAAGTTGAAGGTTCACCTTCAGACTACAAAAATGCAATCTAACAGAAAAAGAAAAATGAACAAAACACAACAAATAAATAAATAAGTGAAAATGATATTAGTTATACACATTTGGTCTATTTTTCCTTATAATTTAAACACAACAGAATCAAAACTTACTCTTGGAAAGCAATATCAGCAAGATCGATTGGAGAGCAATTCCAAATCTCTGGACCAGCATGTACAATGTACAAATTAATCCCCATCAGAAGATACATCCTGCAAATCAGATTTGAATCAAGGAAAGAAAGCAATATTAGTATTTTCACAGATTTTTATGCTTTTTGTCTGATTGCTAGGCAAAATAGATAGAAATACAATGCATGAAAGTTTTAGTGGTAGAATAAATGTTCAATAATACCTATAAGTATGACTCCATCTTTTCTATCTAGGACCCAGTAATATCCATAAGTATTGCTACATATTTTAGCAGTAGAATCAATTTGTCATTGTTAATGTTAGAAATACTTTCAGCTACGTCACAATAAATTCATTAGGAGAAGAAAGCATGGGTTAACAGTAGACTATCTACTATCCAGACCTTGTTCTATTTTTGAAATTTTGGAGCCATCACTTTGCAGGGACCACACCAGCAAAAATTCATAAATCATAAATAAGGCTATACAAATATCCAATTAGTATATCCTAAAAGAGTTAGACGTATGTTAGCTTAAGCCTTTAATATAACTCTCAATAACAATTAAGCCTTTAATTTTAGAGATTGAGCCTACTGCACAATCCACATCGTGTGACAGTGGAAACAAAAGCAAGAAATGAAAGGAATCTACCTCCTTTTCCTTGTCATTGACACCTAACTTTGACTTGTCAGACTTATTTTCCTTCAGATAATTCTTTCCCCCTTAACACAAAAAAACTATGTCAGTGACAGTTTAAACAACAGATGAACCACATAAGGCATAATGCAGAATGAATAAAACATCTTATTAACAGACAAAACAGGAAAGTAATTCACATGCACCCATCATATTTAAGCACCAATATAAAGAACAAAATTCAGTTTTAAGCAACTAAATGCAATATAGTAATGCCATACCAATTCCTGGGCACAACTTTAAAAATTGAAACAGCAAAGCAACCTTGGAAATAAACCATTTCTCAAGCAAAACAACCAAGTCCATAGTCAACCTTTTCATATCAGAAAATAACCTTCATCACTGTACTGCTTTCTTCAAATAAGGAAACAAAAGAAAGATTCATTAAAAATAAAGAAAACAAAAGAAACATTCACTGCACTACTATACCTTACAATTCTCAAGTGTCAGCTGAAGACATGTTGCCTTTCAATAAAACGGGAAGACCATCGATTACATTGAACGAAATTCTAATAGTCAAAATAAATTTGCACACAATCTCATGTTAGCAGCAAAAAAAAAAAAAGTAAGCATGTTAATATCCAGTAAACCTTTTTACCCATATCAGAAAGGCATCATAAAGCTGCAAGTGCATAGGGAAATAAAACTTGGCGCAAGCTCTATGGAGAGCATGAAACCATTCCTAGCATGAATGGTTGGTATATACCATCGACATTCCACGGTTAGATAGAATATATGAAAATTTGTTTCATAAAGCACAAAAGTAAGGTTGATCCTGAAAGAAATACAATGACAGAATATATCCTTGAGTAAAATGTTGATTATAAGATCAAGCTAATCACTATAACTTCAAAACAGCAAATGAGAGAGCCCACCAAACAATTACTCCTCTTGAAACTGCATCTTCCACTGCCCAACACGGTCTATAAAAAAGAAAAATAAGTCCCTCATCTATTTAGTAATGCATCTAGAAATAAAGAGCAATGTAGAAAAAATAGATCCAATGAGAAAGTGATAGCCATGCATAAGAGGAATGCAGATTTCCTTTAGTGTATTAAGCCAAGATGTACTAATTGGAATAGTATCAATTGTATTCAAAATGCGTTCTTAAAATTGGCCAGTTCACATAAAATAGACACAGCAATGTTATCAATGGCGGATGGCGGTCCATGACGGACAGCCAAAAATCCGTCATAGAAAAATGGCGGATTGCGTTGTGGGAAATGGCGGATTGCGTTGTGGGAAATGGCGGACGCCATGGCAGACTGAATAAAATACAATATATATATATACACAGATACGTAAATATAAATAAAAAATTGTAGAATAACAGTTGTAATGCAGAAAAAATGCTACATAACTAAAATATAAGGCTTCAATTGAACTACATTGATAGTAAATATTATAAGTTCATAACCAAAATGGCAAAATACCAAATCCAAGACCATAAACATTAAGTTCAAGACATCAAATATCAAAATAACAACAAAATGAAACTGAAAAAAATATAAAAAGAGAGAAAAAAAAACTGAAAAGTATAAACTGAAAAAAATTAAAACAGAAAAGAATGAAAAAAAAATTAAATCTGTTTAAGAGATAAGAAAGAAAAAACAAAAGAGCATAGAAAACTGAGCAGAAAGGAAAAAATAGAGAAAAAAAAAGAGGAAAATGACATATTGAGAACCCAGTACGGAATGTTTTAGTTTAATGTACTATATGGAATGCTTTAATTATTTTATTACTATTACTATAATTTATTATATTTTTCTGAATTTTATATTATATTGTATGTTTCATCAATATTATATTATATCTGTATTATAATAAAAATATTATATTATATTTTTATTATAATTTATTATATTTTTCTGAATTTAGATTATTATATTATATTATATGTGTATATTATCAGTGAAACATACATATGGCCAGATTGAGGCCCATACGGCCACATGGCCCAATTTCAATAAAACCCTAATTGGATAACTCTCGACCATTCAGCCTCCGCCTCTGTTTAACAGTTGCAAATGGCAGAAAACAGAGCAAACACTTCGCACATGCTTCTTCTTCATCGAGCGGCTCTCTCCTTCTTCTTCCTCCATACTTCTTCGTTGTGTAACCAAATTCGAGCGCCTCTCGTCTCCTCCTCCGAGGCAGCGCACCCCAATCCAAGAAAAAACGCAGAACACGCGGAACCGGGTCGAGTTATCTAGCCAAACACGCACGGTTTCACCATTTTGGGTCGGGTTTCCGCCATGGCGGCGCCGTTCGCCATGGCCGCCACACGCAAAGCGGCCGCCATGGCGGCGCCATGCAGAACCCGCCCCGTCACCGCCTGCACTGTTGCGGTTTAGTGAAAATCCGCCTCCGCCTTCCGCCATGGCGCCGCCATGGCCGATTTTTGACAACACTAAGACACAGATACACACAAAGACATTTTCAATTCAACTTACTAAATTACATAGATCGAAATAACTAAAGTATCACTATACCTTCTGGTGAACTCAAAAGGAAAGAGTAACTCCACTATGCTTTTGCATAATGATTCAATCACTAACATTATCCAATTCCTTGTCAGTAGTTATGTTGCTTTGCAGACATATTCTTGCACGCATCAAGAGCTTTGATGGCTCTGATCCTATCTTTTAGTTCCTTGGCTCCTGTTTGTTCCTAGTATTATGTTGGAGATGATCATTATCCTTAACATCCATAATCATGGCTATCAACAACATGATCAAAGACAATAACATCAAGTAAAAAACTGAAAACAGGTAATAACATATTCTCATTCAACAGAAATGAGAAATCTAAAAGTTTTAAATAACACCTCTACAGCAAAGCCAGCAGCAAGATAAGCAGTTTCTGAAGAACCTTATTCAGATTCACATGAATTTTAGAATGCACTAACAGTAAACATTTGTCTTCAGCTTCTTTAGCATCCAAAATCACACATCTGGAATATGATAAAACAACTAATCCACTTAAAACAACAAATCTTCTACCTCTGAATTCTGGGTCCTGTTGGGCAAAGAATTCCTAGTAGAAAGCATTGGAGAAGAATCTAATCCTTCAACTTCATTTTGTCTCTGAATATTTCTAAGCTTTAGTTGTCTTCTTCCACAATCCTCACTAGCAGCTTTAGAATGTGAACTGAAACTGAATCTAAATCTTCAATCTCTTTTCTTTCTGATTCAAATTTGATTTGAGAGGTTTTTGACAGTTAGTATTAGAACCTTAATGTGTGAAAAATACAAAGAGCAAATTAAGAGCTTACTCTATGGTCATATGAGTATTTGTATACTCTTTCTCTCCTAAGAACAGCTTCTTTCTTGATTGTGCAAGAGGCATCTACCTCTTTCTTCAATAAAATGCTGTGATCCCACTTTCTCTCACTGTTTGAGTCCATCTGAAAAATATGAATACTATGTTTCAAATTCTAACTGTACAAAGGATAAATAACAGGTAAGTAAAAAGTAGTTGATGCATGTCGCCTGGAAGAGGACTGTCCAGACCTAGGCCTGCATTACAATCAGAAATTTACCATCCAAAATATAAATCGGTGATTCCTGAATTCACACTGCACAAAAGAAGTTTATAAATGTCATTAAAGTCCTACTGTGAAAATTCCAAATCAAGATCACCATCTCTGGATTCCATCCTATGACCTTACTTCTTGGCTGTAAAGTTCAACAAAATAATATAAATTCAACCTGTTGCAATAAGTAAATCCAGTACCGGCTGAACCAAGCAATTAAAAAAAAAAAAAGGAAGCATATGAGAATACTTTTTAACTGATGGCCTCCTGAAAGGAACCCTATCATCATTGATCACCTATAACTCCAATATATTAGCAAAACACATTATGGATCAAATTTGAAAACCAAAATGTATCAAGAAGATGAAACTGGAAGTTTATTATGTATCACCTGCACAAAATTTTAAAACAAAGATTAATAAGAAAGAAAGTAAATTCACATAAAGGAGTATAAAAAATTTAAAAACATAAAAATATTTAAAGAGTATGGTAATGAAAACACAGAGAGAATAGGAAGAGGAAATGAAAATGCAGAGGGGATGAGGATAGGAAATGCAGTGGGTATACTCACCAGTTATCACTGCAATTGCTGCATCAGTGCCGCCGCTGGAGATCCACCAAAAGACGACAATGGTTCTGTGAGTTGCTTCCCCCTATTGAAGTCGGTGCATGAAGAGTCAAGGAGAATGACGGCATCAGCCGATGTCGGTGGCTCCTCCTAGACCTCCGATTCCGCCGCCGAGGAGGCCCGAACAGGTGCAGCCGAAGACGACGAACTATGCGCACTTCTTGAGGCAGAGTATGATGGTGGAGCCAGGACCGTCGTCGATTTCGAGAACTGCCGCAAGACTCAATGTTCCATCATTGCAGCACCTCTTCATTGCCACCATGGCAGTCTCAACGAAAAGAACAAAAAAGAAATTAAGAAAATAAAAAATGAGAGGTGAAGAAGTCAATAAACAGAATAAAGATAAAGAAAACTTACCCGTAATAAATGAATCGGACCAAGCGGCCATGGGTGTGCCTCCACCGCCACAGCAATGCCTCCCTGTCAAAATAGAAAACATAAGAAGAAGAAGGGAAGAAAAATGGAAGCTATCAAATAGAGAGAAGAAATGGAACTGAGAAAGATGGGTTCTGTCAGTGTTGCAGGAAGCAGAAGAAGAAACCAACCCATCATCCAGCTCATCGACAGAAACCCCATGTGGCTGCCGAAATTCTGCCCAATGTGTGCAAGTCTTTATGTTTCATGCAGGAAGCAAAATCGTTTATTGGTTGCCGAATAAATGACCAATCAACGTGCAAGTTGGCAATTGTTGCACCAATCAACACCCCTGTTCTGCCATGGATGATGAAAAGGAAGAAGGAAACGAAGTGTGTGAAAAAGGATTTGCTGTGTGAGATAAAGGATTTAGGCGGGATAAAAATGCTAGAGGCTTAACTCGCTGTATATTTATAAAAGATCACGACAGCTGGTTCCAGTTGGTGCTTGATATCCATTCTTTTACACAGACTTCGACATGTCGACTTGGATCAATATGTCCCAAATGCCTCTTAATAGAAGAATCTGTTGAGAAATGGCAGCAAGGAGCTAATCAATTTGTCTAGCGCACACACTCATATAACAAGGAAGAAAGCTTTTGGATCGATTTCTCTTCAATTGAAACAAACGTACTACATCAGCCTTTTAAAGGCAAACAATGACAACTAAATAATATTATACTATTGAAACCAATTCCAAACTCACTGCTTCCATCAACCATGAGATTGCTAAACATACTCGGCAGCAAAAAAAAAAAAAAAAAATCAGCTCCAGCAGTGCGGCTTCTAGAACTACCACAGTATAATATTTCGGTATCCACAATTTTGGTTTGCTGGCTTGGCTTGATTTAATTCTAACAACAATACAGCTGTGCAGCAGCCTTTCTTGATATAATAATTATTGATACTCTCAATACTCTTCCTCAATAATAACTTTCTCTCATCTTTGGACCTTGTTGTCACGCCGAGTTGTCTTCTAAATTCTTCAAACATCACACCGTTGAGTCCTTTTGTGAAGACATCCACAATTTGATTATTAGTGTTCACAAATTCCATTCTTATATCTCCCGATAACACTTGGAATTTCTACATGTTTCGTAAAACACCGGGTTCTCTGCCAAACTAAATGCAGACTGATTATCACTTATACAAAGCTATAGCATAATCAATTGATTGGTGCAAATTTTTCACAAGTTCTTGTAGCCACGAACTTTTTTGAGCAGACATAGCTGCTGCTCTGTTTTCTGGTTTAGTGGTTGATATAATGACACTATTGGTTGTCCCTTACTACACCATGAAATAGGTCTTAAACCCAAACTAAATACATACCTAGAGGTGGATCGGTGCATGTCATGATCACCAACATAATCAGCGTCACAGTATTCATAAACCAGGCATACTGCATTTCAAGCTTGTAATACAATCAGTGGTAGTTGTTTGCTTACAAATCTAAAGGCTATCCTGTCCCTGACTGAAACAAAAAAGTTATGACTTAGCAGATAGGATTTTGGGACCATAAAGCCACCGTAAGAGTTATCAGATATAGCATAAAATCTCACCAAAACTACTTGTGGAATAGCTGAATGCTGAGATATAGCAAAAGTCCATTCTGCTAACTGACTTTCAGAAGGCAAACTTCAATACACTTAAAAACAGAGAAAGATGGAGTCAAGAAACTTGAAAAAAATTTATTCTATACAGCCGACTCCACCCAGTGGGAAAAGGCTTTGTTGTTGTTGTATACAGAAATCGAAGCATATTACCAACTAACAGCATGCTGAACTACACCCAAGATGCATGTGTCTTCACATACATAAAATCTCTGCTTAAGCCAATCATCAGTGAAATGTTTCATCTACTCGTAAACAAAACCCTCCACACACACTATTGATCAATGCTAAAGAGTTATTCCTGATTTTGTAAATAATACATTTCCTTCCAAGTTTAGTTGACTGAAGTCTTTCAGCTTCTTGATTCAAGTAAATTGAATTGACTTCTTGATGTTTCTCTTTCGTCCAACTATCATCTTCTGTAAGTAGTGTAAAGTTGGCTCTTGCTACCAAACTTGGCAGATACCAGATTATGATGATACATTTTGTTAGTTGGCTCGTTCCCAAACTTTAGCCACAGAGGAGCTCTTAAACTCGATAACTTATCTCCATGTCATCCAGATAACAATCGAACATATAAAGTTGCAATCAATATCTGACATGCTTCAACTAGCTAACTGATCTAATAATGTATCACATAGATTACATAATTACAAGTTATTCCTTAACAGTTTCCATAGATACTGGAAGCAAAAGTTCAGGATAGAAGCAAATTACTCTTTACAAGCAAAATGCATGGAAGCTCCATGTTGTGCCAAAAGATGGACAAAAGCTTCTGCTCGCATCCCATTATCATCAAACTCATCATGAAACACATAAATTTCTGCATTACCTGATGCCACCTGTCTGACCAGCTTGGGAAAATGGTGCAACAAAATTAATTTGGGTGAACAAAGTCCAAGGATAAGTTAATGAGAAAAATTGATCATATGCAGATTACACTGACCACTTTCTGCTCTAAGGGAGGCACTGCCAAAAAAAAAAAAATCCCTAGATGTGCATCCTTTTGTGTTATATTAACACATCACTATCTAAAGTGAATTTTGAGTTTAGACTCTGTTCCACTCTAATAAATAGAGTTTTGTTGAATGGATTTGTTTTGAAAACAGTAATAATAAATATCAATTATTTTAATTCTAAAAAAATTTGCCTAAGATGTTTACAAAAAAAAATAATAATAATAAAAATAAAAATAAAAAATAGAAACGTATGCCTCTTGTCGACTTGAAGCAATTCATAGGAGTAGATCAAATTCAGACAGAAATGAAACTAAAGGATTCAAGACTTAGAAGTTAAATAAGATATTCATATCAAATGTTGGTAGCGCTCATCCGATTACACAGATAAGTGACAAACAGAAGTGCCATTAGATGGCGTGAACTGAAATTACAAAAGAAACATATAAAGTAAAAATCCCGAAATGTTCTAGTATAGCACAATACACCATCAACAGAAACAGCGCCACATTTAACTACAGCCAGAAGTCTGTCCACGCTTTCAACCCCCGTGTTTCTGACTCAACCAAAACCAGTTTCACAGCAGGTACATGTTTTGCTGCAAAAGGAATAAAGATTATGTTAAGAGAATAATAATAAAAGCAGATTAAGTGAAACAAACAAACAAACACAAAACTGAAAGCAAATTAAAAGGAGGCTACGATGTCGATACGTACACTTAGGTTCTTGGAGCGCTCCCTATACTCAGCCATGGCCACTTTTATTTCCTCGTCTAGTCTAATCTGGGCCTTGTTCCTATACACAAAGCGATCACACACATAATAAAAAGGCTCACTGATATCGTCATACATCCTACGGAAGCCACTCTCATCCATATCTTCTACGCGTTTCGATTCCAAAGGCGTCTTCGGTTCCGATTTCAGACGCTTCCCTGGGGCTTCGGCACTTTCCGGTGGCGGTCGGGTGACGCACGGCGAGACGCAATCCATCGACATTCGATTCGGCGAAACGGAAGGAACAACAACCAGAAGTTACCAATCCACCTCTTCTCTATGTATGTAATGTATGTAACTTTTGGAGTTTGGGCTGCTCTTGCTTTCTTTCGGTTTCGGACCCTAACAAACCCAAAATAGGTCAGCTTTGCTTTCCTCTTTTTTAGCTTGGCCATATTATTCACACCCCCAACCTGTTTCCCACACCCCCACATTTATGTCATTTGACCAAAAATACCCCTAAAAAAATACCAAAACCCTCGCATCTCCTTTGAATACAAATTTATCGTAAATTCGTATTTACGTTACGTGTTTTTAAATTACCAATGGGTACCGTAAATTCAAATTTACGGTACGTGGTTTTTTAAATTACATACTGGAAACCTAAATTCAAAAAAGTAAAAATACAATGTCTGATTTGATTTGAAGACTTGATTTTTTATTAAAAAAATTAAAAATACAATTAACAAATTTCATTAATAGTTATTTTGCAGGTTTAATTCATATGTATGATTTGATTTGAAGATTCAATTAGTTATATCAATTTAATTTCAAACTGATATCATATTTTGATTGATTTGGTCAGCAATTAAATTAGCAATGGATAATTTTGAATTTTATATTATGACAGATTGCATGTTTAATAAATAATAATTATTACCTTAAAAGTGAATCACAAAAAATTATGTCTTAATAGTGTTTGATTTTTGAAAAAACAAAACCGAAGAGTATTAATGTAGCTTCATGCGACTTAATGTGATATGATATTTATTTAAAATATTCTGATTTCATGCCAGATAAATAAGGAAACAGATAATATAATTTTTCGTAATGGTATGTAATTGAGAAAATACGTTTCCTTTTAATATTAATAATACAAAATATTTTAAAAAATATATATTATTAGAAGAGTAAATACCTAAATATAGTTGTTGAAAATCATCGTGTTCCTGTTATTTTCTATATTTTTATCGTGATGCAATATTAGTTCAAAAACGTATTTCTCCGTGCATCGCGCAGTTATATATACTAATGTTACAAAATACACAAGAAATAATACTGACGTGTGTGCTCTAATGTTAACTCCCTCCTTTTTTTCAAAACCAGCTCACGTGGGACACGTTATGCACTGTCATAATTGTTTATACAATATCTATTTATTGTAAGAGTGCCGCAATTAAATGCCCATTCAATTGTACTAATAAAAATGAATGTCATTTACACACAAAAAAAAGGTCATATATCCATATTAATCTAGAGCAACCACCGTAATATTGCAAATATGTGGATAAACTCCAGTTTTTTTTTTTTGACAAATGGATCAATTGTCGTTGATTCTCCGGCGTATTTGGTGAGGCTAGAAAGCTAGTTTAACTGAACAAAATATTAAAAAGTTGAGACCTAAGTTTAAAGTTGTCACCTCAAGTTTTCTAAAATTCTATATTCTAGCCACCTAAGTCCGACTTTTGATTTGATCATGAGATTGACATAAAACTTTTCATTCAAATATGTTAAAAATTTGATTCCTATCAATGTACCCAATAGTATGACCAACAAACAAATGACAACAATGTATGATAGGTTAATAGGCTGGTTCTATGGTGCACAAGTACATAGGTAACACCACCATGTACAACTTTTTTTTGACCCTTAGATTAATCTAAACCTACACTCTTACTATAGACCTTCTATATCAGATACCTACTCCCACTTTCTTTCTAGAATACCTAATCCGTGTACTGCTGCAACTCACAAGAAGAGAAACGGCGCATCAAAGGTTCTTCACAATGGCCATGAGCGAGACTACAGGGGGTGGCGCGTGCAATCAGACATGAGAACGCTCGGAAGGTGCAACCTGTTGGAATATTTTATTCCAATATCATAAATATGGGCAAATATCATATTTAATTATATTAGCTATTTATCAATTAGGAGCCTTAATTGATACGTGATCAAAATAAGTGTAAGGCTAATTAGATTTCTGATTAGATAATTAATTAATTAATTAATTAATTAATTAATTGATATGGGCTCAATATGAGTGGATGTCCGTGATAGCCCATTAAAAGGATAATGTGAACCCTAATAGACTATCACACTATAAGTAGGCTATGGTCCCCAATATACCGGACGAATCGCAATACGCACACGTTTGCTCTCCTCTCCCCATCTGAAGAGAGCCTAAGGCATAAGGAGTCCCGGTTGAGGAAGAACCATAAAGCCGACGAGTAGCTGTTGCTCGTTGTTACTCGCGAAGTCTCTTTTCAGGATTCGTTCTGTGCTCCTTTGCTATGGATCCAGGTATTCCTATAATCCTTAATAGATCAACATGTCGTAGATCCAAAGGTTATCAAGATTATAGTTTGGTTCTTGATTATATGAAAGCATGCTTATATGTTTTGATTTCCGCAATAAAGTATTCATGATTAAAAGCATGTTTAGTGGGTAATTACAAGTTTAATTCCAACAAGTGGTATCAGAGCGGTCTTCATTGTTGGCTTATTAGGATTACGGTCTATGATTTATGCATGGGGTTTTTTTTTTTTTTCATAAGTTTTTCCCTCTGCCCATGACTTTTGCGAAATATATGTGTGACTTTTGAAACATGGCCTCTGCACATTTTTTCTGGAAATCATGAATCATGAATAAAGTATTTTGGGAAAAGAAAAAAAAAATTCTTTGGAGATACAATATCATATTTCTGTTTCGATGCATGTATTTTCATTGCGTATCTGGTTTTGGTCTCGATACCAAATTAATTTACAGATAAATATCTAATAATGATTTGATTGTATATTTTTTAAGAAAAGCTTTAGGCGTTCTTTCCATTTTTTGACCTTTATACTACATATAAGTAGTTTTAAGGATAATGGCTAAAGTCTTTATTTTTCTGCTGGACATGAAATCATTATTTTTATTTTTTTTTTGGTTTCGTTATTTTTGAGATGGCTCATAATACGCGAATAAAGATTTGGTTTTTCTTTTATTGCATTAAAAAAAAAGGGAAACCAAGAAAGTGATATGAATTGGCAAATCAGATTCGGAACGTGATGAATTGTCATTCATGTTTTATTTCAATATTATAATATTGAATCTTTTTGATGGACTTGCTGTTTATATTTTGTTATATCGTCTGTATCATATAGATTTGGTTTTGAAATTTATGGCTAAATATTAAATAGTTTTGTCTTATTTTTATTAACTCGTGAAGATATGTATGTGATATCCCATGCAGATTTCAGTGATACTTTTTTTTAAGTTTTGGATTTGGATTTTAATATCGTGCGATTTTTTTTTTTTTATAATTCAAATCTATGGTGTATGGTTATGGCCCTAGTGCTTTGGTGTTGTTTATTATTTTTTTTTAAATGCGACCTGCATGTCGTGATTTCAATTTATTTTAAATATGGTCTGCGTGTCGTGACTTTCTCTTTATTTATTTTATTTTAAAATATTATAATTGATTGAGAAAGAATAGGAGGACAACACCATATAAGGACGCCACTCGGAGAGGCTAGCTTTTGTGCTAAAGAATTGTAATAGTTTAGTTATTTGATTCTTTTGCGTTTAGGAGGCCATAACCGTACATATAGTTTTTTGGTTTTCTGCGCTTATGTGTGAAAAATATGTGAATTAAGACCTTCTCCCATTTTATTTTATTTTTAAATAAAATTGTCTAGTATTTTTTGATTGAGTTGATTGAAACAACATGTTGCCAAAGTAACCTCTGTTGCGTAGATTAATTCAATTAAATTTACGAAAGATGTAGCGTGGAGTTATTCATGCGAGTTGTTGTCGGCCCAAAGGAAGACGCAACTTGGCCGAATAATGACATGCCTGTGATGGTAAATGTGTGGTGATTATAAAGTTATTTATCCATGTGAGCAATTGGGATGCCCAAAGGCAACCATTGTTTGACAGGACTTATCGCCAATGTTTGATCATTGCGTTGAGAGTACTGCTTGCAGTTAGTCTTTACAATCCAAAGATTGGGGACTAATGGTGCACTTGGTATCTTGTTTGGGTATTTTAATTTACAATTAAAGTTGTTTGTGCATGTATAATAATTATTTATAATTTGACGTGCCTACTAATGTTGATTGTATGTTTATTTGTTCTCTTATTTTAGTTGCTGTCGTTACCGCTCCCAATTTTTCTACTCAAATTAACCAAATCCCTATGCTGAATGGGATGAACTTCAAGTCCTGGAAGGAATCCGTTGAGATCGTTCTCGGATGCATGGACTTGGACCAGGCACTGAGGGAGGAACGACCCATTCCCACTCCGGAGAACTCTCATGAGCTCAAAATTGAGAAATGGGATCGGTCCAACCGAATGTGCCTCATGATCATCAAGAAATCAATTCCGGAAGTTTTTCGGGGCTCAATTGCTGAGAATGAGAATGCCAAGAAGTTCCTGGAATCAATAGAGCAATCCTTTGCTAAAAGTGATAAGGCTGAGATAAGTAGCCATTTGGCTAAACTCACCTCTATGAAGTATAACGGTAAAGGGAACATAAGGGAGTACATTATGGAGATGTCCAACCTTGCATCAAAACTTAAGGCACTAAAGATGCAAATCCCTGATGATGTGCTTGTGCATTTGGTTTTGATCTCTCTCCCTGCACAATTTGGACAATTCGTGGTGACATATAACACTCAGAAGGACAAATGGTCCCTCAACGAGCTTATGTCTCACTGTGTGCAAGAGGAAGAGAGACTGCGGAGGGGTAGGACTGAAAGTGCTCATTTGGCTTCAACTTCTCAGGACAAGAAGAGGAAGAAAAATAAGGATACTGCAGAAGGTTCTTCTCATAAGAAGAAGCAGAAAAAGCATGATAAGGGCTCAGCTTGTTTTTTCTGTAAAAAGGCAGGACACATGAAGAAGGATTGTCCTAAGTACGCCGCATGGCGTGCAAAGAAGGGTAAACTTCTCACTTTTGTTTGTTCTGAAGTTAATTTAGTTTCAGTACCTAAGGATACTTGGTGGGTAGATTCTGGTGCTACTACTCACATTAGTATGTCCATGCAGGGTTGCCTGTGGAGCCGACCGCCGAGTGATGCTGAAAGATTCATCTATGTGGGCGATGGCACTAAAGTTGCAGTAGATGCTATAGGAACTTTTAGATTATTTTTAAAGACTGGTTTTCATTTGGATTTAATTGAGACATATGTTGCTCCGTTAATTAGGCGGAATTTAATTTCTATTTCTATTTTGGACAAATCTGGTTATTCTTGTTCATTTAGAGATACTAAAGTTAGTCTCTCTTATGGTCCAAATATTATTGGTTACGGGTCTTTAATTGATAATCTTTATATGCTTGATGTTGAGCGTTCCTATAACCAAATATTGCAAATAAGTTCACACGGTACGAAACAAAAATTAAATGAGAATTCCGCCACTTTATGGCATAAGCGCTTAGGCCATATCTCTAAACAGAGAATTCAGAGGCTTGTGTCGGAGGATATTCTTGGACCCTTAGATTTGTCTGACTTTCAAGTCTGTGTAGAGTGTATCAAGGGTAAACAAACAAACAAAAGGAATTTAGGTGCCGAAAGAGCTAAGGACGTCTTGGAACTAATACATACAGATATTTGTGGTCCTTTCCCTACGGATTCTTGGAATGGGCAAAGGTACTTTATTACGTTCATAGACGATTACTCGAGGTATGGTTACCTATATTTACTCCATGAGAAGTCTCAGTCTCTAGATGTTTTCAAGTCTTTCAAAGCTGAAGTTGAACTTCAACTAGGAAAGAAAATTAAAGCTGTCAAATCAGACCGTGGTGGTGAATACTATGGTAGATATGACGGATCAGGTGAGCAACGTCCAGGGCCCTTCGCTCTTTTCCTCAATGAGTGTGGAATCGTTCCGCAATACACAATGCCAGGCAAACCCAGCATGAACGGAGTTGCAGAACGACGAAACCGGACTCTTAAGGACATGGTGAGGAGTATGATTAGTCATTCTTCATTACCAGAGTCACTTTGGGGAGAAGCATTAAAAACTGCAGTTTATATCCTCAACAGAGTACCCAGCAAAGTAGTCACTAAGACCCCTTATGAGCTATGGACTGGGAAAAAGCCCAGCATTAGGCACATGCACATTTGGGGGTGTCCAGCCGAAGCAAGGCCTTATAGGCAGCATGAAGGTAAGTTGGACTCTAAGACAATTAGTTGTTATTTTGTTGGGTACGCAGAACGCTCTCACGGGTATAAGTTTTACAACCCCACTACAAGAACATTTTTTGAAACGGGAAATGCAAGATTTCTTGAGGAAGTTGAGTTTGGAAGGGAAGGAAACATAAGGAGTGTTGCTTTTGATGAAGAAACTGTTATTGACAATGGTCAAGTCTTAGTACCTGTCATTGTTCAAGCAACAGATCCAGAAATAAATGAGGATGTTATTCCTAACATTGCTCAAGAAGAAAACAACACTGAGTTTCCTCCTCAAGCACCACCAGAAGTTCAAACTCAACAATCTCAATAGGTGCCATTAAGGAGATCCACTAGAGAGAGGAGAAGTGCAATTTCAAATGATTATGTTGTATTTCTTCAAGAACATGAGGAAGGTATCGATTTGACTGAGGAAGATCCAGTCAACTTTAGTCAGGCTAAGAAAAGTTCTAACTCTCTTAAGTGGATTGATGCCATGAAGGATGAGATGAAATCAATGGCTGATAATGATGTTTGGGATCTTGTCAAGTTGCCTGAAGGTACGAAACCCATTGGTTGCAAATGGATATTTAAAACCAAGAGGGATTCGATGGGTAACATTTAAAGATATAAGGCTCGTCTTGTCGCCAAAGGCTTCACTCAAAAGGAAGGCATTGATTATAAGGAGACTTTCTCTCCAGTTTCTTCGAAAGACTCTCTCAGGATTATTATGGCACTGGTCGCTCATTTTGACTTAGAGCTGCATCAGATGGATGTAAAGACCACGTTTCTAAATGGCAACATTGACGAAACAATTTATATGGTGCAACCAGAAAACTTTGTTTCAGGCGATCCAAAGTCTAAGGTATGCAAACTTAAGAAATCCATTTATGGCCTTAAACAGGCTTCCCGTCAATGGTATTACAAATTTCATCAAGTTATTACCTCTTATGGTTTTGAGACTAATGCAGTTGATGATTGCGTATACCAAAAGTATAGTGGGAGTAAATTTATCTTTCTGGTGTTATATGTCGATGATATCCTATTGGCAAGCAATGATATAGGCTTATTGCACGAAACCAAGAGATTTCTCGCGAAGAATTTCGAGATGAAAGATCTTGGGGACGCCTCCTTTGTCTTAGGAATCCAAATACTTAGAGATCGCTCTCAAGGTATCTTGGGATTGTCACAAATGAGCTATATCGATACGGTTTTGGATAGATTCTTCATGAAAGATAGTAAACCAGGAGATACACATGTGGCTAAAGGAGACAAGTTCAGTCTCAAACAGTGCCCCATTACAAATCTTGATAAGGTAGAGATGCAAAAGGTTCCTTATGCTTCGGCTGTGGGAAGTCTTATGTATGCTCAAGTTTGTACTCGTCCCGACATAGCATTTATAGTGGGAGTCCTTGGTAGATATTTGAGTAATCCTGGTATGCAGCACTGGACAGCGGTAAAGCGCGTGATGCGCTACCTGAAGAGAACGAGAAACTACATGCTTACCTATCGGAAGTCAGACAACTTAGAGATCATTGGGTATTCTGACTCTGATTTTGCGGGATGCCCAGATAGCAGACGTTCGACATCTGGTTACATCTTCCTTTTGGGTGGAGGAGCTATTTCTTGGAAGTCTGCCAAACAGACTTTAGTGGCTCCTTCAACCATGGCAGCGGAGTTTGTGGCCTGCGAAACTTTGTCACAGGCCTACGCATCATTGGGAGTATCCAGAGGCCATTAAAGATTTATTGTGACAATAGTGCAGCTGTTCTATACTCTAACAACAATATGAGTTCTACAAAGTCGAAGTTCATCGACATTAAGTATCTTGTTGTGAAGGAAAGAGTTCAGGAGAAACAGATTTCTATAGAATATATAGGGACGAACTTTATGCTAGCAGACCCACTAACCAAAAGTTTAACACCAAAGGTTTACCATGAGCACGTTGCTCACATGGGTGTTGGTTTTGAGATTGCCTTAGATTAGTGGGAGTCTTTCCTTGTTTCCCTTTATATTCTATGCTTTTGGTATTGATACAGACTTTATATTATTTTGACTTTCTGCAGAAATAAAGTTGAGTTTATTATTAAAGCTATTTGTATCATATTTTGTGCAAAATAAATTTTGCACTTAAGGAACTTCAGTTTGATCTCACTAAGGAATTAAGTTGGACCAGTTGGAAATAGGCATGACTTGAGATCACATTGCATAAAAATTTCCATGCCACTCATCCATATTGATCTATGTCATCGAGTATATTGATGTGATGGTCATCGGGGTATAGTCACAATAGACGTTAGTGACAACAACCGCGGTAGTCTCATTATCAATATATGAGGTGGACCAGATTGTAAAGGGGAAGTCTAAAGATAAATAGCATTCGGATGCCGGCCTAAAGAATTCTGATATAATTATCGTGATATATTGCCCAAGTGGGAGATTGTTGGAATATTTTATTCCAATATCATAAATATGGGCAAATATCATATTTAATTATATTAGCTATTTATCAATTAGGAGCCTTAATTGATACGTGATCAAAATAAGTGTAAGGCTAATTAGATTTCTGATTAGATAATTAATTAATTAATTAATTAATTAATTAATTGATATGGGCTCAATATGAGTGGATGTCCGTGATAGGCCATTAGAGGGATAATGGGAACCCTAATAGACTATCACACTATAAGTAGGCTATGGTCCCCAATATACCGGACGAATCGCAATACGCACACGTTTGCTCTCCTCTCCCCATCTGAAGAGAGCCTAAGGCATAAGGAGTCCCGGTTGAGGAAGAACCATAAAGCCGACGAGTAGCTGTTGCTCGTTGTTGCTCGCGAAGTCTCTTTTCAGGATTCGTTCTGTGCTCCTTTGCTATGGATCCAGGTATTCCTATAATCCTTAATAGATCAACATGTCGTAGATCCAAAGGTTATCAAGATTATAGTTTGGTTCTTGATTATATGAAAGCATGCTTATATGTTTTGATTTCCGCAATAAAGTGTTCATGATTAAAAGCATGTTTAGTGGGTAATTACAAGTTTAATTCCAACACAACCAAGACATTCCGCAGCGTTTGTTGGATGAAGGCACAAACTGGGAGGCGCGACAAACTTGCGACAGTGAGTGCAGAGGTGCCTCTCAGTGTCAGTGGACCACATGGAGGTGGTGAAGTCGTTCGCGGTGCTTACATGGAAGCCACACAAAAGACACGTTGCTTTCGGGAACGAAAGTGTTGCAAAATGCAGTGGTTGCAGAGGAGAGGCAGTGGTCTTTTACAGATTTTGACATGTCAACTTGCATCAATATGTCCCAAATACCTCTCAATAAAAAAGCTGTCAAGAAACCATCAAGCCTTTCCAAGAGCCAGAAGAAAAAGAAAGAAAAAAAGAACATGCACTTCAGAAATAAAGATGCTTCCTGAAAACCCAATTAGAAGAATTATTCACATTGATTACTCTAATAAAAACCCTACTATCAAAGATCAGGTAGATTCCTCTAACAATACGAAATACCACCAAAGATATCGCATTTCAAGCTTGTAATACAATCAGCGGTACTTGTTTACAAATCTAAAGGCTGCCTTGTCCTCACTAAAAAAAAAAAAAAAGAGAAAACAAAAAGTTACGACTTGTGAGATAGGATTTTGGGACCATATAGCCACCGTAAAGAGTTATCGATATAGTAGCTAAATCTTTGAGATATAGCAATAATCCATTCTGCTAACTGACTTTCAAAAGTCAAATTTCCATAAACTTCAAAACAGAGAAAGACGGAGTCAATAAACTTGAGAAAATTCATGCTATGCAGAAATCAAAGATATAGCGAACAGAATGTTGCACTACACCCAAGATGCATGTGTCTTCACACACATAAAATATCTGTTTAAGTCAATCATTAGTGGAATGTTTCATCTACCCATAAACAAAACCCGATACACACTATTGCAGTAAAAAACAATACTCACCTATGAGATAGTGTTGGCATCCAGCCAATATGAAAGCAAAATTGGTGAGTCAAATGGTTGGTGGCCATCCAAGATTGACACAATTTGCAATTGTTCACACCATTCATTTCTTCTATAAATAGGGAGTGGATGGTAGAGCAAATATCATCTCATTTTCACAACTAAGTGCAACAAGCATTAGTTAGAGAGAAAAGCCTTGCTTAAGAGAAAGAGTGAGAGAAAAATTAGAGAGAGCCAATTTGTGAGAGTTTTAGCCACAAATTGAGAGTACAATTTTATTGTATTATTTTTGAGAGATCACCTAAGGATGAAGTTTGTAATCCCATTATTGTTATAGTGGAAGTTTAAGCGGCCTACGGGTCCCGTGATTTTTACCTTCAATTTTGGAGAGTTTTCCACGCTAAAATCTTTGGCGTTATTATTATCTATTTATTTAGATAATTATTCTGGGCTGGGAATTACTATTGGGCTGTGGTAATTTATTTTACACTAACAATATGCAGATTTTTTCCCAACAAAGTGGTATCAGAGAGCTAGGTCTGTGGAAAATTCTTATTATGCTCTGTGGTTGCAGCTTTGTCTGATCTTCCACATCAGAAAAGAATTATTCACCGGTCACTATTCATTGCCGAAGAAGTTTCAAACACAGCGAAACTTGTTGACTGCCATCAAAATGGAGGAGAGCACCGACAATATGATAAAGCTGACTGTATTTAATTATGCAATCTGGAAGCCAAAGATGGAAGATCTTTTATACATTAAAGATCTATGGAAGCCGATCGTGATGACGAAGGAGAAAGCAACGACTACAACAACAACTCCGTCAGATGATAAGACTGACATCAAGGCAGAAAAACCAACCGATGCTTCGACCAAAGACATCATAATCGACCGGCTGGGCCGTCGAATCGGAAGTGTGCTGCTCAAATCCGTCAATGGATTGACAAGAGCATTTTTCAAAACTTTGCTAATGAACATGATGCTCATGCTCTTTGGCAAAAGCTGGAGAAAATGTATGTAAGAACAACCGCACAGAACAAAGCCAATCTGATGTGACGATTAGTCAACCTAAAGTACAAAAACGGTAGCAGTGTATCAGAACACATGAGTGAGTTCCAAGGCGTTGTAGATCAACTCAACTCGATGAAGATGACCATCGACGATGAGTTACAAGCACTGTTGATGTTGAGTTCTCTACCAAAAAGCTGGGACACCTTAGTTGTGTCAATCAGTAACCCCGCTCCTGAAGGCAAGCTTACCATGGATATGGTAAAGGATAGGATGTTGAACGAGGAGTCTCGACGAAAAGTTGAAGGATATAATCCACGAACTGGCGCTTGTCACGCAGAAAAACAAGGCAAGCAAGAAGGACATGGAAGAAGCAAAGGTAGAAGCTCTCAAAGCCAAAGCGGCAAAGAAGGACGATCAAAGTCCAGATCGAGGTATGATAAGAAGTGCCACCATGCGGCTTCCCGCACTTCATTCGAGAGTGCCGAAAGTTGAAACAGTTAAAGAAACAGGAAGCAGAAAGCCGAACAAATGACACCGCAACTGTCACCAAAGATGTTACCATTGTTCGAGATGCAGATTATGTCAATCTTGCATGTCAAGACTCTACCTGGGTAGTGGACTCAGGTGCTTCCTACCATGTCACCTCAAAACGGGAGTTCTTCTCAACCTACACTCAGGGTGATTTTGGACGAGTGAGGATGGGAAATGATGATGCATCCACAATTATTGGCATCAGCAACATTTATTTAGAAACTAACCTTGGATGCAGGTTATGTTTGAAAGATGTGAGGCATGTTCCTGATATACGCCTCAATCTGATCTCCACCGGAGTACTTGATGATGATGGCTACAATAACTATTTTGGTGAAGGAAATTGGAAGCTCACCAAAGGAAACCTGGTGGTAGCAAAAGGCAAGAAAGATACTTCTATCTATTTAACAGAAGCCAAGTTATGTAGAGGAGAAGTAAATATCAGCAAGAAAGAAGTTCCAACCGAGCTATGGCATAAGCGGCTCGGCCACATGAGTGAAAAGGCTCTCAGGATTCTTTCCAAGAAGAATCTCTTGCCAGAAATGACAAGTACATCATTGGGGAAATGTGTTGATTGTCTAATGGGAAAACAACACAGAGTTGCATTTCGAAGTTCCCCACCATCTAGAAAGGCAAATCTTCTAGATTTGATACATACTAATGTCTGCATGATGAATGATAAGTCACAAGGAGGTGCACTTTATTTCGTGACTTTCATTAATGACCATTCCAGAAAAGTGTGGGCCTTTGCTTTGAAAACTAAAGATCAGGTACTGGAAGTTTTCAAGCAATTTCATGTGAAAGTTGAAAGAGAAACTGGCAGACAGTTGAAGTGTGTACGAGTAGACAATGACGGTGAGTATCGCGGACCATTCGAGGAGTACTGCAGAAGTTTTGGCATTAGATTAGAAAAATCAGTGCCAAAGACACCTCAACACAACGGTGTTGCTGAAAGGATGAATAGAACCATCTGTGAGAGAGTCAGATGTATGCTCTCAAATGCAAAACTGCCAAACTCCTTTTGGGGGGAGGCAATGAGGACAGCAGTCGATTTGATCAACCTTTCTCCATCTATTCCATTGAACTATGATGTACCAGAAAGAGTCTGGATAGGGAAAGATGTTTCATATAAACACTTGAAGGTGTTTGGCTGTAGAGCATTTGTTCACATCCCTAAAGATGAGAGGTTCAAGCTGGATGCAAAAACAAAGCAGTGTATCTTTGTGGGATATGCCCATGAAGAATTCGGCTACAGACTCTGGGATCCAGCTACCAGAAAGATCATTAGAAGCAGGGATGTGGTATTTTTTGAAGATCAAACAATCAAGGATTTGAAGAAACCAGAAAATCCACAGTCAAATGAAATTCCAGTTAATCTGGAACCAGTCTCTCCACCAATAGATTCTAATGACGGGGGAGCTATACCAGATACTGATGATGTTGATCCACTAGCTGAAAGTCCAAAACTAGAGCAAGCCGACAGTTCAGAACAAGAGTTAGATCCTGAACAGGTCCAATCAAAAGCAGCAGTAAGGAAATCTACCAGAGAGCGAAAGCCGAGTCAAAAGTATTCACCTACCGAGTATGTGATGCTCACTGACGGGGGAGAACCAGAGAGCTATGACGAAGCTCTTACTCACCAGCATAAGAATGAATGGTTAAAAGCCATTCAAGAAATAATGAAATCCTTGCATGAGAACCACACATATGATTTGGTAACACTACCACAAGGAAGGAAAACACTCAAGAACAAGTGGGTGTACAGAGTAAAAAGTGAAGAAGGCAGCTCACAACCACGTTACAAAGCAAGGCTGGTTGTGAAAGGATTCGCTCAGAAAAAGGGAGTTGACTTTGATGAAATATTCTCACCGATGGTGAAGATGTCATCGATCAGAGTTGTTCTTGGCTTGGCTGCAAGTCTCAACCTAGAGATTGAACAACTTGATGTAAAAACCGCCTTCTTACATGGTGATCTTGACGAGGAAATATATATGCAGCAGCCTGAAGGTTTCCAATTCAAAGGGAAAGAGAAATTGGTGTGCAGACTGAAGAAGAGTTTGTATGGTGCAAGCGAGGCCGAGACGATGGTATAAAAAGTTCGACTCATTCATGGAGAAAAATGAGTACAATCGAACGACGGCAGACCACTGCGTCTTCATCAAGAAATTCTCTGATGGAGATTTCATCATTCTTTTGCTTTATGTTGATGACATGTTGATTATTGGCCGAGACAGCGGCAAGATTAACAGGTTGAAGAAAGAGTTGAGCAAGTCCTTTGCAATGAAGGATTTAGGACCCGCTAAACAGATTCTTGGCATGACGATTACCCGTGACAGGAAGAATCACAAAATTTCGCTATCTCAAGAACGGTACGTGGAAAAGGTTCTTGAAAGATTCAACATGGACAAAGCAAAATATGTTAGTTCTCCACTGGCTAGTCACTTCAAGCTCAAAGTGAGCCAGTGTCCTTCAAGCAAGGAGGAGAGAATAGAAATGAACAAAGTGCCATATGCATCGGCGGTTGGCAGTCTGATGTACGCTATGGTATGCACTAGACCAAACATTGCACATGCAGTTGGTGTTGTAAGTCGATTCCTATCAAATCCTGGTAAGGAACATTGGGCAGCTGTCAAATGGATACTTAGATATCTCAGAGGTACTTCTAGTCATAGTTTATGCTTTGGTAATGGAAAACCTGTATTAGAAGGATATACAGATTCAGCTATGGCTGGTGATGTGGATACCAGAAAATCCATATCAGGGTACCTGATAACATTTGCATGGGGAGCTGTCTCATGGCAATCACGCTTACAAAAGTGTATTGCTTTAAGCACCACAGAAGCAGAGTACATTGCAATCACTGAAGGTTGCAAAGAGATCTTGTGGATGAAAAAGTTCCTACAAGATTTGAGTCATAACCAAGAAAGCTATATTCTCTATTGCGACAGTCAGAGCGCAATACATCTCAGCAAAAATTCAACATTTTATTCAAGGTCGAAACACATCGACGTGAGGTATCACTGGATCCGTGAAGTGTTGGAAGGTAAGATGCTGAAAGTTGAGAAGATACACACCAACGACAACGGGGCTGATATGATGATCAAAGCTCTGCCAAAGGACAAGCTAGAAGTTTGCAAAGAAGTTGCAAGCTTAATATCAACCCCATATTGATGTGAGGATATTTCCCCATTGGCTGGAGGGGGAGATTTGTTGGCATCCAGCCAATATGAAAGCAAAATTGGTGAGTCAAATGATTGGTGAGTCAAATGGTTGGTGGCCATCCAAGATTGACACAATTTGCAATTGTTCACACCATTCATTTCTTCTATAAATAGGGAGTGGATGGTAGAGCAAATATCATCTCATTTTCACAACTAAGTGCAACAAGCATTAGTTAGAGAGAGAAGCCTTGCTTAAAAGAAAGAGTGAGAGAAAAATTAGAGAGAGCCAATTTGTGAGAGTTTTAGCCACAAATTGAGAGAATAATTTTATTGTATTATTTTTGAGAGATCACCTAAGGGTGAAGTTTGTAATCCCATTATTGTTATAGTGGAAGTTTAAGCGGCCTACGGGTCCTGTGATTTTTACCTTCAATTTTGGAGGATTTTTCACGCTAAAATCTTTGGCGTTATTATTATCTATTTATTTAGATAATTATTCTGGGCTGAGAATTACTATTGGGCTGTGGTAATTTATTTTACACTAACAATACGCAGATTTTTTCCCAACAGATAGCAACACCCTTCAATAAAAATGTTTTTCTCTGCTAACTCCTCAGTTGGGTAGCCTCTATATCCAAGAATCCCCTCATCACCATCAATATAACTAGTGGTTGATCGAACAGGAGTTGTGTTTAAAGAGCCAAGATCATAAAGCTTGAGTCCCTTGTCATTCTTCCCGCTCGATATCTGCAAATAAATAAAAAAGTTGACAACCCCACAACACTATCTAACATTAAAAAAAGAAAATCATCAATAAGAATAAACAAATCAGACTATCATACTGTAATTAAAAATTTAACTACCCTACCTATAATTATAATTTATAAGAATTAAGCATGTAATCATTAGCAACTTTCTTTCTATGAAACAAACCGTGATGAGCAACAAATACTCAAAAAGACAGAAACAACACACACAAAAAGCTGAAAGGAGACGAATTGGTGAAGACTCATTTTGCAAAACTCAAAATTTGATCAAGAACCAAGATACGGAGTGAAACCTTCATTGGTGAGAAGGAAGAAACTTAACTACCTCCTTGAGGTCAGTAGCTTTGACAATGCCTTCTCGGGAGACCTCAACCTGGCAATTCTTGTCGATCCTCTCCTCGACAATGGAAAGCATCAGGCTTCTGGAATTCAACAAATTTGAAACAGGAAAGCGAAAGAAAGCATAGCATTTTAGTAGATACTGATCAAGTATAAACTCAAGATCAAGCTTAAAAAATCCAAAAAGACCATAAAATATTTACCATGGTGAGGAAGAACACCACCATCAGAAACAACACAGTCATTCACCTTAAGCACAAAAGCATGCCTCGCAAGCTCACATGAACCATGACGGCATCAATTTGTAAAGTATAAACAAGAAGTTAACTTACAAAGAATGGAATGCGGAAAGCACCAAACAAAGCTCAAAATAATGGAAGATTGATTAATGAAAAGAGTAGTTTCTGATTTTGTAAATAATACATTTCGTTCCAAGTTTAGTTGATTGAAGTCTTTCAGCTTCTTGAGTTTGTCTAAATTGAATTAACTTCTTGATGTTTCTTTTTCGTCCAACTATCATCTTCCTTGAGTTATGTAAAACTGGCTCTTGCTCCCAAACCTGGGAAATACCAGATTATGATCATACATTTTGTTAGTTGAATATGATCATCCTCTTTGCCGGAAAATCCATGAACATTAAAGATAAAATATATGAACAAAAATCTTAAATTTTTCGTTCCATGTCAACCTCATCCGAAAAAGCAGGAAATCTGAACTTCATAAGTGATAAAGCAGAGGCTAAAGAAAGATACTGAGCTAAAGCACTACCAAGAGAAAACTTACCAGCGAGCTTTTCCATAACGTGGCATTACATGGTTGTTTTATGCTTCCTAGCAAGCTCACTCGATGTGCATATTTAAGAAGTTGGTCGATATTCCTTATCTTACCCTGAACAGTACACCATGTTCCTTTCAAGGATATATATTTATATAAAAAGAATATGTCACTTTTATATGTCATACCTTAATAGATGGGGCAACAGCTAGCAAGAAAAGCTCCCATCCCACTCCGGATTAGGACCAGTTGAGACCACCTGATCAGCACATCATGGATATGAGGATATCAGTAATTTACGATTTTCAAATTTCTAGGAATAGTATACAACTAACAATCACGAACATCTTGAAACTCAAAGGGTCAAAATAAAAGGAAGGGACCAGAACATGACAACCAATATACTTCCAGATCAATTAAGCTGCAAATCAACAATTAAATCAAAGCTATTTGAAAGAGACAAAAAAAAATCATTTTGGTTGACTGAATCTAAATTCTTGAAGGCCGCATATGCAGCAAAACCTCAGCAGAATATGTAGATTGTCAACAGGAATTCTTTCTAGGAAGCATCTCTAAAAATGCATATCCTGATTGAGCATGTTTATACTCACGAGATTTACATTGAGAAAAAGAACATAACACTAAGCCATTAAAGAAATAGCATTCATAGTTTAAAACAGTGGACAATTGAAAAATCTGAAGATTTAGATTTCATTATGGATGATTGAAAAATCCGTGGAACTGTGGCACATCATTATGCAAAAATGTTGGGTTTACCTGAAAAATCCGAAGATTTGAGCATCATGCAGTCTTGAAGCGAGTTATGCATCAAAGGTATACTATCTGCAAACCTTTGCAAACATCTTCTGGGTTGCAAATGACTAAAGGGGAAAAAAATATCAGAACTTTTATAATGATTTAGAAAAGAAACAATTAGAAATTGGATACAGCAAAAAATGTACTTCAAGATAAAGGAAAGCAAGAAAATGGGAAATCCATGACATAGGCTTTTAAGATGAATAGTACTGAAATCAAACTCAACTGCTAGAGGAAATAATACTAAGCCAACTAGAGGAAATAATACTAAACCAACATTCTGATGGAAAGGTGTTAGGAATCAATGAAATTGGATTGAGAAGACAAAACAATTTTATGGAAGGATAGGAGCGAGATCTCTCCTCCATGGGCTTCCCTTCAACAACATAGCCACTGCTCTATTTCACTAAATGTTTACAAATTTGAACCCTCACCCTCTTCCCTTGCGTCTTCTTGTTTATACTATCATACAGATAAAAAATCATGCAAGATGTAGTGCACCCAAATACAGTGAAAGTGGAAAGAAAAGTTTCATGGTTGCATTTGTCACTGCAATGACTCCTGTTCCATCCCCACCTAGAGAAAATGGAACAAAATATTGTCACCATATTATCAATCACTTCTGAGACTTCTGAAGAACATCAACTCTAAAATCAACATGCCCAATTCTAACCCTCTTTCACATTCTTTGTTTTATTTTTGTGCAAGGTGTGAACATCTAATCTTCAACCCATTTTTGGGTTGCACCTAACAATTTAGATAAAGTAAAATCGATTCAAGTTGTCTGCGCCAATTTATTGTCAAGAAAAAATAGAGAAGGGGGAAGTGCCGGACATGAGAAAAAAGAACCTTCGTGTCTCAAAATCAGAAAGCCTCATGGAATGTCTGTCAACATGGTTCTTCTTTCTTAGTGTAGCCCTCTTATGAGCCACTAATCTCCTGTCATTATCTCTCTTGAACTTCACCAGAAAACACAAGCTATATAAATAAATACAAATCTGAACATATGAGTGTACATTGTCACTAACCACATGTCATTTTTACGATAAGCTAAACAAATCTATTATTAGTAGTGATAATTAGTTGTTGATGATACAATGCTTAAAGTAAATATAGAGATTAAGATAGCAACAGCCAATAAGCACCCGCTGCTGATGATAAAATGCCTAAAAGATTGCCACACAATAGATTATCCAGCCTAAATTTTAAAAAAGCACATGTTAGATAGAAAAGACATCAAACAACATAGTCCAACCTGACAAAATAAATCTTGTAAACCAATAGTCCAACCTGACAGAATAAATCTTGTAAACCAATTCTCCAATCTCCAAGATGGAATCAACAAAATACCAGATTCATAACACAACTAAGCTTGACAATAAAGAACACAAATCAGTGTTAAGAGAACCTCACATTCACATTTAAAAGAACCTCTCAGCATAATCGTTTTCGTTCTAATTCATAAAAATTTCTTGCTTAAATTAACAACTCCACTCCCCTCCAAAAACAGAGAGAAAGAATATTTTGATTTCGTCATGAACAAAAGAGTTCAAATTTCGAATTAAAAAAGTAAAACAAAGAGAAGCATGAATACTAAAGGTAATTTGGAGACAGAAAAAGAGAAGAGGAAGGAAAGAAAGTGTTGCCATGGTACGAGAGAGAGAGAGAGAGAGTAAATAACGAAGAGATCACGTGGGTGAGTGCGCTTTAAAGAGTGGTTGCGACTCGAACCCTAACAGTAAAAAAGTAGGACAATTCTCACCAGAGGAGGACTTTAGAATAGGGTTCCCACCAGAGGACTCTAATGGTGCCAGCAAGGTCGAGGAGCATCTGACACCTGTAAACATCATCAAGGTAGCTGGGACATGGTGAGCGAGCCGGAAGACCTGGAGTCACGTAAGGAGCTTTGTAGGCTTTTCTAGAATTAAACATAGCAAATGAAACGTTCAATCGTTCAAGCGACTCAGGTGATTAGGGCATTAACACAATTTGAAAATGAGTCAAGGGAAATTAATAGAAAATTAATGATTGGGTCCTCCACTTTATTCTGGAATCAAATAGAAAAGAAACTATTTGAAATCAAAACAGAAAGGACCACAAATTGACACCAGACCAAAGGGTGATTTCTGCATCTCTAAAAACCGGGAGACGAAGGGTTGGGAGAAGCAGAGAGAAGGGGGATAGAGAGAGAAAGGGCTACTTGCCTCAGTTGGAATAATGACGGCGATAGAAGAGTATGGTCTGATATTTTAAATCAATGCTAATGTCTTAGCTCATTTTGTGAGACAATCCCGACTGAAACAACCTAAACTAATTATGCAATACAAGGATGCAGCAAGAAGAATTATGCAATATGTTGAACTTGAAAACTGAAAAGCAAACAAAAATATTGAAATGCCATCAACTGCCATTTAAGTTTCGGAGTTTAAATTGCATTAGAGACAGCTGTGATAAATGGAAATGTGATTATTAGAGAGAGAGAGACCAGATATCATAGCAAAATTCCAAGCCTAATTTGAAGCACCGTTAGCTGCAACTCAGCATTCAAGCTTGAAATGGACTCTGTAATCGACACATGTCTTCACGAACCTGTAGAATGCTTCTCTATTGTGCATAGTATAAATAGATTCCAAAAATTAGAAAGGTATGCCTCTTGTCGACTTGAAGCAATTCATAGTAGTGGATCAAATTCAAAAAAAAATGAAACTAATGGATTCAAGACTTAGAAGTTAAATAATATATTCATACCAAATGTTGGGAATGCTCATCCGATTACACAGATAAGTGACAAACATAAGTGCCATTAGACTGCGTGAAATTACAAATGAAACATATCAAGTCAAAGTCAAAAAAGTGTTTATCACAGCCAACTCCTCAATTAGGTAGCCTCTCTATCTAAGAATCCAATCATCACCATCAATATAACTAATGGTTAATCGAACTGGAGCTGTCTTTAAAGAGTCGGGATCATAAAGCATGAGTCACTTGTCATTCTTCCCCGTGCAAATAAAAAAAAGTAGACAACCCCACAACACAAATAATATTAAATAAAGAAAATAATCAATAAGAAAGAACAAATCATACTATAGATAAAAACTTAACTACCCCACCTATAATTTTACTATTTCAGCATGTAATCGTGAGCAGCTTTCTTCTTAAAAACATACCATGCAGAACAACAAATACTCAAAAACTCAAAAACAACAAAATTCAAAACAACTCAACAAAAAAGCTGAAAGGAGATGAATTGGTGGAGGCCTGTTTTGCAAAACTCGAAATTCGATCGAGAACCGAGATAAAAAGTAAAACTTTCATTGGTGAGCAGGAAGAAACTTAAATATCTTCTTGAGGTCGGTAGCTTTGACAATGCCTTCTCGGGAGACCCAAACCTGGTAATTCTTGCCGTAAAACACCAACCAAAGCTCAAATTAATAAAAGATTACATGAAAGATTGATTAATGAAAAGAGTTATTTTTTATTTTGTAAATAATACATTTCCTTCCAAGTTTTGTTGATTGAAGTTGTTATGGGCCGGCCTCCGAGCTGGGCTCCTAACTGGATCACCAAGCTGAGCCCAACCAATGTGTTACGGACCGGTCCCGAGGCGAGTTCCAGCATGTCCACCAAACCAAGCCGGCCCGGCTCGGTTCCGACCTATTCGACCTCGGCGAGCTACATCCGATCCCCAAGGCGCCAAACCGGTCCTCCCATTTATCGCCTCAAAGAATAACGCCGAGCAGTATGGGCGAGCCGACTCATGACCCTCGGACCTTCTAGAAAGGGATACACCTGGAGACGAGGCTTGGGGCCGTTGTCACTCCGTAGAATGAGGATCACGCGGCCAGTACGTGACGGACTTGGCAGGTGCGAGATATCAGGAAGGGATGAGCTGATCCTTGATGCGTGAGGGAGGAGTCACCGGGCGCAGATTCCGGATCGGTGGTTATCCTCCTTCTGCGTGACTCCACTATATAAAGGGGGCTGGACCCCCCAGGTTTGGGGACTCTCTCTATACTCTCTCTAAACCTTATACTCATCTCTATGATGCGAGCTCTATGCTCACCCTAAAAAGCCCTATCTAACTTAGGCATCGGAGTCCCTTTTGCAGGTACCCCACCCGCCGGTCTGAAGGAGGAAGGACATCACGCTCGGAGGAGGAGTACTCACCACGGAGCTCATCGCCCAACTACCAGGCAGAGGAGCAAAGGTACGACCTTGCACCATTTCGTGCATTAACATTGGCGCCCACCGTGGGGCCCGGTAAAACTAGCCTGGGCCTCAAGAATATCACCGAGCAGAATGGTACACACAAGAAACACCGTTAGCCAGAGTCTTCAACCACCGAAAGATCCGATCTTAGAGCAACTCAGAGCAGAGATCAGCCATGGCTGGTCATGGAACCTCATACTTCAAGAGAACGTGTTTGGTCATGCTAATCTAAGTCATCATCATGGATGGGACACCGGCCAAAATTTGCCGTGGAAAACCTAAAAAGTCAGCGTATTTCTCTTGCTCAGCGAGATAGTTGCTGGCCTCGGTGCATGCCAATTATGCCGAGACCATTGAGATCAGTTTTCAAACAAAAACGCTCTCAGCGCGTTCGTCCGAGCAACGTGTTTCTAATGAGGTGCTTTCCTTCCTTATCTGCCTTCTAATCATCGTGGATGATATTTTCGAATAACCCAATCAGTTTTCGAGAAACATTTCTAATCAATTCTCGTAGAAAAATATTTCTGGCCATCCAAGCTTATCATATACTAACAAATTGATTTTCGAAAATTTCTACAATATTGGTATGGATATATCACACTGGACAACCTATGCCCAAATCGATTTCAAAGCGGTAGAACTCCGATTTGTTTTCGTCGATTATTTCAAAAGAATGCAAAAGGCATATTTTATTTTATTAAGGGAGAATCAACCGATGTTGCAGCTTCTCATATACATATGATCGACTTATCACGGACATGCCAAATGTTACATACTCTCTTTTGCATTATTGACTCATCATTTTTATTCAAACTCACCATGATTTGGATATGTCGAGAACAATTCATATTGATATGTCTCATTATTATTTTCCCTATGAAAAATCCAAACGGACACTATTATCTTGCCGAATAGCGAATGATGGTTTACCAGACTTCGGTATTAAATAATTCAAATTTCAATTTATCTTATCTGGAGCAGTTATTTTCGGTCTCACATGATATTGCTTATCTTATCACCTCTTCAAAATTGTAATTTAAATTCTAACAAGAATTTAAATTAAATCTTTTGTTATAATAATTTATCCAAGTCATATCTCCTCTCCTAATATCCAAAATATCCCATCATATCTTTTACTAACTACTTTTTTGGAGAGGTCAAGATAAAAATCAAATCTTTTGGTATCCTAAGAATCAGGAATGAAGGTCAGCCACACAAATCTTGGAAGAGATCAAGATATGCTTGGCAAAGCCCAACCAATCAACTTGGTCAACCTCATCCCAACTACCGAGCTGACCTCAACTATTCAGATATTCGACCGACCTCAACTCAGATAGTCAGATGACCTCAGTTATTTGGAGGAGCTCAAGTCAACCACATTGCTGACCTCAACAACTCGGATGACCCCAGATACGTCCCTCAAAACCAGGTGCTATCTTTCCATGTTTCTTTCAGCATCTCATCCTTAACTATGAACCATCAACGATTCGTCTCACTTTATTCTTTATTACCTGGAGCATTGTATAAGGTATTCTCGCATGACGTTTTATGTTTGCCCAAACTTTTGAGCAAGGTATAATTGGTCATTTAAATGGATGATGTACTTTCACATTGTTGATGGCTAACCTCAACAGATCAGTATATAGACAACCAACAGGTGGATACCCAGTCCAGTACTCGGGCGACCTACTAGGCCCACCTCAACAATTTCAATATCCAGACGGCTTTAAACTCGGCTACGTCGCTAACCTTGCTTATTTGATGACCTCAACCATGCCACTTGGACAGCCAGGTCAACTACTCTCACAGGGAAGTATAAAACTCGGCTACGAGCACTTTACTCATAGCATAAAAATTAATGCTAACTTTACTACATCAAATTGTTGGAAATTGTCTATACTTTGACAGGAACAGTGCCTCAAAACCAAAGGTCGACCCCGCCATGGAGCTCGGCACCCAGTGTCGGAAGAAGCTCGACCTCAACACGACCCCCGTGTGTTCAAAGACTTGGTGGGCTCATTCGCAGCTCGACCCCTGTGGTCCTAAACCCAAGTCAGCATAAAGGCTTGGTGGGCTCATTCGCAGCTCGACCCCTGTTGTCCTAAACCCAAGTCAGCGTAAAGGCTTGGTGGGTTCATTCGCAGCTCGACCCCTGTGGTCCTAAACCCAAGTCAGCATAAAGGCTTGGTGGGCTCATTCGCAGCTCGATCCCTGTGGTCCTAAACCCAAGTCAGCATAAAGGCTTGGCGGGCTCATTCGCAGCTCGACCCCTGTGGTCCTAAACCCAAGTCAGCATAAAGGCTTGGTGAGTCCTAAACCCAAGTCAGCATAAAAGCTTGGTGATCTCGCTCACAGCTCGCCCCCTGTGGTCCCAAACCCAAGTTAGCATAAAAACCTGGCGAGCTCACTCGTGGCTCGAAAGGTCTTGCTTGACCTAAGCAACCCCTGTGGTTTCAAAGATTCCAGGTCAGCATAGAGGCCTGGCGAGTTCTAAATCAATTCGAAAGATGATAACTCGACCTGAAGAAAAGCCTAACCCGCTCCAACCATCATAGAGACCTGACAGCTCAAAACGATGTTCAGATTAGACAAGCACTCGACTAATGTAGTTACGAGGGACTAATGTTCCAAACTTTCAATTTGAAACAAATCTTTTGGGGGGAAGCCACCCGAGGACTACACTACCTTATACTACCCGAGGACTACAGGAAACCATGAAAAGAAAGTAAAGTAAGTCATCATCACTTAGTCAAATTTCATTCATAGGAAAAGGAATTGCAAGAGGCGGTTTTCAGATGAGCAATTACAAGAGCGGAACTGAACAAAAGCAAAAAAGCACAAGTTACACAAGGGCATTCCCTTGGTCTTCAATAACGAGAGCAGGAGCGATCACCTTCACTTGGGCCAGGCACCATCAAAACCCTCCTTAAAAGTGGGGAGCACCGAAGCCTTTTTACCCCTCGAGATGAAGTCCAGCTCTCAACGAGCTCGGAAAGGGTGGAGCTCTCCATGAGCTCACCAACAAAGACCAGCTCTACACGAGCTCGGATAAATAAAGCTCTCCGTGATCTCACTAACAAGAAGCAGCTCTCCGTGAGCTTACCAGCGAAGACCAGCTCCCCATCAGTACTTCAAATGTAGAGGCCTATATCTCAACATGCACTTCAATTCTTCAAATTCAAGTACAAATTTTAGGTGGGAGTAGACCACCATAGGTCAGAGCTCGACCAATGCAGAGACCTATAGTCCAAACCTGTTTGGAGTTCTACCTACCTTAATCTTCAAGTCAAAGGTCAAGTTTGGGGTCGAAGCTCTACCCATAGTTCAAACCTATTTACAAGCTCTCCTTGTACTTCAACACAAGTACTTATCGAGCCCTACCGCTCGTGAGCTCATCATGATCGAGCTCGACTCGCTCAGAGCTCATCCTCATCCGAGCTCGACTCAACCAGCTTCAAAGCTCGACCGCATTTAAGCTCCCCGTGTTCAAGAGATCACTGGATAGATAATTAGAAGACCGTAGCGATCTGGATGATCTCAAACTATGCAGATGATTGGATGACCTCAAGTCGCGCATCAGATACCAGCTCATACCTTATAAGTCATCTCAGGTTTTTTGATATCATACGTCGCATATCAGATCATTCGACCTACTACTCTCAAGAATTAATTATACTATTTCTAGCTTAGCAAGAGCAGTTCTATGATGGGATCAACTCTTACAGGGAATTTGGAGAAAACCAAATACTTGCACTCTAAACATGCTCAACTGATCGGCAAGCAAGTCTAGGGGTGGACAGGGATAGGACGAGAAGAACCTTGTGATCACTTCTTGGCGACCTTTGTAGGAGAGGAGACGGTCAACATGTTAGGAGGGATCGACCCGAGAACTTGAGCGACTTTCTCTTTCTTGGCCTTCCACCCACCGACCCGACCTAACGAAAATTAGACCTGTGCCTTTTCAGGCAAAGCGGTCAGGGGCTGTGTTATGGGTCGGCCCGAGCCGGGCTCCTAATCGATCACCGAAATGAGCCCAACCAATGTGTTACTGACCGGCCCCGAGGCGAAGTTCCAAAGATGTCCACCAAACCAAGCCGGCCGCTTGCTCCGACCTCTTCGACTCATGAGCTACATCCGATCCTCAAGGCGCCAAACCGGCCCTCCCAGACGATTTATCGCCTCAAATGATAACGCCGAAAGGTATGGGGGCGAGCCGACTCACGACCCTGACCTTCTAGAAAGCGGATACACCGAGACGAGGTCGGGGCCGCCACACCAGAACGAGGATCACGCGGCCAAGACGCGACGGACTTGGCAAGTGCGAGATATCGTAGCGGACGAAATGATCCTTGATGCGTGAGGGAGGAGTCACCGCGCGCAGATTCCGGATCGTTGGCAATCCTCCTTCTACGTGACTCCACTATATAAAGGGGGCTGGACCCCCCAGGTTTGGGGACTTTCTCTATACTCTCTCTACACTCTCTCTAAACCCTATACTCATCTCTATGATGCGAGCTCTATGCTCACCCTAAAAAGCCCTATCAAACTTAGGCATCGGAGTCCCTTTTGCAGGTACCCCATCCGCCGGTCTGAAGGAGGAAGGACATCACGCTCGGAGGAGGAGTACTCACCACGGAGCTCATCGCCCAACTACCAGGCAGAGGAGCAAAGGTACGACCTTGCACCATTTCGTGCATTAACAGAAGTCTTTCAGCTTCTTGAGCTTGGGTAAATTGAATTAACTTCTTGATATGTCTTTTTCGTCCAACTATCATCTTTCTCAAGTTAAGTAAAATTGGCTCTTGCTCCCAAACTTGGCAAATACAAGATTACAATCATACATTTTGTTAGTTTAATATGATCATCCTCTTTGCCGGAAAATCAATGAACTCAAAGATAAAATATATGAATAAAAATCTAAAATTTTTCGTTCCATGTCAACCTCATCAAAAAAAGCAGGAAATCCAAACTTCATAACTATAAGCGTATGTTTGTTTTCAGAGAATTACTGAAGAGAGAATGGTAGTAGAGAGAAAGAGAAGAGAGAGAGCAAACTTCCCTTGTTTGGTTTGAAGAGAAATAGGGAAGAGAGATTAAAATAATGTGGGTCCCATGATTTTTTGTAATCTTCGCTCATATGAGAAGAAAGGGAGGGGACGTTACTGTTTACCTCTCCATTTCTATTTTTGTCATGTGCATCTCTCATGTCTAGGCCAATGTGCCTTTGTGTGTGCTTTTTTTTGTTTGTCTCGTAGGCGACGAACACCAAAGGCATTCCCCCGGGTTCGAACCCAGGGTACACCGGATTTCCCTATGTTACTGAGATCTGTTAGAGTTTACCACTCAGACCATAATTAAGGACAGTGTGTTTTATTTATTTGTTTTTTGGTAAAATGTACGTTTTATTTTAAACGGTGGTTTTTTTTTGTTTTGAATAAAAAAAGGGCCTTCTATTTTATTAGAAGCAAATCACTGGCTTTTTTATTAGAAAAACTACTTTTTTTTAATACAGCTAAATATTGGCCTTTTTTTATTCAAAGCAAACAATGGCTTTATAAAGTATATATGAAATAGTTTATGAAAAACAATTTATTAGTATAAGGGTACTTTTGTCCTTTTTAAAATAGTATACACTTCTTTCTCTCTTATTTCTCTCATCTTTTTTTTTATACCAAACAATACCTTAAATCTACTCTATTTCTCACATTTTTCTCTCTTCTCACACTCTTTTTCACCTTTTTCTCTCTTCTCAATTTCTTCTCACAATCAAACACACCATAAGTGATAAAGCAGATGCCAAAGAAAGATACTGAGCTAAAGCACTACCAAGAGAACACTTACCGGCGAGCTTTTCCATAACGTGGTATTGCATTGGTTGTTTATGCTTCCTAGTTCCTAGCAAGCTCACTCGATGTGCATATTTAAGAAGTTGGTATATATATATATTGCATTGGTTGTTTATGCTTCCTAGTTCCTAGCAAGCTCACTCGATGTGAATATTTAAGAAGTTGGTGTATATATATATATATATATATATATATATATATATATATATATATATATATATATATATATATATATATATATATATATATATAAGCTAGTAAGAAAAGATCTCATCCCACTTCGGATTAGGACCAGTTGAGACCACCTGATCAGCACATCATGGATATGAGGATCTCAGTAATTTACTATATTCAAATTTCTAGGAATAGTATACAACAAACAATCATGAACATCTTGAAACTCAAAGGGTCAAAATAAAAGGAAGGGATCAGGATATGACAACCAATATACTTTCAGATCAATTAAGTTGCAAATCAACAATTAAGTCAAAGCTATTTGAAAGAGACAAAAACATCATTTTGGTTGACTGAATCTAAAATCTTGAAGTCCGCATATGCAGCAAAACCTCAGCAGAATATGTAAATTTTCAACAGGAATTCTTTCTAGGAAGCATCTCTAAAAATGCATATCCTGATTGAACATGTTTATACTCACGTGATTTACATTGAGAAAAAGAACATAACACTAAGCCATTAAAGAAACAGCATTCATAGTTTAAAACAGTGGACAAATGTAAAATCTGAAGATTTAGATTTCATTACGGATGATTGAAAAATCCGTGGAACTGTGGCACATCATTATGCAAAAATGTCCTGAAAAATCCGATGATTTGAGCATCGTGCAGTCTTCAAGCGAGTTATGCATCAAAGGTATACTATCTGCAAACCTTTGCAAACATCATCTGGGTTGCAATTGCAAATGACTAAAGAAAAATAAAATAAAAAATATCAGAACTTTTATAATCATTTAGAAAAGAAACAATTAGAAATTGGATACGACAAAAAATGTACTTCAAGATAAAGGAAAGAAAGAAAATGGGAAGTCCATAACATAGGCTTTTAAGATGAATAGTACTGAAATCAAACTCAACTGCTAGAGGAAATAATACTAAACCAACATTCTGGTGGAAAGGTGTTAGGAATCAAAGAAATTGGATTGAAAAGACAGAACAATTTTATGGAAGGATAGGAGCGAGATCTCTCCTCCATGGGCTTCCCTTCAACAACATAGCCACTGCTCTATTTCACTAAATGTTTACAAATCTGAACCCTCACCCTCTTCCCTTGCGTCTTCTTGTTTATACTATCATTCAGATAAAAAATCATGCAAGATGTAGTGCACCCAAATACAGTGAAAGTGGAAAGTAAAGTTTCATGGTTGCATTTGTCACTGCAATGACTCCTGTTCCATCCCCACCTAGAGAAAATCGACCAAAATATTGTCACCATATTATCAATGACTTCTGAGACTTCTGACGAACATCAACTCTAAAATCAACATGCCCAATTCTAACCCTCTTCAACATTCTTTGTTTTATTTTTGTGCAAGGTGTAAACATCTAATCTTCAACCCATTTTGAGTTGCACCTAACAATTTAGATAAAGTAATTCTATGGTAAAATATAAGAGCATATGTGATTAGAATTGTCTTAATTCATAAAACTTACGATGTCACCTTAAATTGAAACTCCCGATTCTGTTCAAGCTGCTTGTGGTTGACGGCGAGAGAACAGCATGGTCTGGAGTTTGAAATCAATGCTAATTTCTTAGCTCATTTTACAAGACAATCCCGGCTGAAACGACCTAAACTGATTTTGCAATCCAAGGATGCAGGAAGAAGAATTATGCAATATTTTGAATTTGAAAATTGAAAAGCAAACAAAATCTTGAAATGCCATCAACTACCATTTAAGTTTCGGAGTTTAAATTGCATTAGAGACAGCTGTGATAAACGGAAATGGAAATGTGATTATTGGAGAGAGAGACCAGCTAACATAGCAAAATTCCAAGCCAAATTTGAAGCACTGTTAGCTGACAACCCAGCATCCGAGCTTGAAATGGACTCTGTAATCGACACATTTCTTCACGAACCTGTAGAATGCTTCTCTATTGTGCATTGTATAGAATAGATTCCAAAAATTAGAAAGGTATGCCTCTTGTCGACTTGAAGCAATTCATAGTAGTGGATCAAATTCAAACAAAAATGAAACTAAAGGATTCAAGACTTAGAAGTTAAATAATATATTCATACCAAATGTTGGGAATGCTCATCCGATTACACAGATAAGTGACAAACATAAGTGCCATTAGACGGCGTGAAATTACAAAAGAAACATATCGAGTCAAAGTCCCAAAGTGTTCGAGACTAGGACAATACACCATCAACAAAAACAGTACCACATTTAACTACACCTAGAAGTCTATTCACGCTTTCACTCCCACACAACCAAAACCAGTTTAACAGCAGGTAGATGCAATGGACTTGATTTCCTGCAACAGGAATATAGAATTGGGGTAAGGGGATAAACACTAGGAATGATATGGTTGTGATTCATTGAAGGTAGATCTAAAAACTTGCATGTGGCTACTAACATGAGTTGCATTGCAGAAATTATGATTCCAAATTTTGAGATGGAAACAACTAACAAGCCTTATCCCATTAAGTGGGTCAGCCAAAAGATGTTGTGAAATTCATCAATCTTTGACAATTGTTTCATAAATCAGTGATAGTGGATAAGATAAAATTATATATAACTCTATGTAAACCTGAGCATGTCAAAGAAAAAAGAAAAAAAAAACATTCATTCATATTACAAGGGTGTAACACTGCATAAAATACAGTTAAATAAACTCGAGTTAAAAAAGGAACAAAATTCTCAAAAGAATTGATAGCAAACATCCAAACAACATGGCCGCATATACTTTAGCAACTACAAATCATTCAAAGATAAAGGGTATTATAAAAACAAAATGCTCGGGGACAAGGGCAAGGATGTAAAATGACCAAAAGCAAACTTTGCTATCGAAAGTCATCAGAGTATGCCAGGAATGCCATATACTAGTACTGCTTACCCAAGCGAGGCACTGCACAAGGGAAAAAAAATATTGACAAGAAATGGAAAACAAAGTGATATGAACAAATAAATTAAAATACCAAAATAAATTCATTAGAAGAATGCCTTTCAGTTGGCATCACAACAATTGTATCTGAACAGAAAAACCAAGCCCAGCCACCCAAAAATAAGGGGGGGAAGTTAGTGCTGTTGAACAAAATACAGCTGAAACCAGTGAAAATGGCTCACCCTGGTGAAGTCAGCAGCAAAACACAGAATGCACCTTCCAAATGAAGGGAGACAAGAAATTTGGCAATTTCAAAAGAACTATAAAGTGTCGCCAATTTTAAGTGTCTAAGATTATTAATTAAGCATAATATAATATTGATGCAACATTATTACCATGGTGCATGTGTTAGGTAGGCTTCATGTAACACGACTTGACCACAGGCGGCCCATCGGCGGCTAGCCTCTTCCACACTTGGGCCTGGAAAGTGTGGGTATCATCTTTTGCTTTTGCTTGAAAGGTAATGTAGTACATAGTACCAGCAACACTTCCATAGGTTGACTTGACAAGGTCATCAAACACAAAAATTGCATCCTAAATAAGAAGAAAAAGTAGAATAATGAATTCTGCAAGTTCATGAATGAAGAAACACACACGACACACATATATATTTTGAACCTGACCTGGTTCTCAGTAGTCTCAGCATTGTACTTGTCCAACGCAAGATTGCAAAGGCGATTAAGAAGAGGGCGACGATCATCGATTATTGTAAGGGGTCTGGTACTGCCACATAAAGGTGCTATGGCTATAGGGGCGATAGCATCGAAGTGCTGTCCAGAACAGATTATTTTAAGAGAATTATAATAATAATAATAATAATTTAAGAGAATGAATAATAATAATAATAATAATAATAATAATAATAATAATAATAATAATAATAATAAATAAAAGCAGATTTAATGGTCTGTTTGGTATGTAAGAAAGTGGGAGGAAAGAAAATGAGGGGAAAGAAAGTTTATTGATTAAAGTATAAAATTGATGATGTGTTATATTATTATTGGTCTGTCACATTTATTAATGCATCTTTTTCACACTTTACCAAAAACTTTCCTTTTCCCTATTTTATTTCCTCTCTCCCAAACAGATCATAAGTGAAACAAACAAACGCAAAATTGGAAGCAAATTAAAAGGCTATGATGTCGATAAGTACACTTAGGTTTTCAGAGCGCTCGCTATACTCATCCATGGCCTTTTCTATTTCCTCGTCTAGTCTAATCTGGGCCTTATTCCTATACACAAAGCGATTACACTTATAATAAAAAGGCACAACGTCATCGTCATACATCCTACGGAAGTCATTCTCGTCCATATCTTCTTCGCGTTTCAATTCCAAAGGTGACTTCTGTTCCGATTTCAGACGCTTCCCTGGGGTTTCTGCAACGTCTGGTGGCAGTCGGGTGATGCACGACGAGACGGGATCCATCGACATTCTATTTTTGTGAAGTAAAAAAAATACATTTGCAATTGAATGTATTCCAGCAATTGAATTACCGGAACATATCATAATTTTGAAAAAATATGCTTTCGGTAATTGAATTACCGGAATACATCGCGAAAATGGACAGGTTTAGCTATGGTGGTTGCTGGGTTGGTCGCGGTGGCCCCTAGGGTGGTGTTCCAGTATTGGGGGTAGAGGGGTGGTGGCTCCGGCGAGTTTTCCAGTGGTGGAGGGAGATGGGAGGAAGAGGGAAGAAGGAAGAAGGAATTGAGGTATTTTGGGGAGGTGGTGGTGGTGGAGGGGTGGTGCTCCGGTGGTTGGTGGTGGAGGATGGTGCTGGAGTGGTGGAGGACGGTGGTGGGGTGGTGGAGGATGGTGGAGGCGTGGTGGGAGGAAGAAGAAGAAAATAAAAATTAGCTTTTTTGGGTAGGGGTATTTTTGGGATTTCATAAATTTAAGTGAGGGTGAGGGATGCTGGCAGCATGTTGGTGGGGTGGAGGAAGCAACTGCCAAAACCTCGGTCCCGATGATCATTTATAAACCCATCGGCCCAATGAACTTAGCCATAGTCATGATCTTTGCCATTCAGCTGATCAACTAATATATGCTCTTCATCAGCTAACTCTGGTCCGATTAACCTCATCGACTAACCTCTCGAATCAGCTTTGGTTGTATCCGTTTACTAGCTAATTATTTTATGTGTTAGCAATTTTCCCTACAAGCAAATTTCCTTACATCCTTAAGTTGATTCATTAAGAAGCTAAATTGATGTAACAGAAAGCCATTTTTTTGAGCTTCACGACAATCATTTTAATCAGCGTTAACCGATCAACCTTATTAACTGGGGGGTTTTATTTTCAAACATCTAATTAATTAATGTTGATCCTTTAGCGTTAAAAAATTTGTATTCAAGAGGGTGAAGATCATTCGTTATGGTGATAGGGCATTTAAGTTAACCAGAGTTGTGATGCTTGTTCACGGGCGTACTTGAGAAATGATAAAGTTTAGTATCACTGGAAGAACTATTGCTATTGCTAACTGGGGAATTAGAGGTAGGAGAAAATCATAGGCCAAGTTCTACTTTACGAAATAGTTCCTTCTTAGTTAGTGATTTGTCTCTGTTAGCACACAACTCTTTGAGAAGAAACACTTAGAAGATATACAAGGAAGCCTTTGGGCATCCTCACCATCACTATCTTTATCATAGATTTTCCCCTTCTTTTTAAAATAAAAATAAAAAACCATGAGCCAAGGAAAAAGCTATTACGTCTCCTCGATAAAAAAGAGGGTGGGAACAAAGAATGTCTTAGCAGTAAACCTCTAAGGGAGAAACTAAAACTTCATTGAACAAAGAATCACGCAACAATGTGTTCGACACAAAAAGGCTAAAAAAATACGTGAAATGGGGAAGGGGAAGGTCACAAGTATACTGGGAAAGGGACATAACAATTGGTAACTGATCCGTACCCGACCGGATGGCCGTGTACTGGGAGGATCGGTCGACCTATACCTATAGTCCTCCTTGGGAAGCCTACGGCTAGACTCTTATGTACTGGAAGCTTAACAGACTTCATATGACTTACGGCTACATGTCGCCCTCCGATAAGAGTAGTACCAAGCAGTATTACCCTCGTACCTTCCCTTTATACCCAGACGATTTAGGGCTACGTGTCATCTGGCGATAGGATAGTACCAAGCCCAATGATTGCCCACGATCCTCCTCCAATGGTCTGGGAGAGGGAATGATTGGATGCATTGTAGAACACTGTGTGAACAGGGGACACCCCTATATAAATGAAATTACTAGGTCATAAAAAAGGGTTTGAACTTTTACCCTAAAGGCACTCCCCATTAGGTGACACCAAGTCTGGTGGCGGCAGTACTCCTATTACTCACACTCGAGAACATTGACACCCACCGTGAGGCCATCAGTGAAAACGCTTTTCCTGACGGTCTCTACTTGAGCGACGAGCTCTTCTTTCGAAAATTTTGAAGATGGTGCGAATAAGAAGCAATAGCCATAGGCATTCTGACTCTTCCGATATGGAGGACGAAGGAAACCCTAGGATAGTGGAGATGATGGAAGCCATTCGAATACTCCAACGTCAAAACAAAGAGCAACAGAGGCGAAATGAGGAGAAACTACTGCGTAGTCAGGCAGTAGAAGCACGAGAAAGGGAGCTGCAGGAGCAGCTTGAGGCACTGCGCAATACCACCCGGGGGGAAATCTTGTGAGACCTCCTCCTCGCGGTTTCCAACCTTTGTCGGAGGAAATACA
The DNA here is from genome assembly GCA_037113605.1 of Calophaca sinica. Taxonomy (NCBI): domain Eukaryota; kingdom Viridiplantae; phylum Streptophyta; class Magnoliopsida; order Fabales; family Fabaceae; genus Calophaca; species Calophaca sinica. The sequence continues at coordinate 40,106,233 of CM073735.1, read as the reverse complement.
GAACACACCCGTCCCACAGCGATTTCGCGAGCCAGTTATTGATGCTTTTAATGGTACTGGAGACCTTCAAAGCCATGTAGCGGCTTTCCAAACCCAAATGTTCATAAGTGGCAGAGACGATGCGGTCAGTTGCAAGATGTTCGTGGGAATGCTAAAGAAGGTTGTGCTGAAGAGGTTCACCAGCCTTCCAAGCCGGTCGGTAACCAGTTTCGAGGACTTGGCCATAAGATTTATGGCTCAATTTTTCGCCAACAAGAAAAAGCAAGTTGAGGCATCGGATCTCTTTGATGTTTGCCAAGGGGCGAACGAACCACTGAAGAGTTTCTTATCCAGGTTTAATAAAACGACCGTTCAAGTTGAGGAGCCAAATGAGAAGTTCTTCATATCTGCGTTTATGAAGGGTTTACAACCCGGTAACTTTAGCAGTTGGTGCTAAAAAAGCCTTGTTCTATGCACGAAATCAGGTTGTGTGTGGAGAAACACATCGATGCTGAGGATAACACTGCTGGTAAGAAGGCTAGAGATAATAAGGAAGCGAAACAGAGCTTTCGCAAAAATGACACTCGCAACCCAACCCAACCGATCCCAGGACACTCGCAACCCAACCGCCCTACAGATAACTTTACCCGATTGAATGTCAGACAATCGGATATACTCCATGAAATATTACAACCAAATTTAGTAAAGCTCCTAGAACAACCCCTCGGCAACATGGGACGAGACCCGACCGCCTTCTGCAGGTTCCACAAGGCCTGCGGACACACCACAGATGACTACTGGACTTTGCAACAGCAGATCGAGCAACTCATACAGAGGGGGCTTCTCAAGAAATACGTGGACAAAGGCAAGGGGAAAGCATCGCAGGAGGCCGATAGAAGCAAGCAATCCCCCCGAAGACAAAGAAGTCGCTCGCCCAAGAAGGCCAACGCGGGTCGTGATGCCCGCAAGACCGACAGAAATGACCATGAGAAGGGCGACTGCAATGTGAGCACTATTTCAGGAGGTTTTTCGGGTGGGGGAACTTCATGTTTGGCCCGAAAACATTATGTGCGGTCGGTAATGACGGTAAGCGACAGGGCCGAATAGTTGAAGAAGATACCCCAGACGTAACCTTCACCAAGAAAGATCTTGAAGGAGTGCATCCACATGAAGACAACCCGGTGGTAATAACTATTACTACCAGCGGTTGTAAGATAAAGCAGGTGTTGGTTGATGGTGGAAGCTCTGCGAACCTTCTGTTCTGGGAATGTTTCAAGGAGATGGGTTTGTTGACAGATACCATGAGGGAATATTTCAGCACCCTAGTGGGATTCTCCGGAGAGCAAGTGGAGGTTAGAGGATACTTGGACCTTCGGACCACTTTCGGAGACGGACAGAATGCGAAGACGGTACGGCTTAAATATATGGTGGTTAACACGGAGTCTTCCTACAATGTCATTGTAGGACGACCGACCCTCATTGCTTTAGGGGTCGCCGTGTCTTACCCTCATCTATGCGTCAAATACCCACTTAGAGGAAGGAAAGTGGGTGTCATCCGTGGGGACCAGGTGTTAGCCCGAAAGTGCTATGCAGATAGCTTGAAGGCAAAGAAGTCAGCCAACACGGTTGGAAGGTCAAGCCCTAATTGCAACTACTTGGATTTAGATCTGAGGTATCTTGACGCTAAGAGGGAGAAGGAAAGACCTCAGCCGACCGAAGACATGAAAGAAGCGTAGATTGGCCCAACACTTCACCAAAAGACCCGTATTAGAACTACCCTATCGACCGATCAACAAGAAGCCCTTATTGCTTTCTTGATAGAGAACATGGATGTATTTGCTTGATCACCGAATGATATGCCACGAATCGATTCGAACTTCATATGCCACAGGTTAGCCATAAGTTCGGAAGTAAGGCCGGTCGCTCGGAGAAAGAGAAAACAGGGAGAGGATAAGAGGAAGGCGATAACCGAGGAAATCGAGAAGCTACTCAAGGCTCGCTTCATTAGGGCAATCAAATATCCAACCTGGCTTGCTAACCCGGTCTTAGTTAAGAAGGCCAACGGAAAATGGAGGATGTGCACAGATTATACTGACTTGGACAAAGTATGCCCAAAAGATTCTTATCCTTTGCCCAATGTTGATAGATTAGTAGATGGTGCTTCTGGCTATTGTTTGTTAAGCTTCATGGATGCATACTTGGGATACAACCAAATTTATATGCACCCGGATGATGAGGAGAAAACAGCTTTGATGACCGGTCAGTCAAACTACTGCTACCGAGTGATGCCATTCGGTCTAAAAAATGCTGGAGCCACATATCAGCGTTTGATGGACAGAATTTTTGCTAATGTGCTTGGACAATTCATTAAAGTTTATGTGGACGACATGGTGGTAAAATCTCGTTCTGAGAAGGAGCACACGGGGGACCTTTGCAAGGTGTTTGACCTGTTACGAAGGTATAGCTTGAGATTGAATCCCGAGAAGTGCCACCTTAGAGTACAGTCGGGCAAATTCTTGGGATTCATGCTCACTAGCAGAGGAATCGAAGCCCGATCAGACAAGTGTAGAGCGGTCTTTGAAATAAAGAGCCTGACAAATACAAAAGAAGTGCAGAAGTTGACCGAGAAAATAGCCGCACTGTCCATGTTTATGTCCCGGTCAGCCGACAAGAACAAACTATTTTTCCAACTTCTCTGCAAGAACCGACTATTTAAATGGACGGCCGAGTGCGAGGAAGCATTCTCAAAGCTCAAGGAATATCTGACAACACCTCCAGTTCTCATTTCTCTGACCCTGGGGAAGCCTCTGTTACTCTACTTGGCTATCTCAGATAATGCATGCAGTTCGTTGTTGATACAAGGAGTCAAAAACGAGTAGTATCTGGTGTATTTCGTGAGTAAGATCCTTAGACGTGCAGAGGCTAAGTACCAAAAAATTGAAAAGGCTGCTTTTGCTTTAATCTTGTCGGCTAGGAAGTTAAGGTTGTACTTCCAAAGTCATTCCATTGTGGTGAAAGCTAATTTACCAATTCGATAGGTACTCCAGAAGCCCGATTTAGCAGGAAGAATGGTGTCCTGATCGGTGGAGTTGTCTGAGTTTGACATCATATATGAGGTTAGAGGGCCGATCAAAGCACAAGTCATAGTCCACTTCACTTTGGAAATTATTTTTGAAGATGAGGCCAATCGTGAGAAAAAAGACATAGAAGTCGCCTTATGGATCATGTCGGTTGATGGGTCCTCAAACATAAGGGGTAGTGGCGCTGGCATTACACTTGAGGGGCCGAACGGCATGCTCTTGGAGTAATCTCTCAGGTTTGCTTTTAAGGCAAGCAATAATCAGGCCGAATATGAAGCCTTGATTGCAGGTATGAAGCTTGCCCGGGAAATGGAGGTCAAAATGCTGTTGGTCCGAAGTGATTCTCAATTGGTGACCGGTCAAGTTCAAGGGAGCTTCCAAACGAAGGACCCTCAACTTGCAAAGTATGTACAAAAGGTACAATATTTATCCTCTTTCTTCGATTGAATATAATTAAGTTATGTTCTCAGGGAAGAAAATATTAGAGCAGACGTTCTTTCCAAACTTGCAAGCACTAAAAAGCCCAGAAACAACCACTCGATCATTCAGGAAACACTCCAGCTTCCAAGTATAGACAAGACGGAAGTGCACTGCATCGCTGAGGAAATGGGCTCATGGATGGAAGACATTATCAAATATCTCAAGAATGACCACTTGTCAGAGGATCCCCACGCGGCATTAAAGATTAGGAGAGTCGCGGCCAAGAACCTGATGGTCGGTGACCAGTTATACAAAAGAGGTTTTTCAGCACCTTTGCTAAGATGCCTGACCGAATCTCAGGCAGAGCATGTGACAGCCGAGGTTCACGAAGGGGCATGTGGAAGCCACATTGGAGGCAGGGCACTGGCGGCCAAGATATTCAAGGCCGGTTACTACTGGCCTACGATGATCAAGGATTGTTCGGACTATGTTAGAAGGTGTGACAAGTGCCAAAGATTTAGTGATGTCAAGCGCTCTCCTCCCGAGAGTCTCCACTCAGTCGCTTCCCTGTGGCCTTTCTTCATGTAGGGAGTGGATATCTTGGGACCATTTCCACCAGCCCCTGCTTAAGTTAAGTTCCTAGTGATGGCTGTGGATTATTTCACCAAGTGGGTCGCGGTTAAGCCTGTTGCCTCGATTACGGCCGAGAGGATAAAAAAGTTTTACTGGAAGAAGATAGTATACAGGTTCAAAATCCCAGCTGTTTTAGTTATCGATAATGGCACCCAATTTGCTAGCAACGCTGTCAACCACTTCTGCACTAAATGAGGAATTAAATAGGTGTTTACATCGGTCGAGCATCTCCAAACCAATGGTCAAGCGAAAACAGCAAATAGAGTTACCCTTAACGGCCTCAAGAAGCGACTGGATGATGCCAAAAGTGCGTGGGTCGAACAACTATCACAAGTCTTTTGGTCATATCATACCACCCCATACTCATCCACCGAGGAGACTCCTTTTCGTTTGGTTTATGGAACCGACGCTCTGATTCCGGTCGAGATCATGGAGCCCAACACTTGCATATCTTTTATACAAGCCGAACACAATAATCAGAGTTTTAGGGCAAACTTTGACCTAACTGATGAACAGCAGGAAATGGCTCATATCAAAGAAGAAGCTTGCAAGGCAAAAGCTTGTGCCTTGAAGCTCTAAAGAGGGCAACCTAATGCTCCGAAGAACAACACGCACGGCCTCTGCAGGAAAGGTAGAACCGAACTTAGAAGGCCCTTTTAGCATCAGATACCCGGTCGAAAAGGGCACCTTCAAGCTGGAGAGGATGGACGGAGCTGCCATTTCGCGTTCATGGAACGCGACCAACCTTCGTTTCTATTTTAGTTAAAAATTTGATATGCTACTGACACTTGCTGTTTAGTTGCTTTTATTTAAATTCCTCCAAAATACTTGTAATTTATTGATACAAGTAGTAGCATGAATGAAGTTTAAAGCTCGCAACGTCCAAATATGTGCATGGTGAAGTACGTTCTAACAACTTGAAGTTCAATAACAGTCGACCGCCAAAGCTGGCCCGACACAAAGGCCTGGAAACCCAGCGGCAAAACTGGCCCGACACAAAGACCGAAAACCCAACATGATAACTTTGAGTTACCCGACAAAACTAGCCCGACATGATTTAACCAGAAACCCAGCGGGTAACCACGAGCTACCCGAAAAAACAGGCCCGACACAAAAGACCGAAAACCCAGCGGGTAACCATGAGTCTCCCGGCAAAACTGGCTCGGCATGATTTAACCAGAAATCCAGCGGGTAACCACGAGTTACCCGGCAAAACTGGCCCGGCACAAAAGACTAGAAACCCAATGGGTAACCACGAGTTACCCGGCAAAACTGACCCAACACAAAAGACCGAAAACCCAGCGGGTAACCACGTGTTACCCAGCAAAATTGGCCCGACACAAAGATCAAAAACCCAACGGGATAACTTCAAGTTACTCGGCAAAACTGGCGCGACATGATTTAACCAGAAACCCAGCGGGTAACCACGAGCTACCCGGTAAAACTGGCCCGCACAAAAGACCGGAAACCCAGTGGGTAACCACGAATTACCCAGCAAAACTGGCCCGACACAATTTAACCGAAAACCCAGCGGGTAACTACAAGTTACCAGGCAAAACTGACCTGACACAAAAGATAGGAAACCCAGCAGGATAACTTCGAGTTACTTGCCAAGACTAGCCCGACACAATTTAACCGGAAACCCAGCGGGTAACCACGAGTTACCCGACAAAACTAGCCCGGCACAAACTAACCGAAAGCTCAGCGAAATACACGAGTTACTCTGCCAAAATGGCTTGGTTAATCAAGTAGGTTGCGAGTAATCGGTTGGACCAACTATGAGTTACCGACTGGGAAGGAACGTTCAAGCTAATAATATTGAATACCCGGTTAATTCATTCAAAGCTATTCTACAACAAGCCAATATCATTTGAGAAGTAAGCAAGGTCTTTCAAAATATCAAACAAAAGGAACTTGTTCATCAAGTCATAAAGCTACAAACTATTTAATTCTGAAAATGTCTAAACGAGTAAAAAGTTAGCGGCCAAGGAGGGCAAATAACCTGACCATCCATGACTGTTGCATCAGGGTTGGTGGCTGACAAATCAATGCCTTCATGCAAAGCTTTAACCTGCTCCAGGGCGTTCTCAAAGCCTCGATCATATTCGCCGACCGACTCCTTCTTCAACTCTTCGACCTCGATCGCCAAAGCCTCCTTTTGAGCGATAAGCACAGTAACCTTCAAGTTCAAGTCATTGAATTTCGAGGTCAAATCGTTAAATTCATCGGTCGTATTCTTCAAACTTTCTTCTAGTCTAACCTTTTCGGTTTGCAAAGTAGTATTCTTATTGGTCAATCGGTCGTGCTGATCATTAATGGTCTTTAACTTCTCATCAGCAGCCCAGACCTTCTTTTCAGCTTTGTGGGCCTTCGACTTATAAGATTTCATTTGAGCATTCAACTTAGCAACAACATCAGCAAATTGAGAACTTTCGGCCAATGCAGACCCAAACGAGGTCTCAGACATACGGGCTAAAGAAGAAACCCAAGTGGAATACATTTCTATCGCCTGCATAGCTTGAACAAATCTGATCTGCTTCAACTTCTCCGAATCTTTCTCCCCAATATGACAGTCAATCACCTGATGAAATGGAAATCGACGATCCCAAACAGATTTCACAGGACCATCATGATTCTCATACGCCAAAAATGTACAAATGAAAATTTTCATGACCATCCTCATTAATAAGAAGATGCGAACAACGAGGACTAGCATGAACCCGGAAGAATTTATCCTTAAAAATTTTGTAACTAGAGGCGTATACGATCATGAACGGGTAGTGAGGCAGATTCCCTATTGACATCCAACTCAAAGGGGTAGAGGACCTGCTACGAAAAAAGATAAAAAATCTTAAGGCCGATGCCTCCATTCCAATAGCGTCACACATAATCTCAAATGCATGAATGTACACCCAACCATTCGAATGTATTTGCGTCGGAGCGGCATTCAACATACGAAGGATTTTACATTGAAAATTAGTAAAGGGAAGCCCAATGCCAAGCCTTTTGAAAAGTGTTTTGTACACATAGGTATACTTCGGTTGGGTGTCGTCTGTTTGCTCTTCACAAACAGCTTCGTCTTCTCGGCAAGGGAGTACTTCCACATAGCCTTCGTGGGCCGGGTAAGAAACCCATTTGTAATTCCTATGGGCGAGTTCAGAGGTCACATACTTCATCCTCGCGCGATAAACTTCAATCGAGACCCAATCATATGAATGGTCATCCGCGTTGTCTTGAGAGGCCTTTTGATTTGATGACGTTGCATCAGCCATGAGCGGACCTGACACAATATAGCAATCATCATCAGCTATGTCGTTCGACCCCCCAGAATAATCCTCACTAAACTCAGCAAACAATTGTCTACCCCTCTCAATTAGGGTCTCGAGAGGAGGCTTCTTAGAAGTCACCGAATGCCTGTGACGAACAAGCGGTTCTTCTTGTTCCTCCTCCCCATCGTCATAAATAAAAAGTTCTAATCATATTCGGCAAAGCTTAACAGCGTAACAATGGCGAACAAAGGAGAAGAACAACGCGGGTCAGAAATAGAGCAAACAAAATCCAAAAAAGATAAACGCAAAATCGACGATAGAAATCAGATACAATTTTGATCTACTAACGATATTGCGAATTTTAGAGCAAAGCGCCAGTATTTGAAAAATCAACTATGCGAAATAATGCGGCAAATAAATCCCCAAATTCGCTAGCAAAAGGGAAAAATTAGGATGCAAGAAGAATACCTGGTGGAAAATGCAGAAACAAAATCCTGTGAAAGACTTCTTGCGGTGAAGCCTGAAAGTAGGAAGGGAGAGGAGGAATTGCAGAAGGAAGACTCGCACAGTGAGGGTGAAGGAAGCAAGAAGTAGGAGGAAAATTGGGAGGAAACAAAGATACAACCAGTTTTATAAAATAACTGGCTAATCTAATAGTCAGAAATGATACCACGTTTCCATCTAACAGTCACAATTTCAAAGATCTCAACGGTGCAAGTTGATAGCTTTTCATATTCACGAAGGGACACGATGATGCCACATGTCCATCTAATCAAATCATTTCGAATCAATGCGAGAAACGAGGCGGTACATCGGGAATCGGTTGGAGGTGTAAATCGCCTTAACAGTCACATCGCGTCAGATAACCGGTCGTTCAAAAAAAAGGGAGAGAGGGAGAGAAAAAGGTATAATAATGACTCGGTCAGCCGCTTCAAATACAAGATAGAAACACTACAATCTTGATATTCATTCGGCGTCCTTTCTTTTTCGTCCCCGTGGTGATCGAACAGCCGAGCGACAATTTTGCTCCATCCTTCAATTGTACCCCGGACTTTACTTTTCTGACCTGGTCGAAAAGCATGGCACCCGGTTAAAAAGAACGGTCGACCACTCTCTATACCCAATGCCTAAAAGAAGCGTTGGCATCACCATCAGAGGGTTTGATGGTACCTCCAACACATGATAAGACGAAAAAATTATTAGGTGCACTGAACATTTCTGGCGTAAATTGATGAGTAAGGAAGCAATTGCCAAACCAACAAGACAACGAGGAACTATCTCCCATGCTAGATGCTCTGACATTTTCGCCAAGGAGTCATTAAGCAAAAATGTTCAGAACACCTAACAAAGTAGCAAGCACCTTGCCCAAGAATAAAGAGGCAGTGAGCTGAATGGGAAAGCAAAGTACGACGCCTATATATAGCAGATTGAGGCGGAGTAACAGAGGAAACTTCAATAAAGGGGTCAAGGCTAGGAAGGTTACGCATTTAATGCGTGAACACCTAACACAATGGTTGAGCGTTAATGTCTTTATCACAGTCAGCTAAACATTTAAAACGTGATACAGTTACTAAATGTTCCAGTTCGGCTATTTTTCGAAGGGCTGTGATCCGTATCCGTTCGTCCGACCCTAAACTGAAGGGTTGAAGTTGCTGGTGGAGCACTTTCGCCCATTGGGCTAGGCGCTCGAGGGTTGTGATCCGTATCCGGTCGTCCGGCCCTAAGCTAAAGGGCTGAAGTTGCTGGAGGAGAACTTTCGCCCATTGGGCTCGGTGCTCGAAGGGCTGTGATCCGTACCCGACCAGATGGTCGTGTACTAGGAGATCGGTCGACCTATATCTATAGTCCTGCTTGGGAAGTCTACGGTACGAATACCCGAGCATAGCCTCTGGCCGACCGGACTGTGGCTTGGGGGCTCATAACCTTTCGGCTGGACTCTTATGTACTGGAAGCTTAACAGCCTTCATATGACGTAGGGCTATATGTCGTCCTCTGATAGGAGTAGTACTAAGTAGTACTACCCTCGTACCTTCCCCTTATACCCAGACGATTTAGGGCTACGTGTCATCTGGCGATATGATAGTACCAAGCCCAATGATTGCCCACGATCCTCTTCCAACGGTCTGGGAGAGCGAATGATTGGGTGCACTGTAGAATACCGTGTGAACAGGGGGACACCCCTATATAAAGGAAATTACTAGATCATAAAAAAGGGTCTGAACTTTTACCCTAAAGACACTCTCTATTAAGCGATACCAAGTCTGGTGGCGACAATACTCCTATTACTCACACTGGAGAACAGAAACATATAATGGTTCCCATCGTTTTAAGGAAGACAGACGGTTTGGATTAAAAGGATGTGAAAAAGCAGTAGTTTCAAATTATCGAATCGTGTAGCACAAAACATGGTAAACGAGACACATGTCATGTGTTGCACTACCTTGCGGTTCGGAGTAGAGTTATGATAAATGGACACCACATTTCCAGCCACCGTACGTTGACACCGTATGTCCGTACGGTACGGACATATACGGAACCGTACGGACATCCGTACGGATACCTTTTTTTATTTTTTTTATTTTTACAGATTTTTGTAAGTGGTTAACGCAGTTCATATAAGTGGTTAACGCAGTTCGTATAAGTGGTTAACGCAGTCCACTGACTGGTTAATACAGACTTTTAACTAGTTAACGCAGTTCATGTAAATGGTTAACGCAGTTCATGTAAATGGTTAACGTAGTCCACTATCTGGTTAATAGACACAGTAATCGTTAACTAGTTAGTGAACTGCGTTAACCACTTACATGAACTGCGTTAACCAGTTAAAAAATCTGTATCTGTATTAACCAGTTAGTGAACTACGTTAACCACTTATATGAACTGCATTAACTAGTTAAAAAAATCTGTGTCTATTAACCGTTAGTGAACTGCGTTAACCACTTACATGAAATGCGTTAACCACTTAAAAAAATATGTTTCTGTAAAAAAAAAAGTATGGATTTAAATGCGGATAAGTACAGATCGCATCTTGACTGCATTTAAAATACGGTGTCCATCATAGGTGTCGCGAAAGTGGTGTTGGTTTATCATTAGGATTCGGAGTATAAGGCGACGACCGATTATGTATTTGTTACCAGGTGACTTCAAACACAAGAGGGGGGTGAATTGTGATAGCGGTGCTTATATAAAAAATTACAGATAAATTACTGAATTAAAAAAAAACTTGAAAGAAATAAATAAAGTGCTTGAATGATAAAGAGACAGAGAGCAAAGAAGAGCACGCAAAGAAATTATACTGTTCGGCCACCAAACACCCATGTGGCCTACGCCCCGTCTCCCAAAGCAAAGCACTATGGGATTTTCACTAAATCACTAGCTTTTAAATCGAGTTCACTAGAAACCTTTACAACTCTATACCAGAGCAATACGTTCAAGAGATATCACCTCTCTATGAACACCTTGGGATTCCTACCCAAAAAGAAATGTTTTTTTCAAATAAAATGAGATGAGAAAGATACACTCAATAGTGCAGATATAACAAATTGAAGCTCAAATAATAGAACTTAAATTATAAAGAATAAAAAAGCTCTCAAAAAATTGTGCTCAAATAAGTGTGAGTGATGGAGAATATTTGACAGAGTTTTAGCACAAAAATTAAGCACTTGTGTTATGTTAAAAACAATGCTCATGGTGCAGTGCTTTTATAGGCACTGAGAGGAGCGTCACTTTAAGAGAAATGTCCGTTGCAGCATTAAAAGGGATTTGTCCGTTGCGTTTTGAATATGAAGAATTGAAAACACGGGGACGGAAAAGATTCTCGGACACCACTTGGTGTTCGACATCGTATTTCCATACGACCTCTCCCCGCCAAGATACAATCTCCCACAAGATACGACCTCTCTCCACACTCGACATACGACCTCTCCACACGCTCAAGATACGATCTCTCCACAACCCAAGATACGACCTCTCCACACTCCCAAGATACGACCTCTCCACACGCTCGACATACGATCTCCTCACAAAGACGCGACCTCCTCACAAAGACGCGACCTGCTGGCAAGACGCGACCTCCTCACACAAGACGCGACCTCATCTCAAGACGCGACTTCCTCACAAACCGACACGGAGAATATTTTCCAAAGAAAACTTGAAATATTTTCCAAACAATATTTTGAATACAACTTAAGAATTTTTCAAAATACTTTGTGCCTAAAAATAATTTAGGAAAAATTATCATAAAATCAATTTTAGAATAAAAATCATTTTGTGAGTGTGTGATTTTATTTTAATTGAGAGCTTTTTATTACTACTTACAAATACTCTCAAGAAAAATAAACAAAAACCCAAAAACCAAAGACTGAAAACTATCATTCTTGAGCATGCTGCCTCAGATTCTTTTTCCACTTTTTGACTGGCCGACTATTCAGAAAACTCTCTTTTGTCAATCATCAAAACCATCATGTCAAGGCATGTATTCACGGTATTTACTCGTAGTAAACAGACCAATCGATCTATTATAGTGAAGCCAAATAAAATACATCATTAATGTCCGAATACGAAGCCAGTTAATATCTAAAACTGTGTCTATCTAGAAACAAAGCAAAGCCGCCGCAGCTCTGTTTGTTTTTCTCCTCCTTCATCTTTTATGTAAGGTCCTTTATTTTCTTTTTTTCATTTGTTCTTCTTCTTTGATGCACCTTCCTTCTTCTTCTTTAATTTTTTTTATGCTTTATTTTTTTATATTAGATTAGATGATTTAACTCTGTAATTCAACTCTGTAATAATTTAACCCTACTTAAAAGGAAAAAAATTTTTTACAGCGCCGCTGCATTCCATCCTGCGTACGTGTCTTCTTCTTCACTTACAGGGGCATCATTTTCTTCTGCGTTTACTTCTTTCCTTTCCTAACTTCTCATCTTCTTCTCTTCCGAACTTCACTTTCTCCTCCTGCTCGCCGCAATAACTTTCAGTGGCAAGATTTTTTTGGCATTAAGTAAACTAAAAAAGCTAACCCTACGACTAAACTAAAAGGTTAAATTTTAAATTGATAGTCTTGCAGAAGAGGATTTCAAGACACGGAGAAGCAGCATCGTGGAAGTGTGGGAAAGTCGAAAGACCGGTGGCTGTGAGTGGCAGGTCGAAGGGATTGTCGGCGGCGCAACAATACACCTTGACGGTGGTTCTCTTTACCGTCTTTCTACGCTCTTTTTCAACATCACTTGAGAGGTTTTCCTCCTTCTGTGTTTTTTTCTTTCCACTTTATGTTTACCTTTTATTCTTTTAACTGACGTTTGCATATTTTGAATACAATTTTTAACAAGATTTCAGGTCTCACAATATGAAGAAGGGCAGATACTATAAGAAAAAAATGGAAAACTTGATTGAGTTGAAGAAAATTGGCGAGTGTAGTATTGAGGATGTGGCTTGGCTTTGCTCCCTTTCAGAGTCTGAGATTGTAAGTCTATTCTCTTCTTCATTGACACAATGGATCCCGCTATTGGTTTTATTATGTAATATATACTATCATTTTTAGTTTTTGTGTCTCACTATAAAATACTAGTAAGTGACAAGGCTGAGCTCTGAGGCCTTTCATAAAAAGTTACATGTTGGAACTATGCTCATAAATTATGTTCTGAACAGAACTTCAGAGGATGACTGGAGAAGACTTCTTTAGTCTTCTCCAGGCATGAGCCACCCAGTCTTGGAGATTGGTTGTTCTCCAAAACCTCCGTAGTCTCTGATAGACTCATGAACCTGTCAATTTCATCATTGAATACGAGAGACAGAGGAGCAACATTCCACCTCCGCATCAGAATGACGCCGTTCCGATCGTTGCCGCTCAAACCTCTACAGAAGCAGAGACCGCCACCTTCCTCATCCGTGAATTCCGTGAATTCATTCGGAGCCATGCCGAAGCCATGCACGCTAAAAATCATTGCCTTGATCGAATGGAGAATCAGCAGAAGGAAATCTCCGTTCGCGTTGCCACACAGATCGGAAATTGAGCAGATCGAGTTTCTCATTCTCCTCAGAGATCGAACGAGTCTGAAAATCTCAGATCTGTTCATCACCGCCATAGTAGCGACTCCGCCAGCTCACGTGCGCCAGCGAACACCGTCGTAGTTCGATGGATCGTAGTCCACCTCGTAGCCACGGATCGAGATCGTTTGCTTGAGCGGAAAAGAAATGAGAAAACACACCGCGGAAGAGTTTCTTCCAGAAGTCTTTCTTCTGGTCCTGATACGCCACATTCTTTGACGATGGCGTATCAGGACCAGAAGAAAGACTTCTGGAAGGAACTCTTCCGCGGTATTTTCTCATTTCTTTTCCGCCAAGCAAACAGATCTCGATCCGGCGAGGTGGACTACGATCCATCGAACGGTTACGATTCAAGGCGCTGCAGCGTGTGAGCGCCACGGCATAGCGTGATGAACAGATCCGAGATTTTCGCACTGCTCGACCGAGGAGAATGAGAAACTCGACCGCTCGATTTCGATGCGGTGGCAACGCAATCCGAGATTTCCTTCGTTGATTCTCCATTCGATCAAGGCGTTGATTTGGCGTGCATCGCCCGGCATGGCTCGAATGAATTCGCGGATGAAGGTGTCGGTCTGCAGCTAGAGGTTTGAGCGGCAACGATCGGAATGGCGTCATTCTGATGCGGAGGTGGAATGTTGCTCCTCTGTCTCTCGTATTCAACGATGAAATTGACAGGTTCATGATGAGGTGGTTCCGCCGGAGCTATCGGCGGATTCGGTGGTTCAAGATCTGCGTTCGCACGAATGGAACTGCGAGTCGCGATCTGACGCTTCGATCCAGTCATCGTCGAGTGAAGAAGGGAAACTTCAACAAAGAAAGATGAAATCAGAAACGATTTCCCACAGACAGCGCCAATGTTATGAACAGAACTTCAGAGGATGACTGGAGAGAAGCAACACGGCGGCGTCCACGACGGATGACGACGGCGTGTGGTGGTGGTGTACCTGCAAACACTCCAATGCTCAAGTCAGCGTGTATAAGAGGTGAGTAAAGAGGTGGAAAGTGAAGATTACCTGGATCGTTCGACGTGGTTTTCCTTTTATACGAGTTGAGGACGGTTACCGATGAATAACCGTTCCCGTGGAACCCGGGGTACCGTCAGATCGTTGCCAGCCTGTGATGAGCTGGGGTGGAATGCTGAGGACCGTTGGATTGGCCACGTCGATATGGTCTCGAGGCAAGGCAGAGGGAACTGACGCGGATATGGGCCTGAAGTGTGGATCTTCGGATTGGGCCTCGGCCCAGTCCGGAACAAATTACATTACACAATGATTGGATCTTTTCATTCACTAACCGAAACAGTCACACAGAGTCCTTATATAGGTTCTCTAATCAATTACAGCTGTCTCTGATCTGTTAGGATCAGTTGGAAGGTTCTAGAGAATTCTAACTAACTGAGTTAGTTAGTTACAAGGAAATAATACCCTATATGCAAGCCTATCCCAGTTGCTCTAGGCTACAAGAGATGTATTCTCTTATACACAGTATGGAAGAAATCACCCTTTAAGCATTTTTTTTATAAAATACAACTATAATATTTAAAGAGGATAGGCGAATCTCTGCATGAGTTGAAAACAAAATTTAATGATAGTAATTCAAAAGCAATGAAGGAAATCTAGAGGTTTAACTGTATTAATCCTCTTCTTTATATAATTATTATAGTGATCTTTTTGCAGTAGCTACTTAACTTTCCTTCGGGATAAGGTTTTTGTGTGTTGGGTGAATATTTAGTGTGCCCCTTCACAGTGGAGCAATTTCTCTTTGTTCATTTTAATGGTGGCTTTAACAAATAGGCAACGGTTTTATAGCCGACATATATGTTATTTTTATAATTTTGCACTCCTGTGGAACATTTGATGAAGTGGATGGCCACTATTTTTTAGGATACATATTTGCCATTATATTTGGGATAAGATTGCGTTTATGGATTCTATGGTGCTCATTGTTGTTTCATGTTTTGACGTAGTTACCATGACTACTATTCAGAGATTAAATAGTGCTGCATTTGTGAATCTTTTTATGTTCTCCTTTTTTTTTTTGTAGGAGATCTTATCATCCTCTTAATTTCCCTGTTCTCTATTGTATAAAACTTCCTTTTTATCTAATGCAAGAAATCAATATGTCAATAATCAGTTCATTAAAAATTTGTTGGGTAACAGTGTGTGGGGCTTTGACAAGATTATATGTGCAAATCTAGTTTGAAGTAGACCTGACCAGTCATGGTTAGCTGGGTTATGTGTGTTTAATGAATTTCAGTGTGCCTTTCCACCTTTGTGATTTTTCATCTATGTTCTTAACTTGTGATATTCAAATTTTGAAACCTTGGCAGGATATGCTGATTAGCTTGAAGAAGTTGATCATTCAGCGAGCAGAAAGGATAGGCCATAAAAAATTGGCTAATAAATTTGACCTTTAGGTGCTTCGAGCCATTGGTATGTTGTATGCCATTGTTTAAGACTTGTGTGTGTGCCTTTTTAAAGTTTTAGAGGTATAATGTTCCTTGATTATGCAATATGCCTGCAAATTATGTGCTTTTTTCTTGTTGGTTTATCTGTCTCTTTTTGTGTTTCTTTGTTATGTAATGTTGATGTTGATTCTGAAGGTGAGTCAAAGTTCAAGAAGTTCCAGTTCAAAAAGAAGTAAAAAAAAACAAGTAGCAAATAGAAAAAAGAAAACACATCCCTTGTATTTGGGATTGGGTATAATGTTTTAACCTCTGAATTGGACCTTTTGTGTGTATAAAGAGAATATTGCAGAATGTTCTTTGCTTGCATCTCTTGAAATCATTGGAGGAGTCCAGTCTATCTTTGGATTTGTCATGTCCTGACTGAGTGACTATTGCATACATACAATGAATTGCTGGAGTATTAAGGTCACAATTCATAACCCTTCCTGATTTTTGTGCCTGCAATTTGAATAGCTGGGATTTAGAATTGAATTGAATTTTGCTGTATTAATTGCAATTAATTGAAATTCTTACTATCATGTGCATGAAAATCAATCCACTTCTTGCATTAGTAGCTATTAGCTACATAATATATGATTATTGATTAGTTGAACTATTTGAATAGCTGAATTCTCAAACCTTTTATGAATATGCAACACTTGTTTTGATGGAATATCTCAAAGCAGAGGTAAAAGACTCATCACTTATACCAGATATGGTGAAATCTACTGCTTTCTTGGATGCATGCAACCTATTGAAATGTAATGATGAGGTTGATGCAAGTATTGAAGAGCTAAATACATGTGTTGGTGCTGATTTACAACCAATTCTAAAAAGGTACATGTACCTATGCTCTTTAATGTCTGAGAGTGCACAAAATATAACTATATGACTCTGATAGTCCAAATTGCTTAAGTGATTGTCTGTAAAATAAGGTTTAATTACTCTGTAGGTCCCTGAATGAGGTTGATGCAAGTATTGAAGAGCTAAATACATGTGTTGGTCGATTTCCAACCAATTCTAAAAAGGTACATATACCTATGCTCTTTAATGTCTGAGAGTGCACAAAATATAACTATATGACTCTGATAGTCCAAATTGCTTAAGTGATTGTCTGTAAAATAAGGTTTAATTACTCTGTAGGTCCCTGAATGAGGTTGATGCAAGTATTGAAGAGCTAAATACATGTGTTGGTGCTGATTTACAACCAATTCTAAAAAGGTACATATACCTATGCTCTTTAATGTCTGAGAGTGCACAAAATATAACTATATGACTCTGATAGTCCAAATTGCTTAAGTGATTGTCTGTAAAATAAGGTTTAATTACTCTGTAGGTCCCTGAATGAGGTTGATGCAAGTATTGAAGAGCTAAATACATGTGTTGGTGCTGATTTACAACCAATTCTAAAAAGGTACATATACCTATGGTCTTTAATGTATGAGAGTGCACAAAATATAATTATATGACTCTGATAGTCCAAATTGCTTAAGTGATTGTCTGTAAAATAAGGTTTAATTACTCTGTAGGTCCCTGAATGAGGTTGATGCAAGTATTGAAGAGCTATTTACATGTGTTGGTGCTGATTTACAACCAATTCTAAAAAGGTACATATACCTATGCTCTTTAATGTCTGAGAATGCACAAAATATAACTATATGACTCTGATAGTCCAAATTGCTTAAGTGATTGTCTGTAAAATAAGGTTTAATTACTCTGTAGGTCCTTGGATTATTCGAAAATTTCTAAATAAGTACCTAAACTTTTAAATAAATTGTAATCAGGTCTCTATATTTTAATTGGGTCCCTAGACTTTTATATAATTTGTAATCGGGTCCCTGATTGTAGGGAAGTAATTACAAATCATTTAAAAGTTTTAGCATGTTGGGATCCAATTATAAAATGTTAACAAGATCAAGGACCCAATCACAATTTCTTTTAATTCAGAGACATACAGAATAATTAAACCTCAAATAAATCCAAGTGATTTGTCACGGGAATCAGGGATTGCATGGAATGTGCAAATTATTGTCCATGGATATCTATGGAGTATCGTGCCGAAAGCCAGAGCTTTATTACCAATGGATACAGAGCATATGATCCATCTTTCTCATGAGTAGCTGTGAAAGATGTAGCACACTGATCAACCACTTGAATTTAATTATCAATGAATACAAAGAAACTCCACCAGATCCAAATAAACAGAAGAGAACAAAGCTATTGAGTCTTTTAGTTTATTTGCATGATCTTACCCTAGAACTGTCTCCTGAAAGTATCATTTAATCATTTCATAGTATGTTATTCTAATTTCCCCCCTTGATGCATCTTTCCCTCTTTTCCTCATGCTATCTCTCTTTTCTTTTTTCTTTCCACTCACTATCGTTCTTCCCTTATTTGCTGCTAAACTATTGTGCCTATTATGTTAAAATAGTTCCTTAGTGACAAAAATTGTGAGGAAATACGATAGTGAGTGTGAATATTGTTTGTCAACCTAAAATACACAATTATTAATTTATGCTAATGGTATTGAATGATGCTATTCTCTGCTTTTGTTACTATAACATTAATAACAACAATTGGGAAGGGATGAGGGGAAAGGCTCAAGCATATCCGTGGCTAGAAAATAACTTATGCATTTGATCCTACCACTTAAGCTTTTCTTAATGTTTTAATTTTTATTTTTATTTTTTTTTTTTATTTTATATACAGTTCACCAACTTCCGAACGAAAGAAGCGGAAAGTTGGAAGCAGGGAATAGAATATTTTGCTCTTCACGGAGGACCTGTAATTTCTAGCTTATCCTCCTTATTGGCTAATATACACAAGCTGTGGAAGCTCTGATTTTGAGCGCCCTTATTGGCTAATATACACAAGCAGTAACTTTTATATTTTCTTATAATTTTTTGTTTTTAGGCAATTTTATTTGGTATTTGTATTTGTATAGCAGAGAAATAGTTCGTACAAATATGTTGGTTGAATTTAGAAAATCTGTGAGAGATGAGACTTGGTTGTTGATTTATATGTGTGCGTTGATAAATGAAAACATTCTTTCAAAGCGTTTGATTTTAGAATAGAGTGAACTCTAAACTTACCTCAGAATGATCTGATACGTGTTGAATGGAAGAATGACTTTAAAAGCTATTGCCAATCCGTGGCTGCTTATTTTATTTCATGGGAGGAGGAGTATCACAAAATTTCATGGTGTTGAGAAAAATATAACAAAATAATTAGCTTTGAAAAGCAATCTAGCAACCTTTACAATAGGGCCATAAGTCAAAATTAGATATTGAGACTTTTCCAGATATACAGGTCAAAATTGTTAGCTGTTTACTTGTGTGTTTTCTGGTCTGAACAAACTATGGTTGATATGTAGTCATGAGAAAAGGATTATATATTTGTGAGTTGGTATGTTTGTCGGGAAAAAAAATTGAGTTGGTATGAGAATGAACATATGACAAAAGTGCACTTTCTTGCATTCTTACGGAATGAAACGGCTTTGTATGCTCATCAACATACCCGCTTTTACTAAAGCCAATCAGTGAGTTGATTGCTGTCACGTGTTTTCAAAATATTCTATGTATTCTTGTATTATAGTTATCTTCATATTAGAAGTGTTAATAATCTGAACTGCATCCGAGATTTGAATCAGTAGTTATGAAGTTTTGAATATTTATTTTATTTTAGGAGTCTTTTAACTTTTATGTAAAAGGGTTTTCCTTCTTGTTTTATTAAAGGCTGTGCTTCATAGAAAGAAGTGAAACGAAGGGAAATGAAAACAGCAGTTAGTGGATTGAAAGGAATTAATTAAAGATTCACTAGTACTCTGCAACACCATGGTAGAAGCCATGGTAGAATGGATTCTTTTCGAGTAAGTCATATCGATTGCTAATGTTTGGCAGGAAATTAAAACAGAAGAATGTAAAAAAATGTTCTCATACCTTGGGAGGAGCAAAAGAGGAGAATGAAAATGTATATGCTTTTACAATTATCTATGTTCCCTTTGTATGTAACACGTCTAAGCAAAAAAAAAAAATCAGGGCCAACGACTTATATCCAATTCATTTTTTTCTACTTTATTTTATTCTACTTTAATTATGTCATTTCTATTTTTCCATTTTCCTTTTCTTATATATTATCCAATGAAGCCAGCAATTATGTGGATTACCTGTTGGTTTTGAAATTCTATAGCTGGATCATCAATTACAAATATATTATAGGCCATGACCAAAAAAAATTGCATCTATGTTTGCTTTTCTTTTTCTTTTTGAAACTTTAATTTATTTAAATAAAGTAGAGGAAGTATGTTGGCAGATTGCTTGCAAATTCGACGAACTTGGTTGGGTGGTTTTCAATATTCACACCTCCTTCGACCAGCAGTTTATGATTGGTATTGGGCTCGTTTTTCGTGGTGAGAGAGGAAAGTTTTTCAAAGCTAAATCTTATTTGTACTCTCCTAGATTCCAGGTGTGTGAAGGGAAAGGTCTAGGCCTCCTATATTCTATTCACAAGGAAATTGAGCTCGTGATTTTCGAGGTGAACTCAACGCATAACGTGGGTAAGAATATTCAGGAGGATCAAGTTGAATTTGAGGCTACTATTTCATATTGTAGGAGTCAATTATCTTCTTTGTTTTCAACTCTTTGGTAGAGTTTAATAGGAAGGAAGTCCATGTAGTTGCTCACACCTTGATAAGGGTGGCTACATATATTACTACCTTTCAAAATTGTGATCATAGTACCAATTGTACTGTGTGATTTGGATTATTAATGATATGGCATAACTTTTCTTTTGTCAAAAAAAAATGTTTGTTTTTCGGTTTTGATATGTTTGTGCATTCAATAATTATATTATGAAGGTATGTGTTGATATCTAGTAGTGCTGATAGACAGTTTGTCCTTGGTATATCTGCAGCTGTTGTTTCGTGTTGAAAAACTCGGAACTATCCTATGCAGCTCAGCGTTTTAGGACTTCTAAAAACTTAACAATGCAAGTAATCTATTCACGGATTGTAAGGGACAGTATCATCCCAATCAAAGGTCTTTTTTCCCCAGTCTAGTGGATAGCTGGAATATGGTATTTCGTGACAGTACAGAGTTATTGAGATTTTAGGTACTGTTATTGAGAATAGATAGCAATTTTTTCATGTTTTTTGTGTACAGATCATCTTCGCCAAGCATCCATGTTGACCGTTATACTTTATCTGCTCTCATTTTTTTTTGGCAACGTTGAACTAGTCGTGCTCTATAATTCTCCTTTCGGTTGAGTAATTGTACAATACGATTTTGAATTTGGCATCACTAGTTTCGATAATTGTTGACCACCGGTCACTTTTTTTCAGAAGTTAAACAGCAAATTTCATTAAAGAGGAACTGAAACAGAACCAGATACATGGTTTAACTGAGTCGAGACATGTCCCAATCAAGTTCTTGAGCCTACTTGCTTAGCTAGAGATTATGAGTATCAACATTTAAATGTCTCCTAATGTGGATTATAAAGGCCAATTCTATCTCATTCAAAAGCACAATACAGTCTTTGATTACAGATCAATAGATGCTAGAAAGGATTTAGCATTTATACCATTCACCACAACAGCATCCGAGGCGATGATGACATTATTGAGGAGTTGTTTCTTGGCCAATTGTAAGCTCCATCGCACCCCAAATGCATCTGCAGAACTGGATCCAATGCTATATCTTCTTTTCTGCATATTGCCAGAATTACCTTCACCATTTTGCCCACAAACGATCATAAACCAACCAATTGTTCCATTTACAAAGCAGCCAACATCCACATTGATTCGATTGCAGCGCATGTCAGCGGTTGGTAACTCAGGTTCATTGCTTATCAACCCTTGGTTTGGCACACCTGGTTTGGCTTGATTCATTTCATGCACAAAAGATTCAGCTGGCTGAGCCACATCCACAGGATTAAGGGTTTGCTGGTTGAAAACAACTTCGCAATAAGTTTTTAATCCTTATAATGTAATTATTTTATCTTTTTAGTCTTTATAAAAAAAAAACTTCATATAAAAAATACAGTTTAATTTCTATGCACTGTTTGTAACATCTCGTTTTTCAAATGATATAATTAGATTAATAATTAGGTGATGTATATGCATTAAAAACCTTAATTTAGGAAAGAAATAGGCTTAGATGAACTGCCAAAAGTACCAAAATACCCTAGGAAGGGTCTCGAAACTCCTAGAAACGTCTAGAAACGAAGGAACCGGATATGTCTCCTTAGCTACGGTCGCGACACGACCAAGATTACACTGAAAACCATCGCGACGCGATGGTGGAGGATTCTGGAACCCTATAGAACTGTGACTGAACCTTACAGAACCTTGACCATCTTGCGACGCTACAGACCTTACACTGCTGTCGCGATGGAACCAAAGCCTATAAATATCCCTCACGCCCTTCCATTTTTAACTCGCCCCAAATCCTCTTTTCTCTCTAGCTTTCTCTCTAGGAACCTCTAAAGAGTGAGTATGCTCTGCACTTGCCTCTAATGAGGATCTAGTGCATCAGAAAACCCTTAGTGGGAAACCCTGGAGATTGAGAAAAGAGTGAGACTTAGAGGGTCACTAAGGAGCAAGTATGCCCTGCACTTGCCTCAAGTGAGGATCTTATGCATGAGAAAGCCCTTAGTAAGTAATCCTTGGAGAGGAAAGAAAAAGAACAGAGAGCGGCCTAACAGGCATGGTAGGAGTGTCCAGAGGTAGGAATATGAGTAGCAGGCGAAAGCGGAAAGGAAGTAGAGGGTGGCAGCAACCCACAATAGTCCTTTATCCAGGTGGGAGATCTGAACTCTATCTACTAGGGATTGTAGGATTAGAATAAATGTATAACTAGGCATACGGTGACCCAAGCCCTACTAGCGGTTGATAACAGCAGCACCTTAGAAGAGAGGCTGTGACCTGTGATAGCTGAGGAGAGTTGTCAAAGGTCTGTCAACCATAGAAATGATCTGTTGTTATCTATGGATGGATGCTGAATGATGATGTGATTACTCTATAGTTTTGTGTGTAATTACTGGTATGCTGATTGATAACATGTCAATAGTAGGTCGTCTGAGCGACACTAGGGTTGATCTTCATGTTGATCGAGGATGGCTGATGAATAATCTATATGTTGATCAAGGATGGTTGTTGATCGATGTTGTGTTGAATATACTGGTAGCTCTGATTATGCTGAAGTTATATTAAGTTATTAAATATTGCCACGTATGGAAGTATGAGCATTGGCTGAGAATGATAAGTTGATAAAGTGTTAAGATAAGATGTTGATAAGTAATAAAGATGATATAGGATAATGAAACGTCACGAAGGGAGGTTTCATATGCATGGCTGTGTGCTGTAATCCACCGCCGTACACATAGATTGTGTACGAGGTCAGGTGCCAGAGTGCGGGCACGATACAGTCAGTACAGGACACGCCGGTCCTTGGGGATGGTCTGGATCCGACAAGCTGCCCAGGGGACGGATGACTCACGACCATCCTGTCGGGACGTCGAGTAGCCTGGTCATCCTGACGGAGTACTGTTGTATCACTGTCCATAGTGCCGATCCTGAGTGCCGCCCTGACACCTGCTCCTAATGTTGAAATTAGGGAGCATGGATGCACTCTTAGGGGTACAATGAATGGGATATAGGGATGGATAACTGACTCACCTACCCACACGCCAGTGGGAGGTGGCTGTTATCTATGCTCAAGTGGCTAAGGTGGGGTTGCTGATGCGATTTTCTTTGAAAGTTGTGTGGCCACGTAGGCATGTAGAACCCTAGGTGCAAGAGTGCGAGAGTGATTGATCTGCTTGTATTTGCTTGCCTTTTATACATGAATTCTCATTCTGCATTCCCATTTAATGGCGCGTATAGTGTTCTGAATCTCTCATTCTATCTCTTGTTTTGTATGTGTCCATCTATGGATCTTAGCAGGTACCTAAGGATTCTGGGAAGGTGAAATCATTGAGTTGTTTTACAGCCAACGAGTCAGAGTCAGTCGATGGGAAGTCCAAGTCACTATCCCTATACACACTGTATAGTTAGGGCCCTATGGATGGGTACCTTTATATACTTTTGTACACTTCCGCGTATATTAATAAAATTTATTAATTAAAATATGTTTAAAGTTTAATATTTGGGAAAATGGGACTGGGCCGTCTCACTGTCGGTGTAAAAATATTTTACATATTCATCTAATGATGTGGCAACACGTTATTGAATGCATGTGTGTTCTCATGGAGAGAGCTCACTGGCTTTGCCCTGGCTTCCCTATGAGAGAATCCTAGGATCAAAACCATAGCAAAGATGTGCCCTAATGGCCCTGTATGGCCACTGTGCTATTTAACTACTCTTGGGCCTCTATTCTGCCTCTAGAGTCCAATGCCATGCCAACACGTGTCCCCGAGGATTACATTATTACAATCATTACAAAAATACATGTGCGCGTGGAGGGAGCACGCCCTCGGTAAGTCTGACAACTGGTGGCACTGCGCGGGTTCTTCCTGGCACTTTGTACATGAGGCCCTGTCATTATTGGTCGACTGAGTATACGTGTTTTTCCCTCCAACTCAATCGGCCTGCATTGTAACGGGACCACGCTCGTGCTCTAACAATGTCCTACTTTTACATGGTGGGTCGGTTGAGGAACATCAAGCCCTTGCTAGCTCTACCATGTATGGCTCGGGCTCCCGGGTGTAGCAATGTGTAAATATTTTTACACCCACGGTACATATAAATTTAGTCCTAAAAAATGAATATTATTGAGAAAAAAATTATATAAAAAAGGGGTAAAATAGCACAAACCAAAGAAACATAGTCATTGGGGCCAGGTAAATAATTCCCAATCGATGAAACCTGAAACCAATAACGGGATTTGCATTCGACCCTGGAGCTGCAAGAAGCAACACTTTGAAGCACTGACCCTTTCGTTTCCATGCTCTCTCTCGCGAAACGGCTTCAGTCCTCCACACTCACACCCTTCCTTCTTCGCGGGGCCCACCAGCTACGCTCCGCTAGAACCGAAATCGGTGCCGGCGGCCACTCCAGGCGGCGGCCCAAGTCACCGCCGCTGCGGCTGCTGAAGAAAGCGGAGGAGAGGTCGGAGTGGTGGGTCGTCGACGGCGAAATGCACGAGATCGGCGATCACGTGCCTCCACGTGAGCGGTTCGTGATTCCCCGAGAGAACATCCCCAACAAGCGCCGCAAGCAGCTGAGGGAACAGTTCATGCGCAGGACTCGCCTCGTTCTTAAGGAATCCGTTAGTCCCTCTTCTCTTCTCTTCTGTAACCTTCGCTTTTTATTTTCTTAATTATTTTTTCTTTTCCATTTTCTGTTTGTTTGGTCCATGAGAAATTTCAGTAAATGACCAATTAGTTACTGAAAAATATGGTTGTAATTGAATGTATACTTTGTTGCTCAAATTAGTCGCCACGTTAAGCATTTCGGGACTAATTTAACAGTTGGAATACACAGTTAGGATTAATTTGACAATCAAAATGTCTTTCAGGACCAATTTAGTTTAATTTTCATTATTCAAGACTAATTTAAAAATAGTGTATCTTTTGAAGGATTAATTTGGCTATTTACTTTGAGAAGTAAATAAAAATAAACAAATATCTTATTTTGTGGTATTTGAGTATTGTTTAAGCTATGCTGCATTTTCACCTTTTTTGTTTGAGTGTGCTGGCTTTAGTTTGCTTTGATTTAAAATTTTATATCTTATCTACATTTTTTGTTTGAGATTATCTTAACTTGATAAATGGAATTATAGGGCAAAGCAAAGGAATAGATTGATATTATTCTGTGCCATTGTATTTGTGTGCTTTGTTTCCAATTTTCATAGCTACGTGGTAATTATCTTTCTTAACGTGAATGAGAAATGTGGTGGGTCTTTTCATACTTATTATGCCATATTGACTTGCTTGTTAGAGAAAAGTTGTTGTCAATTTGTGATGTTTTGTGATTTATATTTTTACAAATATCTGTATGAAATTTGAATCTTGATTTTTGTCCTAAAATACTTATATGGAACTGAAAGGAACACGATCCTTGGTGCAAAAGATATATGGAACTATATAATGAACTTCGAGAAAACTGGGAGAGACTTTATTGGGATGAGGGTTACTCCAATAAGCTTGCTCAGGATCATGCAAACTATGAGTCCGCTGAAGATGATGATGAAGATTTCTCCCCATACAGGTTTGCGTTCGCCTCCATCCCTTTTCTCCTTTCCTGCTTGGCCAATAACTGATTCCTACCCGGAAGAATATAATGGTTTTTGATATCACGTGCATGAGTTTGACTGCTGATGCTCTTAAGATTTTCATGCTGACGAAAGGGACCGAGTCACAATTATTTTTTTAATATTTTGTAGTGTCTTTTTTTTGTTATATATAGTATACATTCCCATGGTGCCGAAATTTCTGTTCAAAATTTTGTGCACGTATAAATTTTGATTTCACAGTATTACAATGTTTTTCTTGGTCAATCAGATTAATGATTTAAATTTATTCAGTCATAAAATGATGGCGATCATGGAGATGGTTTCTAATCTTGGTGTTATCTGTTATGGCTTTTCAGGAATAGAAGGTCGCAGATGGAGTTTACCAAGGTACAATTGAATAATTTGAATATACTATAGAATGATTAGTACATCAATATTCTAAGGATGTTGTTTGATCACTGAGCCGGGCAGAATAAAGTGCAATAAGAAATTAATTGCGTTTTTCTGTTTTGTCTTGCATCGGAGTTTTTTTTTTTTTTCCTCTCCCTTTGGCCATATCAAAGTTTTGTGGATAATTATACTTACTGTTGGATTTTTAATTTAAAAGCTATCATCTCTGAGAGGTGATGGATCTAGTTAATGCCATCTAGAATGAGAAAGGAACGATATTCTGTAGTTTTTTTTTTTTTAAGTTTCTCTTGTCAACTGAGAGTAAGCCTCTCTCAGGTAGTAGTAAGGGTATCTGTTCATTATGTGTCATATCAATTGATTTTTATACTGTTACTAGTTGACATCTGGGGCCTGGGCCCACTTTGGATCAGATTGTATGAGATAGGTGAAATCTTCAAGATTGCAATGTTGTTTACCATATTCTTCTATGCAGTACTATCTCTCTGATGTTTGTATTGTAATGCAGGACCAGAATTTTGGGAGAAACAGGCAATCTGATACCTGGGAAAAAGTTAACCTTATTCGCGACAAATTTGAGTATGACAGAGAGAGAAGAATGAGGGAGAAAGGTTTGTTGAGATTCTAGCTATTTACGCTCATTCTCATACTGCATCAAACAATTTAGTATTCACTGTATACAATTACAACCTCTTACAATGGACATTTTTATGGAATTTTTCAAAATGGCCAAGGCATTCCTTACAGCAGTTGTACTGTTGGCCTGATCATGGTGCTGAGCCGATATTTAATTTCTAGGTTTTTTGTGTTGGACTTGCAGAGAGGCTAACTAGCTAGTGAGTTGAGTGTACTGTGTTTGTGTGTGTTTTTAATTCTGCTAGCTCACATATAGTGGATTGAGTTTAATGCGACATAAATTTTGCTAGATGAACTACAAATCAAGTTAGCCTAGGTTGAATCTATTAGAAATATCTCAAACAGCCTGGCGTCTTTTAACCAGACTGTAGATTGAGTGTGTGTTTAGGTGAGCTTTTGCTAAGTTGAATCTGTTAGAAATTTCTCAAACAGCTTGTCTTCTTTTAACTAGACAGTAGATTCAGTGTAAGTTTGGCTTCTCAAACAAACACTGAGCTTAAGACCTTTGGTTAATGGTTGATTTGTGTTTTTTTCTCTGTAGTCTATGATTGGCCCATGACTAATGTGTATAGGAGAAGAAAGAAACTAGGGCTCCATGGGCCCAATGATAAGTAGGCACAATGATAAGGGCCTAAAGGTGTATGAGAGGAAGAAGAAGAGAGATATCCAACTCGAGCGATCTCTGTTTATCACACTTTGCTTTATACTTCAATATACATCCAGTTTCAGTCTAGCTATAGCATGTTAAGAGAAGCTTGTCCGTGTGAGGGAGATCACCACTGGGAATATGTTGAAATCTGTCTTTCATGCTATTCTAATTTCAAATTTTCAATAGCGTTTTTGAAGGCCAAAAGTAGTTTGCCATGAATTTCTTTTTTTTTTTTTTTCTGAAAGCAATCCTGCATTTTCTTCAGATTATGTACTGAAGGAGTAATTTAAGTCAACAGTACGTCAGTATGGTATCTAATACTGACTTTTTGTCATGTTTATGCATGGTATCAATGCTACAACCTATTGACCTTTTTAATGGTGCAGATTCTGTAAACTTAAATCTTCAAAATTTTAATAGTCCATTGGTAATCAAGGAAGAGTTACTTTCTGGTCACTTGTTTTATGTTGCAGGAAATGACTATGTGATTCAAGGACATCTCTAAAGCAAACCATCTCTTGTTTTTGTTTGCAATTTTGTTTTGTTGGGTTCAATTCTAACAATATTTTGTCCTTTTTCTATATAAAAAAGCGTTCAGTTTTCATCAATCCTTATTTACTTTGTTGCAGCATTTGCACCCATGCATGGAGGATCTGTGGCTGATTCTCATGAATCAGAGGACTGGAACCAACCACTAAATACGGATCGGTATTTTAGCCAAACAGAAAGGGATCCAGAGGAGAATAAATGAACTGTGCCTGCCATTATGGAAAGAGGTGGTATAGTTTTCCTTCTCATCACTTCACATTTCTGTCCATTTCCCCTCAATGCTATTTTGCTGTCAATATGACAGCAGTTTCTAAAAAAAATGTTAAGAGGGAGATTACGTGGATGTTTTTGGTTTAAAGCTCCTTCAGTAAGGAAGGAGAGATTGTGTTCTGAACAGAAATATGATAATGCATTAAAAAGCACTGACCTTTGCTTTGCCCCTCTGTGCCCCAAAGGTAGATTATTGTGACTTGTAAGAATGTAAAGAAAATTGGAAGTAACATGATACTGATGAGATATTGTGACTAATAAACTCATTTAATCTGTAATATGTAGATATCTTTTTTGTTTACTTTCTGTTGGTCTATCTAATGGAACACAAGCACATGCTTATGAAAACAACATGCTTTTTTTTTTTCTTTCAAAGTCACATGATACTTGAGTCATAGCCCTCTTGTTTGGTTGGTGAGGGTGGTGGTGGTTATTTACTTTTCTGGTTTAAACAAACCTCCTTCACTTGAAAACCATGCTGGCGGGCTCGAAATATTCATTAAAATAAATTTTATTAAAATCTTTGTTGTCTTTTTCAATGATAATTTTAGTGAGTATTGAATTTTTGATTGATGGTGTCTGTGAGCATGTTCTCATGTCCAGAATTAACCTACTCCCTTTCCAAACTAAGTATCGTTTTAGGAATTAAAAAAAAAAAATTAAAATAAGCATCGTTTTATTTTTTTAAATGTAACGTCAATTATTTTATTCTATTTTTATCTCAAAACTAATATTGTGTGCATCTCTCAAGTTATTATATTTTATTATACATTTATGACAATGGTTAATACCTAATAGTTAATAAGGATAATTTTTTAAAATTGTTACACCTATTAGCTTAATTATTGTGTTTCTTAATTATAAAAAAAAATCTTAAACAACACGTAAGTTTTCAGAGGTCAAGTTTCTTAATCCTTAGATCTTAAGTTTTGGAAGACAAATTTTTCAACATGTTAATGAAGGTCTTGTTAAGGTCAATTTTTTGAATATCAAAAGGCAAATATGAACTAGTGATCCTTTTTTTTTTTTTTTGGACAACAGGGCGCTTATCCTGAGGGGAAAAAACCAGAAACCCCTAGGAAAGCGGATTCCCGCAGCATCAGCCGTAATGGTATGCAAAACAAAATTAGGAATACAACTGAAAGACATACTACAAGAATCCAAAGTAAAACCAAATTTAGTGAAATCATCTGCTACCTGATTAGCCTCTCTGAAGACATTAACAACGAACATGTTCCCAACTAACCTCATAAGGGATTTGATATCCCAAACCAAACTGAAAAAAGGATGCTGCGAAGAGCATCTCGATTGAATAAAATTAATTGCAGTTATTGAATCCGACTTAATAACTACTTTACCAAACCCCTTAAGCAGACCAACTCTAGCCCCATATAGATCGCCTAAAGCTCAACGGTCGTGATTGTGCAAGCTCAAACTTGAAGCATATCCAAAAATGAAATTACCACTGTGACCCCTTAACACACCACCTACGGAAGCTAACGCAACATGCTGAGGTATAACACCATCACAGTTAAGTTTGACCTAATCTAACTCAGGGGCATGCCACTTGACACACGCCATACTCCTAGTTAGATTGGGCATTTTATTAAGTTGCCCACTCTCGAACCTGCTCTGCAAAATGGAAGCGCGCACACAATGAATGCGTCTACCAATTTGACTAGCAGATTCAAGCTTGTCCTAAAAAAAATTAGCATTGTGGTGCAGCTATAAGATACTCACCGCAACTCCAAAGATAATGTTCCACTGGTAACCATTGATCAACAAATCATCTTCAAGATTTCTCAACAACCAAGTGTGAAGCTCATCAAACCAAAAACCTGTAGAAATCAGAAATTGTCATAGCTGGCACCATGTTTGTGCCACAATAGAGCAATCTCTAGACATATGAAGGATTGTTTCCTCCGCTACCCCACAGATCGGACAGGCATTAGACACGGCGAATCCCCTCTGCAAGCGCGCTGCATTCATTAACATGGCATTCTGAGAAAGCTTCCAAAGATGAAAATGATATCTCTCGAGGGCCATTCCTCGCCCAAATCTTCTTAAACAGAATATGATGCGAAAACCCGGATCTGGATCCAAGAGGATTTCATAGGCTAAAGCATTCAAAAAATCGTGACTTTCCGATTGATCACATTTAGCGGAAGCAAAAAGTTAAAAAAATTTCCAAATTCCATTCCCCATTCTAATTAACCAGATCATAAACTCTCGAAACACTCTCTATATCAGACAGATTTTGGTTACACAACTACTTTAGAACACCCACTTGAGGAATCCAACAATCCTCCCAACAATTGATAAATCGACCATCACCAATTCGCCACAAAATGTTCTTAGATACATCCTCCCAAGCATGAAAAAATTCGTCTCCAGAAGTTGGAGCCACATTTACTCTTATTAATTCTAGGCCACCGCCACACCCATATTTGGAGCGCACAACATTGACCTAAAGATCATCCCTTTTATCTATAAGATGCCAATTGGTTTTCATAAAAGAAGGCTGGTTAATATTTCTGGCCTCTCTCAAACCAAGCCCACCCTAAGACTTCGAACGACACATCTTCTTCCAACTAACCATAAGAACGTGTCTATCGTCCTCGATATCACCCCAAATAAATCTCTGACACCTCTTATCAATTTTATCACAACTGAAGAAAGGAATAAAGGCTGACTGCATAACATAAGAAGGAAGGGCCCGGATTACCGATTAGTGAGGGTCACTCTCACTGCAAAAGATAGCACCTTGGCCTTCCAATTATTAAGCCTTTGGTCCACCTTATCTAAAATAAATTGAAAGGACCTTTGATTGACCTTCTCATTGAGATAGAGAACTCCCAAATATTTACCCATGTCATTCATCACTCGGAACCCAGGGATCTGACAAATCACATTCCTCACATTGAGATAGAGAACTCCCAAATATTTACCCATGTCATTCATCACTCGGAACCCAGGGATCTGACAAATCACATTCCTCACATGTCCATCAACATTATTGGAGAAGAAGATGTGTGTTTTGCTTTGGCTAATCTTCTGATCTGAGCAACTGCAAAACAAATTTAAAATATGGTTGATTAGAAGGATTTGCCCTTCACTAGCCTCTGCGAAAAGGAGCACATCATCAACAAAGGTTAGATGAGACAAAAGAGGACCCTGTCTAGCAAGCTTGATAGGCACCTAGTGACCATGCTCAGTTGCAAGATTAATCATCTGGAACAATTTCTCAACACACAGAACAAATAAGTATGGCGAAATAGGATCCCCTGCCTTATCCGCCTACTCGGCCTAAACTGCTCTGAAGCTTCTCCAGTCCAAAGCAGTCTCATATTAGAAGAGATAATACACTCCCAAACTAATGATCTAAGAGCATTGTTTAAGAGTGCAAAATAAACTTATTTTTATTGAGAATGTAACTACAATATTATTAGCCTATTATATTTTTCCATAAAAAAGTATTTATTGATTCTTTTTCTAGTGTCTCTAACAGGACCTATATTAAAATAAGTTTTATCAAATGGTACTCTAAAGAATCAAATAATGAGATGTATTTGCTATTAAAAAATAAAGAATATTATACTTGGTGAAAGGAAAAAAACTTATTTTTTGATTATTTAAAAGTTGCTTTTATGACACGTTATCATTTATCTAAAATGAGTTTAATAACGGTACAGTTTTAGTAAGAATTAATTGTTTTCTAAATTTATCATTAGTTGTGCATATAAATATTATGCTCATATTAAAATTACCCCATAAGAGAAATATTTTTTCCCACAACATTTTTCTCATGAAAGTTGTTTTCAACATTTTATTAGCTGAATCGGAGTGAACTTCGAATGGAAGGAAGTGTTTGTCGGAGAAGATTTAGATCGGAGATGGTTTTTAGTGCAACCGATCGACGACGATACAAGATGGTGGTGGAGACTTGTAGAGACACCAATGCTTAAGTCTGTAAGAGTGTGAGGTATTTCGAAAATGAATGAAAATGTACATGAAGACAGCATGTATCCATTTTTATAGGTATTGTTTCAGCTAATGGCATTCAAATTTGGCTTCCAAGAAAAGTTGAGAATGTCATTGTGCTTAAAAACAGCTTAATAAATATAATTCATATTTTATATGAAATTAAAAAAATAAAATACACTTAACTACAGCAGAGTGAGTATGTGATTGGCTATAGCCTACAGCTGGAGGTGACTAGACGTGCATTAAGGCAAGGGAGCTCGATCAATACGTGGCAGTTTTTGTTTGGGTGAAAAGTACTCATGCAACTGACCCCTCTCTCTCACTTAACTTGTGATTGGTTGAGGTGATTTTTTAAAGAGAGACTCAAGCTAGAGAGAGACAGCAGAAAAATGGGCAATCCACCTTATTCGATTTAGGGCAGAATTATCGAAGAGAGATAAAATGTGTGTGGGTCCTACTACCTTTTTGTTTCTTCTCATATGAGCGAAGAAAGTCGCAAGAGACGGTTCATTATTTTTTTTTTCCAGCTATGCCTTTGCTTCTCCACTGATAAAGCCTCTTCGTCCCTGCATTGTTGAGGCACTGTTCACAGCTTCGATAGAATTCTCAAGCGTCCTTTACTATTGAGCTGCTGGCACTCCATGGAATCAATCCAGGGGTAACACAACAAACATCACCACTCACATTATTTATTAATCACGCCACCCACCCGCACTATTGATTGACCACTCACTGTTGACATCGCTGCTCCAAACCTCATCATCGCATACAAGCAAGCAATTAATATTCAACAAAACAATGTGTCTTCGTTTGAGGTTTGGTGTTTTAGAAGAAAATTTGCCAAAGCATGAAACAATGAAAAGAGGAATTAGCTGTGTGGGGTGGCAGGTGGGAGAGATAAAGGGGCAAACAACGGGGGAACAATCTGGAAAGTTTGATATATTTATTTTGGGTTTATTTATTTAATTAATTAAAATAAATTAATATGAAGTAAAAAATTAGTTGGAAAGAATAAAATCTAATTAATTCATTTAATTTAAATATAAATTAATTAAGTATGTAATTAAAATAATTGTGTATTAGTATTTTAGTCAAGTGCATTTTTTATATTTTAAAAATAATCAACACTTCTCTCTTCTCTATTTCTCTTATTCCAACTAATATCTCAAATCTATCATATTTCTCATATTTTTCTCTCTTGTTATACTCTCTTTTCACAATTTCTCTTTTCAAAATTTCTCCCGTGGAATAAATCACACCCTTACGGAAAAAGACAAATGAGTTGGTTGAATATCCGAACACGGCACCGTGGCTTTTGTACGGAAAATCAACCCATCCCTGATTCTCTATCTATTTTCTGTTCTCTTCTCATCGCACAGTAACCTGACGTTCATCATCTGTCCCTATTGGGCATTGGCTTTAGCTTTACTTACCCACCCACCCCCCTTTCCATTTCCATGGTTTTGCTTTGTCTTTCTCTCTTTGCTCGGATTCCCTCCTTTCCTTTTTTTCCTCTCTAGAAATTTTGGTTGTAAGAAAACACACAGTAGTTTACACTATACACTCTTTTGATACCTATGGCCTGTGCGCGCGTGGTGAATTTATTTACCTCTATAGCTTTTTTTCAGTAAGGTTTTATTTTTTTAAATGTGTTTCGGACTGGGCCGAGGCCCAATCCGAAGATCCACCTTTCAGGCCCATTTCAGCATCAGTCCCTCCGCCTTCCCTCGAGACCACATCGACGCAACGGTCCTCAGCATTAAAAGAATTTATTTCCTATTCCTGGGTTTCACGGAACGGTTACTCATCGGTAACCGTCCTCAACTCGTATTAAAAGAGACCACGTCAAACGATCGAGGTAATCTTCATTTTTACCACCTCTTCACCCACCTCATTCATACACTGACTTGAGCGTCGGAGTGATTGCAGGTACCACCACCAAGGTCTTCCACCGGAGCTCGGAACACCACTGTGACCGTCTAATTCTTCCACCGTGAAGCGATACTTTCTCAGGTATCTCTTATGTTCGTCCAGAACATTGGCGCCGTCTGTGGGAACGACAAATCGCTCTCGTTCTTTTTCATGTTCACGGTGGCGAGAACATTCACAAAGAAATTTTCTCCTCCCGGTTGCGTGTTTTTCGATTCCGGTGAGAGATCACGGTTAAAGATCTGGTCAAATTCACGATTGCTAGATCAGAACCTTGGAAAATTTGGGGGAAAGCTCTCGATCACGAAGATCGAAGAAGGAGATCTCATTCTTCTTCTCTCCAGACAGGCGATTTCTTTCTGGCTCTCACCTTGATTCCTGAATCAGAGCTTTCACTATGGATCTACTCACAGATCCAAATCGGGTTCATTCCCTCCTGACTAAACTCCTCGTCCGCCATCTAACATCGACGCGACGATGTCTTACTGAATAAGCCTCAAATATTGGCTTTCTGGAAGTTTCACGATTTTGGGAAAGAGAGGCACAGAGTTGCTAGAATCTCAATTCCGAATTCTCGCCATCGATTTGGCAGTTATTGACAACAAGGTCGTGAAGCAGAAGAGCGACTCAAATTCGAGTTCTTCCGCAGCAGTAGCGTGCAGGCGAGATCACAATCGCACGATGTCCTTATGACTGAGGTAAGATTCAAACTTCTCGAATTTCTTAACTAATTTCATTAGGTCGAAGAACATCGAAATCATTCTACATCACAAGGGAATGACGATCTCATCCATCAACTCACGGCCTACATATCGAGCTCACCTTGCAAGTGACCCCGAAGTTAGTCTGCACCGAAGTGCATTCTACATCACCAAGCAAGGGCAGGCATATGTAGATTTGTCACGAGTTCAATCTTACATGAAGGACTTCAGTTCACAGTTCACATCGTCGGCAATACGTTCGACATCTCTAGTTCGAAACACTGAGCTCGACAAGCTCACCACCTACAGAAGAGTGGATTCATGACATGGCTCTCCTTAAAGCCACCACCAAAGATGAGAAGTTGGGCAATGTTTCTCGTACGCAGGAACTAGACACCGATTAAATCAACAAAGTGAAAGCAAAACAGCTTCACATGATTATCTCGGATCTCAGATATCGACCTCGGACGGATTCACCTCCAAGCTCTTCAGCTTGGGAGTGAATCCTATCTTCTCGGACCTCGGATCTCAGATATCGGATCTCGACATCTCAGATCCGGTCAGCTTCGAGTGAGCGAATCATATCTTCTCGACATCAGCAAAGTCAGATTATCCTCTAAAACACAAGGGTAAAGAGCACGAGTGTATTTGAAAACAAGCCACGTGCGAAGAGCACATGCACTAAAATGACCTCGTGCACGATGGATGTCAAAATGACCTCGTGCCGGAGAGCACGTTGGATGTCAAACGACCTCGTGCACGTTGGATGTCGAACAAGCCATGTGTAAAAAGCACGTGCACTAAAATGATTTCTCGTGCCGGAGAGCACGTTGGATGTCAAACGAAGTCATACACATTGGATGTAAAATGACCTCGTGCCGAAGAGCACGTGCGTTGTCAAATGACCTCGGATCTCAACATCTCGGATCTCGGATCTCGACGACGCGACAGATGATGAGGATGACAACCTCGGATCCCGGATCTCGACATTTCGGATCTAGGACCTTGACAGCACAACAGGTTTCTCCCACCAAGCTTTTCAGCTTAGATGAGGACGACAACCTTGGATCTCGACATCTCGGCTCTAGGACCTCGACATCACAGCTCAACCTCTAGACGAGGTATACATTTTCATGTTTTAATGCCTGTTTTTTAAAATTCGAACGACACTTGATGCTATTTCAAGAACTTTGGTTTCTGAACCTAAGCGGCACTCGATGCCAATTAAAGGGATTCAATCCCAAACGCATATCCCCAACACGCCAATTAGATCGGTATGGGGGCAACACTATCAAAACACACGTTTATATCGTGCACATCTTGTATCTTTTGACTAACATGCAGGATAACGACTCCTTACAAGTCGGCTCCACATCATATGAGCACCCGACTTAGGGGGCATAGCCTCATGCCGAGACCGCGTGCACGAGCTCGTGACAAAGCCTTGTGCCTTGCACAAGCACCTGATGATGAGATCGAGCCTCGTGCCGAGACTGCGTGCACAAGCTCGTGACAAAGCCTTGTGCCTTGCACAAGCACCTGAGCTCGTGACAAACTACCTGATGATGAGCCTCGTGCCGAGACCGCGTGCACGAGCTCGCGATAAAGCCTTGTGTCTTGCACAAGCACCTCTGCAACAGGTGGATACGCAGTCCAGTACTCAGGCGACCTACCAGGCCCACCTCTGCAATTTCAATATTCAGACGGCTTTAAACTCAGCTACGTCGTTGACCTTGATTATTTGATGACCTCAACCTTGCCGCTTGGACAGCCAGATCAACTACTCTCACAGGGAAGTATAAAACTCGACTACGAGCACTTTACTCAGCATAAAAATTAATGCTAACTTTATTACATCAAGTTGTTGCAAATTGTCTATACTTTGACAGGAACAGCGTGATAAAGCCTTGTGCGTTTGCACAAGCACCTGTGATCGACCTCGTGCCGAGACCGCGTGCACGAGCTCGTGATAAAGCCTTGTCCGTTTGCACAAGCACCTGATGAAGAGATCGACCTCGTGCCGAGACCGCGTGCACGAGCTCGTGATAAAGCTGTCCGTTTGCACAGGCCCCTGATGAAGAGATCGACCTCGTGCCGAGACCGCGTGCACGAGCTCGTGACAAAGCCTTGTGCGTTTGCACAAGCACCTGACCTCGTGCCGAGACTGCGTGCACGAGCTCGTGACAAAGCCTTGTGCCTTGCACAAGCACCAGATGATGAGATTGAGCCTCGTGCCGAGATCGCGTGCACGAGCTCGTGACAAAGCCTTGTGCCTTGCACAAGCACCTGTGATCGACCTCGTGCCGAGACCGCGTGCACGAGCTCGTGACAAAGCCTTGTGCCTTGCACAAGCACCTGTGATCGACCTCGTGCCGAGACCGCGTGCACGAGCTCGTGACAAAGCCTTGTGCCTTGCACAAGCACCAGATGATGAGATCGAGCCTCGTGCCGAGACCGCGTGCACGAGCTCGGACAAAGCCTTGTGCCTTGCACAAGCACCTGTGATCGACCTCGTGGCGAGACCGCGTGCACGAGCTCGTGACAAAGCCTTTGCCTTGCACAAGCACCTGATGATGAGATCGAGCCTCGTGCCGAGACCGCGTGCACGCGGTCTCGGCACGAGGTCGATCAAGTGAGTGAATTTCATAAAAGAAAATTAATAGATCAAACATATTATATCATGATAGGCTAAGACTAAAATTGGATTTAAAATTTCACCGAATTCTGGATAGCGTTTTGCACCCAACAGTACTAATTGGACTGTCTTTTAGAACCAAATTTTATCAAAAAAATTCTCAAAATTTATATTTTGGATCCT
Organism: Calophaca sinica; assembly: GCA_037113605.1. Classification (NCBI taxonomy): domain Eukaryota; kingdom Viridiplantae; phylum Streptophyta; class Magnoliopsida; order Fabales; family Fabaceae; genus Calophaca; species Calophaca sinica. The sequence continues at coordinate 40,068,191 of CM073735.1, read as the reverse complement.
TTCATCGTCCATGACTTTGTCCTAATTTAAAAAAAAAATAACTCATGAAAAATAAGGATTTTCTTAATTAAAAAATATAATTTAAAAAATAATAAAAATGGGTGGGTCGTGACCAACAGTCACGACTTACACAAAAAAAAAGTCATGGATACCAACCCCGACTTATTTAAAAAAAAAATAAGTCGAGACTGTCAGTCTCGACTTACATCAGATAGGAATTTTTTTTCTGACTACACCAAATCGATAATTTTAGCGTTAAAATACACCTCTGAGGTAAATAACCCTCAAACCTGAACTTGATGATAACTAATAACTAACTTCCTACCATCAAGGGATTAAGATTAAGATATGGTGCTGAACTCGAAATAACATCCCTATCACAAAAAAAAGTTTTTGAAAATCTTTTAAAATCTCAATCCAATATACACCCTTTACTTCACGCAAACAAAGCCACGTATTAGCTTCCTAAAATAATAAAGGTACAACTTCTCTTACGATAAACTAAGACTCGGTTTGGTAAGACCAATAAGATAACTTATAGCTAATTAGACTAGCTTATAAGCTTGTTTAACCGAATAAAAGGTGTTGGTAAATGTTCTGAACAGAACTTCAGAGGATGACCGGAGGGAAGCAGTGCGGTTGTGCTCGCGACGGATGACGACGGCGTGGCGGGTGGTGTACCTGCAAACACTCCGACGCTCAAGTCAGTGTGTGTCGAGGTGAGTGAAGAGGTGGTAGAAAAATCATTACCTCGACCGTTCGACGCGGTCTTCTTTAAATATGAGTTGAGGACGGTTACCGATGAGTAACCGTTCCGTGAAACCCGGAAGTCGGTATTAAATGCCTTTAATGCCGAGAACCGTTGGGTCGGCCGCGTTGAAGGAAGGCGGAGAGGCGAGCGGAAATGGGCTTGAGAGTGTCGGATCCCCGGATTGGGCCTCGGCCCAGTCCGGAACAGTCCACGCCGTCGTCATCCGTCGCGAGCACAACCGCACTGCTTCCCTCCGGTCATCCTCTGAAGTTCTGTTCAGAACATTGGCGCCGTCTGTGGGAAATCGTTTCTGATTTCATCTTCTTTGTCGAAGTCTCCCTTCTTCACTCGACGATGACTGGGTTGAAGCATCAGGTCGCGACTAGCAGTTCCACTCCTGCGAACGCAGATCTCGAACCACCTCACCATGAACCTGTTAATTTTATCGGTGAGTATGAGAGACAAAGGAATAACCTTCCGCCTCCGCATCAGCATGACGCCGTTCCGATCATTGCTACTCAAACCGATACCGGAACAGAGACCGCCGCCGTTCTCATTCGCGAGTTCCGCGAATTCATTCGAAGCCATGCCAAAGCGATGCAGGCTCAGAATCAACGCCTCGATCGAATGGAGAATCAGCAGAAGGAACTCTCCGCTCGCGTTGCCACACAGATCGAAAGCAGAAAAGATCGAGTCTCTCGTTCTCCTCGGAGATCGAAGGAGTCTGAAAGTCTCAGATCTGTTCATCGCCACCACCGTGGCACGACTCAACACCGCTCTGGACATAGAGCAAACCGCCGTAACAAGTCAGTAGATCGTACTCCACCTCGCCGTCACAGATCTGAGGTCCGTTTGCCTCAAAACGGAAGACATAAGCAAACACACCGCAGAAGAGTTTCTTCCAGAAGTCTTTCTCCTGAATCCGATATGCCACACTCTCCACCGCGCCATCGCCGCTTCTCGACGCGCGCGTCTCATCGCGAAGGTACCACCACGAGCAGCGACACTCCCCCAAGAAGAGCCGCCTCTAGGCGGCGAGTAAAATCTCCTGGCCGCACCTCTCACCGCCGTGCTCATTCTGTCTCATCAACCCCTTCTCAGAGCGATGACACAGATGACGCGTGCAAGGCCTTTGGTCCTTTTACGTCCAAGATTATGAGATTCCCGATTCCGAAGCATCTTCAGAAACCGCCCTCGTTGGACTCCTACGACGGGACCACCGACCCCGACGAACATGTTGGCTGCTTTGACACTGTCATGGACTATCGAGGCGCCCAAGGGCCGGTAAAGTGCAGAATCTTTCCCCTCACTCTGAAGAAGTCGGCCTTGTCTTGGTTCCAGACTCTTAAGAGAAATTCCATTGGATCGTGGACTGAGTTCGTCGACCAGTTCTCCGCACATTTCACCGCATCTAAAGTCCAACCCAAGTCGACAGCGGCACTGGCCGCAATTTAGCAGAAGAAAGATGAGTCTATCAGAGACTACGTCGAGCGCTTCAACAAAGAAGCCATTTTGGTGAAGAAATGCTCTGACGAGATGAAGCTGTACTTGCTAGAGTGAGGCCTGATCGAAGGAAATCTATTCAGCGTCGACGTTGGTGTCGACAAACCGAAGACCCTGAACGAGTTCCTGAAGCGAGCTCAGAAATTTATGAATTACGAAGAGAAGTTGATGGCAGCAAAAGCCAAAGACAAATCCCCAGAGTAACACTGACAAGCAAAGATGAAAAAATATTATAGTTAAAACAAATGTATCCTAAACACATAAAGGTGAAGCAGTGAAGTATGATTGAAGAAATATGCAATCAGCATTTATTTACTATCAAAACCTTGCACCTCTGATGGAACCTCGTGCCGAGACCGCGTACACGAGATCGTGATAAAGCCTTGTGCCTTGCACAAGCACCTGATGAAGAGATCGAGCCTCGTGCCGAGACCGCGTGCACGAGCTCGTGATAAAGCCTTGTGCGCTTGCACAAGCACCTCTGCAACAGGTGGATACGCAGCCCAAGACTCGAGCGACCTACCAGGCCCACCTCCGCAATTTCAAAATTGACGGCTTTAAACTCGGCTACGTCATTGACCTTGATTATTTGATGACCTCAACCTTGCCGCTTGGACAGCCAGATCAACTACTCCCACAGGGAAGTATAAAACTCGACTACAAGCACTTTACTCAGCATAAAAATTAACGCTAACTTTATTACATCAAGTTGTTGCAAATTGTCTATACTTTGACAGGAGCTGTTGCAAATTCCAAGAACTTGGAACGCGGCAAAGATGAAGCCCTGAGATCGAGCTCGTGATAAAGCCTTGTGCGTTGGCACAAGCACCTGATGAAGAGATCGACCTCGTGCCGAGACCGCGTGCACGAGCTCGTGATAAAGCCTTGTGCGTTGGCACAAGCACCTGTGATCGACCTCGTGCCGAGATCGCGTGCACGAGCTCGTGATAAAGCCTTGTGCGTTGGCACAAGCACCTGATGAAGAGATCGACCTCGTCACGAGACCGGCGTGCAGGCTCGTGATAAAGCCTTGTGCGTTAGCACAAGCACTGTGGATCGACCTCGTGTCGAGACCGCGTGCACGAGCTCGTGATAAAGCCTTGTCGACCTCGTGCCGAGACCGCATGCACTAACTCGTGATAAAGCCTCGTACCTTGCACAAGTACGTCAAGCTTCGTGTCGAAGCGCCTCGCCAGAGGTGGAACACGAAGGTCCCGAGCAGCCCGATAAACAAAGCACGACCCGACGACGCTTGCCGTTCCTTACGAACAAAGACGTCGGACGTCGACATCAATGAACTTCAACAACAAGTCACCACCTCGACATTCGAGCTAGCGACTTGGGGGGCAACTGTTCCGGACTGGGCCGAGGCCCAATCCGGGGATCCGACACTCTCAAGCCCATTTCCGCTCGCCTCTCCGCCTTCCTTCAACGCGGCCGACCCAACGGTTCTCGGCATTAAAGGCATTTAATACCGACTTCCGGGTTTCACGGAACGGTTACTCATCGGTAACCGTCCTCAACTCATATTTAAAGAAGACCGCGTCGAACGGTCGAGGTAATGATTTTTCTACCACCTCTTCACTCACCTCGACACACACTGACTTGAGCGTCAGAGTGTTTGCAGGTACACCACCCGCCACGCCGTCGTCATCCGTCGCGAGCACAACCGCACTGCTTCCCTCCGGTCATCCTCTGAAGTTCTGTTCAGAACAGTAAACAAGCTTATCACACTAGTTTATAGTTTTTTTGAGATGCTATTTGAAGTAGCATCTGAGCTTCTAGCTTATAGTTTTTTTATATTTTCTCATATTTTTATCCTCATTATTTTATTCTTTATCCTTTTTTGAAATTTAAAATAAAGATATTTTCGTCATTTATATTTATCAGTTAGTTAAACAGCTAATTTTACCAAACACTTCAATTTTAATTAACTAGCTTTTCAACGATAAGTTATCAGCTATAAACTGGCTTACAGCTTATTTTTACCAAACTCAGTTAAAACCTTCAAATTTAATGGTTTTTTTAATGAAATGAAATCATTAGATAATATCCACAAAATATGTAAATTATACAAGATTTTATATACACTGTTGTAACGATGTATGATTCAACAGATGGTTTGGTTTGTTGTGAAAAAAAAAACACAGATGATTTGGTTAATTTATTATTTTATAAAAAGTTGTTAAACATGTAAATGTGTAAATTTTGACACTTGGTATTAATGAATATCTACCATCCCTGTGTGTGTGCATACTGGGTAGTTAACAACACGATTAGTGTTATGTAACCCAAAAATAAAATAAAAAAAATCTCGAGCAATGTGCACATTTTTTGTCAATTAAATTTTAATATATTTGAATTATTATTTAGTAAATGTTCCGGACTGGGCCGAGGCCCAATCCAGAGATCCAGCATTCACAGGCCCATTTCCGCATGCCTCTCCGCCTTCCCTCAACGCGGCCGACCCAACGGTTCTCAGCATTAAAGGAATTTACTTCCGACTCTCGGGTTTCACGGAACGGTTACACATCGACAGTAACCGTCCTCAACTCATATTTAAAGAAGACCACGTCGAACGGTCGAGGTAATGATTTTTCTACCACCTCTTTACTCACCTCGACACACACTGACTTGAGCGTCGGAGTGTTTGCAGGTACACCACCCAACACGCCGTCGTCATCCGTAGCGAGCACAACCGCACTGCTTCCCTCCGGTCATTCTCTGAAGTTCTGTTCAGAACATTGGCGCCGTCTGTGGGAAATCGTTTCTGATTTCATCTTCTTTGTCGAAGTCTCCCTTCTTCACTCGACGATGACTGGATCGAAGCGTCAGGTCGCGACTAGCAGTTCCACTCATGCGAACGCAGATCTTGAACCACCAAACCCGCCGATAGCTCCGGCAGAACCACCTCTCCGGCATGACGCCGTTCCGATCGTTGCTGGTCAAACCGATGCCGGAACGGAGACCGCCGCCATCCTCATTCGCGAGTTCCGCGAATTCATCCGAAGCCATGCCGAAGCGATGCATGCTCAGAATCAACGCCTCGATCGAATAGAGAATCAGCAAAAGGAACTCTCCGCTCGCGTTGCCACACAAATCGAAAACAGAAAAGATCGAGTCTCTCATTCTCCTCGGAGATCGAAGGAGTCTGAAAATCTCAGATCTGTTCATCGCCACCACCGTGGCACGACTCCACGCCGCTCTGTGCATAGAGCACTCCGCCGTGCTCATTCTGTTTCATCAACTCCTCGGAGCGATGACACGAGTGACTCGAGCGGGGCCTTTGGTCCTTTTACATCCGAGATCATGAAATTCCCGATTCCGAAGCATCTTCAGAAACCACCCGCTTTGGACTCATACGACGGCACCACCGACCCCGACGAGCATGTTGGTTGCTTTGATACTGTCATGGGCTATCGAGGCGCCCAAGGGCCGGTGAAGTGCAGAATCTTTCCCCTCACTCTGAAGAAGGCAGCGTTGTCTTGGTTCCAGACTCTTAAGAAAAATTCCATTGGTTCGTGGACTGAGCTCGTCGACCAGTTCTCCGCGCATTTCACTGCGTCTAAAGTCCAACCCAAGTCGACAGCGGCACTGGCCGCAATTCAGCAGAAGAAAGATGAGTCTATCAGAGACTACGTCGAGCGCTTCAACAAAGAAGCCATTTTGGTGAAGAAATGCTCTGACGAGATGAAGTTGTACTTGCTAGAGCGAGGCCTGATCGAAGGAAATCTATTCAGCGTCGACGTTGGTGTCGACAAACCGAAGACCCTGAACGAGTTCCTGAAGCGAGCTCAGAAATTTATGAATTACGAAGAGAAGTTGATGGCATCAAAAGCCAAAGACAAATCCCCAGAGTAACACTGACAAGCAAAGATGAAGAAATATTATAGTTAAAACAAATGTATCCTAAACACATAAATGTGAAGCAGTGAAGTATGATTGAAGAAATACGCAATCGGCATTTATTTACTATCAAAACCTTGCACCTCGATGGAACCTCGTGTCGAGACCGCGTGCACGAGCTCGTGATAAAGCCTTGTGCCTTGCACAAGCACACGATGAAGAGATCGAGCCTCGCGTCGAGACCGCGTGCACGAGCTCGTGATAAAGCCTTGCGCGCTTGCACAAGCACCTGCAATGTGGATACGCGATCCCAAGACTGAGCGACCTACCAGGCCCACCTCTGCAATTTCAAAATTCAGACGGCTTTAAACTCGGTTACGTCATTGACCTTGATTTTTTGATGACCTCAACCTTGCCGCTTGGACAGCCAGATCAACTACTCCCACAGGGAAGTATAAAACTCGACTACGAGCACTTTACTCAGCATAAAAATTAACGCTAACTTTATTACATCAAGTTGTTGCAAATTGTCTATACTTTGACAGGAACAGTTGCAAATTCCAAGAACTTGGAACGCGGCAAAGATGAAGCCCTGAGATCGAGCCTGTGATAAAGCCTTGTGCGTTGGCACAAGCACCTGATGAAGAGATCGACCTCGTGCCGAGACCGCGTGCACGAGCTCGTGATAAAGCCTTGTGCGTTGGCACAAGCACCTGATGAAGAGATCGACCTCGTGCCGAGACCGCGTGCACGAGCTCGTGATAAAGCCTTGTGCATTGGCACAAGCACCTGTGATCGACCTCGTGCCGAGACCGCGTGCACGAGCTCGTGATAAAGCCTTGTGCGTTGTTACAAGCACCTGATGAAGAGATCGACCTCGTACCGAGACCGCGTGCACGAGCTCTTGATAAAGCCTTGTCGACCTCGTGTCGAGACCGCGTGCACGAGCTCGTGATAAAGCCTTGTGCGTTGGCACAAGCACCTGATGAAGAGATCGACCTCGTACCGAGACTGCGTGCACGAGCTCGTGATAAAGCCTTGTGCGTTGGCACAAACACCTGATGAAGATATCGACCTCGTGCCGAGACCGCGTGCACGAGCTCGTGATAAAGCCTTGTGCGTTGGCACAAGCACCTGTGATCGACCTCGTGCCGAGACCGCGTGCATGAGCTCGTGATAAAGCCTTGTGCGTTGGCACAAGCACCCGATGAAGAGATTGACCTCGTGCCGAGACCGCGTGCACGAGCTCGTGATAAAGCCTTGTGCGTTGGCACAAGCACCTGATGAAGAGATCGACCTCGTGCCGAGACCGCGTGCACGAGCTCGTGATAAAGCCTTGTGCGTCTGATAAAGCCTTGTGCGTTGGCACAAGCACCTGATGAAGAGATCGACCTCGTCCCGAGACCGCGTGCACGAGCTCCTGATAAAGCCTTGTGCGTTGGCACAAGCACCTGTGATCGACCTCGTGCCGAGACCGCGTGCACGAGCTCGTGATAAAGCCTTGTGCATTGGCACAAGCACCTGATGAAGAGATCGACCTCGTGCCGAGACCGCGTGCACGAGCTCATGATAAAGCCTTGTGCGTCTGATAAAGCCTTGTGCGTTGGCACAAGCACCTGATGAAGAGATCGACCTCGTGCCGAGACCGCGTGCACGAGCTCGTGATAAAGCCTTGTGCGTTGGCACAAGCACCTGTGATCGACCTCGTGCCGAGACCGCGTGCACGAGCTCGTGATAAAGCCTTGTGCGTTGGCACAAGCACCTGTGATCGACGACCTGCGTGCGAGACCGCGTGCACGAGCTCGTGATAAAGCCTTGTGCGTTAGCACAAGCACTGATGAAGAGATCGACCTCGTCTGCGAGACCGCATGCACGAGCTCGAAGAGATCGACCTCGCCGAGACCGCGTGCGAACTTCGTGATAAAGCCTTATACCTTGCACAAGCACGTCAAGCCTCGTGTCGAGAACTGCCTCAGCAGAGGTGGAACACGAAGGTCCCGAACGAACTGATAAACACAGCACGACCCGACGACGTTTGCAGTTCCTTACGAACAAAGACGTCGAACGTCGACATCAATGAACTTCAACAAGTCTCCACCTCGACATTCGAGCTAGCGACTTGGGGGACAACTGTTCCGGACTGGGCCGAGGCCCAATCCAGAGATCCAGCATTCACAGGCCCATTTCCGCATGCCTCTCTGCCTTCCCTCGATGCCTCGTCGTCCGCATGCCTCTCCGCCTTCCCTCAACGCGGCCGACCCAACGGTTCTCAGCATTAAAGGAATTTACTTCCGACTCCCGGGTTTCACGGAACGGTTACACATCGACAGTAACCGTCCTCAACTCATATTTAAAGAAGACCGCGTCGAACGGTCGAGGTAATGATTTTTCTACCACCTCTTTACTCACCTCGACACACACTGACTTGAGCGTCGGAGTGTTTGCAGGTACACCCCCCAACACGTCGTCGTCATCCGTCGCGAGCACAACCGCACTGCTTCCCTCCGGTCATCCTCTGAAGTTCTGTTCAGAACAGTAAATAAATATGTTGATATATATATATATATAAGGGTTAAAAGCATTTTACACTCCAAAACTATTATTCTGTTGTACTTTCCACCCTCTTTTATCAAATTAATCAAGTTGCACCCTCATTCGATTAGTTGTTGTATTTCAACCCGTAATAGAATTCTAAAGTTAACTTTAACCAAAAAAAGTTTAAAATTTTTACTAATACAATGTAAAAAGACAAATTTATTCTAACCTAAAATTTCAAAAAATTTAAGTGTCATAATACAAACAGACCGGTGTATCTCTATTATTTTTTTTTCCAGCGGCACCAGAATCCTTGTCATTTACCGCGTTCGATATTGTTGTTCCTTGGAGTGGTAATTCGCCATATCTTCTTTCTCTTTCTTTTGAAAGTGAACAAATGGAACAAACCTTTGATATACCAAATCAGTAGGTAGATGGATCATGTTATGAGTATAAGTCTAAAGAGAGAGTCTATCTCAAAAGACTAGTCTATTAAATGAGAGAACTCCTAAGCTTCTATACCCCACTTAGTAGGTGATGCTTCCCGATGTGGGACTCATAACATTTTCACCCCTTTAAGAGCCGACGTCCTCCTTTTCTCCTTTGGCGGCTTTACTCATCTATCAGTATTCGGTGGTGTACCTTAATCCAGCCTATAGGCAGCCCTTTCCGTAGCCCAACTCTCAATAAAAGCACCAATTATTATGAGTATAAGCTCAAAGGAAGAGTCCATCTCAAAAGACTAGCCTATTAGATAAGAGAATCCCTAAGCTTATAAATCTTACTTGATAGATGAGACCCCTAATGTGGGACTTATAACGGATCAAATGCAGATCATCTTTGGCTGTTCTATATCTCTCGGCTGCAGTGCCATTTCATGACAACTGGAAGACATAATGCATAGAGCTCACCCAGGTTTGGAGGTGAAAAAATAAGGACTGCACACAGTATACCAGCATTGTATCCATAGTCCATTTGAGTTGTGGACCCGGTTGCATAAGTATTGTTTCTATTATTATTAATATAATAATTCTCTTTTCAATTTAATCTGCACATTTGCTTTGCCCAGCGCAAGGCGTAGACTTTGCCTTTTTTTTTTAATCCAACTAGTAACATATCCGTGCATACGCACAGGTAGGGCGTCGTTATGGTAATTAGTTTGCGTTGACAAACAAACTAATAAAAATACAGAATTAATATCATATTTTCTACGTAAGGATAGAAATATTCAACAAAAGTGTTCACCATCAAAAGCTATAACATAACGGGGCTAAGTTGTTTTTGTAATTGTCGTCGGAAATAACAAAATACGATTGATGGGTCTTTCAAAATGATAACAGAAGGACATATACAACTAAACAACTAAGAATCAATTCCTTTAAGATTAGGGATCATGGATCTTGACAAATTGATTTTCTATAAGAAAATACAAAGCCAAAATTGCATGTGAATATTTTAATTGGTAAAAAAAAAAACCAAACACATTCAGGAAGAGTTGTTAATCTTTAATATCACTATAAGAACATTGGATGAAGGATCTGAAATGGTTCATGTTTATAACAAAATAACACCAATGAGTTTTAAGTGTATCTCACATATCTTGAATAATGATAGCAAACTTCTGTATGCCTTGCAAAATATTTGTAGCATATAAGACATTACAACAATGTCAATGGTTTCTATAAGTAATATAGACCTCCAATCCAAAAAATAAGAGGAAACATCTGTAAGTCTTGTAATCCAAAAAATGAGAGGAAACATGTATATGCCTTGAAAGTCTTGTAAGTCTTGTACCTTTTTTTGAAGTCATGTATTTGTACTAAATCTTCATTAATCATCATCTTGGTTCCATTCCATGAGTTTGAAATCGATGGCGGCCAGTTTCCTTACATAGAAATTATTGAAGTAAACACAGAATATTTTAGATAATTGAGATATTAACAACACTTGCAATGCAATACACAAAAAATAATAAATAATGATTATGTATTTGTTTTAACCTTGTCCTTTGTTTATCTTTACACGTGCGAGGATGATAATAGTTTGTCCTAAATCACCGTTGCGGTTGCGATAATCAATGAATTGCATTGCAAGTGATTCCCATAGAGTACAAGTCATCAAGTTGCCACTACAAATTCATTAAGTGCTTAATTCATTTAAGTGAATAATATTAAAATACATGTAGTAGATAGGAACACTATCATTAGTCCAAATATAGAGGACTACCTTAAATCTTTGATGGTAAAAACAACCTTCTTTGGGTCAGCATTGGGTGCAGAAAAAGTTACTTGATGTAAGGCACCAATGCAATCTACATTAAGAAAACATTTAAGTTATCCATGATGAATGGAGAAGTCTAAGTATTTAATTGGTACGAAAGATCAAAACACCAATAAGTAGATAATATAATGAGAAAATTACCTACTAACAAATCCGGGCAATAATTTTCGCTGAGTATTTCACCAAATTCCTTAAACATATATATAGTTGAAGGTACATCGAATGACTCTTTCTCTTTGAAGATTGTACCTACACTGAAAACCAATTTATAGGCATGATCACATGCCTTAAATCGAAAAATCATTCAGGTAGACAACAAAGTTTTCAAAAACATAAGTATTTTTATCCTTGATCTTGACTTCCATGTTGCCAACTCATCTCGTGGAACCACAGCCTGAATCCTACCACCCTAATCAATTGAATGGCAGCAAAGGTTAATATGTTAAAAATAAAGAAAGAGTTATACTAATGACTTAATTAGGAAATAAGTTTACCATTGCATCCATAAAGACCATTTCTAGATGCTCATGTTTTTGTTTGTTGAACACTGACCAAATATCAACAATTCTAACTCCAATCTTCCAGAGTTGTTTTGTATCATTTATGTCATTGATCGCGTCAAGCGAGTAAAACATCCACCTACAAAGAAATTCAAAAGTAATCAAAGTAATTGTAGAATCAGTCATGGTTCACACTCTTTTATACAGCAGAATAAAACTTAGACAAAGTCAGCAAACATAGTAAGAAGTAAAATAGTACTCCATTGGTTAACATGTTGTAAGAATTTGTAACATTTAAAAAATAAAGGAAATCATATATATCATATATATTATTATGAACACTGTAAAAAGTTTGAATGAAAGGATGAAGACCCATCACAATCAAGCTGTCGAGATGAAGCTCAATCTGTCGAGATCAAGCTCAACCGTCGAGATCAAGATGTCGACATCAAGCTCAAGGTGTTGGTCCTCTTGCAGTCGAAATCAAGCTTGATCTCGACAGGTTGAGCTTGATCCCGACAGGTTGAGCTTGATCTCGACAGATTGATCTCGACAGCTATTCACATGATTTATTTCGACAGCTTGATTGTGATGGGTCTTGATGCTCCAATACTATCCAGATTCTACAATCTGCTGCCTCAATACTTTTTGCTTCCATTTTTTGAGGTATTGCTCATCTACTCAAGTGTCACCGTATTGATATAATTAAACTAACTTTTCCAATAACCTTGGCAGTGTTGTTAACTACTTTATGTGCAGGTGGAGCGTCTTTGCCTCTTCTCAACCATGGGGGACAAACATTGAGAGCTATTAGAGTCTATATTATAGTAAAGCTAAGCCCTTTTTGCCTCTGTACAAAGGGAAACTTGTTTTTTAAAACAAAGGTTTGGGCAACAACAAACCTCATTTTCAACAAACTCAGCAAATATCATTTTTCACCATTATCATGAAGACAACAACAGAACTAAAAACGAATACCGAAGATTTCTTACCTTTGCTTGACTCATTGTTTGAGGTAACATACAGAAGATTTTTCTGTGCTCAGCAGAAATGAGACTTTGTAAAAAAAAAAAGAAGAGAGGGGAGAGAAAAGAGAAGAGATAAGAGTGAAGAGAGATAAGAGAGAGGCAAGTTATTTTATTGTAGCAGAACAGAGAAGCAAGGCTGAGGAAGAAGATAGGTGGCGTGTAGCTGGGAGAAGCAGAGAGAAGCAAGGCTGAGGAAGAAGATATGTGGCGTGTAGCTGGGAGAAGCAGAGTAGATGGGTTCTCTGATGGGACAAGCAGAGCTTTTGAAATAATGTTAATAACCAATTTTAACCCTTTTTTATACACGTGTCAATTAAATGAGATGTCTAATATTGTAAATTCAGGTGGTACTAAATGGTATATTATAAGGAGATTATCTTTTCTCTCTTGATTTGCATACCCAATCCAGAAAAAACAAATTAAAAAGGCAATATTCGCTTCACTTCAATCATCAATCAATTATGTATATGAAAGTAGCAGCAACAGGAGGCCTGAAATCCAGCCGACGAAGAGGGAGACAAGAACAAGGAAGTGATTGTGAAAGGAAGCAATCTCTCGCAGGATAAGTGATCAGGAAAAATATGTCTTTTTAGATGTATTTAATAACCTTTTCGTTAAAATTAACTTTAAAATTTTATTGGGGGTAAGATACAACTATTAATGTAAAATAAGGGTAACATGCTTAATTTGATAAAAGAGGATGAAAAGTGCAACTAAACTAATAGTTTAGGGAGGTAAAATGCTTTTAACTCTATATATAAAGTAGATTTAAGTATAACAAATATATTCTTGTCAAATAAGTAAAACAAATATATATAAATATTATAAAATTTAATTTGGGATGTATAAAACATATATAATTTAATAAATGTATAAAACAGTATACTAAATTTTGGGATCCAATTTACAAATTATACAATTCATGGGTTTTTGTTTATGCCCCTGTGACATCCTGATTTTTTTTAAATAAGTTCTGAATAATTATTTTAAGTAGCGAATGAGTATTTAAAATACTAGTTAGAATTAAATTAGACTTAAATGAAGCTTAGAATGACCTAAAATGGCTTAGAAAACCCTAGAATCATTTAGAGGGGCAAAAATGGAATTTTGGCAGATTGCACGGATCGCGATGCGACGAAGACCAGTGTAAACTGGATCGCGACGCGATGGTATGTCAGTAGTTAAGTCGGTGATCAACGCTGTGGGATGCATGACACGTGTCCTCATCGCGTCGCAACGGGAGTTTCTGTCTAGGCCCATCGCGACGCGATGGGGCTAATTTATGCCTATATATAGGGCTCTCCTCTCCCAATTTGGCAAGACGGTCCATTTGGCCATTTGGAATACGAGGAAGGCTTGGGGAGAAGGAAGAGCGATAGGACGCAAAGAACGAGAGTGGCAACGACCTTCTTAGCCAGGTAAGGGAGAAGATACATTAATCTCTAGGAAAAATAGGTAGTAGAGTAGGTATGTTAGCATGAGTAAGGGTTCCTTAACCCTACTAGGGATTGGTAGTAGCAATACCTTAGGAGAGGGGTTGCGGTGTCCGGTGGCTAAGGATAGTCACTATAGACCTACCAACCATAGGACTGATCTATTGAAATTTATAAATGGATGCTGAATTGATGTGATGTCTTGATATGATAGCTTTATAATTATGTGACTATTGACGTGTTGATTGATAATATGTTAGTAGTAGGTCGCCTGAGCGACACTAGGACTGATCCTTAAGTTGATAGAGGATGGTTGATAATCTGTTGAACATGATGATGGTTATGTGCTAGTTGATTTGATATGACTGTATATGAGTCTGGTGTACAAGTCAAGGGTGACGCCCTCTAGTTAGAGGTTTACGAATCCTTAGATGGTAATAACAGATATTACCATCGATACTCCATGATAGTGACGATAGCCGGATCAGTGTATCTGAGGTTAGTAGTACCTGAGATGTACATGATCGGAGGTACAAAGTAGTGTGGGGTAGGTACGTATTGTAGATGGATACGATCGATGGTACAATCGAGCCTCAGGACTCCACGTCTGATGGGTGGACAATCTTGGTCATTCTCTGTATAAGGAATGATGTCCTAACATGCAGGACATGCCTTACTTCGGTAATTGGCTATGGTAGTATGAGATGCCATAACCAATAATCGAAGATGGTAGTGTATCAGGATATGTTCCCAGGATAAGCAACTTATCGTACTTAGTGCCCTAAGACTGGTGATCTATCTAGGGAGAAGGGCGGTAATGGCCCTCAATGTTCAGTGATGGATTGGGTCAGTAGGGCTGGATATGAGTCCGAAATCTTCTGGAATCAACTGACATGTCCATGGGGCAAGTAATTGAGTCTGATATGTTCAGTGACTAGGCTTGACATGCCCATAGGGCTGGTAATTGAGCCTGACATGTTGACCTAAGTTTGTAAGGCTGGTAATAGAGCCTTAAAGACCGATGACAAGTTCAGTCTGTGATAAGTGATTTGGGACTGTGTGACCGGATTTGTCAGTATAACGTATCAGTATGGTTAGGACTGTGACCGTGTATTTAAAAGTTTGATTACGACGTTTTTGTAGGGAAATCGCGCAATAATCAAAGATAAAACGCAATGAAAAATTAAAATTTCCCTTCCATAGATTCTTGTGAATGGTCATGATTCAGCGATTACGTTGGTTACCTCTTGTAGCGCGAACCGTTGTAGACGAGAACTGGAGTCGAGCACGAGCGTCGTACTGATGACAACGCCTCTACGCAGTCCACACGAATAGACTTCGAATAGAAGCAGCCTTCGTCTACTGTGCTAGCTAATGAACGGGGCCGGCTATCACGAATGCACACAAGGTCTCCTTGTACAGCTAGGGTTAATTCTGTGTTTGAACTTTCAGCTTAGGTGTTCTATTTATAGAACCACTTAAGACTGACCTAGCAGTGCACCGTAGCTTATCATGTGCTGCGTTGCTCCTGACTTACGATGGTGCGTCATAAGAGTGCACCACTGAATAAAACGAGTCTTACTCATTTATATTTAATCTCCCATTAATTTGTTCTTATGTGTGTGACCCTGTAAGTTCCCGTAACGTTGACAATAATATTAAATCACTATTTAATATTATAAACAGAGAGCGGTGTCTAGTAACACATCGCTGCTACCCAAGTGACGAGAATGTCAGTATTATGACGTAACCTTTCCAAGATAATGATCATGTGTATAATTAGCCGTTTGCCCTTATATCTATATTGAACACAAGGCATAGTGTGTGTCACCCTTGTATAGTTCAATATTATATTCCTTGATACCCAAGTAGACTAAGTAATAACAAATAAGATCAATATCTCATATTGACTAATTTCAGCATGGCCATGCATTTTACCGTCATACTCTATCAAGGGGTCCACAGATATTACTCCTGCTATGTAGAAGGGGCAAATCCCATCTAGGTCACTCATGTCCCTTTGCATGACTCGTGGAGTGCCCAGTTAACTCACTTTATAATTGTCCTGTTACAGATAATGTTTGACGGTAATAAAACACTCAACTTCTCATGTAGGGACTATAGTGGTTTCAGGTCAAAGGGTGGCATACACCATTATCACTATGAGAATGATTTATGACATTTACATAACACACTATGTAGTATTCTCATGACGGGTCAATCCAGTACACAATTACCCTAATGTGTACCTATGCGGTGACTTGATATCTCATATCTATAACCTGTGAGATGAGGTTATCAGTCCACCCACATAATAGTCTTGATGTATTATTATTGTCCTTAATAATAATAATACTTGACTACGGATATCTAGAGTAAGTTCTATAGTATCTCACAACCGAGTCGTCTAGTAGATGTTCTATTAGAATTGAACTTTTACTCAAGGACTTTATTACGTTTAAACAAACATAATAACTGAAATGCCTCATATAATAGATAAATAACATGATGCAAATTATAAGTTCAAAAGGAACTATATTGGCTTATGGGGTTTACACTAATAGTTTTGATGTTTATGTTATGATGTTATGTGTATGCATGGTAACAGTCTGTATGCATGGTAACAGTCTTGAATAGATTGCTTAAAGGCAGGGATCACGGCCAGTGGGAGTTATGTCTATCACCCTTATGGGTGTTAGTTTTTGTTTTGTACTTGAATAATAAACTTTTTATAATGTCTTTTAATAAATAAAGCGTGTGTTTGTTTTAAATGTGAACTATAAAAGCACTATTAAAATTAGGACGTTACATTAAAATGTGACATTCGGATTTTTTTTAAATAAGTTCTAAATAATTATTTTAAGTAGCAAATGAGTATTTAAAATATAAGTTAGAATTAAATTAGACTTAAATGAAGCTAAGAATGACCTAAAATGGCTTAGAAAACCCTAGAATCATCTAGAGGGGCAAAAATGGAATTTTGACAGACTGCACGGATCGCGATTCGACGGAGACCAGTGTAAACTGGATTGCGACGCGATGGTATGTCGATAGTTAAGTCGGTGATCAGTGCCGTGGGATGCATGACACATGTCCTTATCACGACGCGGTGGGAGTTTGTGTCTAGGCCCATCGCGATGCGATGGGGCTGATTTATGCCTATATATATGGCTCTCCTCTCCCATTTTGGCCACACGATCCATTTTGCCATTTGGAATATGAGGAAGGCTTGGGGAGAAGGAAAAACAATAGGACGCAAAGAACAAGAGCGGCAGCGACCTTCTTAGCCAGGTAAGGGGAAATATACCTTAATCTTTGGGAAAAATAGGTAGTAGAGTAGGTCTGTTAGCATGAGTAAGAGTTTCTTAGCCCTACTAGGGGTTGGTAGTAGCAACACCTTAGGAGAGGGGTTGCGGTGTACAGTGGCTAAGGATAGTCACTGTAGACCTACCAACCATAGGATTGATCTATTGAAATTTATAGATGGATGTTGAATTGATGTGATGTCTTGATATGATAGCTTTATAATTATGTGACTATTGATATGTTGATTGATAATATGTTAGTAGTAGGTCGCCTGAGCGACACTAGGACTGATCCTTAAGTTGATAGAGGATGGTTGATAATCTGTTGAACATGATGATGGTTATGTGCTGGTTGATTTGGTATGAATGTATATGAGTCTGCTGTACAAGTCAAGGGTGATGCCCTCTAGTTAGAGGTTTGCGAATCCCTAGATGGTAATAGCAGATATTACCATCGATACTCTGTGATAGTGATGATAGCCGGATCAGTGTATCCAAGGTTGGTAGTAACTTAGATGTACATGATCAAAGGTACGGAGTAGTGTGGGATAGGTGCGTACCAAAGATGGATATGATCGATGGTACAACCGAGCCTCAGGACTCCACATCTGACGGGTGGACAATCTTAGCCATTCTCTGTATAGGGAATGTCGTCCTTGCGTGCAGGACGGTGTCTTGCTTCGGTAATTAGCTATGGTAGTATGCGATGCCATAACCAATAATCGAAGATGTTAGTGTATCAGGATATGTTCCCAGGACAACCAACTTATCGTCCTCGGTGCCCTAAGACTGGTGATCGGTCTAGGGAGAAGGGCGGTAATGGCCCGCAATGTTCAGTGATAGATTGGGTCAGTAGGGCTGGATATGAGCCCGAAATCTTTTGGAATCTGCTGACATGTCCATAGGGCTGGTAATTGGGCCTGACATATTGACCTAGGTTTGTAAGGCTGGTAATAGAGCCTGAAATACCGGTGACAAGTGTCAGTCTGTGATAAGTGATTTAGGATCGCGTGGTCGAATTTGTCAGTATAGCGTATCAGTATGGTCAGGACTATGACTGTGTATTTAAAAGTTTGATTACGATGTTTTGATGTTTATGTTATGATGTTATGCGTATGCATGGTAACAGTCTGTCTACTATGCTATTTTTCCTATATGTTGGGAGATTAATGGATATCTTACCCCCAGTATTTTCTTGTGTTTTCTATATTGTGTAATGAATAGCAGATGAACAAATACAGTCTGTGAGGAGTAACTTGAAGGTTTTCGAGTAGATTGCTTAAAGGCAGGGATCACGGCCAGTGGGAGTTCAGTCTATCACCCTTATGGGTGTTAGTTTTTGTTTTGTATTTGAATAGTAAACTTTTTATAATGTCTTTTAATAAATAAAGTGTGTGTTTGTTTTAAATGTGAACTATAAAAGCACTATTAAAATTAGGACGTTACATTATGGTATCAGAGCAGTTCGGTTCTAACCAGACTGTGGGAAGGGTCGAGTCACTGGCTGTGTCAGAGTCTAGTTATACCCCACTGGGTATCAACTATAATTGGGAGTGTCGGGTAGAATTTGTGTTTACATCATGACCACGAGTTAATTAGTTGCTTTGACAGGTAACTAATGGCTCGACGAACACGAAACGAAGAAAATAATGTACCAGAAGATAATGCAAGACCAAGAGAAACTAATGGAACCCAAGGGTTAGAAAATCTTGTGGTAGCTATGCAGCAACAGGCACAACAAAACACCTAGTTGATACAGCAACAAGGACAGTTACTCCAACATTTATTAACCCAAAGAATTGGAGGAGAAGAAGAAACTATGGATGCAGGTCAAGCTGCCTTTATGAAGAATAAACCTCCACAATTTAAGCGAGAATATGATCCAAAGGGAACAGAGTTATGGCTGCAGGAAGTCCAGCAAATCGTCACGGCAATACGTTGTCGAGATGATAGAAAGGTAACTTACGCAACTTTTCTTTTTGTTGGAGGAGCAGAGAATTGGTGGAAGAGTAAACAAAGGATGTTGGAAGTTGAGGGGAGAGTTATCACTTGAGAGTTATTCCGAACCTGCTTTTTAGAAAAATATTTTCCAAGTACATTGAAACGAGAGAAGAAGAAGGAGTTCCTTAGTTTGAAATAGGGAAAGATGACAGTGGGAGAATATGCTATGAAATTTGAAACCCTGATCAAATACTCTAGATTTTATCAAATGAACCCAGATGAGGAGCGGATGTGACATCCTGATTTTTAAATAAGTCTTAAATAAATTATTAGTGATGATTAGATAGTAATTGGATTAATTTTGACTTAAAAATGACTCATAAGAAGCCTAGAATGCCTTAGAAGAGGTTAGAAAATCCTAGAATCGTGTAGAAGGACAAAAATAGAATTTTGACAGACTGCGAGGATCGCGACGCGACAGAGACCAGTGCAAACTGAATCGCGACGCGATGGTATGTCGGTAGTTAAGTTGGTGATCAGCGCCGCAGGATGCATGACACGTGTCCAAATCGCGACGCGATATGAGGCTGTGTCTAGGCCCATCGCGACGCGATGAAGCCAATTTTTGCCTATATATAAAGCTCAACCCCCTCCATTCAGTCCAAGGTCTCCCAAGGGCTTTTGGAGGAATGTGAAGGGCGTGAAGAGCTCGGGAGAGGGAAGAGCAATAGAGCGAGAGCGACAGCAGTCTTCTAGACCAGGTAAGGGGAAGATACCTTAATCTCTAGAGAAAATAGGTAATAGAGTAGTCTGTTAGCATGTGTAGGTTTTCTTAGCCCTACTAGGGGTTAGTAGTAGCAACACCTTAGGAGATGGGTTGCGGTGCACAGTGGCTAAGGATAGTCACTATAGACCTACCGACTAACATAGGTTTTATCTATAAGATTACGCAGGCAATCACTTGTGTGACGTAGGGAATAATTAATATGCTGTTAATTATAACAAATGATGGTTTATAATATTCTGTTTTATGCCTGATATTTATGTGCTGGTTGCATATAATATCTGTGCATGTGATGATTGATGTATGTCTTAGAGTCAAGGGTGACGCTCTCTAGTTAGAGGTTTGTGAATCCCTAGATGGCAATAGCAGGTATTACCATCGTTGCCTTGTGATAGTGGTGATAACCGGGTCAGTGTACCCGAGGTTGGTGTGCTGAGGTATCGATGGAGTGGTGTTGAGATAGTCGGTGGCCTTGGGAGAATGGTTCTCGACCAAGGCCTTGAGAGAATGGTTCTCGGTCTTTCTGATGAGTCTCTCCACGTCTGTGGTACTAAGGTACGGAGTAGTGTCGAGTTAGTCGGTGGCCTTGAGAGAATGGTTTTCGGTCATCCGGACGAACCTCCAAGACTCCACGTCTTACAGGTGGACAATCTTGGCCATTCTCCGTAAAGGAAATGTCGTCCTTGAGTGCGGGATGGTGCCTTTCTCCGTGGTTAGATACGGTAGTATGAGATGCCATATCCGATGATTGGAGATAGTAGCGTATCGGGATATGTTCCCGGGACAACTAACTTATCATACTCGGTGCCCTAAGACTGGTGATCGGTCTAGGGAGTAGGGCCGGTGATCAGCCCAAATGTTCAGTGACACTTGTCAGTTTGTGATGTGACCGTATGGTCGAATTTGGTAGCATGATGTGACAATATGATCCAGTCTGTGACTGTGAGTCTGAGTCTGGTATTTATGATGTCAGTACTGATACGATATGATGTAATGGTATTGTGCTGAACATGGTAACATGTACTCTATTATGTTGCTTTCCTATTTAGTGGAGATTGATGGATATCTTACCCCTGTGTTTTCTTGTGTATTTCTAAATTATGTGACAATTAGCAGACGAAAAGGAACGATCTATAAGAAGTGGACTAAAGGTTTTCGAGTAAAATTACGTAGATACAGCAATCACGACCAGTGGGGGTTTTGTCCATCACCCTTATAGGTGTTGGTTTTTGGTGTGTACTTGTATAATAAACTTTGTATAATGTCTTTTCATAAATAAAGTATGTGTTTGTTTTTAAATATTAACTATAAAAGCACTGTTAAAATTAGGACGTTACATTTAACCATTCTTTTGTTTTTCTACCCTATTGTCAAGGGTTTTTAGCTCAATACTTCTTTCCATCAGTCCAGAGAAATGATTGATCTTCAAAGGAATCATAGATCTACGTAACTCAGGTTTTAATCCGTCCTCAAATTGTCTACACATCCATTCTTCATCTGGATTTATTTGGTAAAACCTAAAGTATTTGATCAGGGTCTCAAACCTTATGGCATACTCTCCTACAGACATCTTTCCTTGTTTCAGACTAAGAAACATTTTTCTTTTTTTCTCGTTTTAATGCACTCGGGAAATACTTTTCTAAGAAACAGGTTCGGAACAACTCCCAAGTGATAACTCTTCCTTCAGTCTCCAACATGCGTTGTTTATTTTTCCACCAGGATTTAGCTCCTCCAACTAAAAGGAAAGTTGCATAAGTTACCTTTCGATCATCTCGGCAACATAGTGCCGCGAAGATCTTCTCAACTTCCTGCAGCCACAACTCTGCTCCTTCTGGATCATATTCCCCTTTAAATTGTGGAATTTTGTTCTTCATAAAAGCTGCTTGTCCGACATCTACAGTTACTTCCCCTCCTATGGGTCAACAGGTGTTGTAATAACTCCGCCTGCTGTACTAGCATAACATTCTGTTGTGTCTATTGTTGCATGGCTGTTACCAAATTCCCCATGCCTCCTACTTCATTATTGTCTGGAATGTTTCTACGTTCACCATTTTGAGTTTGTCGAGCCATTAGTTACCTGGCAAAGCAACTAATTAACTCGTGGTCATAATATAAATATGTAGCTTAAGTTTTACCCGTCTCTCCCGACTATAGTTAATACCCAGTGGGGTACAACTAACTCTGACGCGGCCAGTGAATCAACCCTCCTCACAGCCCGGTTAGGACCGAACTGCTTTGAGTGTGGGAAACCAAGGCATATCTCTTGAGAATATAGGCTGGGAATAATACCCACGAGATAGGAGATAGATACAGAGAAAGGTAGAGGATTGAGGAAAAGTACTCTAAAAGACCTCAAGAGACCACAAAGGGCGACTTCGTAGGTATAAAGTGATACTTCCCAAGATAACGTGTGAGGAACTGAATCCCCCTGACCTTGATTAGCGGAATCGGTTTTTGAGAAAGTCATCTTTCTCATGTAAATAGAACCCTATCATTTTTTGCTAAAACCAACATATGAACTTATAAATAAGTTTTCTTGTTAATAACATTCAATACTTGCTTATGTATATATTTTCTACTTATATGAATTTGTATTCCTATTTAACTTCTAATTTATTCTTGTTACATCTTCTACTTAAATAATTCTATGTATAGCTTTATGTTGTTATAATGAATGTTAATGTTTGCTTGTTTGTTTAGTAGTATTAGATGATCGAAATGTTGTTGGTAAAATTAATTGACATTTCAAGAGGAAAAAAGGGATTAATTAAAATAGTAAACGAGTAGAATTGTTGATAATAAACTAGGGAGAATGCTTGTAAGGATAATAGAGATAATGTGCCTTAAACAGTTAAATGACAGTTGCATAAAAGTGCAAACGTTGGACTAAGAGTAGTGGTTGCATAGCATCATGAACAACAGTTGTACATATTGTGAGTCATAGTTATATTACCTGTAGTTATGTCGTCCCTATGTTGTGATCGGCAGTTGCACACATGGGGAACTGTCTGTTGTGGTCGTCGTGTTGACTCCCATGTTGCGAACGATAGTTACACGCATGGTGAGTGTTGATCATTGTGTTATCTTCCATACCGTGATCGACAGTTGCATGCATGGTGAGTGTTAGTTGTTGTCCAGCCTCCTATGCTGTGATCGGCAGTTGCATGCATGGTGAGCGTTGGTCGTTGTACTGTTTCCCATGTTGCGAGAGGCAATTGCACGCATGGTGAATACTTGTTGGTCGTGTTGTCTTCCATGCTATGAGCGGCAGTAGCACACATGGGGAGTGATAATCGTGTTGTCTCCCATATCGTGAGCAGCAGTTGCACGCATGGTGAGTGTTGGTTGTTGTGTTGTCTCCCATGTTGTGATCGACAGTTGCACACATGGTGAGTATTGGTCGTTGTGTTGTCTCCCATGTCGTGAGCGACAGTTACACGCATGGTAAGTGTTGGTTGTTGTGTTGATTCACATGTTGCGAGCGGCAGTTGCGCACATGGTGAATAGCTATTAGTTATGTTGACTCCCATGTGACGAGCGGCAGTTGCACACATGACGAGTGGTTGTCAGTTGTATTGTCTCCCATGTTGCGAGCGGCAGTTGCGCGCATGGTGAATACTTGTTGGTCATGTTATCTCTCATGTTATGACCGTTAATTGTGTCAATCGCAGTAGTTGTATTGCCTCTCATGTTGTGAGTGGCAGTTACACACATGACGAGGTAGACAGTAACTGTGTATATTATGAGTCGAAGTCGTGAACAAGGTAAGTATTTATTAAAGATATTATGAGTCGTAGATGCATTTTAGGATGTGGTGAGTCCTCATGAAATTTCTAGTAGGAAATGGTGAAGAATGAAGCCGGGCATTCTTAACCATGGTACTATTAGAGATTTCATTGAGTAATTTCATTGAAAATGGATAGGTCGTTGAGACGGTTTATGCTAGCATTGTGATTTCACATTGTTGACAAATTACGAGACTGATCACCTCAGTGATTTGGTTGACAGTGGTGGAAGTCTTAATGTTTGGGATAAACTGATAACCAAGAAAAGGTAGAAAGGTAAGTTAGGCAAAGTCAAGGTAAGAAATAGTTATGGATAAGTTTCATAAAGAAGGTAAAGAATAAAGTTAATTCTAAAGTAATAACAACCGCTGAATTTTTGAGGATGAAAATTATTTAAGGGGGATAGTAATGTAACATCCTGATTTTTTAGAAAAGCTTTAATAACATTGAATTGATGATTAAGTAGTAATAAACAGAGGTTAAAAACCTTAATTAGGAAGAAAATTGGCTTAAAAATGATCCAGGAAGGCTTAGAATGACTAGAAGGGCAAAAAGGGAATCTCAGCCCTTAAGGACCATCGCGACACCATGGAGATTTCAAAGGAATCCATCACTACACGATGGAGGCGGCGGAAAAAGGGTCTGGAGAGTTATGTTGATCGCGACGCGAGCAGGCTTTGCGATGCAAGTCGGTGGAATGGCGGCGATCGCAGCCGTCAGATTGCTGACACATGGCGTTGCTCGCGATGCGACGAAAATTACACTGATATCCGTCGCGACACGATGGGCCATTTTTAGCCTATAAATAGGGCTCGACCTCCTCCATTTCGTGCAAGGCTCCAATGGAGCATTTGGAATACGGAAAGGGGGCTTAGGGAGAATGAAGAGCTACGAAGCGCCAGCAGCAGCGGTCTTCCAAGCCAGGTATGTCTCAATCTCTTCTCTCTCTAGTGTTCTCTCTTTAGGAGCTTCTAAGGGTGAGTATGCTCTGTACTTGCCTCTGAGGAGGATCTGACACATCAGAAAATCCTTAGTAAGTAATCCTAGAGATTGAGAATAGGAGTGAGACCTAGGGAAGGCCACTAAGGAGAAAGTATGCTCTGCACTTGTCTTAAGAGAGGATCTTGTACATTAGAAAGTCCTTAGTAGGTAATCCTCTAAGAGGAGAGGATGAGAGTGGCTTGGTAGACTAAATAGGAGTGTTCAGACATAGAGTACGAGTAGCGAAAGCAGAGAGGACATAGAGAATGGCAACAGTTGCAACGGTCTTCTATCCAGGTGGAAGCGATAAACCTTTCACTCTAGGGATTGTAGAATAGAGTAGTATATATAAATGTGTGTAGGGTGACCCAAGCCCTACCAACAGTTGATAACAGCAGTACCTTAGGAGAGGGATTGTGGCCTGTGATAGCTAAGGATAGTTGTCAGAGGTCTATCAACCATAGGAATAATTGTTGGTGAGAATGGAAAACCTTAAGATAGACAACTTATGATTGTTGTGTATACTGTTCGATAACATATCAGTGGTTAGTCGCCTAAGTGACGCTAAGGTTAATCCATAAGTTAATAATCAATGTTGGATGATGTGATGTTGATATGATTGCTGGTAATTGGTTCTGATTAAGGAAGTGTTGACTGATGATGGTTGATGAGCCATGTTGCTAATGATTGTTGGTATCTGTGTGATTATGTTGCTGAATAATATGTTGGATAATGTGCTTCTTGTGTTGTCTGATGTTTGAAATACACTTTATCTTGGACTGTTGACTTTACCTGTGGTTAAGGTAAATTATTGACACAAGAGGAATATGGAACAAATACTATTAAATTCTAGCTGGTAGAATAGACTTGATAAATTATAAGGGAAAACTGAATTAGAGTGATGAAAGGACAGTAACATTGTTAGGCTAACAATTAGATACAGAATAATTTGTAGTAGAATACGAATAGGGTGTGGGAGGGAAAGTGATAGAGCTGAGTCTAGGGACAGAGATGTAAAACTAAGATATAATGATGATGATTCCAGGTAGTAATGGCAATTACTGTGTTTGTATGAATATGCCATTTATATATGCATTCTATTTTTACTTTCCCACTTTTATAGTGTGTATTGTGTTTCTTAGCTCTTTTCTTCTGTTTCTTTGTTTGTATTTTCTTTCTAAAGCAAATATACATGGATAAAGATATCGCCAGGAGTGTATAGAGAGTACACAGTAAGAGAAACTCGCTTCGGTTACATGTCACAGTCAGTGAGTCAAAGTCAATAAGTTAGAGTCTGTATGTGTACATCAAACAATTTGTGGGCCCAGGACTCGGGTTCCGTAAAACCATTTACTCTTTAGTACTGGACAATTTAATTTTAATAAAATGTTACTTTTGATATACTTATATTGCCTAATTATTTATTTATTATTATTACTGTAGCACTTCAGTAATTTATTTATTTATTGTGATTTCACATTTTTAACAAGTTACAAAACTGATCACATCAGTAATTTGGTTGACAATGGTGGAAGTCTTAATGTTTGGGATAAACTGATAACCAAAAAAAGGTAGAAAGGTAAGCTAGGCAAAGACAAGGTAAGAAATAGTTATGGATAAGTTTCATAAAGAAGGTAAAGAATAAAGTTAATTCTAAAGTAGTAACAACCACTGATTTATGCCTATATATAGGGCTCTTCTATCCCATTTTGGCCACACGATCCATTTGGCCATTTGGAATACGAGGAAGGATTGGGAAGAAGAAAGAGCGATAGGACGCAAAGAACGAGAGCGACAGCGACCTTCTTAGCAAGGTAAGGGGAAGATACCTTAATCTATAGGAAAAATAGATAGTAGAGTAGGTATGTTAGCATGAGTAACGGTTTCTTAGCCCTACTACGGGTTGGTAGTAGCAACACCTTAGGAGAGGGGTTACGGTGTACGGTGGCTAAGGATAGTCACTGTAGACCTACCAACCATAGGATTGATCTATTGAAATTTATAGATGGATGTTGAATCGATGTGATGTCTTGATATGATAGCTTTATAATTATGTGACTATTGATGTGTTGATTGATAATATGTTAGTAGTAGGTCGCCTGAGCGACACTAGGACTGATCCTTAAGTTGATAAAGGATGGTTGATAATCTGTTGAACATGATGATGGTTATGTGCTGGTTGATTTGGTATGACTGTATATGAGTCTGGTGTACAAGTCAAGGGTGACGCCCTCTAGTTAAAGGTTTGCAAATCCCTAAATAGTAATAGCAGATATTACCATCGATACTCCGTGATAGTGATGAGAGTCGGATCAATGGTAGTACCTGAGATGTACATGATCGAAGGTACGGAGTAGTGTGGGGTAGGTGCGTACCGGAGATGGATATGATCGATGGTACAACCGAGCCTCAGGACTCCACGTTTGACGGGTGGACAATCTTGGCCATTCTCTGTATAGGGAATGTCGTCCTTGCGCGCAGGACGGTGCCTTACTTCGGTAATTGGCTATGGTAGTATGGGATACCATAATCAATAATAAAAAATGGTAGTGTATCAGGATATGTTCCCGGGACAACCAACTTATCGTACTCGGTGCCCTAAGACTAGTGATCGGTCTAGGGAGAAGGGTGGTAATGGCCCGCAATGTTTAGTGATGGATTGGGTCAGTAGGGCTGGATATGAGCCCGAAATCTTTTGGAATCGGCTGACATGTCCATAGGGCTGGTAATTGAGTCTGACATGTTTAGTGACTAGGCTTGACATGTCCACAGGGCTGGTAATTGAGCCTGACATGTTGACCTAGGTTTGTAAGGCTGGTAATTGAGTCTGAAAGACCGGTGACAAGTGTCAATCTATGATAAGTGATTTAGGACCGTGTGGTTGGATTTGTCAGTATAACGTATCAATATGGTCAGGATTGTGACCATGTATTTAAAAGTTTGATTACGACGTTTTGATGTTTATGTTATGATGTTATGCGTATGCATGGTAACAGTTGTTGGATCAAGCGCTTACCACTCGGCCAAAAGCTATAGCTGTTAGCAAGAGCGCAACTTTATTTCCTTAAGGATACTTAGAACCGCATCAAGCTTAAGGGGCTGCGCCCATTATAGGCGCCATGGGTTGGGATGTTAAGCCCATCGAATCCTAAAGGTGACGCTGACTAATAAAGCCAACAATCTCTCCCCCAGTGTCACCCGGGGGATTTGAACCCATGACCTTGCTCTGATACCACTTGTTGGATCAAGCACTTACCACTCGGCCAAAAGCTATAATTGTTAGCAAGCGCGCAACTTTATTTCCTTAAGGATACTCAGAACCGCATCAAGCTTAAGGGGCTGCGCCCATTATAGGCGGCATGGGTTGGGATGTTAAGCCCATCGAATCCTAAGGGTGACGCTGACCAATAAAGCCAACAACAGTCTGTCTACTATGCTATTTTTCCTGTGTGTTAGGAGATTAATGGATATTTTATCCCCAGTATTTTCTTATGTTTTCTATATTGTGTAATGAATAGCAAACGAACAAATACAGCCTGTGAGGAGTAACTTGAAGGTTTTTGAATAGATTGCTTAAAGGTAGGCCACACCCGGTGGGAGTTCTGTCTATCACCGTTATATGTGTTAGTTTTGTTTTGTACTTGAATAATAAACTTTGTATAATATCTTTTAATAAATAAAGTGTGTATTTATTTTAAATGTGAACTATAGAAGCACTATTAAAACTAGGATGTTACATGGCCCCAATGCCTCTTGTATTTCGTTCCTTTTTTTATTTGTTTAATATAATTTTAGTATGCTGCAAATGATTGGTAGTATTTGTGGTGCCAATATAGTTGTGATTGCACACACTATAGTGATGCCTCTGCACACCATGGTTGTTTTTAAAAAAAAAATTTGGGATTCAATTTGCATTTTTTTATGAAAAAAGTTAGGATTCAATTTGCAATTTTAACAATAAGTTCATACTTCTTAGATATAATCATAAAGTGTCAATTTAATCTCATTTAATTTGCAGATAAAAGATAATTAATTTTAAAATTAAATTAAATTTACTAGTATTGAAAATTAATCAGAAAAAAAATACAAAACACTCGTTTGAACTTGATTTCAAAAGAAACCTTCTTTTCCACACTTCCATAACAGTAGGTCATTCTTCCATAATTTCAGGTTCATTTTTTTGATATAAAAATGGTACTATAAATGTATTGTAAGAATAAAAATTCTCAATTAAAAAAAAAAACAGAGAGAACCAATGCGGAAAAGAAAAAACCGCACAACACAACAAAAGTCAGTAACCCGTGGGTGACGTGTTACCCGGTTTCAACCGGCTGAAACCGGTCACCCCTGGCGTAGAAAAACCCGGATTCCTTTACTTCGTCGTCCGTACCCCATTGTCTTCTGTTTTCGTTTTCCTCTCTCGCAGCTCAAATCCCTATTCTCATTGCTCAGGTGAGATTCGGTGTCGTGTCGTGTTGGATCAATCTTTGTGTTGTGTTGTGTTACATCTTTACTATTCGATCTACCATCCTGGGTTCGAGTAAGCTTCAGCCACTTGAAAGTTTTTTTCTTTCCCTTTTTGTTTTTATTTTAATACTATTAATTAATTGCTAAATAACGCAAATTGTAAAATCACTTAATTTTCCTATTCTCTATACTTCATTGCTGTTTGGTTTTCTTCTTTTATTGGAGGTTTGTGTGGATTTAATTAGATATGTTAAGTGAATAAATTTACTGCAAACCTACTGATTTACTTAACAAAGAATTCATTTTCCCGTTGTGGGAGGATCCTAGAAATATATGCTTTATATTGGACCTGATCTACTCAATTGCAAGAGAGTGCCTTAAACTTGTCTTCAGATGTCTTGCATTAAGTGCATGTGTTGGTTTAGGGAACAATAGAGTGTCCGTCTGTCTTTTGTTTTTGCAGTTCTGGTTAGAAATGAAAGGGAGTACTAATATCATTGAAAATATAGGACATATAGCAAATACCTGCAATAAGGAGTGCATTTCAATAGAAAATCATGGAGATTAGACTTGAGTATAATTCGGTTACAATCCTTAAGAAAATAATCGATTTCAGAGTTTGTATATTCCTGCTTGTTAGCTGTCAAACTAGATAATAAGAGTTTTGTTTAGACTAATGGGGGGCTGTCATTTGACATGGATGATGGATTGCTAGCTTTGTGAATTTTCTTCGAGTTCCTCATTTATTGTAGTTATTTGCATTTGCACTCGGCATTCATCTGTTAAATGACAGCCATAATTTGTAGTAATCATGTCTCATGGTTTATTAATGTGCATGTAGTCCTGGCTACAGGTGACTGACTGAGCAAATTTTTTGATAGATACATCACATTCTCTATCATCAAACAGGAGTCTTGTCTTTCTCCAACAATGCTCCCTCTGCGCCAGCAATCACAGGTTGGAGGACTACAAACATCGCTATCTCTAGTTTCTTCAGATCCTCGCCTATCTCCTGATGAAACTAGATCAAACTCTGACAATCTCCGTGAATCTCCTACCGAAAGTGCTAGTTCTCAAGAAACCTGGCCAACAGCTGCTGCAACAGCAGCAAAGAAGATGGAGAATGGAAAGGCAGACATTAAGTGCCTTGAGCAGTCAGTTATTCATCGTGTTTCTAGTGTAGACAAAATTACTCTTCGGGACATTGCAAGAGGAAGTGTTGATATTATCTGTGAAAAAATGCACCGTCTTCCTGAGGAATTTCTAGAGGAGCTGAAAAATGGACTTCGAGTTATCCTTGAGGGTGGAAATGGTTCACAGCACAGAGAGGAATTTTTCATTTTGCAGAAGCTTGTTCAGAGTAGAACTGATTTAACAGCCGAGACACTGATTAGAGCACATCATGCGCAGCTTGAAATCCTTGTTGCAATAAATACTGGAATTCAGGGATTTTTGCATCCTAGCATCAGTTTATCACAGACTTCCCTGGTTGAGATCTTTGGGTATAAGAGATGCAGAAACATAGCATGTCAAAACCGGCTTCCAGCTGATGATTGTACTTGTGAAATATGCACCAACAGTAATGGTTTCTGCAATCTCTGCATGTGTGTGATCTGCAACAAGTTTGACTTTGAAGTGAATACATGTCGCTGGATTGGATGTGATTTGTGTTCTCATTGGACTCACACAGATTGTGCCATTCGTGAGCAACTTATTTGCATGGGCCCCTCTGTGAAGAGTGGAGCAGGACCAAGTGAAATGGTTTTTAGGTGTCGAGCATGCAACAGGACTTCAGAACTGTTGGGTTGGGTTAAAGATGTCTTCCAGCACTGTGCACCATCTTGGGATGGAGAGGCCTTCATGAGGGAACTTGATTATGTTAGTAAGATCTTTCATGTTGGTAAAGACCCTCGAGGGAGGAAACTACTTTGGAAGTGTGACGATCTCAAGGAAAAACTGAGAAGTGGAAAAATGGAATCAAAGGTTGCTTGCAGGGCAATATTGATGTTTTTCCAAGGTAATACAAATCTAGTATTTCTGCTACCTCTGCCATCGTTTTATTATAAGGCAATACCATGCTTCGCACATTAATAAGTTTCTTTCACTATTTGTTGACTTCGATTATGTCTAAAAGTGTGATAATGCTGCTGATACGAAAATAAAATGATCCAAAACTAGTGATAGTAGCGATGATAAAGAGTGCTTTTAGACTAAAGCATTCTATGTTTCTTGGATATATGTTTTGGAATGATTTTCATCCATCCGATTTCTTCTTCATTGAACACGAATTTAAATACATGTAGCAATGGCATGCTATCATTAGAAAAGTGGGCATCATTGATAAAAGTTAAATGCTACAACGGCAAATTATCTCTTACTTTTTTAAGACACTGTTGGCCCGGGGGAGGGTTGATGCGTTGTTTTAATTATTCATGCTTTCCTTTTGTTCTAACCAATGCATGTACTAAATGAAGAGCTTGAGATGGACTCTCCAAAAGGCCTGGAAAATGGAGAAAGTGGAAGGTTGGTTGCTCCACAGGATGCATGCAATAGAATTGCTGAAGTGGTGCAGGAGGCTATAAGAAAGATGGAAATGGTGGCTGATGAGAAGATGAGAATGTTCAAGAAGGCTCGCTTGGCTCTTGATGCTTGTGATCGTGAGTTAGCAGACAAGGCCAGGGAAGTAGCAGAGCTCAAGATGGAGAGGCAAAAAAAGAAGTTGCAGATAGAAGAACTGGAGAAAATTGTGAGGCTTAAAAATGCAGAGGCTGATATGTTCCAATCCAAGGCTAATGAGGCTAAACGAGAGGCTGAGAGGCTTCAGAGGATTGCTCTTGCCAAGACAGAAAAATCTGAGGAAGAATTTACTAGCAACTACTTGAAACAGCGATTAAATGAGGCTGAGGCCGAGAAGCAATATCTGTATGAGAAGATCAAATTGCAGGAGAGTTCTCGTGTTTCACAGAGCAGTGGTGGTGGCGGCGACCCCTCTCAAATGATGATGTATTCCAAAATTCATGATCTGCTTTATAATGTTCCTTCCAAGGCAGACGGTCAGCCTAATTTGCGCCATCCTTTCCGGACAAATCCCTGAGAGCTCATTGTAATTTGTATGTAATCATTTTCCATACGATGGAAATGTCTTGAACAATTTAAGAGCCAGTCTAATCCCATTGGATTTGAGAATTTTATTTATCTGCCTTTGTACATACAAGAGATATTGGTAAATGCTTAAATCTGTTTGAAACCAGACTTGTTCTAGGCATTAATGTGCTTTTGTGTGGAATTGTTTATTGTTACAGAATTTGTGTGTACTAGTAAGTTTAAGTTAGATGGTTGACAGTGTGTCAGTGTGATGACCTCTAGTGTTTAAGTAAATTGAAATTAAGTAAATTGTATGTTACATACATGTATGGTTTCTTAATTTCAATTATACACCCAGACACGCGCACACACAATAGCATTCAACAGATATGATCATAATCATAAGACTTTCTTTTAAATAATTAAAAAAAAAGTAAATCATATTTTATCTACACAAATTCTATATGTAATTTACACTCACATGATTTATTATTATATTATCTCCTAAACACCTGACAGAATTTATTTATACTAAAATTCAGCATAACTCCTTTACAAATTTGTATATATGATGTGCGCTTAACCTTATTTTTTTTTTTATTATTTTTTTATTTTTTGGTAAAAAATAAGTAGTACTGATTGAACACTACTTGCCAATTGCCAGCATAGTGGCCCTCAGTTCTTTCTTTTCGCTACTTCACCAACCACCGGGGCATAGCTCAAGATTATTAAGGAACACATGGTCAAAATACTACCCTACAAAATACTACACGGATCTATAGCTTTCTGTAAGTGTTTCAGAGTGCTTCAAGAGACTGGTTTGCCTGTTTCTGTTTAAAGGGGATATCTTTAGCTTGCACATACATAATTCTCATAAAAATTTCTTTTTGTTTGCAGAGTTTTCCCTTTTCCGACTTCAAAGAGAGGATGGATACTTCAAATTAAGGATAGACATTTATAATTAGCATTGAGCTGCCAAATATTTTTCTCAGGAACCAAAAACCTTGTGTAATAACTTGTGAATAAGGAATTCTTTTTTCATTTTGAAACTCTAGTATATATCACTCATACATAATCAGAACTCAGAAGAGTGATAAAACATATACATCATGTGAGACGCAATCCAACACGGCTTGTTGAACAAACTGGTTGAATCACACAACAGAATCAAGTAAACAAGATAACGCCACATATAAACCAGACCCTATTAATTTCTAAACAACTGGAGCTGCCTCAATAAGGGAATCACTTTTAACTTTTTGAGACTCCAAGACACTTTTGGAAGCTTCCACTACAACTTGGCCGTTCACATAGTGACGGCGGCATACCGGCATGTAGATATCGGCCCCACCAATTAGTTCAGTCTGTGTCTCTTCAATCTTCCTCAAAGTAAAGAATGCTCGTTTACCACACAGTTCACAACGTGCTGTCAACTTGGTTACAGTATCAGCAATTGGTATTATGTGAAGCACTGAACCAAAGCTTCTCCTGAAGAACAAAACACTCACCATTAGAAGTTGTGAAAGTAACAAGCATTTTGAGAAAAACTAAACACTAAATGCCACAATGGTTTGTGAATTATGATTCTCTGCCAGGGAATCACATATTTGGCATAGTCATGCAATCTGGATTATTGGATTAAGATCAAACAATCCACATTTTAACTTTGGTAAGTCCAAAGGCAAAAATTCAATCTTGATCTAACGATCCAGATCGACAACAGCGTGGTTGCGTGAATGCAGAAAATATAAATCTATGGTTTGTCTCTAAACAGTAAACAATACCTCAAGTAATCACCATCAAGGCCTGCAACAATGACAATTTTACCATCATCGTCCGCAGCCTTGCAGCAAAATTCATATAGGTCCTCAAAAAATTGAGCCTCATCTATACCAATCACATCCAACTGCATCCAAAACACAATAACACATTCAGAAAATTCATATGAACAAAAGCTATCACTTATAAATCAAACCATACATTACTCCATAAATTTGTAATTAATGTTATGTCAATCGCAATTCAAATCGTCCATAATTTTAATTACCTTTGATATGACTATACCAACACATGTAAGTAATAAACGTTGTATCTTTACATTACAAGAAAAACATAATTCGTGTAACAAAACAAACCTTTTGATAAGCCTCGTGACCATATTTTTCTCGGAATGACAACAGATCTGGTAATGCCCAGCAAGGAAATTTGATCCCATCATGTGTCACAACCGAGTCAGTTGCATATCTATTATCCTTACTCGATTTTAACATTGCCACATTCCTAAATAACAGAAAATAATTAACAAAACAAAAACACACAGATCAGCCCAAGCATAACATCCTTCAAAATTCAAATAACCTTAAAAAAATCAAATTGAATTTTATTTTTTGGGGGCAACAGACATTTAAAAGTTATATTAAAATAAATAAAAAAAACAACTGAAAAGATACGCAACCATCGATTGTTCTAATTGTTTTTAAGTTCAGAACGAA
This sequence comes from Calophaca sinica, assembly GCA_037113605.1. Taxonomy (NCBI): domain Eukaryota; kingdom Viridiplantae; phylum Streptophyta; class Magnoliopsida; order Fabales; family Fabaceae; genus Calophaca; species Calophaca sinica. The sequence continues at coordinate 40,033,476 of CM073735.1, read as the reverse complement.
TATTAGCTTCGTAATTTTAGAATAAAATAAAAACATGAAGGAAAAAACAACCTGGGAAATTGGAATTTACGAATGAGTACCTGCCCTTATCAACCTCGGACTTGATACGACGAAGAAGGGAGGTGGTTTTGCCAGCGAACATGGGACCCACAAAGAGATGGATCTCGCCAGATGACTGAGAAGAAGGCTCCCTGCCACTGCCCAATGAAGAAGCCATTTTGAATGAGAATTGAGGAATTTCAAGAAAAGAGGTTGTCGTGTGGGTTTGGGTTAATGGAAATGAGAAATAAGAAGAGAGCATAAATAGAGGAACGAATTTCAGGCTCTGCTTTCATTTGAAAATTCAGGAGCTTGAAATTGCTGGAAAATGTGGAGGGAAAATAGGGATTTTGAGTGACACCTGCGACTTGGAGGGAAGCAAAATTTAAAAATCGTAGGTAAAGTGGCCGCGCTCCTGCATATTTCATAAAATGGACCCACTAATAATAAATAAAACAATCGACCTAGTTTTGAAGGGAAATCTGGATTTGCATCCTGTAATAGAATGTGATTATTAGAAGGACAAAAAAATACATTTTTTAAAATGCAAGAATTTATTATGATTAATTATAAAAATCACTAGTTATTATATTATAAAAAAATATATATCTTTCTCTCTTTTTGCAGGAACATATAAACTGGATCCAACAAAACTTTTCTAGTAAGATTCACACGAAAAGAAAATCAAAGCACATCTTAATTAAATTTATAATATATACCAATTTTAATAAAAAAAACAATATATACGAGGTAAATTTGGATTTGATATTTTTAATGTACTAGCTCACCACTGGTACCAGTTTAGGTTGCTACGAGTAATAAGAGTTTGGGCCCTTAAATAAGAGTTTATTTGGATTAAAGTTTACAAATGGACGTTTGATTCAACTTCATTCTACAAACGGACATTTGGTTAAAACTGAGTTTATTGTAACGTGATTTCTATTTGAATATTTTTTACACAAACATATGTTTGACAAAAATAATTTTTTTTTTGATGATATTAATCAAAAGTACTTTTGAATGTTAATTACCGAAGGGAGATGTTGCAAAATTGGTGCAGGGTGCAGGAAAGGCCAAACCAGACATCATTCAATGCAACCCGAACTCAGAATGTGCAATGGACAAAACCGGAGTTAGGTTAATTGAAGTGTAATATTGATGCTGCCATTGTTTAGTGTAGAAACGTGTTTGAGGAATGATCAAGGGGAAATTTTGAATGCCCGTACTAGTTGGTTTCATAGGAATCCACCGGCTCAAGAGGCAAAAACTTGGGGTTTATTGGAGGCTATCAAATGGCTTAGGGTCCACAGAGTAGCCATCGAAATAGACTGTAAGTCAGTAATAGATGATATTCTTGGGACAACCGTACACCAAACAAACCATTATTGATAAGTGTAAAGCTAGTCTAAAGACTTTCCTAAACTATGTGGGTTTTTTTTTATCAATCCAAAACTATAGGGTTAGTTTAAGTAGGAGACAAACAAATCATGTTTGAAACGCACCGTTTCATTTAAAGGAGAAAAAAAGAAAAAGAAAGGGTGGGGGTTAATTTACGAGCATCACCCCCCCCCAAAAAAAATTTCCCCTAAACCCACATAACACACAAACACACACTCTCTTATCCTCTCACTCTCCTATAACTCTCTCCCCCCAACTTCTTCTTTCACCCAGCTTTCCCCGTCCATCTAGTTCACTCTTTCTTTTCCCTTTTCATCTTATTCCTCAAATTTCCACCATATTTTCTACACCCATTGAAAATGTAAGCTTGAGGATAGTACTTTGAGTTGGAAGGGGGAACACCCACTATTTGAAATCTTATTCCTTGGAGTTATTTGAGGTAAAATTTTGTAACCCATCAAATTTAGAGTAGATTTTGAGCATGAGTGAGTAGTAGAATGGTTTAGGAGAGCATAATCTCATTTTCCATGGGTTTCTTTGGAACCCTAAGTTCTTTAAATGGGGCTTGTTCTGGACAGAACTCCAAAGGATGACTGGAGAGAAGCGGTACGGTGGCGTCAGGTCGGATGACGACGGTGGTGGTGGTGTACCTGCAAACATTCCTGCAAACACTCCGACGCTCAAGTCAGTATGAGTATGAGGTGAATGAAGAGGTGATAAAAATGAAGATTACCTCAATCGTTTGAAGTGACTCTCCTTTTATAGGAGTTGAGGACGGTGAGGGCGGTTCCCGTGGAACCCGGGGTGCCGTCAGATCGTTTACCGACCTGTGATGGGATGGGCGGAATGCCGAGGACCGTTGGATCGGCCACGTCGATATGGTCTCGAGGTAAGGCGGTGGGAACCGACGTTGGTAATGGGCTGGAGTGTGACTCTTCGGATTGGGCCTCGGACCAGTCCGGAACAGTTGCCCCCCAAGTCGCTAGCTCGAAATGTCGAGGTGGTGACTTGTTTGTCGAAGTCCGTTGATGTCGACGTTCAACGTCCTTGTCCGTAAGGAACTGTAAGCGTCGTCATGTCGTGTTTGTGCAAGGTTTTGTCACGAGCTCGTGCACGAGGTCGATCTCTTCATCAGATGCTTGTGCAAACGCACAAGGCTTTGTCATCACGAGCTCGTGCACGCGGTCTCGGCACGAGGTCGGTCAGGGTGCTTGTGCAAACGCACAAGGCTTTGTCATCACGAGCTCGTGCACGCGGTCTCGGCACGAGGTCGGTCAGGGTGCTTGTGCAAACGCACAAGGCTTTGTCATCACGAGCTCGTGCACGCGGTCTCGGCACGAGGTCGGTCAGGGTGCTTGTGCAAACGCACAAGGCTTTAACACGAGCTCGTGCACGCGGTCTCGGCACGAGGTCGGTCAGGTGCTTGTGCAAACGCACAAGGCTTTGTCATCACGAGCTCGTGCACGCGGTCTTGGCACGAGGTCGGTCAGGGTGCTTATGCAAACGCACAAGGCTTTGTCACGAGCTCGTGCACGCGGTCTCGGCACGAGGTCGGTCAGGTGCTTGTGCAAACGCACAAGGCTTTGTCATCACGAGCTCGTGCACGCGGTCTCGGCACGAGGTCGGTCAGGGTGCTTGTGCAAACGCACAAGGCTTTGTCATCACGAGCTCGTGCACGCGGTCTCGGCACGAGGTCGGTCAGGGTGCTTGTGCAAACGCACAAGGCTTTATCGCGAGCTCGGCGCGCGGTCTCAGCACGATGCTCGACCACAGGTGCTTGTGCCAAACGCACAAGGCTTTACCACGAGCTCGTGCGCACGGTCTCGGCACGACGCTCGACCTCGTCATCATGTGCTTGTGCAAACGCACAAGGCGCACCCGCGAGCCCGGCGCGCGGTCCCAGCACGATGCCCGACCCCAGGTGCTTGTGCCAAACGCACAAGGCTTTACCACGAGCTCGTGCGCACGGTCTCGGCACGACGCTCGACCTCGTCATCATGTGCTTGGTAAACGCACAAGGCTTTATCGCGAGCTCGGCGCGCGGTCTCGGCACGATGCTCGACCACAGGTGCTTGTGCCAAACGCACAAGGCTTTACCACGAGCTCGTGCGCGCGGTCTCGGCACGACGCTCGACCTCGTCATCATGTGCTTGTGCAAACGCACAAGGCCTTGCCACGAGCTCGTGCGCGCGGTCTCGGCACGATGCTCGACCACAGGTGCTTGTGCCAAACGCACAAGGCTTTACCACGCAGGCTTCGTCGCGGCGCGGTCTCGACGACGGCCTTCGACCTCGTCATCATGTGCTTGTGCAAACGCACAAGGCTTTACCACCAGCTCGTGCGCGCGGTCTCGGCACGATGCTCGACCACAGGTGCTTGTGCCAAACGCACAAGGCTTTACCACGAGCTCGTGCGCGCGGTCTCGGCACGATGCTCGACCTGGCGCTTCGATCCAATCATCGTCGAGTGAAGAAGGAAAACTTCGACAGGGAAAGATGAAATCAAAAACGATTCCCACAGACGGCGCCAATGTTCTGGACAGAACTCCAAAGGATGACTGGAGAGAAGCGGTACGGTGGCGTCAGGTCGGATGACGACGGTGGTGGTGGTGTACCTGCAAACATTCCTGCAAACACTCCGACGCTCAAGTCAGTATGAGTATGAGGTGAATGAAGAGGTGATAAAAATGAAGATTACCTCAATCGTTTGAAGTGACTCTCCTTTTATAGGAGTTGAGAACGGTGAGGGCGGTTCCCGTGGAACCCGGGGAGCCGTCAGATCGTTTACCGACCTGTGATGGGATGGGCGGAATACCGAGGACCGTTGGATCGGCCACGTCGATATGGTCTCGAGGTAAGGCGGTGGGAACCGACGTTGGTAATGGGCTGGAGTGTGACTCTTCGGATTGGGCCTCGGCCCAGTCCGGAACAGGGCTTTTGTCCAATTCTTGTAGTTATAATTAATATGAGTCTAATATAGCTTTAAATGTTTAAAAATATTTATGTTGATGCTCAGATTCAGTGGAAATTGCTCCGGTAGATCCTCCTGAAGGCGTTGTTAGAGACCGAGTTAGTCCTTCATAGTTGTGAGTATCTAATTTATTTAGTGGCTATTTTTATATGGTTTCTTTTCTTTGCGGGAGAAGCATATTGATTTGAAAAATATTTCTATGGCTCAATAAATATATTGTTTAATATTTGTTTCCTCTTGACTGTGTGACTATATTGAGTTAGTATTGTTTGAAATTTAACTGTGAGGGTTTTGATTGAGATAATAAAATGATTGAGACCTAGTACAGACCAGGTAAAAAGAGCCGATGAGGAACGATGACCTAGTACGGACCCGGTAAAAAGAGTCGGTAAGGAATGGTAAAACAATACCTCGAGTACGGACCCGATAAAAAGAGCCGGTGAGGAAAGGAGCGCACATAGGGCGATAGGATAAATGATATGAGATATGCTGAATGTATTTTCCATTGTATTGGGGCGTAGTTATTCTTGTGTGGCCTATTATGGTTTTGTGGTAAAGGTTTATAGAGAAGTTTTAACATTGATTCTTGCAAATATTTTATAAGCATGAGTGAGTTTTCAAGGATGAGATTTAAAGTTAAAAGTTGTTTTTGGATAAAAACTCGTGCAGTTCTTGCTTCTCCTTCCCGTCCACTTTATTTATCTTGCTCTCACTAAGTCTTTGTGACTCACCCCATTTCTTTTATATTTATTTTCAGATTTACAGTTGGCAGAGTAGATATTTCTGGGGTTTGCATATCAGTCCAGGAGATTTTGCATTTTGGGTAGGCCTCTGTCTTGAGTTGTGACCATTATTTTGTGACTTCAGTATGATGAAGCTATAGGATTAGGAATTCATTGTCTTTTGGGTTGTATATGGTCAAATAGAATTGATGTGAAAAATTGTATAGCTGCTATTCTTTTTGAGACCTTTATGGAAATGTTGTAATTAAATGATGAAGACTTCGATTGCTAAATTCTGGATACTGGTATGTACGATGATACAGGTTTTATCGTTTTTGGAAAGTCAGAAAAACAGAGAAGACTCTGCTATTTTTTTGTAAATATTTGATTAAGTAATGTCTATGTGTAAATGTGAGTTAGGCTTGCTAGGCTAGTTGTATATATGAGGAGTTAGTGTTAGCCTATGCGCCAGTCATGGCCTAAGGGTGGGTCATGACAAAGTGGTATCAGAGCCTATGTTAATAGCTCCTATAGCTGCATTATTATGGGAATTGTTGTAGAATCTTGTTTGTGAATTGTGTACCCGGGCACAACTTACAAGCAAGAAGCTATGATTGCCCACTATCACACTGAAGTCTGTTGTTTTAGTCATTGTATTCATGTCTATTGTCTGAATTCTACTTTTGTCTCAGGTTAGGATGCCACTGAGAACTGAACCTAGTAGAGAGCCTATTGTTGATGAGGCTTCCACTCAACCCCAGGAGGAAGCCCCGAGGGGTCGTGGATGTGGTCTTGGCCGTGGTCGGGGAAGGCAATTAGACAGGTTGGCAAAACACCCGAGGTTGAGGTTCCTAGAGCCAGGTGTGGGATCCCAACATTAGCTCAGTTAGCTGCTAATATGCAGAATATTCAATAGACAGTGCAACAAATAGCAAACGTAGTAATGGACCAAGGATAACAACATGGAGAACAGGATCAGTCAGGATCTGAGCATAGTCAGGAGGTGCTACAAGATGATCAACTACCTGCTCATCAGCATAATCAACCATTTGCTCTTACTCGAGCAACTGAGGTTTCTATGTCGGCATTTTTGAAGCTTCACTCTCTGACATTCGGTGGATCAGATGTTAAAGAGGATCCTCAGGCATTCTTGGATGATGTGTCCTGGATGTGACACCCTAAACCCCGTTTCGAAAATCGTTCAATAAAAGAAAAAGGTAAACACATCAATTTGCTCTTGATTCGGTAAACTGAATTAAAAATATACTAGTCATTGCGGAATGAAAATAAGTTATCTATTTTCCAGAGGAGGTAGCGATAAAAATAAAAGATAAAATAAAAAAATTGAATTAAATATAAAAAGGATCAACAGATAAATCGATGAATAAATCGAATTCAGACATCCTTCAGTTTGAAAGTATTTCGTAATAACAAGCATAATAAGTATTTTTCTTTCAAAGATCTTATTTGAACTGGTGAAACAAAAATAAAACCAAACGATATACGAACCCCCAAAGAAAAAGAAAACCCGTGTCACATAGTCTCAGAGCTTTACTTAGCCCAACTTACACAAGAGCGACAAAATACATGAATGACTCAACGTCTCAATAAGAAAAATATTCGAAATAAAACTATAAAGTTCTCCATAAGAAGCCTTCGCCACTAGCTACGTGTCCTGGTATTAGTAGTGTCTGCAAGTGAAAATAGGAGGACAAGAGACAAACAACCACAGAGGGGTGAGTACGTTGTAGTCGAGTTATGGTGATATTTAGAGAGAAAAAATGTGAATAAATAATATATTTATATACGTATACAGGTATATATATATTTACACACCACACTATAGCAACCAATTCACATAAGGTAGTAACAACGTCTCATATCATCCACGAATACACGCAGGAAAATTTCACCATTCCTCATAGTCACATAATTATCAACAGAAAATAATACAGACGCTAACGACACTACTTCTTATGCATGTGGTACCATCTACTACTCTGGGAAGTCTCCTAGGAGTACATATTTAGTTTATTAGAGACCACCTCGCGGGTGATTACTCTATTACCGCATACTCTCGACTAGGGATGATAATGTCCGTGACTGGCCAGTAGCTAAGTCCGATAAGTGGTCCCTACCCAAGGCGCGACACTCAAACTATTAGGAACACAAACTCGCTTCTCACCCTCTAGGCCGAGGTATTGCCGCTGGCTCACTCATATTGGCCTCCACCTTTCATTTCAATAATGCTTCCCCATCCTATTACAAGGGTTGTATGACAAACAAACACACAAGGTCGAAGTTTCCTCAGAACATCATAGTTCAAGTTTTCATCGATAATCCCTCATGGCCCATATGGCTAGGATCATCTCAGAAGGAATGACTCAAGTCCCATTATGGCTACTAATAGCTAGGTGCCTTGCACACAAAGTCATTTATCCTTTCAAGATAGTTGTCACAAATGTGAGCTTTTCACAATTATTGTCACATAATAACAAATATAATTACAGAGGAATCAATGAATTGTCATAAAATAATTATCTTTAAACCATATAATTCAAATCAGAGAAAACAGAGACAAAACAGCAACATGTAATTAGTCATGTAATTAAAATATGCAAAACAAAGAACCTCATAAAGACTACAATTGCATGTAATTAATCATGTAATTAGATTATGCAGAAAGCAATAACAAAGATAAAAATAGCAACAACATATTATTAATAGTGTAATCAAAAATGCAGAAAGTAGAACAGAAACAAGAACGACGCAAAAAATAATAACAGAATTCACACAAAGAACAGCAACAAAAATCGCATGACCTAAATTCTGCACAACAGAAATTTTGCATAAAAGAAATAGAAACAGCAAAGCAGCAGAAACAGAAACAGCACAGCAAACAGAAAACTGCAAACAATTAAACAGCAACAGCAACAGAATTTTCGCAGCAATTTAAACAGCAACAGCAACAGAATTTTCGCAGCAATTTAAACAGCAAAATTCTGCACAATAAAATTCTGCATAACAGCAGAAAAATCCAGCAGCAATTAACTTTATTATTTTCACAAAAAAAAACTTCATTTTCAAAAATATATGAGATAAAACAATCTATTCCATTTTTCTTAATAATCATATAGTCCTTTACCATCTTTACTTAATTAAAAACAGCAAGCGTAATTATTTATAAGTCATTGGTTTTGCATACATTTCAACCATTTATCAAACAATGGGGTTTAAGGACACCCCTTCACCTATTCCCCAAAATATCCCCAACCACAATAATCTCCCCCCTTACCTTTAATGTAGAATTTGCAACCTTTAGAGAGGGTGGGTGTCCTTGGCTTCCTTCTTGGTCCCACTAACAAGGATAAGGGTAGAAGATGGGATTAAAGGTTTGCTTCTCAAAAACTTAAAATGAGGGACAACGAGAGAGCTTCCTAGGAACCTTACCAAACAAGAGAGATGCTTATGATTCCTTTCATGGTCCTAGAGTTGACACTTGGGTGGCTCCTCCATTCTCAACCCTTTGCTCCTTCAATGGTGGGAGGGTGTTTGGTGATGAGAGTGTTTGTGAAGGAGAGAAAGAGAGAAAGCGTATGAGAGGGTGAGAGGGAGATAAGAGGCGCCACTTTTTAGTGGAGGCAAGAATGAGAGCTTGTCTTACTCCTTAGGTTTTCTCTAGCTAGGTTTTTAGGTAAGTGGATCACTTAAGCACTAATCCTCTAGGCCCAATAACAACATAACAATTCTAAACTATCTTAAATCATTTCTTAATAGCCCATGGCACATAGACTAAGGCCTAAGAGCATTAATCAAGAACAAATTCCAAGTCACACAAGGTATCACATCATCACTTATTTAATTGAGGCATTGCACATAAGCATCTAATTAAATAATTATAGAAATTAAGGAAAAACAACTAGAATCATTTCTAGACTCCTGTAATTATATTCACACATATAACACATAATTAAAATTTAATTAACACATAATAAATAAAAATGAGAATGAGATAGTCTATGAGAATGAGAGCGTATCAAGAAAGAACGGGTGTACACAGTAAATCAGTAAAACTCATTTTTATATACCTTTAAAACCTTTTAACCCATCAAACTCATTTTTAACACTTCTTTAAGTCAAAATATTTTTTCCAAATAATTGACCTTTCAAATACTAACATTTTATAAAGGTAAAATGATTAAATAACAATTTACTAATATTTTCTAAAAATACAAATAAATACAACTTTAACAATTTTCAACAATTTAAACACACCTAGGAAAATCAGAATAACTACATTTACAAATTGTCATAATTAATGAAATAAATACATTTAAAAATATAAAATGTACGAGAAATGCGGGGTGTTACATTCTACCCCCCTTAAAAGAAATTTTGCCCACAAAATTTGCGAAAACGGCGATGACAAAATGAAAGAGACATCCTTACTCAAGTTCGCAATTAATCAACAGGGTACACATGCACACTTTTGATTATTATTATTTCACCTACCAGTGACAAGTTGTTGGGGTGATCAGTCCCTCCTACTCATCCATTTGGTAACTGAAACAATAATAATTATACAAATCAAGCACACACGCCTCTATAAGGGTCTTCGATAAAGACTTGAATGTAATTATGTCCGCGCAACATAATTACTCTCACAACTCTATTAAAGTTCCTTTTTATGGCATAATCATCAAGTCCTACATTTCTACCGAACATATTACAAAACTCATATAAACATCTACCAAAAACAGCATGAACAAGCATATGTAGTAGCAAATTTACTGAATTTATAAAAATGTCTCCAAGGTTAAGAAAATTTTAAATAAATGTCAGGTCAACATATAACATGTTAATACTTTAGAAATAATTTTTATAACTCGGGAGCAACTCATTCAGTCCTCAAATAAATTCAAAACCGAAACATACATAGAAAGTGCAAAATTTCTCAGTTATTACACTATTAAAAGTAATGATTTTTGTGCCATATCAAACGGAATCGGGTTTTAACAAAATTTAGTATGTAGGTCCTTGACATGCATATGTTCATTGATATATTTTTATTAGGTCAAAATACGTTACCAAAAATTACAAAAAAAATTATGTAAGGTTCGGATCCTGCCCAGAATTTTCCAGCAAACACTGTCTGTGATGCATAATATCATAGGACAGTTAAAACACAATGAAAATCCACCAAATTAAATATGCAAGATCCTAACACACATACAAACAGTCTCCAAGTGGTCTTATGTCAAAATCTTGTCTCAAACGTTCTCAAAAAAAAATATTTTGAACAGAAACTCCTTCTACACACAAATCCAGAAAATTACAAGTTTCTATCTTTTACATGTTTTAAGTCATCGTAATTCACATGCAAGCTTAGATAAGTCAAGCATCATCTTAACTGATATCACATCATAAGCCATATATTCAATGTAAGGTACTCACATAGCCATTTAATCATGCTATCATGCGGTTTCACCCAGGCATATGAGTCACATTGGTACACAGATCATGCAAATTTATTAGTCATGCAAACTCAGAATCACGTGGACCCCTTCATTAAACATTTCAGAGGTTGCATATGCATCGATTGTACCATAAAAAAAATTTAATAACAGCATACTACATGCTTACACAGATCACTCAAGGCATGAATCCTATAATCACAGATACAGAATTTCCACATAATCAACATGTTATAAAATCACAGAGATAATGTAATACAAACAGAAGTGTCATCATGTTATAGAGTACACAACCAATGTAGAAAATACATAACATATATGGCCGGACGAGTCGACCGAACTCTGATTCCTCTCTGTGGTCCGGAGAGCATCAGTAATCGCACAATCGTTCCTACCAATAGCCATTACCTCCTACTCTAGCAGAAAGCAAAGCTACTTAGTAAGTCCGAGTACAAGGAACACTATTAAATCAAAGAATACACAAAACAAATCAAACAAGGTCACAGAGTACACAGAAAAGCATAATAGACACATACACAGTCCGGTAAGACCGAACTGCTCTGATACCACTTAATGTGACACCCTAAACCCCGTTTTGAAAATCGTTCAACAAAAGAAAAAGGTAAACACATCAATTTGCTCTTGATTCGTAAATCAATTAGAAATATACTAGTCATTGCGGAATGAAAATAAGTTATCTATTTTCCAGAGGAGGTAGCGATAAAAATAAAAGATAAAATAAAAAAATTGAATTAAATATAAAAAGGATCAACAGATAAATCGATGAATAAATCGAATTCAGACATCCTTCAGTTTGAAAGTATTTCGTAATAACAAGCATAATAAGTATTTTTCTTTCAAAGATCTTATTTGAACTGGTGAAACAAAAATAAAACCAAACGATATACGAACCCCCAAAGAAAAAGAAAACCCGTGTCACATAGTCTCAGAGCTTTACTTAGCCCAACTTACACAAGAGCGACAAAATACATGAATGACTCAACGTCTCAATAAGAAAAATATTCGAAATAAAACTATAAAGTTCTCCATAAGAAGCCTTCGCCACTAGCTACGTGTCCTGGTATTAGTAGTGTCTGCAAGTGAAAATAGGAGGACAAGAGACAAACAACCACAGAGGGGTGAGTACGTTGTAGTCGAGTTATGGTGATATTTAGAGAGAAAAAATGTGAATAAATAATATATTTATATACGATACAGTATATATATATTTACACACCACACTATAGCAACCAATTCACATAAGGTAGTAACAACGTCTCATATCATCCACGAATACACGCAGGAAAATTTCACCATTCCTCATAGTCACATAATTATCAACAGAAAATAATACAGACGCTAACGACACTACTTCTTATGCATGTGGTACCATCTACTACTGGGAAGTCTCCTAGGAGTACATATTTAGTTTATTAGAGACCACCTCGCGGGTGATTACTCTATTACCGCATACTCGACTAGGGATGATAATGTCCGGTGACTGGTCAGTAGCTAAGTCCGATAAGTGGTCCCCACCCAAGGCGCGACACTCAAACTATTAGGGAACACAAACTCGCTTCTCACCCTCTAGGCCGAGGTATTGCCGCTGGCTCACTCATATTGGCCTCCACCTTTCATTTCAATAATGCTTCCCCATCCTATTACAAGGGTTGTATGACAAACAAACACACAAGGTCGAAGTTTCCTCAGAACATCATAGTTCAAGTTTTCATCGATAATCCATCATGGCCCATATGGCTAGGATCATCTCACAAGGAATGACTCAAGTCCCATTATGGCTACTAATAGCTAGGTGACTTGCACACAAAGTCATTTATCCTTTCAAGATAGTTGTCACAAATGTGAGCTTTTCACAATTATTGTCACATAATAACAAATATAATTACAGGGAATCAATGAATTGTCATAAAATAATTATCTTTAAACCATATAATTCAAATCAGAGAAAACAGAGACAAAACAACAACATGTAATTAGTCATGTAATTAAAATATGCATAAAACAAAGCAACCTCATAAAGACTACAAATGCATGTAATTAATCATGTAATTAGATTATGCAGAAAAGCAATAACAAAGATAAAAATAGCAACAACATATTATTAATAGTGTAATCAAAAATGCAGAAAGTAGAACAGAAACAAGAACGACGCAAAAATAATAACAGAATTCACACAAAGAACAAAGAACAAAAATCGATGACCTAAATTCTCGCACAACAGAAATTTTGCATAAAAGAAATAGAAACAGCAAAGCAGCAGAAACAGAAACAGCACAGCAAACAGAAAACTGCAAACAATTAAACAGCAACAGCAACAGAATTTTCGCAGCAATTTAAACAGCAACAGCAACAGAATTTTCGCAGCAATTTAAACAGCAAAATTCTGCACAATAAAATTCTGCATAACAGCAGAAAAATCCAGCAGCAATTAACTTTATTATTTTCACAAAAAAAAACTTCATTTTCAAAAATATATGAGATAAAACAATCTATTCCATTTTTCTTAATAATCATATAGTCCTTTACCATCTTTACTTAATTAAAAACAGCAAGCGTAATTATTTATAAGTCATTGGTTTTGCATACATTTCAACCATTTATCAAACAATGGGGTTTAAGGACACCCTTCACCTATTCCCCAAATATCCCCAACCACAATAATCTCCCCCTTACCTTTAATGTAGAATTTGCAACCTTTAGAGAGGGTGGGTGTCCTTGGCTTCCTTCTTGGTCCCACTAACAAGGATAAGGGTAGAAGATGGGATTAAAGGTTTGCTTCTCAAAAACTTAAAATGAGGGACAACGAGAGAGCTTCCTAGGAACCTTACCAAACAAGAGAGATGCTTATGATTCCTTTCATGGTCCTAGAGTTGACACTTGGGTGGCTCCTCCATTCTCAACCCTTTGCTCCTTCAATGGTGGGAGGGTGTTTGGTGATGAGAGTGTTTGTGAAGGAGAGAAAGAGAGAAAGCGTATGAGAGGGTGAGAGGGAGATAAGAGGCACCACTTTTTAGTGGAGGCAAGAATGAGAGCTTGTCTTACTCCTTAGGTTTTCTCTAGCTAGGTTTTTAGGTAAGTGGATCACTTAAGCACTAATCCTCTAGGCCCAATAACAACATAACAATTCTAAACTATCTTAAATCATTTCTTAATAGCCCATGGCACATAGACTAAGGCCTAAGAGCATTAATCAAGAACAAATTCAAAGTCACACAAGGTATCACATCATCACTTATTTAATTGAGGCATTGCACATAAGCATCTAATTAAATAATTATAGAAATTAAGGAAAAACAACTAGAATCATTTCTAGACTCCTGTAATTATATTCACACATATAACACATAATTAAAATTTAATTAACACATAATAAATAAAAATGAGAATGAGATAGTCTATGAGAATGAGGGGCGACAAGAAAGAATGGGTGTACACAGTAAATCAGTAAAACTCATTTTTATATACCTTTAAAACCTTTTAACCCATCAAACTCATTTTTAACACTTCTTTAAGTCAAAATATTTTTTCCAAATAATTGACCTTTCAAATACTAACATTTTATAAAGGTAAAATGATTAAATAACAATTTACTAATATTTTCTAAAAATACAAATAAATACAACTTTAACAATTTTCAACAATTTAAACACACCTAGGAAAATCAGAATAACTACATTTACAAATCGTCATAATTAATGAAATAAATACATTTAAAAATATAAAATGTACGAGAAATGCGGGGTGTTACACTGGATATGCCGAGGCTTAGGTTATTCCTCTACACGGATGGTGGAGTTGGCTGCATTTCGTCTCCATGATGTAGCTAGAGGATGGTACGAAACTATGCTCTTTGCTAGACCAGTTGATTCACTTCCTTTGGAGTGGGACGAGTTTTCTAAGCGATTCTTGGCGCATTTTCTTCCTTAGAGCATTAGAGATAGCAGGGCACGAGAGTTTGGGACTCTTGTGCAAGCTGATAATATGTCAGTGATGGAGTATAATATCTAGTTTATGTGGCTAGCACGATATGCACCACACCTGGTAGCTACAGAGCAACTCAGAGTTATAAGATTTATAGATGGTTTAAAGAATTATTTGTTCAGGGCGATTGCGGGTCATGGTGACATGACTTATAAGGAGGCCTTGAATAGGGCCTTAACTATTGAGCGAGGAAATAAAGATCGAGGCGGGGCATCTTGTGATTCACGCAAGAGGCCTCGCTTTGAGACATCTCGTGTTGGCCACCAGGGCCAAGGAGGAGGAGGTTATGGAGATACTACTAGTCAGGGCCAACAAGGAGGTAGGCAACCACAGGGTAATCAGGCTAGTTAGACTGCTAGCTTTGCCCAGGGATAGGGTATTTCACAACATCATGTGCCTTCTATCACTACTCATATCACTTGTGCTACATGTGGGAAGAACCACACTGGACCTTGTAGACATGGATCGGCTGGGTGTTATCAGTGCGGGCAAATTAGGCATTTTGCAAGGATTTGCCCTATGTTGCCTGCTCATCCCTCTTCTAGTGGAGCAGCGACACCAATGGGCATAGGGAGACAATTTACTTATGGGACTCGAGGATCTGGTCGTTCTCAACGTGGTGGTAGAGGATCGGGAGGTAGAGGCCAGAGACAGGTTGGTGGCAAAGGCTTGTGTGTTTGCTTTGACTCATCAGGATGCTCAGGCATCCAATGCTGTTGTGACGGGTATGCTTTCTATGTGTTCTCGAGACGCACATGTTTTATTTGACCCTGGAGCTACGTATTCTTTTGTGTCACCATCACTTTGCGTGTTGTCTTGGTAGGGATCCATCACCTTTAGATGAGCCTTTGATAGTGGCCACACCTATAGGTGATTTTTTGTTAGCTAATTCAGTGTATAGATATTGTGAGGTTTTGATTGAAGGTCAATCTTTGTTAGTGAATTTAGTAGAGCTTGATATGGTAGACTTTGATGTGATCCTAGGCATGGACTGGTTGGCTTCTAATCATGCTACTTTGGATTGTTATGCTAAGAGGGTAAAGTTTGATATACATGGGAAACTAGCTTTTGTACTCCAGGGTGACCAAAATTGGTTACCAAGCAACTTAATTTCAACTGTAATGGCTCATAAGTTGTTGAGAAAGGGTTGTTGTGGGTATCTTGCTATGGTAAAAGATGTTAATAGTACAACTGTAAAGCTAGAGCATGTCCCCGTGGTGTGTGAATACCTTGAAGTCTTTCCTGAAGAATTACCTGGTCTACCACCTGATAGAGAGATAGAGTTTGGTATTAAGTTGCTTCCGGGCACTCAAACCATATCTATAACCCCATATCGGATGGCTCCAGCTAAGCTTAAAGAGCTTAAGGAGCAATTACAAGATCTTCTTGACAACGGTTTTATTCACCCTAGCTACTCTCCTTGGGGAGCACCAATGTTGTTTGTTAAGAAGAAAAATGGTTCACTCCGATTGTGTGTTGACTACCGACAGCTGACTAAAGTGACTGTGAAGAATAAATACCATTTACCTCGTATTGATGACTTATTTGATCAGCTTCAATGATCTCAATGCTTCTCTAAGATTGATTTGCGATCTGCATACCATCAATTGAAAATTAAGGGTGAAGACATCCCAAAAACAGCATTTCGCACCTGTTATGGGCACTATGAGTTTTTGGTCATGTCCTTTGGGCTTGATAATGTTCCTGCAGCTTTCATGGACTTGATGAATAGAGTCTTTAAGCCGCTCTTGGATCGACTTGTGGTAGTTTTCATTGATGACATCTTGGTGTATTCCAAGAGTAGGGAGGAACATGAGCAACCCTTGAGGTTGGCTTTGCAAACCTTGAGGGAACATAAGTTATATGTGAAGTTCTTAAATGTGAGTTATGGTTAGAGAGTGTGGCTTTCTTAGGTCAAGTGGTGTCTAAGGATGGAATAAGTGTGGATCCACATAAAGTTGAGGCAATTCAAAATTGGCATAGGCCTACATTTGTGATAGAGATACGTAGTTTCCTTGGCTTGGCTATATCGTTGATTCATCAAAGACTTTGCTAAGCTTGCAGCCCCCTTTAACTAGATTGACACAAAAACAAGTTATGTTTGAGTGGTCTGATGCGTGTGAGCAAAGTTTCCAACAACTAAAGGATTGTTTGATGTAACGACCCGTTTCCAGACCGCTACCGAGCTCAATATACCGAGCTCGAGTTACCGAGCTCAACACACCGAGCTCAACTAAACCTGTATGAGATGTGTTTTAAAACGAAACTCTTGTGCCTTTTAAAAAGTACGGTCTATTTTTTTTTATAAAACCAGCTCGTGCACATCAGAGTAATTACAGCTTTTCGAAACATGGTGCAACTAAGACACAAGACTTAAATTCTAATAAAACATACATGCATAACATACATATATATATCACTCGAAATAATAATGTATACAAAATACAGAGTAGTAAATGTACAAAGAAAATACACCTAAGGTATGACGACTTCAAAAGAGCAATCATACCCTGGGGTACTTCCAGACTCCCACGCAGGGGTCGCCCAAAAGTAAGACCACCACCTACCTCAGAACGACAAAACATAACCGCCCAAACTGGTCACGACCTGCGAACACAAAGAAAAAGCGAAAAGTCATCGGAAAAACAAACATCCAACAAACATAAACAATCACGACAAGTAGAGGTCGCCACGGGTCCTCGTCGAGCTCCTCCTCAAGATCATCTGGCGCCGAGTTCCTCGCACTCGACATCGCCTGGGTAACCGTCATGGATTGAAGGCACCACGGAAAGCGGTCAACTTCTCAACAATACAAGATAAGCACGGCATAAAGAAATAAGCAACACAATAATGTATCTCAATCACCACACGTGACTCGACCATCTCACTCTAGACTCGACTCGACTCTTATTCCTAATATCGCCAAGAGTCCATCCCCAAACCGACGTAATAGGTAAGCGGCAGTCCAACCCCAAACCGATACCATGCATTAATCGGAGGTCCAACCCCAAACCGATAATGCGACGTCTAGTCAATCTCCGTAAACAAAAGGGGACCTAGCACCCTTAGTTATCCGGTCACGGCTCAAAACGCCATACGACTCGCTTAGCTCTCTCACTCGATGATTAGCTCGCCGCAGTCAAGGAGTGGCACATAAAAGTACTTGATCACATATCAAATAAAGAGAGCATGCTTAACATGAAGAAAACGCAATTCGACATTTAAGCAATAAAACATTCTGCATGAAGAAACGCAATTCGACAGCAATTCACAATTCACAACATATATTCAATCACATATCAAATACATGCAAAAACCCAATCATATCACAACATTCCAAGCTCGACACCAATCAAGGAGTCCATACAGAAATATAACAATAAAAATAAAGTCTTAATAATGTCTAAAAGTTGCCCTTACCGAACTCCAAGTTAATGCTGCTCGACAACGACCTCGACACGGCTGTCTTCAAACGAGCTCGACAACGACTTCTCTTACTCGATCTCGACACGGCTGTCTTCAACGAGCTCGACAACGACTTCGACACGTACCGTCCTCAATCGACCTCGACACGTACGCTTTCTCGCCGACCTCGACACGCATAGCTTCGATCCGATTCCGCCGCTTCCACGCCCTTGGATTCGCTTTCCGCACACCTCGATTCTGAAATCACACGATCTCTGAATCGACTTCCTAAAACAAGCACAACTCGATTCGATCTACGGGTTCTAATAACACTTAGCTCTCATCCCAATCTTAACCACAAAGTTGGGGTTTTCGATCAAAAGTTCATGAAAAAGGCTATCTGATGCCACAACAGATAGATCGACAACAACAACAACCAGAAGCAACAAACGAAAAACAAGAAATCGAAACAAACCAAAAATGAAGGGTTTCTGGGCACTGCCCATTTCAGAAATCAGAGAAAGAAATTTGTTCTACAAGCTCCAATAATCGGTTAAAAAGGGAGGTAATATCATGAAGAAGAAAACCCATCAGTTTGACATGATTTGGAAGCATAAAACTGGCTAAAATGGAAAGAAGAAATGGCGCTAAACAGTAACATAAAGAAGAGAAAATCTGTTTTTCCATACCTCAGATGGTGGTCGAGATGGTGATTTATATGTCAAGGAGATGATGAGGAACAAGATTGATGAAGAAAGCTTATGCAGAAGCTCGATGGAACTCAAGGTTTCTTCGATGGAAATTTTGGAGAAAAACAAGGAACTCAGAGCAGAAGGAAGGAAGAAGAAAGAAGAAAAGAGAAAATGAGTGTTTGAGGGAACTGGTCGTGGTATACAGCTGGTGAGAGAAGGGGTATAATCGTAACTTCGGTTATGAGATGCCAATCCCATCAATCATTCTACCCATCTAATCGCCTTCTCTCATAATTACCCTCTACTCTATCGGTCCAAAGATCTAGACACAATGATTTAGAACGGCAAGCCGACAATATAATTATTACAAACAATATAATAATAACGTCAATAACGTTCGTAAGAATACGAGTGTTATCATCTCGACACGATGTCGACTAGGGTGCTCGTGCAAGCTCACAAGGCTCTAACACGAGTTCGTGCACGCGGCCTCCTCAGTTCGACATGCGACCTCCTCAGCTCGGTACGCGACTTCATCAGCTCGACACGCGACCTCCTCAGCTAGTGCACGCAGTCTCCTCAGCTCGGCAAATGACCTCGGCACGCGATCTTGGCACGGGATCTCGACACAAGGTCTTGGTACGAGGTCTCGACACGAGATCTCGACGCGAGGTCTCGATCCGACGTCCTAATACGAGGTCGATCTCGTCCTCAGGTGTTACAATCTCTCCCTCTAAAAAAAATTTCGTCCTCGAAATTGCAAATAAGATTCTTACCTCGGAAAAGTTCAGGGTACTGAGTCTTCATCTTCTCCTCCAGCTCCCAAGTCGCATCTCCCGTCTTCTGATCCCACACAACTTTGACAAGTTGAATTTCTTTGTTCCGCAACTGTTTGGCTTTCCGATCAACGATCCTTGCTGGTGATGCTTCGAAGGATAAGTCGTCCTTTAGTTGTATCACATCCGGTTCGATGACATGAGAGGGGTCGGAAACATACTTCCGCAACTGTGAGACGTGGAAGACGTCGTGAATGTTCGACAAGAATGGTGGCAAGGCAATCTGATATGCCACTGGACCGATACGACGAAGAATCTGATAAGGTCCAATAAATTTAGGGGTAAGTTTCTTGGATTTGATCGCTCGACCAACTCCAGTAGTGGGGGTGACTCTAAGAAATACATGTTCTCCTTCTTCGAACTCGAGTGGTCGACGTCGTTGGTCTGCATAACTCTTCTGTCGACTTTGAGACGTTCGCATCCTATCTCTGATCAAACGGATCTTCTCAGTAGTCTGCTGGATCATATCTGGTCCTACAACAGAACGCTCGCCGTCCTGGTACCAACAAAGAGGCGTCTGACATTTCCGTCCGTACAGTGCTTCAAAAGGTGCTATTCCAATACTCGCATGGAAGCTGTTATTGTAGGTGAACTCCACCAATGGTAAGACGTCGTCCCAACTTCCTCGGTGATCTAACGTACAAGCTCGCAACAAATCTTCAAGCGATTGGATCGTTCTCAGTCTGACCGTCAGTCTGAGGATGATATGCCGAGCTAAGCCTGAGCTCGGTTCCCATCGCTTCTTGCAATTCCCTCCAAAAATGAGATGTGAACTTCGGATCTCGGTCCGACACGATCGAAGAGGGTATACCATGAAGTCGTACTATCTCAGCGATGTAGATCTCGGTCAGCTTTTCCACGTTGTATGTCGACCTCACTGGTAAGAAATGAGCAGATTTGGTCAATCGGTCGACGATCACCCAAATCGAATCATTCTTCTTCTGCGTCTTCGGCAAACCTACAACGAAATCCATGGAAATACTATCCCATTTCCAAACTGGTACGTCAAGCGATTGTAGCATTCCCGCAGGTCGTTGGTGCTCCACCTTTGCTTTCTGACACGTTAAACACGACGCTACATACTCGGCCACTTGCTTCTTCATTCCGGACCACCAAAAATGCTTCTTCAAGTCTTGATACATCTTCGTAACTCCTGGATGAATACTAAAGTTGCTCTTATGCGCTTCGTCGAGTATCAACTTTCTCAGCTCGGATACGTTAGGTACGCATACTCGGCCATTGCATCTCAAGATGTCGTCCGTTCCGACTTGGAATTCTGTCACCTTCCCTTGCGCTATCAACTAAACCTTCTCTTGCAGAAGCTCGTCATGAACTTGCTGGTCTCGGATCTCGTCCAACAATCTGTTAGAAATGGTAAGCATACCAAATCTCAGCTTCCCCGGTGAAACTTCGACACTCAACTTCAAGTCTCGGAACTTCTCGAGCATCTCCAACTCCTTGATCATCATTGCCGAGGTTAAAACGCTCTTCCTGCTCAATGCATCTGCTACTATGTTAGCCTTACCAGGATGGTATTCCAACGTAAAGTCGTAGTCCTTGAGAAATTCTGTCCATCTTCGCTGACGCATGTTGAGCTCTTTCTGGTCGAACAGGTACTTCAAGCTCTTGTGATCGCTGAAAACAGTAAGAGTGCTCCCATAAAGGTAGTGCCTCCATATCTTCGCCAAGAAACCATCACGCCACTCCAAGTCGTGAGTAGGGTAGTTCCTCTCGTGAATCTTAAGTCGTCTTGAAGCATACGCGACCACCTTCCGATGTTGCATCAAAGACGCATCCCAATCCCTGGTGTGACGATCACAATACACCTCGAAAGGCTCTTCGGGTTGGGGCAAAATCAACACGGCGCTGTCGTCAAAAGCTCCTTCGCCTTTGAAAATCGGCTTCACACTCCTCGGCCCAGGCAAAAGGTTGATCCTTCCTCGTAAGTCGTAAGAGGCGCGACAATCTTCGAGAAACCTTCAATGAATCTTCGATAATAGCACCGCCAAGCCAACAAAACTTCGACCTCGTGAATCGCCCCTACTGTTCCCACGCTAGTACAAATCAATCTTAGTTGGATCCACACTATCCCTTCTTTGGAAATCACGTGACCAAGAAAATTCACCTCTTCGAGCCAAAATTCACACTTCGACAGGTTGGCATAGAGTTGCTTATCTCGTAATATCCGCGATGACTCGACATAAGTGTTCTTCGTGCTCTTCTCGGTTCCTCGAGTAGATCAAGATGTCGTCGATGAACACTACAACAAACTGATCCAAGAACGAATGGAAAATCCTGTTCATGTAGTCCATAAACACACCGGGCGATTCGTCACTCCAAACGGCATCACCAAGTACTCGTAGTGACCGTATCTAGTCCTGAAAGCTGTTTGGGGACATCTTCCTCCTTCACGCGAACTGATGGTAGCCCGACTTCAAGTCTATCTTGAAAAGATCGCCGCTCCACGAAGTTGATCCATCAAGTCGCCAATACGCGGGTAACGGCAACCCGGTTCTTCACAAGAACCTTGTTGAGCTCGCGATAGTCCACGCACACCTTGATCGTCCATCCTTCTTCTTAACCAACAACACCGGAGCTCCCACGGTGACACGCTCGGTCGTATGAATTGCTTTGACTCCAAGTGTTCGATCCGGGACTTCGCTTCTTTCATCTCGGCAGGAGACATCCCGTATGGTGCTTTGGAAATCGGTCTGTCCCTGGAATCAGTCGATGGAGAACTCGACCTCGTGACCGGTGGTAACCCTGGCACGCCTTCGAAAACGCCCTCAAAGTCACACACCACCGATACATTCTTCACGTCGATCTCTTTGGAAAACTTCCGAGCTAGCGGATACATGTATTCCCTAGTTCCTTCTTTCAAAGAAACTCCGACACGCTCAGCAGAAAGATAATTGGAGACTCCAAGGTCCGGGAAAATTACGCTTTACGGGCACACCAAGAGGACATGGTGGTGTGACAACCAATCCATCCCGAGGATGACATCTAAGCCCTTAAGAGGCAAACAAACCAAATTGACCACAAACTTTCTACTCTGAATAACCACTACACAATTAAGACATGCAGTGTTTGTGACTAAGGTTTTAGCAGCTGGGGTTGTAACTACCAATTTGAACGGTAAAGCAGTCACAGTCAAGTTCAAATGGTTCACACAATCAGAAGAAATAAAGGAATGGGTTGCACCCGAATAAAAAAGAACGGATAAGGATTTACCCTCAATCTCACATTCACCTTGAATAAGATCTTCAGCTCGCTCTGCTTCCTCGCCACTCATGCAAAAGACTCTGCCTTTAGCTACCTGACGCTTTCCTTTGGCCCTTACCGCAAGCATCGTCGGTTCAGCTTTAGGTGTAGGACAATCCTTGGCAAAATGCCCTGGCTTCTTACAGTTGTAGCACACCTCCTCCTTCTGAGTACAGTTATTGGCGTAATGTCCCGTCTTTCCACAACGAAAACAAGTCACCTCGACACCGGTCTGTCCTCCGCTTCTGCACTGGGTCATCGGACGATATTGTCCCCTGTTGTCGTTCCCCTGAGGTCGGTTGTAAGGCTTCTTCTGCAGTTGTTTCCCTTTCTGTGTAAACCTCTGCCCCGCACTCTGGGGTCTCACCGGTCCACCTACAACAGTCTTCTTCTTGTGGCTTCTTACTCCTTCTACCTCGACACATCGATCAATCATCTCTTGGAGGTTTCGGATCCTCAATGAGACCACCGACTTCTGAATGTCAAATCTCAGACCTCGTTGGAACCTCTCGCTTAACCATCTTTGGTCAGCTCGATCACGAAATGGACTGAAATACCTCGCAAGCGACTCGAACTTGGCTGCATACTCGGACACCGTCATACCGCCTTGCTGCAGTTGAAGAAATTCTTGCTCCTTCTCGGCTCGTGCAGTATCTGGGAAGTACTTGTCCAAGAACCTTTCACGGAAAAGCTCCCAGGTCATCTCGCGACGTTCCACTATAAACGTTTGCTTCACTCCCCTCCACCAATACTCTGCGTCTCCTAGCAGTAAGTAGGTAGCATAGTCGACCTTCACATTGTCCGGGCAATGAAGTGCCTCGAAGATCTTCTCGATCTCTTGCATCCAAAGATCAGCTTTATCTGGATTTGGCTCACCGTAGAACTTCGGTGGATCATGCTTCCTAAAGTCTGCCAATCCTCTCGCTTCAAAGATTTCGCTCGCTTCGCTGTTGCCGTAAGTTCGCCGAGTTAACGCCGCCGTCTGTTGAGCCATCGCGTTAGCCTGTTGAGTTGCCGCACTGATTCTTTGGGCCATGGCCGCCGCCATCTCGGCCATAGCTTGAATTGCTCGCTCCATGTCGACGTTCTCGGTTGCAAATTGTCAGATTCCTACGAGGTGGCATTAGATTCCACAAAGTTCAAAACCCCAGAATCTCACAACATGGATGTGTTAAAACACACCGCTTCAATCAAGAAACAGCTTCAAACAATTTCTCAAGCAATAAGTGCTTCACTTAATCAAACAAAGAATCAACATAGTACAACTAGGTACCCAACACACATAACCCGACACGTTGACCAAATCAAATTTCCTATGCACAAATTTCGGTCGAACCGAATCGCCTGATACCAACAATGTAATGACCTGTTTCCGGACCGCTACCGAGCTCAATATACCGAGCTCGAGTTACCGAGCTCAACACACCGAGCTCGACTAAACCTGTATGAGATGTGTTTTAAAACGAAACTCTTGTGCCTTTTAAAAAGTACGGTCTATATATTTTTTTTAAAACCAGCTCGTGCACATCAGAGTAATTACAGCTTTTCGAAACATGGTGCAACTAAGACACAAGACTTAAATTCTAATAAAACATACATGCATAACATACATATATATATATCACTCGAAATAATAATGTATACAAAATACAGAGTAGTAAATGTACAAAGAAAATACACCTAAGGTATGATGACTTCAAAAGAGCAATCATACCCTGGGGGTACTTCCGGCAGACTCCCACGCAGGGGGCTGCTCCAAAAGTAAGACCACCAGTCTACCCTGTAACGACAAAACATAACCGGCCCAAACTGGTCACGACCTCTGAACACAAAGAAAAAGCGAAATGCAGTCATCAGAAAAACAAACATCCAACAAACATAAACAATCACGACAAGTAGAGGTCGGCACTCGGGGCCTCGGCGAGCTCCTCCTCGGCATCATCTGCCGCCGAGTTCCTCGCACCCTCGACATCGCCTGGGTAACCGTCATGGATTGAAGGCACCACGGGAAAGGGTCAACTTCTCAACAATACAAGATAAGCACGGCATAAAGAAATAAGCAACACAATAATGTATCTCAATCACCACACGTGACTCGACCATCTCACTCTAGACTCGACTCGACTCTTATTCCGGAATATCGTCAGCAGGTCCATCCCCAAACTGACGTAATAGGTAAGCGGCAGGTCCAACCCCAAACCGATACCATGCATTAATCAGCAGGTCCAACCCCAAACTGATAATGCGACGTCTAGTCAATCTCCCGTAAACAAAAAGGGGACCTAGCACCCTTAGTTATCCGGGTCACGGCTCAAAAACGTCATACAACTCACCTAGCTCTCTCACTCGATGATTAGCTCGCCGCAGTCAAGGAGTGGCACATAAAAGTACTTGATCACATATCAAATAAAGAGAGCATGCTTAACATGAAGAAAATGCAATTCGACATTTAAGCAATAAAACATTCTGCATGAAGAAACGCAATTCGACAGCAATTCACAATTCACAACATATATTCAATCACATATCAAATACATGCAAAAACCCAATCATATCACAACATTCCAAGCTCGACACCAATCAAGGAGTCCATACAGAAATATAACAATAAAAATAAAGTCTTAATAATGTCTAAAAGTTGCCCTTACTGAACTCCAAGTTAATGCTACTCGACACGGCTGTCTTCAAACGAGCTCGACAACGACTTCTCTTACTCGATCTCGACACGGCTGTCTTCAACGAGCTCGACAACGACTTCGACACGTACCGTCCTCAATCGACCTCGACACGTACGCTTCTCAGTCGACCTCGACACGTACAGTTCTCGATCTGGATTCCGCTGCTTCCACGTCCTTGGATTCGCTTTCCCGTACACCTCGATTCGGAAATCACACGATCTCGGGAATCAGACTTCCTAAAACAAGCACAACTCAGTTCGATCTCTGGGTTCTAATAACACTTAGCTCTCATCCCAATCTTAACCACAAAGTTGGGGTTTTCGATCAAAAGTTCATGAAAAAGGCTATCTGATGCCACAACAGATAGATCGACAACAACAACAACCAGAAGCAACAAACGAAAAACAAGAAATCGAAACAAACCAAAAATGAAGGGTTTCTGGGCACTGCCCATTTCAGAAATCAGAGAAAGAAATTTGTTCTACAAGCTCCAATAATCGGTTAGAAAGGGAGGTAATATCATGAAGAAGAAAACCCATCAGTTTGACATGATTTGGAAGCATAAAACTGGCTAAAATGGAAAGAAGAAATGGCGCTAAACAGTAACATGAAGAAGAGAAAATCTGTTTTTCCATACCTCAAATGGTGGTCGAGATGGTGATTTATATGTCAAGGAGATGATGAGGAACAAGATTGATGAAGAAAGCTTATGCGTAAGCTTCGATGGAACTCAAGGTTTCTTCGATGGAAATTTTGGAGAAAAACAAGGAACTCGTGAGCGAAGGAAGGAAGAAGAAAGAAGAAAAGAGAAAGTGAGTGTTTGAGGAACCGGTCGTGGTATACACCGGTGAGAGAAGGGGTATAATCGTGAACCGGTTATGAGATGTCAATCCCATCAATCATTCTACCCATCTAATCGCTTCCTCTCTCATAATTACCCTCTACTCTATCGGTCAAATATCTAGACACAATGATTTAGAACGGCAAGCCGACAATATAATTATTACAAACAAAATAATAATAACGCTGAATAACGTTCGTAAGAATACGAGTGTTATCATCTCGACACGATGTCGACTAGGGTGCTCGTGCAAGCTCACAAGGCTCTAACACGAGTTCGTGCACGCGGCCTCCTCAGTTCGACATGCCACCTCCTCAGCTTGGTACGCGACTTCATCACCGACACGCCGACCTCCTCACCAAAGCCTAGTGCACGCAGCCTCCTCACCGGCAAATGACCTCGGCACGCGATCTTGGCACGGGATCTCGACACAAGGTCTTGGTACGAGGTCTCGACACGAGATCTCGACGCGAGGTCTCGATCCGACGTCCTAATACGAGGTCGATCTCGTCCTCAGGTGTTACATTTGACATCTGGTCCAATCTTAACCTTTCAAGTGGTGGTGGTTTTGTAGTTTATTATAATGCTTCTAGGGTTGGTCTCAGATGTGTGTTGATGCAACATGGGAAAGTAATTGCTTATGCCTCTAGACAACTTAAGAAGCATGAACAGAATTACCCTACACATGACTTGGAGATGGCTGTAGTGGTCTTTGCTCTTAAAATTTGGAGACACTACTTATATGGGGAGACATGTGAAATTTACACTGATCATAAGAGTCTTAAATATATTTTTAAATAGAAGGAATTGAATTTGAGGAAGAGGAGGTGGATGGAGCTTTTGAAGGATTATGATTGTACAATCTAGTATCATCTTGGAAAGGCAAACGCAGTTACTGATGCTTTGAGTAGGAAATCCACGAGTAGTTTTGCACACATAACTGATATTAGGAGGCCACTGTGAATACATGCCTTGACAGGATGGTTTTGATGATTGACAAAAGGGAGCTTTGCAAATAGTCAATCGTGCAAAAAGTGGAAAAGAATACCAAGATGCGTATCTAGAATGATTGTTTCTCAAGTCTTTGGGTTCTGGGTATTTATTTATCTTTATTAAGACAATTTGTAAGTAGTAATAAAAAGCTCTCAATTAAAATTAAATCACACACGCACAAAATATTTTGACATGCATATCTCGTGTCGGATGTCGAGCTCTGAGGAAGTCGGATGTCGGTGCCGAGGAAGTCGGATGTCGAGTGAGGAGGAAGTCGAGTGTCGAGCTCGAGGAAATCGGATGTCGAAATGAGGAGGAAGTCGGATGTTGAGCTCGAGGAAGTCGTATGTCGAATCGAGGAGGAAGCCGGATGTCGAGCCGATGAGGTCGCGCGGCCGAAATGGATGAGGAGGTCGTATGCCGAAATGCGGTTCCGAGGTCGTGGTGCCGAGGTCTTTGCCGAGCCGTGAGGTCGATGCCGAGCCGCGGTGGCGAGGTCGTCACGAGCCGTTTTCAGAGGTCGATGCCGAGCCGCCTCCGTGTTTTCAATTTCTTTATTTCAAACGCAACGGCGATTTTCTGCAACGACAAATCCTTTTAATAATCAACGGAACGGGCAAATCTTCAACGGGCAAATCCTCAACGGACATTTTTTTTAAGTGCGTGAGACGCTCCTCGGTCGGTCTATAAATAAACAACGCTTGCTCTTTCTTACAACACAACAATACAACGCAGTTGCTTAATTCTTTGTGCTAAAACTCACAAATATTTTTCATCACTCACACTTATTTGAGCACAATTTTTGAGAGCCTTTTATTCTACATTATTTGAGTTGTATTATTTGAGCTTCAATTTGTTATATCCGCACTATTGAGTGTATCTTTCTCATCTCATTTTATTTGTGAAAATCATTTCTTTTTGGTAGGAATCCCAAGGTGTTCATAGAGGTGATATCTCTTGAACGTATTGCTCGTATAGAGTTGTAAAGGTTTCTAGCTGAACCTGATTTAAAAGCTAGTGATTTAGTGAAAATCCCATAGTGGTTTGCTTTGGGGGACGGGACGTAGGCCACAGGGGTGTGTTTGGTGGCGAACCCGTATAAATTGCGTCTTTGTTCTTTGCTCTCTGTCTCTTTATCATTCAAGCACTTTATTTATTTTTGTTCTTTATTTATTATTCGGTCATTTATTTTCTGTAATTTTTATATAAGCACCGCTTATCACAATTCACCCTCTTGTGTTTGAAGTCAATTGGTAACAATTGGCATCGAGCTAGAATCTTGTATAAAGGACTTAACCGTCTCAAGAGAATGACTTCAAACAATTACGAGGAACTTCCATGAATGCAGACCCCCATTTTTCAATGGTGAGGGGTATGGTTATTGGAAGGATAGAATGCAAATCTTTCTTGAGGGTGTTGATCTTGATATTTGGGATCTTTGTGGAAAATGGTCCATTTGTCCCCACTCAATCAATTAATGATGCAGTGGTAGACAAACCAAGATCACTTTGGACCGAAGATGATAAGAAAAAGGTCCAAAACAATTTGAAGGCCAAGAACATCATCACTACGCTTTAAGCTACGATGAGTTCTATAGGGTCTCAAATTGCAAGACTGCTAAAGAAATGTGGGACACCCTTCTATTGACCCATGAAGGTACTACCGAGGCCAACTTATGTCTCATGGCAAAACACGAGGAGGATGAGGTAAATGCTCTTGAACTCGAATCTCCTTTAACTTATGATGAGCTGCTTATTGCTTGTGAAGAATTAAATAATGAAACGATTAAACTTGGAAAAATTGTTCTTTCTTCTAAGAAAACCATCTCTTCTCTTGAATCAAAAATTGAAATTTTAAACAAAGAGATAGTGATTCTTAAAGAAAAACAAGTTGATGTGATTGAAACTTCTCCTCCCATATCTTGTGAAAATAAAAAAGATGAAGTTTTAAAATGCAATGAGTGTAGTGTTTTGAAAAATAAGGTTGAGGATTTAAATAACACTCTTGCAAAATTTACAATGGGAAGAGATAATCTAAACATTATTTTAGGAAACCAAAAAGGTACTTTTGGAAAAGCTGGTTTAGGTTATCATCCAAAAATTCATGAAAAATCTTTCAAACTATTCAATCACAACAAACCCTCAAGTAGTCCTTTCATTAAATGTTTTCACTGTGGTAGAAAAGGTCACACTGCTTCCATTTGCAATATTAGGAAAAACCTGAATGTGATTGGTAAAAAGATGTGGATTCCAAAGGGAACCTTGCCCAAAACTAACTCACCTGGACCCAAGATGGCTTGGGTACCAAAAGTTAAAACCTGATTTTATCTTGCAGGTGTGCTTGAAAGCCAAGGACTTAAATTGGTATCTTGATAGCGGCTGTTCAAAGCACATGACAGGAGACAAAAGCAAGTTCTCCTCATTGGTACCTAAGAATAGTGGTTATGTCCGGTATGGTGACAACAACAAAGGTAAAATTCTTGGGATTGGTTCTATTGGTAAGAGTCCTAATACCACTATTGAAAATGTTTTGTATGTGGATGGTTTGAAGCATAATTTGCTAAGCATTAGTCAACTTTGTGATAAAGGAAACAAAGTGGTTTTCGATTCTTCAAAATGCATGGTCATGGATTCTATAAATGAAAATGTTATTGTAATTGGACCTAGAATTGGAAATATCTATATGCTTGATTTAGATAAAATACCTTCAAATGATGCATGTTGTCTTATTAGTAAAGAGGATGAATCTTGGCTATGGCATAGGAGAATGGCTCATATTCACATGGATCATCTTAATAAGTTAGTTCGAAAGGACTTAGTAATTGGCTTACCAAAGATTCGTTTTGAAAAAGATAAACTTTGTGATGCGTGTCAAAAAGGAAAACAAGTAAAGGCATCTTTCAAATCTAAAAATATTGTTTCTACAAACCGGCCTTTACAACTTTTACATATGGATTTATTTGGCCCTTCTAGAACCATGAGCTTTGGTGGCAATTACTATACTCTTGTTATTGTGGATGACTATTCTCGCTATACATGGACTTTATTTATTTCTCACAAAAATGATGCTTTTAATGGTTTTTTAAAACTTGCAAAGGTTATACAAAATGAGAAGGGACTTAACATTGCTTCCATTCGAAGTGATCATGGTGGGGAATTTGAGAATGAAGCATTTGAAGCATTTTGCACAGAAAATGGCATCGATCACAACTTTTCTGCTCCAAGGACACCGCAACAAAATGGAGTGGTTGAAAGGAAAAATCGGTCTCTTGAAGAGCTAGTGAGGACGATGCTCAATGAGACTAACCTTCCTAAGTACTTTTGGGCAGACGCCGTGAGCACCGCTTGCTATGTGATGAATCGAGTTCTTATAAGGCCGATCCTTAAACAAACACCGTATGAACTCTACAAAGGAAGGAAGCCCAACATTTCCCACCTTCACGTTTTCGGATGCAAGTGTTTTGTCCTAAACAATGGTAAGAATAACCTTGGAAAATTTGATGCCAAAGCGGATGAAGGTATATTTCTTGGATATTCTATTTCTAGTAAAGCTTTTCGAATTTATAATAAGAGAACTTTGACTATTGAAGAATCTGTGCATGTTACCTTTGATGAGTCTAACCCAAAATCTTTGGTAGAAGATAGTGTTGATGATCTTGCAGAAATATTGGGAAATAGTCACTTAGAAGATTCAAACGAGTCCAAAGATGAAGATGAAAATCCTTTGCCACAATCTTCTAAGGAATCCCCTCATTCAAATTTACCAAAAGAATGGAGAGTCTCAAAACATCATCCACTTGACAATATAATTGGCGATATCTCTAAAGGGGTAACAACTCGAAACTCTCTTAATCATGCATGTCTTTTCATGGCTTTTATTTCTCAAGTTGAACCAAAGGACATCAATGAAGCCATTATTGATGAACATTGGACCCTTGCTATGCAAGAGGAATTAAATCAATTTGAAAGAAACAATGTTTGGGAACTAGTTCCTAAACCTAAAGATCATATAGTCATTGGGACCAAATGGGTCTTTCGCAACAAGCTTGATGAAAACGGTATTATTGTTAGAAACAAAGCTAGACTTGTTGCAAAAGGCTACAACCAACAAGAGGGCATAGATTTCGATGAAACCTATGCACCCGTGGCTAGATTAGAAGCCATTCGTATGCTTCTAGCATTTGCATGTATCATGGATTTCAAACTTTTTCAAATGGATGTTAAAAGTGCATTTCTTAATGGTTTTATTCAAGAAGAAGTATATGTTGATCAACCTCCCGATTTTGAAAATTTTGAATTTCCAAATCATGTTTTCAAATTGAAAAAGGCTTTATATGGTTTAAAACAAGCTCCGAGAGCTTGGTACGAGAGGTTGAGCAAATACTTACTTGAAAAAGGTTTTGAAAGAGGAAAAGTTGATACTACTCTTTTCATCAAACATAAGAAGCATGACATTTTACTTGTTCAAATTTATGTCGATGATATAATATTTGGTGCTACTAATGAATCCTTGTGTAAGGAATTTTCTGATATCATGCAAAGTGAATTTGAAATGTCAATGATGGGAGAGCTAAATTACTTCCTTGGACTTCAAATCAAACAAACAAAGGAAGGAATATTCATCAATCAATCCAAATATTGCAAGGATTTACTCAAGAAATTTGGAATGACCGATGCAAAAGAAATCTCAACTCCAATGAGCACTTCATGCTATCTTGACAAAGATGAAGGTGGTAAGTCGGTCGAAGTAAGTAAGTATAGAGGTATGATAGGATCTCTTCTCTATCTCACTGCTAGTCGTCCTGATATTATGTTTAGTGTTTGTATGTGTGCACGTTTTCAAGCTAGTCCTAAGGAATCACATCTCTTAGCGGTAAAACGCATCATGAGATATCTCACTGGCACACAAACTATGGGTTTATGGTACCCCAAAGGTGCTGACTGCACACTTATTGGGTACTCGGATTCGGATTTTGTGGGTTGCAAAATGGACCGAAAAAGCACTAGTGGGACATGTCACTTACTTGGGAATGCCTTGGTTTCATGGCATAGTAAGAAATAAGCCAGTGTGGCTTTGTCCACTGCCGAAGCGGAATATGTTGCGGCAGGTAGTTGTTGCGCACAGATTATTTGGATGAAACAACAGTTGAATGATTATGGGATTAATTTGAAAACTGTTCCAATAAAGTGTGACAATACTAGTGCCATAAACCTCACTAAAAATCCGGTTTATCACTCTCGGACTAAACATATAGAGATTAGGCACCATTTTATTAGAGATCATGTTCAAAAAGGTGATTGCATGATTGAGTTTGTGGAAACATCTAGACAACTTGCAGATATTTTTACTAAACCTTTGCCTAAGGAAACTTTCTTTTTTATTAGAACTGAATTGGGAATTTTAGACCAATCATGCATTGAGTATTTTGTGATTGCATTTTCTTTTGAATAAATTCTAACTTGGGCGTTTGAGTGTGCTAACGAGTTTATGCAGTCTTTTCCCTTCCATTTTCTTTAAGTACGAATAATGAGTGGGTGACGGATTTGTCTTATGCAACTAGCTAATCATGTCCAACCACTCATCATCACACACCAAGCTTGGTATCACGTAACTATCAAAATATGCTTGTTTAATCCTGAATATATGCCTTGCTTTATTTGTCTTTCCCGCTTTTTGATGTTGCCAAAAGGGGGAGAGTTACATGAATGCATGATTCAGGGGGAGTGATCTTTTAAGTATTGCCTATTGTGAGGGGGAGTTTTTCTAAATATTGTGCTTAAACTCTGATATCTTTTATTGAAAAACAATGTTTATATCTCATTGCTATATCATGATTATATTCCCTCCATGAGATGCTTGTCATCATCAAAAAGGGGGAGTCTGTGAATACATGCCTTGACAGGATGGTTTTGATGATTGACAAAAGGGAGCTTTGCAAATAGTCAACCGTGCAAAAAGTGGAAAAGAATACCAAGACGCGTATCTAGAATGATTGTTTCTCAAGTCTTTGGGTTCTGGGTATTTATTTATCTTTATTAAGACAATTTGTAAGTAGTAATAAAAAGCTCTCAATTAAAATTAAATCACACACGCACAAAATATTTTGACATGCATATCTCGTGTCGGATGTCGAGCTCTGAGGAAGTCGGATGTCGAGCTGAGGAAGTCGGATGTCGAGCTGAGGAGGAAGTCGCGTGTCGAGCTCTGAGGAAATCGGATGTCGAGCTGAGGAGGAAGTCGGATGTTGAGCTCTGAGGAAGTCGTATGTCGAACTGAGGAGGAAGTCGGGTGTCGAGCTGATGAGGAGGTCGTATGCCGAGCTGTGTTCCGATGTCGTGTGCCGAGGTCTTTTGCCGAGCTGTTCAGAGGTCGTCTGCCGAGCTGTCTTCAGAGGTCGTATGCCGAGCCGTCTCCGTGTTTTCAATTTCTTTATTTCAAAACGCAACGAGCAGATTTTCCTGCAACGACAAATCCTTTTAATAATCAACGGAACGGGCAAATCTTCAACGGGCAAATCCTCAACGGACATTTTTTTTTAAGTGCGTGAGACGCTCCTCGGTCGGTCTATAAATAAACAACGCTGTGCTCTTTCTTACAACACAACAATACAACGCAGTGCTTAATTCTTTGTGCTAAAACTCTGTCAAATATTTTTCATCACTCACACTTATTTGAGCACAATTTTTTAGAGCCTTTTTATTCTACATTATTTGAGTTGTATTATTTGAGCTTCAATTTGTTATATCTGCACTATTGAGTGTATCTTTCTCATCTCATTTTATTTGTGAAAATCATTTCTTTTTGGGTAGGAATCCCAAGGTGTTCATAGAGAGGTGATATCTCTTGAACGTATTGCTCTGGTATAGAGTTGTAAAGGTTTCTAGCTGAACCTGATTTAAAAGCTAGTGATTTAGTGAAAATCCCATAGTGGTTTGCTTTGGGGACAGGACGTAGGCCACAGGGGTGTGTGGTGGCCGAACCTGTATAAATTGCTGCGTGCTCTTCTTTGCTCTCTGTCTCTTTATCATTCAAGCACTTTATTTATTTTTGTTCTTTATTTATTATTCGGTCATTTATTTTCTGTAATTTTTTATATAAGCACCGCTATCACAATTCACCCCCCTCTTGTGTTTGAAGTCAATTGGTAACAGCCACTAGTGAAGGAATTTAAGAATCGTGTAGCTAGTGGGGTAGAGTTCGAGACCACCAGCACAAAATCACTTTTAGCCCATGTTCAAGTTCATTATACTTTGGTGGACAAAATTAAAGCAAATCAAAACAAAGATTCGTACTTGAGGAAGGTTAAAGAGGATGTCAGAGCAGGAAAAGTATCTGAATTTAACGTTGATTCTGAGGGTGTTTTATGTTTTGCCACTCGTTTATGTGTACCAAATGTTGAAGATTTGAGGAAGAAGATTTTGGAGGAAGCCCACCATTCCTCTTATGCCATTCATCCAGGTTCTACTAAAATGTATCAAGATTTGAAAGAATTCTATTGGTGGGAAGGGATGAAGAGAGATGTAGCTGAGTTTGTATCTAGATGTTTGGTCTGTCAGCAAGTGAAGACAGAACATCAGAAGCCTATTGGGTTACTTCAAAAGATTGAGATACCATAGTGGAAATGGGAAATGATCACTATAGACTTTGTGACGGAATTACCCAGAACCTTAAGAGATTATGACTCGGCATGGGTAATTGTAGATCGATTAACAAAGTCTGCACACTTCTTGCCTGTGAAAACTACATATTCGGCACCTCAGTATGCCAAGCTTTATATAGAGTGTCCTTGCATGGTGTACCATTGTCTATAATATCTGATCGAGGACCTCAGTTCACAGCTGATTTTTGGAGATCCTTTCAGACTGCCTCAGGGACTCGATTAGACTTGAGCACTACTTTTCACCCTCAGACAGATGGTCAATCTGAAAGAACAATACAAATCTTAGAAGATGTGCTTCGTGCTTGTGTGTTAGACTTTAGAGGAAGTTACTTTAGAGGAAGTTAGGATCAATACTTACCTTTAATGGAGTTTGCTTATAAAAATAGTTATCAATCTAGTATTCAGATGGCACCATTTGAGGCCTTGTATGGAAGGCGTTGTAGATCACTGATTGGTTGGTTTGAAACTGGAGAATCTAAACTTGAAGGTCCAGATTTGATTCAATAAGCCATTGAGAAATTCAAGGTAATTCGAGATCATTTAGTGACAGCTCAAAGTAGACAAAGGTCTTACGCAGATCAAAGATGTTGACCTTTGGAGATTAGTGTTGGAGAACATGTGTTTTTATGTGTGTCTCCGCTGAAGGGCATTTTGAGATTTGATGGGAAGGGTAAACTAAGTCCCAGGTTCATTAGGCCTTTCGAGATTTTAGAGAAAACGGGGCAAGTGACCTATCGTTTAGCCCTTCCACTTGGTCTCTCAGGTGTTCACCCCGTTTTTCATGTATCGATGCTTCAAAAGTATGTTCACGATCCCTCTCATATTATTCAACATCAGTCAATGTAACTTGATAAAAATTTGAACTATACCGAGCAACCAGTAGCTATAGTGGACAAATGTATAAGGCACTTGCGCTCTAAGGATATTTCTTCTGTGAAAGTGGTTTGGCGAGGACTAGGTGGTGAGGAAATGACTTGGGAACCAAAATCTATTATGTGTGAAAAGTACCCTCACTTGTTTGAAACCCAAGGTTAGTATGACTTTAAGAATTCGAGGACGAATTCTCTTTTAAAGGGGGAAAAATGAAGAATGAAACACACTGTTTCATTTAAAGGAGTTAAATAAAAAAATAAGAAAGGGTGGGGGTTAATTTACGGGCATCAGGCCCCCCCCCAAATTTTTTTCCGTAAACCCACACAACACTCACACACACTCTCTTATCCTCTCACTTTCCCGTAACTCTGTACCCCCCCCAAAATTCTTCTTTCACCCAACTTCCCCCTCCATCTAGTTCACTATTTCTTTTACCTTTTCACCTTATTCCTCAAATTTCCACCATATTTTCTACACCCATTGAAAATGTATGCTTGAGGAGAGTATTTTGGGTTGGAACGGGGAACACCCACTCTTTGAAATCTTGTTCCTTGGAGTTATTTGAGGTAAAATTTTGTAACCCATCAAATTTAGAGTGGATTTGAGCATGAGTGAGTAGTAGAATGGTTTAGGAGAGCATAATCCCATTTTCCATGGGTTTCTTTGGAACCCTAAGTTCTTTAAATTGGGGCTTTTGTCCAACTCTTGTAGTTATAATTAATATGCATCTAATATAGCTTTAAATATTTAAAAATATTTATGTTGATGCTCAAATTCAGTGAAAATTGCTCCGGTGGATCCACCCGAAGGCTTTGTTAGAGACCGAGTTGGTCCTTTATAGCAGTGAGTATCTGATTTACCTAGTGGCTATTTTTATATGGTTTCTTTTCTTTGTGGGAGAAGCATATTGATTTGAAAAATATTTCCATGGCTCAATAAATATATTGTTTAATATTTTTTCCCTCTTGACTGTGTGATTATATTGAGTTAGTATTGGTTGAAATTAAACTGTGATGGTTTTGATCGAAATAATAAAATGTTTGAGACCTAGTACAAACCCGGTAAAAAGAGTCAGTGAGGAACGATAAAACAATACCTCAAGTACGGACCCGGTAAAAAGAGCCGGTGAGAAAAATGGCGCACATAGGGTGATAGGATAGATGATATGAGATATGATGAGTGTATTTTCCATTGTATTGGGGTGTAGTTATTCTTGTGTGGCCTATTATGGTTTTGTGGTAAAGGTTAATAGAGAAATGTTAACATTGACTCTTGCAAATATTTTAGGCAAAATTACTCTGTAGGTTCTTTAACTTATTTTCGGTTTTCGAATAAGTCCTTTATCTTTTTTTTTTCTCGAATAGGTCCTTTATGTTTTAAAGTGTTTTCGAATCAGTCATTTATTTTTCTTTTTTCCCGAATAGGTCCTTTATATTTGAAAAAAGGCCTATGTGTCCATTGAAGGATCTTTTTGAAACATATTAAAAACTTGAAAGACATTTTTGAAACACACTAAAAACTTGAAGGACATGTTTTTCAAACCTAAAGGACCTATTTGGAAAAAAAGAAAGATAAAGAACTGATTCGAAAATATTTTAAAACATAAAGGACCTATTAAAAAAAAGGACTGATTCGAAAATTGAATATAAGTTAAAAGACCTATAGAGCAGTTTTGCCAATATTTTATAAGCATGCGTGAGTTTTCAAGGATGAGATTTAAAGTTAAAACTATTTTTGGATAAAAACTCATGCATATCTTGCTTCTCCTTCCCATTCACTTTGTTTATCTTGCTCTCACTGAGTCTTTGTGACTCACCCCATTCCTTTTATATTTATTTTCAGATTTACAGGTGGCAGAGTAGATATTTATGGGGTTTGCATATCAATCCAGGAGATTTTGCTTTTTGGGTAGGCCCCTATCCTGAGTGGTGGCTATTATTTTGCGACTTCAGTATGATGCAGCTATAGGATTAAGAATTCATTGTGTTTTGGATTGTATATAGTCAAATAGAATTGATGTGAAAAAATTGTATAGCTGCTATTCTTTTTGAGACCTTATGGAAATGTTGTAATCAAATGATGAAGACTTTAGTCGCTAAATTCTGGATATTGGTATGTACGATGATACATGTTTTATCATTTTTGGAAAGTCAGAAAAACAGAGGAGACTCTGTTGATTTTTTTGTAAATATTTGATGAAGTAATGTCTATGTGTAAATGTGAGTTAGGCTTGTCAGGCTAGTTGTATGAGGAGTTAATGTTAGCATATGTGCCAGTCATAGTCTAAGGGTGGGTCATGACAATGTCGCTCGTATTTTGGCTAAGTGTTATGCTAGTTACCAAATTTTCGATTTGATTCCAACCTGTATTAATGCTTTTATTTTGAATGAAATGAAATAAACATGTTCTCGAAAAAACGAATTTACATTAAAAAGAATTTAAAATTAACTTGCATTATTATTATTTAAAAATATAGGGTAAAAACTAAAACGAAAAAGAGTAAATCGTAATTTAAGAAGGTAGGTAAATTACTAAAAAAACGAATCAGGATTTTTATTTTTTTATGGATAACAAAAGGATTCTTTTTGAGATAAGCTATAAATATGATGCAAAAGTTACCGAAATCCTATGACATGAAGGTTGCCGTTTGATTTGTCGTCTTAGGGTGGGCGATCCAATTCCAGTGCAAGTGCAAAGTGGTCATCGTGTTGGAGTGAGATGGCGGCGGTGGCAATAAGCAAAGGGAGGGTAAGTTTAGAAGGAGAGAAGGTAATATTGGTCCCTTACATGGAAGCCCACGTGCCCAAGTATCACCAGTGGATGCAAGACCCATCTCTCCTTCAAGCCA
This sequence comes from Calophaca sinica, assembly GCA_037113605.1. Classification (NCBI taxonomy): domain Eukaryota; kingdom Viridiplantae; phylum Streptophyta; class Magnoliopsida; order Fabales; family Fabaceae; genus Calophaca; species Calophaca sinica. The sequence goes on along the minus strand of CM073735.1, from coordinate 39,994,784 downwards.
CTGGCTCTGAACCCCTTTCTCTTGAGCAGGAGTACCAGATGCAACTCTCCTGGTCACGTGATCCCAACAGTACACTTCTCTCTCTAACATACACCCCCAATATATGAAAGATTGAGACTTTGCTATCATATGCCAATTCCAGTGTGCTAATTTACTTATTTATTTTGCAGAGGAAACGTTCATTGTGTTGGATAAGGACTTGGTTGTTGGAGGTTTCTCACATGGGGAACCCCATCTTGAAGGTCAGTGCCCTTTTCTACCTTGTTTGGCTGTCACGAAATTTGGGAAGAGAAAGGAATGCTTTTTAACATAATTTAGTGTTTCTGACATTTTAGAAGTCTTTTATTTTCTTTCAAAACAAATAATTTTTGTTTTTTTGTTTTTTTTTGTACACATAAAGAAAAGATTAAGGTCTTAACATACTAGATAGCTGCTACTTGTTAGTATGGCTGTTTGGTTTTCTTTGAATATGATTAAAGGATGAAACTAGGTTTTGTGAAATTCGGATGTCATTCTGCTTGGGATTTTCAAGTTTGTATTACTTTCATCATCAATGGATATATGACTTTTATTAGCAGTGGTTGGACATAGCATGACATTCATCTCATGAATACCCCATCCTCCACCCCTTTCTTGTTTTCAGTCTCAACTTTCATTTTTTTTTTTTTATATATATAAATGTCTTTGGTGAATTTATTATTTGTCCCCGTAAGATGAAATGACCATATGCTGAACTTCCTCGAGAAAAGTTAGGATCACTTATCTGCTGTAGGAAGCACTTCAAAGTTTTGTTTCGCAGTTCATTGTGTGTGTGGTGTGAGTTTTAAGTTTTAAAACACGTCTTTGGGAATTCTACTAGCTCAGTTGGTAATAGCAAGGTGCTCCCGTGGTACTTAAGCCCTCTGGTCCCGGGTTCGAGCCAAGCGAAAGGCAAAAACTCCCTTAGAGGGGGGAGAAGTCCTATGAGTGGCACGCTTGGGAATTAAAACCCAGGGTGTTACAATAAGCACTTCAAAGTTTTGTTTCGCAGTTCATTGTGTGTGTGGTGTGAGTTTTAAGTTTTAAAACACGTCTTTGGGAATTCTACTATTCAATCTTATTTCATTTTGTTGTCTAACCATTATGATTCCCGTTGAATATTAGAGCATGTGGTGTATCTTTGGGAAAGGTAGAATTGATGTTTGTGATTGTTCAATTTTTTCTTATCCTTTTACATCCTCGATGGTTAGTAAAGATGGGCAGCTATTTATTTAGGTATGCTTATGTGTACGTGGGCTATTCCCTAGCCTTCAAATAATTTGCCAAGATTGGAGACTAATATATGCTATTTGCAGCCATGGCTGGTGATGTAAATATATTCATGAATGACATGGATAATCCTCAAATGGCAGAGATTGAAATAATGATAGCTGAACAAAGGAGGTACCTACGTTGAAATTCATGTCATAAACTACTTGCTGACTTATTCATGTATTGTCATTTTCATAATTGGTTCACTTGTTGTTGCCTGGTCCTTATTGCTGTTTGTGTTTCATAGATCATTTATCACATAGCAACTGAATTCCCTGACGAGGATGCATATGTTGGAGGAGAGACTTAAAATTAAGACCATTTCTAATTAAAGTAACCTGTGATTGTATAGTAGCATTACCTATGTATAATCTTTGGTTAATAGCTTAATAGATACCCAAACAAATGTTAGAAGTGTCAAGAATAAGATAATATAGATGAAAGTTACTTTATTATATTTAGATTACTGATCTCTGTTCGTATTAACCTCTGTTCTGTTTGTAAATTTTCATCTCTAAAATATCTGAAAAGATGTTTAAAATTCATATTTGTTCTCAATTGGTTGTAAGCTTGGCTCTCCCATTCTTGCTTATGTCTACTTATTTAACTGGTGCATTTAGGTGTTTCCTTTGCGATTTTAAGTGACACTTCTAGTCAATCTTTTCTCTATGATGAATCGAGTATGTAAAACATTCCAGACAATGGACAAACTTTTTGAATGCTTGTATCATTTGTTAGTTCTGTACTCTAGCATCTTTGCTTTAACTCAAAATTACTTGATTACGCAAGTGCTAGAGATAAAAGCCCTGCCTGGGTCTGCATCTAACAGCCGTAGGTTTTGGGTTGTTTTGGTCCTTGACAGCAAGTATTAAATATCTTCAATCTCATGTTTTATCAGTTTGTTCTTTTGTTAGCATAGCCGTGGAAAAGGACTCGGAAAGGAGTCTGTCCTGATGATTATGGCCTTTGCTATTGAGAAGTTGGGGATCAATATCTTTCAAGTTAAAATTGGAGAATCAAATGTAGCATCCCTCAACCTGTTCAAAAAATTGGTTTGTCCACTGCTTCTCTATCTTTCCCTTCATATTAAAGGCATGAAGTGTTTTATCACTGTGCATTTAACTTATTGTGAGTTGTTGTCAAACAATGTTATGGTTTTGGTCGACAAAATGTTCAGTATTGCATGCAATTCAAGGGACATATGCATTGTATCTAAGTCTTCTTGTCAAAAATACAAACATAGTGTTCCTCTTATATACCACCCCTCTCCCTCTTTCATTTCAAAGGCTTTGGTCTAAAATCATTGAATTAATGAATCACATTATAGTATTTTATTGGAAAATAAAAAGTGTATGCAGTATACTCCCTTTCTTGTATTTTATGAAACATTTTGTTATGAAAATATTCTTTTTAGAACCATGGCCTTTCTATGAATTGATTTCATGTACTCCAGTATTAATAAGCATCTGTCTATCTTTCTTTCTTGCTTCAAATGGTTTCTACCTGTTAAATTCTCTTGGGTTGACTTAGCTCATGGATTTGGTGTAGGGGTTTGTGCAAACTTCACATAGCAACATTTTCAAAGAGGTGAGCATATTTAATTTCAAGTTTTCAACAGGCTCCCAAACTTGTTGGCTAAAGTGCATTTGCTTTGTTCTATTTTGGTAGGAAGTACAAGCAAGTTATTATTGTAATTTGAACTGAGGAGTTTAACTTTCCTTTTTCTAGAATCAAGCCTAATCTCAATTATTTTGGCTAAAAGTACATATGCTTTGTACTTATTTAGTAACAGATGCATGCTAAGTTTCATTTTTTTAAACCAACCCCATTCTCAATTATTACAGAAGCAATATTCAAACTTTTCAGTGTACTATGACAAAATAAGCACTGTACCTCAAGTCCTGCTGATTTCACAAACTGTTTAAATGCAAATATTGTTTTGTCCGATTAAATGCACATGTAGAATTTTTTATATTTATAAATGATCAACTTCAGCTAAAATAGAATTTGCAGTGGTTGAAGAAGATTTTGAGAAGCAAAATATTTCTTATGTTATCCATTATTCATAACATCATAAATGTTTTATCTCCTTCCAAGTTCATACAAAGGAGTTGGAAAAGATTTCACATTTGATTGATCATGTTTTTGAGCCAGTATCTGAGGCTTTCTCATTTCTCTTCTGTAGACAATGTCAATTAATGCTTTGCTCATAATTTTTTTGACAGGTGACTTTGGAGTTGCAAATAACACAAGCCAAGAATGAAGAAATGCTTGCTTTGATGGGTATTGTGATCAACCATACATAAGCAACATCATGTTATTTATTGGTAATAGAATTGTGTTCCTTGTTCCTGATGTGCGGCTTCAAGCTGTCTTACCAATACAAGATTCTAACATCACTCATCTAACTGTTATTGCATTTCAAGTGTAAGAACTTGAAATTAAAAGTAGTAGATTGATATTTGTAATAATCCCTTACCCATTTCCTATTTTACCCTTTTTATCTTATCAATAGCATGAACTATAAATGGGTTCTTCCAAGAAAGCAAATAGGAGGTTGTGTGGGTGGACTGGTGGACAACTGACGAAGGGGATTGCTATTTGATCCTCCTTTTTTTTACTTATACACCCTCCCATTTTTTAATTTTATTTTCCAAAATATCATTTTCCTATTCAATTAATTCTCTACTTTAACCTTGTGAAAAATGAACATTTCATAGGCTTTGTCTTTATGTCTTATTAAATAAACCTTAGTGTATCTCAAATTGACATCTATAAAGGTTACATAATATTTTTTTTTTCCACGTCCTCTTCTTGTTTGTTTTAAGTCTCATAGGTTGGAATGAATTAAACTAAGTAGTTCAGTTTGACGTAGTACAAAGAGATAAGGTTTTTTTTGGTTAATTTAGATACAATACAACATCACATTTAAAACCGAATCGGAGATAGAACCGGTGAGACCTTTAGGTCATGGTTCATCCGGTTCAACCCAGACCACTAACAAATAAATAAATAATACTAAATCGGGAAAAAGTAACAAAAAAAATTTTTAAAAATAATTTCAAGGGGTCAATCTGGGCCAACTCACGGTTCAAAGCGATTCAATCAGTTTTTTGATGATTTAGTTAGACCATACTTCAACAGAACTGACCAGTTGTTGGTTGAACCAACTGCCAAGTGATAAAATAGATATGGGGCAAGGACAATTTTTTTTTCAAACTAACAGTGCGTAATTCGGGTAACGTTTTTATATTAATTTAATTTAATTTAATTTAATTTAATGCAGGACACTTGTTAGTTTTTACTAGTTTCTCATAAGGATAAAAGGTTAATTTCGGTTAATTGTGACAAATGATTATTACTTATTTATTTTAATTATTTTTTACACACCAAATGGCCAGCCAAACTCGCAAAACCAAACATTTTCTTGTGGATACCGATTGGGATGAGGGTCGACTTCCAATTCCAACTTAAAGTCAGACCACTCACTCTCGCGTCGTCTTCTTCTACACCCGAAATGGCTACCTTCACCGTTGCCATGTCCACAACTTTTTCCCCAACACTTTCATCCTCTATTCCTTTCCTTAAATTCCGAAGACCTTTCAGTTTCGGTTCCCTCCACTCTCCAACTCCAACCCTCTTCTACAGAAAATGTTCCACCCTCGCCGTCGCCACCCGTCCCTCCGAACCCGCCGCGGTTTCCGATTCCGACCGCCAAAACCGAATCGTTCTCCCTACTAACGATTCATCTGAGAAGCTTCTTAGAATCCGCCATACGGTAATGTCAATTTAGCTTCAATTCCGTACCAGTTAAACTTTTTGTTGCGTTTGGCTGCACTTTCTGTCGTTTACGTTCATCTTGTTAGGAATGAGGCGGGACGGGTTATTTGGTTCCGTGTTTATGTTGTTTCTTATGTTTAATCACTTTTGCTTTTTATTTATTTATTTATTTTGCCCTTTTCTTTTCGTTTCATGTTTAAGTCATTTAATTTAAGTGTCTGAGTTAAACGCTACCTGTATATTATTAGCATTAGAAATTTCTATCATGAAGTTGTTTTTAATAGCGGTGTGTAAATATTGATGTTTTGCTGAGAAGGCATAGTAACAATTACTATGGATGATTGTAGTACTTTACTACTCTTGATAAAGAAACAAATATCTCTGGGTACCAAAAGGGGGGAAAAATAAGAACGAGTATCATTGCTTTTTCTATGCTATGAAATGCTGAAACGTAATTCTGTGGAATTTTTTCTTTTCTTTTTTTTTTTTTGGGGGGGGGGGTTGGTTTACATAAATGTACTATTTACTGAATGATTTTACATCTTTAGTTTCACTAATAAGTTGCAGGCGTGCAGTGTGCGCACGTGATGGCAATGGCTGTTCAAAAGCTTTATCCTGAAGCAAAGGTCACAATCGGGCCTTGGATAGAAAATGGGTTTTATTATGACTTTGATATGGAGCCTTTGACTGATAAAGACTTAAAGAGAATCAAGAAAGAGATGGTAAGCAGAGCTAGTCCTTTAGATCTTAATTCCTTTAAATTTTTATATTTGGTAGTTATGTCCTTTGTTTGTGTGCTTCATGAATTCTGCATTATGGTACATATTCAGGGTACACGGTTTTTTATTTCTTACCTTGTCTGTAGGATCGAATTATTAGCAAAAATTTGCCCCTTGTAAGAGAAGAAGTTTCAAGAGATGAAGCTCATAGAAGAATATTGGCTTTGAATGAACCTTACAAGATTGAGATTTTGGAAAGCATTAAGGAAGATCCCATCACAATTTATCATATTGGTAGCCTTCTGGCTCTTTTTCAGTTTTCACCAGTTTTTTTTTTGTTATAAGCCAATTTTCACCAGTTTAATTCCCACATGTTGAAGTTTAAAAGCTAGAGGAGAGAAAAAGAAATAGTGATTGTGCTCTTAAGTTCATTTCATTTTCCATATATGTGTATAATAGCCATTCTGGTATAGAGAGACAAGGTTTGCTGTATGGATCTGCTGGCTTCATGGTCATTATGCTGTGTGTGTGTGTGTATTCATATTTCATTTGGGTGTAGTACTAGAACAGCGAATACAATCCCCAATCCCTCAAGAATAGGCATATATGTTATCATGCGCAGCTTGTTACTGATATATTCTACCTTGCTCTAACAAAGCATCTTGACCAAAAAATATCTGCTAACTGGACCTCATTTCACATATGATTAGTAGAATTAAGTCCTTGCTGGGGTTTCTCTTGGATAACTCCTCAATTTGTTTACAACACAATTTGCATAGACCCATGTACTCCTGAAGCCAATCACATCATCATCCCCACAAGTTCACAAGTAGTTTGAACCATTGCATAATACTTTCATTCTCTATTTGTCCGTGCCACTCCATTTTGCTTCTTACCCTTATTATAATATGGCGAGAATATGTTTCTTGTTACCATTTTTTTAAAGTCAGTAATGATGTTATGAAGTTTATGTGTGATCGATCACCTTCAATCTTGTAGGGGAGTTATATTTTTTAGCTGTCTCTGAACTATATGGTCACTAAGCCCAAGTATTTAGAGCACCAAACTCCTTTTGCATCTTTAATTTGATCAATTAATACGCTTCAGCAGAATGAAAATGGACAATGTAGTGTGTCTTATATTGGATCTGTGAAGATGGAAGTGTAAAGTAGAATAACAATGAAGAGGCAAGGATGTGCTCAGAAAGAGTGCTTTGCAGGTTTCACATTGCATTGAGAAAAAAAAAAGTTATTGCCTGAGGTGTTTTATCTGTTTTTTTTATCTCACCTTATATTCCTTTTTCCTTGAAGGCAAGGAATGGTGGGACCTCTGTGCTGGACCTCATGTTGAATCTACTGGAAATATTAACAAACATGCAGTTGAACTTGAGTCTATTGCTGGTGCTTACTGGAGAGGAGATGAAAGGAAACCAATGTTGCAAAGGATATATGGTACTGCATGGGAGAATGAAGAGCAGTTGAAGGCTTACTTTCACTTTAAAGAAGAAGCTAAACGTCGGGATCATAGGCGCCTAGGGCAGGATCTCGATTTGTTTTCTATACAGGTACAATTAAAAGTGCTGTCTATATTGTTCTGCAAGTTGATTTTGCTTTCTATTTTGATTGTATTTATGAATAAGACAGGTTAGCATTTCCTTTTATCATTCCTAATTTTATGGGTACATAACTGTTGATTCATGATGAAGTCTTTCATGTAATGTATTGGACTTTTATTAAATTTATGCAGGATGATGCTGGTGGGGGTTTAGTTTTCTGGCACCCAAAGGGTGCTATTGTGAGACACATAATTGAAGATTTTTGGAAAAAAATTCACATAGCACGTGGTTATGATCTACTGTACACACCACATGTGGCTAAAGCTGATCTTTGGAAGATCAGTGGTCATTTGGACTTCTACAAAGAGAATATGTATGATCAGATGAGCATTGAAGATGAGCTTTATCAACTTCGACCTATGAATTGTCCTTATCATATTTTGGTATATAAAAGGAAGCTTCATTCCTATCGGGATTTTCCTATTAGGGTAGCAGAATTGGGGACTGTTTATAGATATGAACTGTCTGGAAGTTTACATGGCCTTTTCCGCGTTAGAGGTTTCACACAGGTTGGCTGTTATACTTAGCTCATTGTCTTGTGAAATACTAAGATTATATTGAAAAGGTTGATTCAGTTATCTTGAAGTTAATTCTGAATGTTTACTGAATCTTACATAATTGACGGTGAGCCTTCCAAGACTGTAAGGTTGCATACACATGACCGTCCTGGAGCAGACAATTTTGGATCCCGTTACTTATTTTCTTTTTATATCTATGGCCTGTGATACCTTAATTGTGTAATATTGCATAGCCTTCTAGAAGTTGCTGCATTAGTTTTTAATTCATTTTTGCAAACTGCATGCTGATAAATTGGTTCTTGTTTGACTTCAATATCTTCTGTACAGGATGATGCACACATATTTTGTTTAGATGACCAGATTAAAGATGAGATCAGGGGTGTCCTGGATCTTACCGAAGAAATGTTATTGCAATTTGGTTTTGATAAGTATGAAATAAATTTATCTACAAGGCCTGAAAAAGCTGTTGGAGATGATGATGTATGGGAAAAAGCTACCTCTGCTTTAAAAGATGCTTTGGATGATAAAGGTTGGACCTATCAAATTGATGATGGGGGAGGTGCCTTTTATGGGCCAAAGATTGATGTCAAGATTGAGGATGCTCTTGGTAGGAAGTGGCAGTGTTCAACCATACAGGCAATTCCTGACTTCATAATTCTTTTCTTTGAAATATTAAAGGACTCATTTGCATTGAACTATTTTGAATGAAGCAATTTGCATTGAACTATTTCACTATTTGCTTGACTTGATTCTTTTTCAACTGAAACAGGTTGATTTTAACTTGCCACAACGTTTTGACATCACATATGTCGACTCAAACACTGAAAAAAAGAGACCTATATTGATCCATAGAGCAGTGCTTGGATCCTTGGAAAGATTCTTTGGCGTTCTCATAGAGCATTATGCTGGTGATTTTCCATTATGGCTTTCTCCAATACAAGCTCGTGTTTTACCTGTTACTGATGCACAGGTAATGCAATGCTTGACTACTTAGAATTATTTGCAGATTTGTTTTGTATGATGGGCAGTGAATAAATGGGAAATATTTTATGTATTTGCATACAGCTTGATTACTGCAAGGATGTGACCAACAAACTGAAAATGTATGGCATCCGAGCTGAAGTTTGTCATGGCGAGCGCCTGCCGAAGCTCATAAGAAATGCGGAGAAGCAGAAAATTCCATTGATGGCTGTTGTGGGATCAAAGGAAGTTGAAACACAAACAGTTACGGTTAGATCTAGGTTTGGTGGGGAGCTTGGAACCATGTCAGTTGACGATTTTATTAGCAGAATAAAGTTGGCAGTGGAAAACCCAACATCATTATGATATTCTTTCAGTATCTTATTCACTTATGTATTAGTTTGGAAAAGAATGAAGGGGGGGGGGGGGATACATTTGAAACATTATATTTGTATATTAGACAATAATTATTAAATCACCGTGCCTGTGTTCTCCTGGTGGTGATAGCTGCTGCCTGCTGTGAATTCATTTGAGGCAGGGTCAGACACAACACATGAACACAAGCATGAGAATTTAAATTTGTATGAAAGCATTCTTTTTTGTTATAGTTTGATACAACCTATTGATAATATGTCACATTTATTGCACCACTTCTTTTACTTTTACCCTGAACACTATTTTATATTTCTGACCACTTCCTTTGATTGGATCGGAAATTGAATAGGTAAAGATATTGATTTATAGTTTATTGGTTTGATTTCGGTTGAATTGTGATTAAATAAATGATGAATTGAAATTGGTGACCAAGGGAAATGCGCAGGCTTCCATTAAATGCTTAATAGTTTAAATTTTAAAGTCATAGTAAATATGCTGTGTAATAACATGAGCTGCCAACCTGCCTATATATTTTGTTTAAAGTTTAAACTACCCGAAGTATTGTCTGTCTATATATTAATCCAAGTCAACACAGCTGCTGCTATTTTCTACTGAAGCAATAACGAATTTGTGAGTAAGAAATGGCACAAGTTTAATAATGGAGAAGGAAGATAAATTACAAAATAAAATAAAATTGAAGACTGCCCAATTTTATTATTATTATTATTATTATTATTACACAATTGCATCACACATGTATAAAGGAAATTTAAGATAAGAGGCAATCTCAGCATATTCTTCAATCATCAGTGCTGATAGATAGAGAGTCACCACCATTATTGTTCTGCAAAACCTCTCGTGTTCTTTCATCTTATGCCTAGAAGTATAACCATGGCCGCCAAGCTGATGGATCCTCACCTGATGAACCTTTGACTTTGACTTTGTTGAGTGTGTAGAATCACAAGCCCTTTGAAGCCAAATCAGCATGAGAGCTCAAAATATATTCACAAACTCACTGCACATAGCTTCAATACACAAATGCAGAGAAGTTCTCAACTTTAGAGTTAGAAGGATGATATCAACAAAGCGCATAAGAGAGAGGACCATTATGGAATTATAGTTTCAAGTGTGACGAAAGTCCATTATGGTCACGGATCCATTATTGCCATAACTTATCAAAACTATATTCCAGCAATAAAAATCAGTTATTAGCAACTCCCGTTTCATTTTCGTATTCATTTAGTATAAAATAATGACTAGGGTGGGACTGTGTATCATGTGGTTTACAGTTGATCGATGCTTAAAAATAATTCGAAACTTTAACGAGAATCGATGCCATGATGCGTTCGAAATAGCATATAGTTTAGTGTCAGTTTTGCATCGCATCTTAGTCATTTTAATCCTTGTTATTTATGCATTTGGCTTGATTTGAATAACGCACTTGGTTTTGGTTCAATTGTGCTTAAAGGAAGGTATTTGTCCTAAGAAAAAGGAGAAAAATCACTTGGAATAAGTTGGGGTAATTTGTGCTACAAGTTGATAATGTAATGATGTCTCAGCTTGATACCTGTTCAATGTTTTAATCATATTTGGAGTTTTAGATGTCCAAATGAGATGAAACCGGTGCCATTGGAAAGCTAAGATCCATAGTTTCAACTTTCATGAAGACACCTTGAGCTAATTCGGACGTTAAAGAGGTAAAAAATACAAAACAACATAAAGCACGACCTAGCCATGTCAGGAAGCACGGCCGTGTTGCGGCAGCACCTGAACAGCGCGAGAAACAGAATGAAGCACGGCCTAGTCGTGCCTCACGCCACGGCTGTGCTACGACAGCACCCTAGACGCAGAATTTTATGTTTTTACATGTTTTGGACTTGTTTTTTACTCCTTTTCACCCTAGGCTATAAATAGACACTTTAGAGACTTGTCTAGGGTTCGAACTTTGATTCTTGGAGGCACGGTGGAGGATTGGGATCAATCTCTTCATTAATTCTCTCATGAATTTCTGGTTTGGCTTTTCTTTCTCTATGAGTAACTAAGCTTTTTAGACTAGGGTTAGATGAATCTTGATGAAACTATTATGTAGTTAATTCTATTATATTAAAGCAAGTTTATTTCATTTCAATTGAGCTTTCAATTCTCCGCGCTTAATGTTTTTCTATACTTGGCCGCTATTGAATCGATTTGGGGTTTTTCATGATGATTGGAAAATTAGGTGAAAGACTTGAACTGAGATTATTAGCCATAGTCATGATGAGTATAGAAATATAACTTTGTGATTATGTGTTCTTATGAATTACTATTCTTAATGCTTAACCTAACTATAAATCACCTAATGGATAAGGGGTTTTAGTTAGAGTAAAGGGTTTATGAGCCAATGGATTGTCCTTAAACTAATTTAGTTGATTCGAACTTCAATTTGTATAGAATAACTTGCGTTGGTTGTAGATTGAATGCATAAGAGTGGAAACAAAAGGATTCAACCTATAGTTGTTTTTTTTATTTACTAAATTTCAAATACTTTGTTCTCGTTATTCAAACATCAAGATTTGGTTCTCGTTCAAAATTGTTACGAACTTTGTTGAGTTAAATAATCAATCGCAATCCCTGTGGAGACGATTTTACTTATCATTTTATTACTTGTGCGATTCGGTACACTGCCGAAAATCTTAACATGCTACCCAGAAGCTCACGGTCCTCCACGTTCACACGACTGAGACGATGACTTAATCGGTGCCGGTTCGGAAAAAAAAAAAAGGAAAAAAAATGTTGAGTTTTTGAGGCACTCATTCGTGTTTCCTTGTTTTTTGCCAAACTGACACCAATTAGCTCATTGTCTTAGTAGGAGGACTGTGAGCTTTTACTTATTGAGAACGATATCAACCGTAGTTAGAGTTTCAAGTTATTTTTAAGCATCGGTCCATCATAGATCACATGATGCAATGTACCACCCTAGAATCCGCTAAGTGCATTGAAACATTTTCTAAAACACATTTCATAAAGGACTCAGTGCTAGGCTACTAGCTAGCTACAGACTAAGTTAACTAGTCTACTACCCGTGCGATGCACAGGACACCCACATATTCAATTTCTCTGCTTAATAGTCATTAGAAATTGTAGTGTTTCACATAAATCTAACAATTGAACCAATACTACTAAATCCAAAAATCATATCTGGTCACAGTAAGATAATCATTTTATGTACTTATATTACAAACACATTTACAACTTCACAATTTCAACAATAGTTAACTTATCAGATAATATAATAACTTAGTATAACTAATTTAACAGTTTACAAAATTAACAATTCATAATCCAAGTCATTGACAAAAATGGAAAACGGTTTGCTGCGACAAAAAATCATATAGGTAATTATTGACAAATTTTGTTTTTCAACTCTCTGCAACACTTTTTCACTATATCATTGCTTTTGTTTTTGAAAGATATTAAAATAAACGCGGAAAAGAGTCAAGGGCATAATGTAATTTAATAAATTGTGAGTTAATCAGACTTTGTACATATTGAGGCTCCTGTTTATGATAGCAGCCCAACACACAATAATTCAAAGTACCTAAATAATCAAATAACAAATAATCCTATTTAAAAAATTACTGGTTAAAATCTCAGCATATCAATTTTTCGAAAAAAATATTAGGTAGACCTATGCACAAAATATGTTTGACAATTCTACTTTGTATCTCATGGTGAGTCAGATCTGAAAGCCCATTGATCTCTATCTTTTATTTCCTCTTAAACAATTTTAGCTCCTTTCAGTTAGACCTATAATGCTATCTATTGTGAGTTCCTTCAATTTAATTCACGAATACGCTTGATGAATTAAAGCTCCCCTTTATTTTCATGCACTGTCAAAATGGAGCTTCCAAAGCCTAGAGATAAGTTATTGTTTCAAAGCTTCTTCAAAATATAGCGTAAAGGAGTTATCATTAGTTTTAAATTTCTTGGAACATTCTATACTAAGAAGTAAATGGGGGAAATTAGTTTCCAGCTTCACTTTATAGGATAAAATCAATGTTTCAATGATGATTTGCCATTGCTTCACTTTTAAGTATTTGCTTTGAATGGTAGGAAAATTTAAGACTATCATGCATATTTTTTCAACAAAGACAATTAAGCTTTTCTATTCCATAATTAAACCTGACTAATAGTGTCAACTTTTTTACTCCGAGACACAATATTTTCCTAGGGATCCAACCAATAGCCAATATTGCCAATAGTAATGAAAAGTCCTATAGTCCTTAACGAATTCTATTAAATTAAAAAAACATTAGGATTGATTCATTAAGCTAGAACACTCAGAAAGTTAACCCCACAACATCTTTATCTTATTTCAACACGGCTGGGTAGATACAACTACAAATAAAAATAAACCTCAAAAGAAAAGCATGTCAGATGAAATGCAGTAGGCAGTAGCAACAAAGAAGCTACATAGAAGCAAAGCCTTGAAAAACCAAACTTTGGGAGAAATAATATTACGAACTCCAAATTCCTGCAAGAACATGAGGAATGGGTGACATAACGACATTAATACGATCCTTGTTGCCTTGATTTTACAGTTTGCTTTTTCCACACCATAAGTAAAGGATATGAGCCAACTAAAAATATAAGACCATTCATAAGTACATACTGTTAATACTTGCAGCACCAAATTATTATCACACTCATCTGACATTACACTGTTCCTGAGGCTGAACTCATATTATCTCCATTATCCCAACAGGCGACTTCGGCATCCAGAAGAGTTCAATATTAGCAATTTATTTTTACCCAGCAACATGGATAAGATTAAGCGAACCTGCCTGAGGTAACCCCATGAAGAACCGCACTTAATAACCATGTCCATGGCTAACCAAATTTTAATGGACCTAAATACCCTCAATTTAGGTACTCTTAATATATCATGTCTATAAAGCTAATGATGCAAAATCATACCTCCAAATCATTTGGATATTGCATAGAACAACCTTTTTAAGCCAACAAAGTACCATCCCTCAAAATTACTTGGTTATGCTGCGCTGAGTAAGTAGCATAAAAGTTTGTTAATATAAGTAAATAAAAAAAGTATTAGATCAGTAAATGTTTGTCATGCAAACAACTACTCTCAATTTAGGCACCCTCAATATAACATGTCTATAAAGCTAATGATGCAAAATCATACCTCCAAATCATTTGGATACTGCATAGAACAACCTCTTTAAGCCAACAAAGTACCATCCCTCAATATTACTTAGTTATGCTGCGCTGAGTAAGTAGCATAAAAGTTTGTTAATATAAGTAAATAAAAAAAAAGTATTAGATCAGTAAATATTTGTCATGCAAACAACTACACCAAATTGGATTCATTCAGCCACTGCTGAACATTGTTGAAGCTCTCTAGGTGAGTGACAACACAAACATACTGCAAGTAAAAACGCAGTAATATTACACCATCATTTCCCAGGATAAAATAAAAAGGAAATTGCTCGGGAAGAGTCAGTTTAAAAAGAGTCACAATTACACCAATAGCCCCACGATGGTAGCTGCTAGTGGTTGTCTGGATGATAGAATATAGCCATGCTGTGCAACACAAAGGATAATAGATATAGCAATCAAAATTTTTTTTCCCTTACCATTCTTTTTTGTATCCATATCAGAGTCTCCATCTCCTGTTCTTATATGTTGCTCTGAAGTTAAATTCACAAAACAAACATCAAATAAGCCACAAAAGATTATTATGAACAAAACCAACAAACAACCCAGAAAACGTAAACTTAAAACATATATATATTTTCCTATATGAAGTCAGATTTCCTAACTTCAAATCCATATAAACGCTACCAAATGCTTATATTTTTAGATTTTCAGCCAACATCACAGAAAAATATAATGAGAACCATATTTTGTTTTAACATGGAAAATGATATTTTTTACCCTATATAAAAAAAAGGCTTACCATCTGAGACTCCAAGGTGTTTTCCATTGATGAATACTCGTGGCACTGTGCGCTTTCCAACAATATTAATCAAGATATCCTGAATCTTCAAACCATCATCTGCAAGGAAAAGGTCTCACTTCAAACATCCTTAACATAATCCACAACATGAGCATGCTATTGAAAAAACAGTTTCAATATAAACCCATTCTTCAGTTTCCCTCCCTCTCTACACTAAGTTGTCCCCAAAAGAAGCAAACTATCTTCTTCCACAACTTATAATGCTTTAATTTTCCCCCAATAAAGCTTTCATTCCAAAAAATTGGATGCTAACCTAGCACTGCCTTTCATAAATGTCAATTTTGAATTGTTATTTTGATTATTTTTGTCAGAACTATAATCAATTCCAGCAAAATGTGAGTGTAGAATTGAAAGTTTTCATGAAATAAATCATGTTTACATAATTTGGTGCCACTCAACAGATATCCAAATTATCTAAAATTTAATATACATGAACATCAACATGATATCACACAATTTAACGGTTGGACTGACTGAATTCAATTCTACAAAAACTAAAGGAGTAAGTATTCCAAAACTTTCATATATTGTCAATGAATTCTAACTCAATGTGTGTGCGCGTGTGTAAATATAAAGCAAGCTGAATTTTTCAGCATACGTCTCTCATCAAGCTCTACAACATGTGGCACATGGTTTAACTCTTTGAAAACAGCTTTTGCTCTTTTATAGTACCTAAAGACAACAAATAAACCGGGAAAAACAGAACAGTGAATACCCCATAAGTAACTTGATGGGCAACCATTTTGGGGGTAAAGTAACAAATTTTGTGCTCAGTTAAGAAACACTCAATAGTAATCCACAAAGGTTATTAATATACATATTGTGGAGAGCCAGCCAAGAAAACAGAAAGAGAATAAGCAAGGAGAAACAAAACAAAAAAAAAAAAATTAAAAGAAAGCAGTGTTCTTACTTTTTGTCTGGGGGTATAAAGACTTTTATTAGTGTTTTAATCAGCACAGATCAGTGGTAAATACAACATAAGAACAATTATAATGTTATCCAAAACTTTAGATCCATACAGTTCTATTCAAAACATAAGCAACCACTGGAGGATATTCAAATAGTACAATAAGATACCATCCCAACACACATTCAATTCCAAATTCCTATCAGTGAAAAAATTGTAAAATTTAATATTTCACGGCACAAATATGAATGCTATCAGATCAGATCTAGTAATGCTTTTACAGATAACATAGCCATTTGAAATTCTAATTAACACGCATTACTATAATGAGCGAGAAAGGTAAATTAGAATGAACACATGCACATCAAAGATTAAGCCATGGGACAGACTTCACGGGCAGTAATCTAGAACATACACATCAAAGATTAAGCCATGGGACAGACTTCACGGGCAATAGTCTAGCACATAAAAAACAAATTTCTTTGAGTTAAATTGATTCTTAAGCTAATAAAACATATCAATATAATAAAATTAATATGCTTATTTTGCTTCAGGCATAATCAATTTTAGGATTTGATTTCTAAGTTGGGTTTCTAAAAAAGGAGGTCTAGGGCTTTGGAGTTGGGGAAATTGATAGGAGAGGGAGATGAAGGAGAAGCAACTCACCAAGAAGAAAGAGCAGAAGACGGATGACAGTTGCTGGCTCCAGTTCCGGCGTACGGCAGAATGTTGTGTGTGGAGACACGTTTCAGTTTGTGACAGGGAGGGAAGAGATATACCGGTAGTCGGGAAGGAAAGATAGATACACATGATTCAGAGTAATTATTGCAGCAGAGATGAGCTTACCTTGTTGGAAATGTCGCGGTGGCGCAGCGGCGCCTCTTCTTGCTCTGCCTCTTCTTCAAATCGTCTTTGCGACGGCGTAGTCCTCGAAGAGAAGTTCCAGCACCAGCGGGAGGAGATCAAGCGTCGTCGAAGCGCTGTCCACGGCGTTCTGGAAATCGTTCGTGTAGAGGAGTTCGAGAACTGTGAGATGGTGTTGGATTAAACCCGGAGTGGGTGGAACTCCGAGACTTAGGCGGAATAGTTGGTGATCGGAGGAGTGCTCCGGCAATGGTGATTCTGGGTGGACGTTTCCAATCCATCGGTCGGATAAGAGGGCAGAGAAGTATTTGGAGCGGCGGAGGATGTTTGAGTGGAGCACGAGGAGATCGGAGATCGAAGCGAAGTCGATGGAGGCGGAGGATGACGTCTCGATGGACGTGTCGTTGAAGAAAAGGACAGCGTCGCTGGTGGCTGTGGTGCTCGGAGATCCACGGTGGTGGTTTTGGGTTAGGAGGGAGCTTGGAAGAGAAAAGAGACATTCAAAATCTTTTGAATCTGAGAAGAAGAAGACGTTGGGTATTAGCTGGCATCATAAATGAAACAGAATGTTAGGTGAACATTAATGGTTTGTTTGGTTCCGAAGAGAAGTTGTAAAGAGAGAAATAAGTGAGAGAGAGTGTAGGAAGAGAGAAATAGGTGAGAAATAGAGTAGATATGTGGTATTGTTTGGTTTATGAAAAAGAGAAGAGAAAAAGAGAAGAGAGAAGTATTGATTATTTTTTAAAAGACGTCAATATCCTTGACTAAAAATTTAAATAATTTGAGATATAATAAGAGAATAGGGGTAGAATTTGAAAAAGTAAAAAAAATAAACGTTGCTCTCCCTTTCTTCTCAATATTGGAGAGAAACAAAAAAGTGGGTAGGACCCACTAATTTGCTCTCTCTCTCTCTCTCCAATTTCTCTTGTAACCAAATAAGAGAAATACTCCACTTCTCACCAATCTCTCTCGTCCCTCAATCTCTCTCACCCTTCCACCCCCAAACAAACATACCATAAATGGCAGTAGTGGGAAGCAGTATACAGGATGGATAACGTGAAAGTGGTTTGGGCGGGATTTTATTGCAGTGTAGACTTAACAGGATTTAGATATAAGATAAACTAGGCTTACCATGGTTTATAAAAAGGTATTCCCTACGTCTCAATATATGTCATGTTTATAAAAAAAATGTCTTAAAATATATGTTATTTTATATTTTTAATATAATATTAAATGTTTTATGCCAATTGTACCATCAAATACTTTATTTTGTATTTATAACAATATTTAATATAGGTTTAATTATGCTGGAGGTCCCTAAACTATTTGAGAATTTTGAAATAGGTCCCTGAACTATTTTTTTTTAATTAGGTCCCTGGATTATTATTTTTTTTTAATTGGGTCCTTAGTTAAATCATAGTGTTAAGTCACTTGGCGTGACTGTGACGCGACATGACATAAATTTTGAAATAGGTCCTGAACTATTTTTTTAATTTGGTCCCTAAATTATATTTTTTTTAATCAGGTCCCTAAACTATTTTTTTAATTTGGTCCATAAACTATATTAATATTAATCATGTCAGTTTGCTTTCATTATTTTCCTTTAATTTATTGTTTTTAAATTAATTAATTAATTTATCGTTTGAACCAATCGAATTTTTGTGGAACAAGAGGATAGCTTTGTCATACGCCTTAGACCAATTTTACGGGAACCAATTTTTTCTACGATGCAAGCTTCCTTGGACCAAACATGGGAACACATTTTTCTTCAATTTTATGGCCAATAACGCTAACGAACAAAGGAGATTTCTCTTGCTAAAGTAACACTTCAAAATTTCTTGGTCTTAAGCTAAAATAAATAGTAGCAAAATTTCTTGGTTTTTAGCTTAAGACCAAGAAATTTTGAAGTGTTACTTTAGCAAGAGAAATCTCCTTTGTTCAGTGACGTTATTGGCCATAAAATTGAAGAAAAATGTGTTCCCATGTTTGGTCCAAAGGAAGCTTGCATCGTAGAAAAAAATTGGTAAAAATTGGTCTAAGCATCGATAAGCTCGTGACAAAGCTATCCCTCTTGTTCCACAAAAATTCGATTGGTTCAAACGATAAATTAATTAATTAATTTAAAAACAATAAATTAAAGGAAAAATAATGAAAGCAAACTGGACATGATTAATATTAATAAGGTTAGTTTCATAAAATTATCACTTTTTTTATTTATTGTTTTTTTTTTCAAATTGTGAGATTAAAAACCGCACACATCAGCGTGTCTCGCGCTTTTCCAAAGATAACTATGAATGTACTTTATTCAATTCATTCATTGCCGAATAAATGTACTTTTTTATTCTGAAACCGATTCATTCTGTTCTGACCATTTCAATCTTGCCATATGATTTTATTTTGTTTTGCTATCAGTTTTGTTTATTGGATTTAGGTGTTGTCATGCTAAATAGAGATTTGAAGTTTACAACATGGATATTGAACTGCGTCGTTTATTTGTGGGAAAATTGCATGGTTTGATGTCAATCTCATTGTTTTTCTTTCAAAGGGGTAAAATAATAGGATATATTATTATTTTAATAACGCTAATGGTCATGTTTCCGAAAACATTTGAACCATGTTCTTTGAGATTATAAGGTCAAGCTCTTACCACTGAACTAGCACCTTATAGACCAATCACATTGTTATGATGTCAAATATTAAATTTTCTATTGAGTTTGCAAATATTTGTCTTGGGAATCCATTAAGAAAGACGTTATGAATGAGAACATGATTAATGCAGATGAACGTAACAGAGATTAATAGCGACTCAGACTCGGCGGTAGAGCAGCGGGTGTGAAGGCGTGGTGGCACGGTGTTGGGGAGGCTCAGCGGCACGGCGACACTGTTCCGGGGCGGAGAAGGTTAATGGCGTGTGCAGTTTCGTCTAAAACCTTTCTCTTTTTTATCTTTTTAAAAAACTGATTTAAAATTTTTAAATCACAGCCATTGGTTTATTTTTTGTCCACGTGTCATTCGGATAGAGAGGCAACGGAGATCTATGAAGAGGATCCTGACCGGTTACATTAGGGGAATATGTTGGCTCAGAAGCAAGCATAAAACAAGTGCAGCAAATAAACGTGATTTTCGGTGATGGCGATGTCTCGCCATTGCCAGATCAAAGACTCAAATAGGGTAGAGCACCGGTCGGTTACGGCCGGTTTCGAGCCCAAAATGGCTCATCCAAGAAAAATCGAGAACACAAAATCCTGGCCCATTTTCGTCCGTTTTGAGCTTCGGTTTAAGCGGGTTGCGATTTGCACGGGCTGCCGGTTGGTCGGATGGTTTTATTCGGATATTGGGCCAGATCAACTGTTTTGGGCCACAACTAAACAAAAAGAGGAAAAAAATAGAAAAGAGACCCTTCGGCAGCATCTTCTTCATCTTCCTCTTGTTCATTTCCAGGATTCCACCTTCAGATCTGGATCCTTGAAGGATGTTGAGTCAAGGCCATTTTTTTCGTCTCCTCTTTGAATATGAACGGTGATTTTATCAAGATTGGCAAAGCGAGATTAGTCGAAGTCATTTCGTATCCTCTTTGAACTCGTAGAACCAATAGAGGAAAACGACGAAGAGACCCAGATGGAACTCTACATGTAGTGGAATTGAAGGTTGGTTTGAAGACTCAAGAAGAAGATGGGTTGGCGATTCTATCCAAATACGCTTTTGCGCACTTTCACCACCGTTGTCGGCGGTCTGCGTCACAACACTCCTCACAAAACAATTAGTATCAGTAACAACAGTGAGGAAGAGGGGATTTCTTTTTCTGTGATGACTTTCAAATATAATAAAATAGATAAATAGATAATTAAAACATTTGAGAAAATGTTTTCTGCTAAACATATAAATAAATAAAAAATTGAAGAAACACACATCAAGTAAGCTTTTTACACCATTCTCCAAATAAACACAAAAATATATAATCTTAACCATTCATTTTTGTCTTGATCCTTGTCATTCCACATCCAACGGTACACAATAAAAAGCCTTATGTTTTGTTGACTTTGATCTGCATAAAAAATGTTAGAGAGATAATGATTAAATTTTTTATTTACACCTACTTGACTACATACTGTTACACACGCTCCTACTCCTATAGTCCTAGTTGCCTTGCACAATTTTATTATAGGTGGAAAGAGACACAGTTTCTCATGTACTGCCTAGCATAGTTACATATAGGTGGAATTTGTGGAAAGAGACACGACTTCTACTAAGAGAGTTAGAGAGAAACCAAAAACCAGTGCTTTTGAGTTCCCTTCCTTCCCTTTCTCAAACGAAGACTTCAATGGACGAGGGCTATGGAAACGACGAGAAGAACCATGCCTGCACAGGTCGGTCGGTTTCGGCCACCGACGAAATATTTTAGACAGAACCGAATCCGCCCATTACTATCCGCCCCAACCTGATTCTTCAATCCGGCAACCTGTTTACCCGCCCGAATCCGCCCATATGCTTGATTTTTGTTTCGGGTTTTTCGGTTTTCGGCCAGGTGACGGGTTTTTGCTCAGCCCTAGGCTCAAACACGTTTCTTTCGTAGGTGGCCATCTTTTGGGAAGATTACGCGGAAAAGGAAAAAAAGTCTCATTAGAAGTATCACATTTATAAATAAAAAAAAAATAGTCACAAAATAAGTATAATGTTAGTTTTTCAATGTAATATTAATTATTTTTTTCAGTTTTACCTTCAAATTAATAATGAGTACTTTACTCTCAAGTCATTATACTCTACTAAGCATTTATGATAATTGTTAATACCCAATAGTTAATAAGGATAATTTTGTAAAATTATTACACTCTTTTATTTATTTATATATTCCTCTTAATATGTTTCTAATGTGACACCTATAATGGGATGGATGAAGTACTATATTATATAAAATAGAGTTTTGTCATGTAGACTCATGCCACGTGACAGTTCTACATTATTCTTTTCCCGACAAAATGATAAATAATTTATTTTTTATTTTTTAATTCACGATGTTTCATTAATTTCATTAATTAAGACATATCAGTCGATTAATGTTTATATCTAGACTTTTACCATTCATTTGAATTAAATCAAATTCAAATTCAAAATGTAAATAAATTAAAGTATATCAATCAATTAATTCTTATATCTGGACATATGTCATTCAATCAAAATATTATCTAAATTACGTGACAACATAATAATTATTAAATTTTTTACTTAAATCAATTAATTTTTTAAGTTATTGTTTTAATTATAGCAACTATTATTATCTCATGTCAAACAATAATTTCACAGTATAAAACCTTTAAATGACTTACATATTTTTATTTATTAATTATATCAATTATCAATCACTATTCATCATTATTTTATTGTACAAATTTTATTACTTTTAATTTTTTAAGTTTTTATAAATGATTTATTTTCCATCAAAAAATAAATTTATTTTTCCGTTAAAAAAAATGATTTATTTTAATTTGCATATCATAAATTTTAGATAATTCATGTGAGCACGAGTAAATACACTAGTCACAAATTAAAATGGACCAATAGAATGAATTGAAAAAATAAAGAGAAATGCTATCCCACCTCATTTATAATTTTCCCACTCTCTTCAACCCCCCCCCCGGCACGCCAAAAAAACAAATAAAGCAACCCCCTCCCTTGCAACCCCGCCCCAACCGTCCCCCATTCCCCTATATATCCCCTACAGCCCCCATAAAAAAAGTTATATAAAAATATATTAATATATAAATCATAAGTGTAAATATGTATGTCACTTGAAAGCCCAATTAATGATATTTAAAGTACAATATAAATGTATATACTTTAATACTAAAAACAATTTATAAATGTTTTTATCATAAAATTATTGAAGATAAGTTTTTATCATAAAATTATTGAAGATAAGTATTTTCACACATAAAAAAAGATATATATTTTCCTCACTAAAATTATCAGGATTTTAGAAATATCTATCCAAAACGTAGATAAAAAAAATTCATTCATTTTTCAATGAATAACTTTAAAATAGTAAGCAATTTTTATTATATGTTGCTTTCTAAATTGCAAAGTTCATTTGTCAAAAAAAAAAGAATTGCAAAGTTCATATTTTTATATTCTTTTTTATTGTTTATATAACATATTATATAAATTGTGTGATTGAACATATACATCAAACAAGAATGAAAATTTCATATAAAAATATATCAATATTTAAATTAAATATGTAAATAAATACATCATAGAATGATAAAAATATATACTATTAAGTTGCATGAATGAAGACATATCAACATATAAATCATATGAATATGATAAATAAATAATTTTAGACCATTATATATCAAAGTTTACCGTGTGCTTTGCACTGGTTATAACAAGTACGGTCGGCTTGCTCACCACCGCGACGGGGAGGATATGAGCTATGAATTAAGGCGGCTTCAGGAGTTAGGGCTTGGCTTACGGAGAAGATGAAAGAGAGAGTGAGAAATAAACGCTAAAATCGTTCGAATGAACTTAGGTTAGGAGAACATCAAATTCAAAACTTGCATGTAAAATATAACTTTTTTTAACATGACTCTTTAATTCGGGTTAGGTTTCACGGGATTTAATTGGATGAACCCAGTACTCGATCCAATGAGAACAAATTCGTAAACTTTGTAACTGGTTTTACCCAATTATTGGGGTCGTGTCTATAATTTTAATTTTGTTCAATATAACTTTTTAATATTTATTTTATTTTTATAATTTTTCGAGTTGTTAAATTATTGATCAAAGTTTTATAGTTAAGTAATTATAACTAACATTTCACTTTCAATGGATAATGAGATTAATGTCATTCAATCTACATAGTAACACAAGTGATTTCAAATACAATTTGAGAAATTATAATTTTGAAAAACTTTTCTCAGCGTAAGGAATAGTTATAGGCAATTTAGTAATACAAAATCAAGAGAAAAAAGAACAATGATATAGTAATATAGAACAAAAAACTGAAAAGATATAAAAGGTCAATGAAAAGATGAAAAAGTAAAAGAGAGAGAATAAAATATTACATATTTAAAAAAGAAAATAATAATAGTTATAATGTCGAATAAAAATTATTTTAAGATGAAAGTTATAAAATAATTAATAAATATCACAACAAAATTTATTTTAAATAATTTAAAATAACAAAAAATATATTTTACAAAATATGAAAAGTAGGCTTTAGAAACAATTGCCTCATTTGCCATATGTTCTAATGGTCACCCGACCCAACCCGATTTTTGTGGCTTGGGTCGGGTCATGTTAGACAACTTGACCAATGTCAATCCAACTCATGGACAAACCTAATTTGGCGCAACAAATAGAACATTATTTTGTGGGGAAATAATATCCCCACCTCTCTATTTTATTTCCCCACTTCACTTTCCCCTAATTTCTCTTTTTACCCCTATCCACTTTCACTTCCCATCCCCCTACTCCTTCTCTGAAACCCCTCCTCCCCACTCCCCTCCCTCCTCCTTCCTCCCCTTGAACTTCCCCTCCTGGAAACCCCACTCCCCCTCCCCTCCTCCATGAAACCCACCCTCCCTTGAAAATTATATATGACCGCCTCCCCAAGTTTTTGAATTCTTCTCCCGTGTTACAATTTTTGATAAATTAACTTTTTTTTCTTTCATTTTTTCCTTCGATCGGTATCTTGTTACTGGACATACAAATTGTCATCATTTTCTCAGGAAACTATTTTTATTCATTTTTTTCATTCGTCTGGTATCTTGTTACTGGACATGTCCGATATCTAGTTACCGAACGTGCAGATTGTCATTAATTTCTCAAGAAATTGATTTTTTTTTTCGTTTTTCTTCTTCATCTTGTATCTTGTTACCAGGTGTGCAAACTGTAATCATTTTTCTGGGAAATTGATTTTGTTTTTCATTTTTTTTCTTTGTTATCTTGTTACCAAATACTTCTGGTGACTAGATCTTGGGTAGCCTGAAAAAGCAGGAAAAAAATTGAACTCGCTAGTTCACCAAGAAGGTTGGCAGTGGGGTTGAGGGTGGGACAAAGTTGAGAGATGGTTAGGGTGGGGTTGAGGGGTCACTTTGGTGGTGGTGGAAGTGGGAAGGGAAAGGGGTTAATTTTAGGAGATATGAGTAATTTAGACATTTTAGATGGGAAAATTAAATGGGAGGCGCCTTTAACAAGTGTCTATTGAGTTTAATAAAGGGTATTGAGTTAAAAAAAAAAAAATCAATGGCAGGAACAATGCGAAATTTAGTCCAAAAGAAAATGGAGCATGTTTAATTTTCCTTCACAGGTTTTACTTTTCATCCCACTGTCTGCGCCGCCTCTTCTTCAAAGAGGTTTCTACCTCTTTTTTGTAGAATGCTCAATTGGTCTGGGCCCAATACTAACTTTCTTCTTGTTTTTTCTTAATAAAAATCAGCGTGTGCCCCACTTAGAATGGACTCACCTGACAAATAACTTCGCTATCTAAAATGCTAATAAATACCGTATCTTCTAAGTTCTAATAACTCAAATGGTCAATATTTTGAAACCAACGTGCATCTCTTCGATTCAAACTGCCACCTTAAATCTTGACAAATCTCCACATATTTTAGTCGATTCATCAATTCTTTCAATATTGTCAAGAATCGAATAGTTAGTTTTAATACTAACACTTTGATAAAATGGATTGAAGGAGTGTTGAAAGAGTTAATCTAGATGATAAAATGAAAATTTTATTAGATGATAGAGATAGTACAGATGTCAAGAACTCGGATTGCTAGCTTAGCTAGCATGAGTGGTTTTTTATTGCAATTAGCTCGACTTACTCCAATTCTAAGGTCATTGCCTGTTTATTGGGCACCTTCCACCGCCAAGCATGAAGTACTGGTGATATCACTCTTTAAAATTCTCTAGTAATTTCCAGATCAAAATCATATGGACTTGAAGACTACGACATTTCAACCATCATCTATTATATACAAAATTAATAAGTTAGAATTTTGTTTAGACTGTCTTGTTTCTCATATGCTCACGACATGATTATTATTTATTTACATGTGGACTAAAGTTCAAGGAGTGTACTTGTATTTAATTTTCCTTAGCAAAAATTATATCACAAGTCATCACATGCATGTTACTAGCGCGAAACTGACTTCTACTGTATTGGTGCGTGTTTTTCTTTCCTTTAAACCCTCTAAATTAGTATATGAACTTATATCCCATCTGCTATTTCATTCACAAAACATACGAAAATAAGAAATAGTCTCTAGTCTTTAAAATTTTATAAGTAATTTATTTTAAAAAAAAATTAATAAGACGAATTTTATAAAATTTTAATGACTACTTATTATTTTTATCTGTTGAAAGAATGAAGTAGGAGAAATAGTATAAATTCAGAGTCTAAATTATGATTTACTTTTATTTATTCTCGTATCAACTGAAAGTAAATAGATTAGAACCGAAGACTAACTATCTAAGTAGTTGTAGCTCTCTTACAGTACTAAGATCAGCTACCACAGATTAGTTGGTCAAATAAGTACTACTAAACCCACCAACCCCATAATGCTATTATTTTATTCCTCAAATCCTATTATAAAAACCACCTTTGGCCACCCTCTTCTTCACAGCACACCCAATTTAGCATTCTTATCTCATTAGCATAACAAAGACCAAAATGGCTGCTGCCCCTACAGTCCCTGAAGTAGTCCTCCCCTCCGCCACCGGGCACCGGAAGATGCCGGTGATGGGCCTCGGCACGGCACCGGAAGCAACCAGTAAGGTCAGCACAAAAGATGCTGTACTTGAAGCCATCAAGCAGGGTTACAGGCACTTTGATGCTGCTGCTGCTTATGGTGTTGAACAATCTGTAGGAGAAGCCATAGCAGAAGCACTTAAACTTGGATTAATTGCTTCCAGAGATGAGCTCTTTGTTACTTCCAAATTGTGGGTTACTGATAACCATCCTGAACTCATTGTTCCAGCTCTTCAGAAATCTCTCAAGTAATGAAACTTTTTTTTTTCCATGAGTGTTTTTGGTATTTGTGACTTTGACTTTTGTGTACTGACCTAACTATTATTGATGTTCATATTTGCAGGACTCTTCAACTAGAATACTTGGACCTGATTCTGATCCACTGGCCTATTACTACTAAACCAGGAGAAGTTAAGTACCCTATTGAAGTGTCAGATATTGTTGAGTTTGACATGAAGGGTGTGTGGACATCTATGGAGGAATGTCAAAAACTTGGTCTCACCAAAGCTATTGGAGTCAGCAACTTCTCTATCAAGAAGCTTGAAAAATTGCTCTCCTTTGCTACTATCCCTCCTGCAGTGAATCAAGTAATTAATAATTAAATTTAAGATCATGAATTAGTTTAACCATTTTAGTTGAATATGTTTTGTTGTGGTGGATCACTAATCATTGATTAAATTAATTAAACCTTGATTTGATCCTAATAGGTTGAAGTCAACCTTGGCTGGCAACAAGAGAAACTTAGAGCTTTCTGCAAGGAAAAGGGTATTGTGGTAACTGCCTTCTCACCCCTGAGGAAGGGTGCCAGTAGGGGAGCTAATTTAGTGATGGACAATGATATACTCAAAGAATTGGCAGATGCTCATGGCAAGACTGTTGCTCAGGTATATAATATATAGCATATACCAATTTCTAAGTAGCATTGGTGATCAATGTTTTAACTCGTAGTTGCAATTGTGAAAAATCGCGGTCAAATATGGTTCATGTGGTCGCAATTGCTGACGCGTTGCGATCACATAGACATGAAAAATCTTGATCTTGCTGCTCAAATCGTAGTAACGGATGGTTTTTTAAAACCAATTTTTTTTTTTGTGAAGAATTATATTTTACTTGTTCAGAAATTTGCATAAATTTGATGTATCAAAATTTTGCAGATTTGTCTTAGATGGTTGTATGAACAAGGATTGACTTTTGTGGTTAAGAGCTATGACAAGGAGAGGATGAACCAAAACTTGCAGATTTTTGACTGGTCACTGACTGAGGATGATTATAAGAAAATAAAAGAAATCCATCAAGAGAGGCTCATCAAAGGACCAACCAAGCCTCTTCTTGATGATCTGTGGGATGAGGAATGAATGAACAGTCACTTAAATTTGAAAGAGTGGATGTTGCTGCTTACTCTAAATAAAGCAAATGTCATCATAGTGTACTTTGCTGAGTGTAGTTGCGAGTATTTTATTTTCAAGTTTTGGTTCTATATGATGTGGCAGTTGTCAGTCAAAATACCAATTTTAAATGACCGAGTCTTCTTCCTTTACTTGAATTATTATATCAACAACTTATAAAATTTCAAACTCTCACCAGATACAGATAATCTCAACTTACTAAAATAAGCAGAATGAGTCAGGATTATTTTCCTTTCATCATCTACTTATAAAAAATAATTGTTCCCCAATCTGTTGTGCTGTTTAAAATATCAATCAATAATTGTCACCCTAGGAGACACGTTGCTGCTATAGCACGACTTCCCATAATTTTCTAGTGGAATACTCTTTTTGTTTTCGTTTATAAGCAAAAGTCACTCTTTATATTTATTGAAAAATGTAGGTATTTGGTCCATCAAAATTTGGACTACATACATACATTTTTTGATAAATATAAAAAATGACTTTTGCTTATAAACAAAAACGGATGGAATAATAATCTAATCTTTATAAGATATTAATGACTACAATACTAAATTGTAGTTTTGTCTTATAATGTACTTGTACAAATTATTTAGTGTAGTTTCAGAAAGTTCACTTTTCGATGAAGATAAATATTCAAACCTGGGAATCATCCACCGCCTCTTAGATGATTTTATTATTTATTCTTAGCTGTATACCCTTATATTAATTTGGATAATTTAGTGTACTGAAGAAATTTCATTTGATTTTTTATTGGTGTTAATGAAATATTTTAATAAGTGAGATGCTTCGGATCTGATTTTACCAAATTATCCGTTATCATGTAACTCAAAGTCATTTCAATTCAAATAATTAAAATCTTCAATTAAAAATCAAATCATCTCATGTAGTTAAAGTTCAATTCCTTAATTGTCCCAATTCAAGTCGTCTAAACTTTTACATACCCTAAATTGAAACATCCGTGTGTGTGTGTGTGGTATATATTGGCTTCAAAATCCAAATCGTAAATGAATTTATGTTTGTTTTAGATTTTCTCCATTAAAATCCCGGTGAAATATAGCGTTTGACCAAAGCATGTATTGAGTTGCTTCTTGTCTCCTCAAAAAATGTGCCTCGGGAATCGATATTTATCAATTATGCGGTGAAAACAATTTAAAACAAACATGGCTGAAATCATGAAGGAATTAAGATCATAAATAATCACTTAATTGAGTAACAAGAACCTCAACCAGGAATAAATATTCAAATTACAAGAAGTGCAAATTGGGATATGTTATTCTTAATACAATAAATTTAGGGACAAAACTTGTGTCCATTTCTTTAGATCCATTTCATCTTGTTCTTCTTACGTAAAAACAGTTTTCTTTGGCAAACAGACAGGTATATCATGCACATTTTGAAGTAGTTTATGATAGTTTTTGTATTTTTACAGTAGAAAACAGGACGAAATAGACTTAAAGAAATGGACATAAGTTATGTCCTAAATTTAGCTACTCATGTAAAAATATGGGGGGGAAGGAAAAAATTTGGAAAAACCCCATAGAGATTGATTGGATGAACAAAAGATCTTGATGTCAACAAGTCTTTTAGTTCAAGAAATCCAAGCCTCACCAGGGCTACTAGAGAAAGCCTCAAGACTCAAATATCGCTCAAAGAGGTACTTAATTATATCCCCCCTCCGTCTCAATATACATGTCATATTTGAATAAATCACACAGTTTAAGAAAAAACAATAAATAAAAAAAAGAGTGATAAATTTACCAAATTAACCTTATTAATAATTGATGTATTAACTATTGTCATAAATGCAAAATTGAGTATTTGAAGGTACAATTGGCAGAAAACATTTAATATTACATTAAAAATAGAAAACGACATATATTTTGGGACAATTTTGTGTGTGTAAATGTGACATATACACACACGGATGGAGTATCACTAATCAACGGGATCCTCACATTGGAGGCAAGATTCGGACATACGTCATTGTGAGACATGAGTCGTATCCTTACCAATTAGACCAACATTCGTTGGCCATTCTCTCGATAACTTCTTATCATATAATACATTATTAGCTAATTAATTATTTAATAGTAACTTTATAATCTTAGTAAAAAAAAAACTTTATAATTTAAAGTTACCCGTTAAACAAAATTATTTAGCTTTTAACTTTAAAAGTCCAAGCCAACTTGGACCTGTTTCGCAGCGTGAATAAGTTTGTCTAGACCTCTCATCTGCATCCTCATATCATACGCTTACATTTTTATATTATTTAATTTCTATAAATTCAAACATACATAAATATCATCATCCTAAAGCAAAGTATTCTATCATATACTACATAAATGGTGTATAATTATACAATACGATCCTTTTGTCATGAATAATATTGAAGATGGATGTCCAAGTGTTACATAATATAAAGAATATTAGGAGACACCCGTTTATGTGGATATTAATGTGTTTTATTATTCCTTATGATGATGCTTGTAACTCCATGTAATATTAACACTATAAATAGAGGGTGTAAGCCACTTGAGTTGGACACACAAGAATAAAATGAAATATTCTTTATTTTCTAGTTTCTCTTTCATCTCTTGAGTTCTCTATGCTTTCTTTTATATAGTTCTTCTCTATCTTTTAGTCTCTTATACTTATTTTTATAACACATTATCAGCATGAGTCTCTACCATACGAGTGATGACTTAATCTGCTTGGATGTTATATTGCAAGAATGCTTCTTCTTCTCCCTATTGTTTGGTTAACCTAAATTCATGATCATGTTCTTGTAGCTTTATATTTCCATGTAAATCTTTTTATATTTCATATATAGAAATTTTATTGTGAATTTTGTTTACATAACACAATTATATTTTGATTATTATTGATACATTCTAGAAGAATTTAATATTCATGCTTCCATGTAGGATTGCACAGACTATGATTTTCTTGGTCATCGTTTATATGAAGATTTGTGGTATAATTCTTGAAGAATTAACCCTTTAGATCATGATTGAAATTTAGAAGATCTATTTGATCTTATTTAGTACATTTTGAAACTAAGAAAAGTGAGAGAAGAATCATATATTTTATGTCTTTCAATGCTCCTAGAGTAGCAAAAATGAGAAAATATTTTCAAGAATATTTTGAATTAAGCTTATGCATTATTATGATTGAAAGAAGAATCACAAGCCACTCGATGAATTGAACTTCATTCCCAGAAGTGAATGAATTACATTATAATTTTGGGTACAACAAAAGTCGTGGCCATGGTTATTGATGTGGTAAAGGTTACCATTATCCTACTTAAATGTAATTAGTATGATTTGTTGTTATGACATTTGCTATTCCTAATGATCTAGTAATTCATACATTGTAAAAAGTGTAACATCTCTCCCTACTTATACTTGGAATTCTATGTAAAGACATCATTTCAAAGAAAGAACAAGAAAAAATTTGTCGTATGACTAGTTCATAAAGAATTAGATACTTCTATTTTTTTTTCTCTTTGTCCTAACCTCTAATTATCTTCTCTTCTCATGTTATCTTAATATTGTAGCATGTATGAAATGACATTGTTCATATCTATTACATGTCAAAGTTTTGCTAAGAATTATAAACGGGTTTGAATCAAGGTAAATATGAATGTTTGTCTCATAAATCTTACAGATGAGCTACAAGTTATTTTTTGATTGTTTTTGCAATTTCAGATGAACACATACACATTTTCTCTTATTTTGATTAGTTTATAACTAGTAAATAAAATATGTATGCATTGTTTCTAAAGTTTTATTTGTTGAAGAAAATAGTGTTTTCCCAATTCTTTATATATAAATGGTAATATCTATTATGTGCATGGTAATGCTAAAGGCAATAAAGTCTCTAGAATACTTTCTATATATATTTTGTTATTTGGATGATCAAAGTTTAATAAATTATTTTTATTCATCATCAATTCATATAGACATATCTACAATTAAAATTATGTAAGGTAAACCAGAAGTTTGCATGCTCACATAAAAAGTACTATATTGTTGTAGACCTGAAGTTTACTAGTCTAAATAAATTTATTATTTGGTAACTATTCTAAATTTTTGGAATATACTTAGGATGATATTTGTGCAATTTGTAATAAATCATGTGTACTATTTATATAGTTATGACAAGAAGTCTTATCGTCACGTGTGTACTTATTATCAACTTGCAACCAAAAGTTTACAAATATAATTGAAGGCTCTAGACGAGTTAATATATTGTTGCTTGGAGGAATAAAGTTGCACACTAATATGCATTATATTCTAAGTCTCATAGAAACTTATTAAGTATCAAGGATATTAATCTAAATGGATACCTATCGAAACAACAAATGAAAGAAATATTAAATATCTGTATATTACGAGACTTATGATAAAAAATGGATATTGGAAAAATTATTTGTTTTTCCTCCAATTTGCACTAAACACATATTAGTATAATCGGAACACATATTATCATAGACCCAAAGTTTATAGATCATAATAAGTTTATTGTCTGGCATGATCAGTTGGGCCATCTCGAGTCTTTATGATGCGAAACATAATTGAAAATTCATGTGGACATCAATTGAAGAGCCAGAAGATTGATAATTCGACCATCACCAATAAAAATTAATAATTATTTTTCCTTCAATCAAATAATTTTCATGTACCACTTGTTCTCGATTGATGTTGATAATTCGACCATCACCAATAAAAATTGGAAGTGAATCTCTCAAATCTTTAGAGCGTATACAAGGTGATATTTGTGGACAAATACACCCACCATGTGGACCATTTAGATATGTTATGGTTTTAATTGATGCATCAACTAGATGGTCACATGTCTGTTTGTTGTCAACTCGCAACCAGAAGTTTGCGAGATTGGTTGCTCAACTAGTTTGTCTAAGAGCTCATTTACCACAATTATCTAGTTAAGAAAATACGCCTTGATAATGCTGTCGAGTTTGCATCTCAGACATTTAACGAGTATTGTACGTATATTGGATTGATATTGAACATCTTGTAGCACATGTTTATACACATGCAGAATCATTCATTAAACGTCTAAAGTTAATTGAAAGATCAATACTCATGAGATCAAAACTTTCAATTTCTACTCGGAGACATGCAATCTCGTATGCTGCAAGATTGATTCACATCAGGCTAACACGTTATCATAAGTTCTCCCCTTAACATATGGTTTTTAGTTAGAAACCTAATATTTCTTATCTAAGAATTTTTTTGATGTGTTGTGTATGTTCAAATTGTTCCACCACAATACACTATGAGTTCTTATAGAAGTTTGAGAATATATGTTGGATATGAAATCTCTATCTATAGTAAAATATCTTGAATCATCAAGGAGATATTTATTTACAGATCGGTTAAGCTAATT
Source organism: Calophaca sinica (assembly GCA_037113605.1). NCBI lineage: Eukaryota > Viridiplantae > Streptophyta > Magnoliopsida > Fabales > Fabaceae > Calophaca > Calophaca sinica. The sequence continues at coordinate 39,961,168 of CM073735.1, read as the reverse complement.
GCCATTTTGATGAATTAGTGTTCCCAATATTAGGGAAAGAGAATAAGCAGTTGAAAAAGGAGATTAGTTGGAATGCATTATCATTATCTCTTATTGATCCTCATAGAAAACAATGTGAACCAGACGTTCAAAAGACAATTCATTTGCAAATCATAGCAAACCAGTTACCAAATGCATTCATCAGCTGCTAATGCTCCAATCAAAATTGATGTCCCTATTAGACAATCTAAAATGAGTCTCAACCATGCATGGAGCGTGGTAGACCTATCCGTTCCAAAGATAAAAATCATCAAACAAGAAAAGGAGCTAAAAAGAAAGATGGCCCAAGTAAGGATATGAAAACTCCAAAAGAGTCCTTAGACATAATTGATATTTTAGTTACAGAAGAGACTGATCAGGTACTTGAAATTTGTGAAAATGAAGAGATCTCGACGAATTATGTCATGAATGGAATTTTATGGAACCGAAACAAAGTCAATGTTGACGATGTTTTTGCATATGATATAGCGCTAAATGTGATAAATGATAATGAGGATCATGAACCAAAGTATATTAAGGATTATAGACAAAGCAATACGATTGGCCAAAATGGAAAAAAGCAATAGAAGCGGAATTAAACTCACTTTGCAAGCGAAAAGTTTTTGGACCTATAGTTCAAACACTTGAAGGCATGAAACCAATTAGATACGAATAAGTTTTTGCGATAATGAAATGAGAACGGTGAAATAGTGAGATACAAAGCTCAACTTATTGCTTAAGGGTTTTCTGAAAGACCTAACATTGATTTTGAAGAGACATATTCACTTGTGGTGCATGCAAGTATTTTTTTTTTGTTTGATACTTAATTGGTCTGGAAGCAAATGAAAGACCTTATTTTATATGTAATGGATTTGAAGGTCGAACCCGAGAATGACCTCTATATGGAAAATCCCATAAGCATTAAAAATATATAAAAAAAAATCTTTAAATGAAATATTCTTAGAAGACAAAATTTTTTCTTTACTTGCTGATCGAACAATTAGCTAACTGAATTTTTTTCTAACAAGTTATAAAGAACTAGTTCTTAAATGACTCATTATAAATTATATCAATTGAGTGCATGAGTTGTATGTCTAGAAGATAATAAATATTTTGGTCCCGAAGACAATACTTTGTGCTATAAAAGCATACACGCGTATTATTAAATGCTATATGGCTTAATATAATAATATTTTGTGATGCTTGTTAGTAAGATCACCAACCAAAAGGTATTGGAATAAAGTGAAATATATATTTCTTTTATATTTTCACAATACAATCGATGCAATTATTTTATGAATATATGTTCAACAAATTAACCATGCAGATGCAAGATATTTTCTGATTGAGATGAAGTCATATCCCAATCTGTTGTTATTTACATGTGGAGGTATTGATACATCATTATGATCAACAAGGCAATCTAAAGTTATCACATCTTCATACCATACTCAAATAATAAAAATTCGAGGAAGAAGTTCTGAAGATAATACGACTTGCAAAACTCAATTGAAAGGAGGATATATCACAAGTGGCAGAGCGAAGTATATTGCTTCAAATGCTTCAAGAGGAGAAAATCAGAATATTGGAATTCATATTCTTAGGTGATACTTCTAACAGGGGGAGAAAACTGTACTCTTTTTCCTTTCGTCGTGGTTTTGTTCCATTGGGTTTTTCTGACAAGGTTTTTAACGAGGCAGTTCCCACACTGAGGATATTGTACTCTTTTTCTTTCACTAGGATTTTTTTCCACTGGGTTTTTTTCTTAGTAAGGTTTTAATGAGACATATCCTTAATGGACATCTAAGGGGGAGTGTTATGAATAATATTGAAGATAGATGTCCAAGAGTTACATAGTACAAAGAATATTAGGAGACACTCATTTATGTGGATATTAATGTGTATTATTATTCCTTATGATGATGCTTGTAACTCCATGTAATATTAACCCTATAAATAGAGGGTGTAAGCCACTTGAGTTGGACACACAAGAATAGAATGAAATATTCTTTATTTGATCTAGTTTCTCCTTCATCTCTTGAGTTCTCTATGCTTTTTTTTATATAATTATTCTCTATCTTTTAGTCTCTTATACTTATTTTCATAACATGATGTTGATGTAATAGAAACGTTAGTAGATACGAGGGGAGTATAATTGATGTGGAAGGTATATTATATTTACAGAAGGCTTAAATAATAATAAATTTATTATTTCGAAGGGAGAACGTCGAAATGGAGGAAAAGTGAGATAGATAGCCAAGGCACGTAGATTTAGTTCTACAAAACACGTACCATACTAAATTTTTTGGGTGTGCCTTGAAAAGAACACAATCTCAATAAAAAAAGGTAAATTCTTTGCACAGGAAAGAAAGGTAGTATGAAACCCATACGTGAAATGCACAAAATAATCTCAATAAAAATAAAAAAAACTATAATTCAAACATAAATTATAAATAACAAAACAAATAAAACTTACAAAACAAACTAGAAATAAAAAAATAAATTGAAATATCAAAAGAAAGTGAAATAGTGTATGAAAGAAGTAAAATAATAGAAGAAATTGACAAAAATATAATTTTATTATTAGGAATGAAATAATAAAAGAAGAATAAGCTAGGAATGAAATTAAATAGTTTACACAAACATTAGAATATTATTTAAGTAGTGGTCCAAATAACAAAAATAGAGAAATAATTTTTATAAAAAATGAAATAGAAAAAGAATAAAAAGATTCTTTAGAGAAAGTCAAAATTTATTAATAAATATAATTTTTTTAGGGAATTTCTCCTATATTCTCACACTAACAATAGTTATGAAAACTAATCATTTAATTTCACTTTTAAAAAGTTAAAAAAAATGATGTAGCGTCAAATAATTGGTCATTGGGTATTTATACCCAATAAAACTCCGGGATATCGAATTTCACACCGTAAAAAAAACATGCTCTAAGCTCTTCAATATCTTTGGATAATCATTGCCAACTTTAGAAAATAATGTTTCTCTCTCTCTCTCCTTTCTCAATGTTTGTGTTGTGCTTTTCACGTTCACTCTCTAACAAACATTCCGGATCACCACAAGAACTTTTCTCCAAAACACCAGTCTTTTTCTCTCCTCCTCCCATTTTGATCAATCACCACAAAAAAAGGTGAATAAAAAAAGAAACAAACAATCACTTTTTCATTTTTTTTCCCAATCATGTGACATTTTTCTTCATTCATTCTTTGTTGGTTTTCTCATACACAAATTGTCATTGCTTTCTGCTTTTTTGTTTTTTCCTTTGTTGGTTTCACTAGTCCCTTCCCTTCCCTTCACAAGTTTTTTTAATTTGTTTTCTCAGACATAAATTTCATTGTCTTTAAAATTTGTTTTGTTGGGGTCTCCTTATTATTTTGGTACATTTTTTTGTCACAATTTCAAGTCTTTTTGTCACTGTTGATGAGTTAAACCACCTTGGCTATTGGAGCTGTTCAAGTTCCAAAAGGATGGGGTTTGATGAGAACAAAGAAACAGGACAAACTAGTGATGGTGGTGGTGTTGGAGAACATGAAGAGCATCATGAGCCTCTGAGCAGGCAACCCAGTGAGTCTTCTGTCTATGCAACTGAGGAGGAAGAAGATGAATATGGTGCCAAAATACAACTTGGTCCTCTGTGCACTCTTAAAGAACACCTTGAGAAAGATAAGGTTTTGTTTCTTGTGGAAGTGGAACTAAACTAAACATTTTCCTACTAACAAACATACTTTGTTTCTTGGTTTATTAATTCCTTATTATTTTCTTTCCTTTTTGGTTGTACCATTGGAATATATGTAGGATGATGAGAGTTTAAGGAAATGGAAGGAACAACTTCTTGGGAGTGTGGATGTGAACAACATTGGAGGTATCTTTTTTTCTATCTCACAAGCTTATTCTATTATTCATATCAATTCTGTCTATGGAAACTCCTTAAACTGTTAATGTAAAATCTCTAGAATCTAGAGTATGATGTTACTCCAATTTCTTCCTATTTGTTATTAGATTCCAACCCAAAACCAATTGGTATTAAGTAGAGTTGTCTATTATGTATATAAACCGCACCCCAAAATTTGAAGCAGGCAATGTGAGACTTCCAACACCTCCCTCCACATATGCCTGCCAGAACAGGCGATACACAGGAAGATTACCCCCAACAGGGCAACAATGATAAAGATGAGCTCTGGCTTTGATACCATGTTAGATTTCATCATAAAACCAATTGGTATTAAGTGGAATTGCCTGATAGGTATATAAATCGCACCCCTCCACAGATGCATGTCAGAACAGAGGATACACATGAAGAGTGCCCCCAATAGGGTAACAACGATGGAGATGAGCTCTGACTATAATACCATCTTAGATTTCATCCTAAAACCAATTGTTATTAAGTGGAAGTTGTTGCCCAATAAGTATATAAACCATACCCCAAGATTTGAGATAGGCAATGTGAGACTTCCAACAGTCTGTTGGTTCTATGTCTTGTCTGTTGGTTCTATGTTCTGTTAATGATTTTGATATCTATTAAAGTGTCTATTGTCATGTATTTATTATATGTTTTATTTGCTTTACCTATAGTAATGAAAATGTTTCCTTCTAGAAATTCTTGAACCTGAAGTGAAAATTACAAGTCTTTCTATCATCTCTCCCGGTAGAGATGACATTGTTCTTCCCATTCCTGAAGATGGAAAACCAAAGGGCTTGTGGTTTACTATTAAAGAAGGTTGTCATTACCATCTGAAATTCACCTTTGAAGTGAGTAACAACATTGTTTCTGGCTTAAAATACACCAATACGGTCTGGAAGACTGGTGTCAAGGGTACGTTTATCGAGTCTAAATGTTTTCTAATTTCATTTTCTATTTTTAGTTTGAATTACAAAATCGTCACTTTGTTTTTTGTTTTCAAAGATTTGTACATGAAACCGTGAAAACAAATAAATTATTTTCTTTGTTTCTTGTGCAAATCCTTGAAAACAGTTATTGAAAATAAAGTGACAATTTTGTAATTAAAAGTGAAAATGAAACGAAATCAGAAAACATTTCTCAAACCATACACGTCCTAGTATTTTCAAAATTTCCAATTTGTTAACCCTAAAACATTATATTACAACAAGTGTCATTTCAGTGGATAGCGCAAAGGAGATGCTTGGAACTTTCAGCCCTCAGCTAGAGCCTTACACACATGAGATGCCAGAAGAAACCACACCCTCTGGAATATTTGCAAGGGGACAATATTCTGCAAGATCAAGGGTAAGATTCATTTTTTCTTTCTTTGTTAAAGAAGATTATTTCTTAATGTTAGATTCATTTTACATTGAGTAGTATCAAAGTCCAATGTAGCACATGTGCCCTAGAATCCACCCATGGTTATATTTTTTTGGTTACACACCCATGGTTAATTGGTTATATTAGTCTGATGCCATTTGCCGAGAAAAAACATTATTTCTAATTAATGTTGTAAATTAAATTAATGATACAACCATATAATGCTGTAATTTTCCTTTTGCAGTTTGTTGATGATGACAACAAATGTTACTTGGAGATCAACTATACTTTTGATATTAGGAAGGAATGGGCTTGATCATGCCTGGAGACCTTCGCAATGTGCAATAGCCACATTTAGTCAATAATTTAAAAAAAAATTTATTTTCGATTTATTCAAGAAAATTTTGGCTTGTATTGTACTGAATTACTTTATATTATTGACTCAAGGAAATGAAAGAGAAAGAAGATTATTTCTTAAATTTCCTGATGAAAGTGCCCTGCTTGTTTGCCGTCTGTTGACTTATGACTCTTAGCTCCATTGTCTTTACCGATCTAATTTGTAGACATAAAATTCTTTTTGGGGGTCAGAAATATGGGTTTTCAAGCAATTAGAATTAGAATAGAATCTGAAAATCTCCCTTTTTCTTCAGCCACTGGCTGCTGCAGTTATTAAAAAGGATATTATTCAGGATGCTAAAATCTTATAGAAGATCAGAAGTCTCTATAAACGCTAGAGGAACGAAAAATTGTAGCAAAACCTTAACTGCATGGAAAAATCCTATGCATTTTTTTGGTTTACTAAAATCGCCTATTTTACTTCATTTCATCTATACTCTTTTTAATATTTCTAATGACCAAATTAGTAACGGGAACAAATAAAAAGGAAACTGTCACTAATTTTATTCATCCTAAGAAAAACTAAAATACTTCAAAATAATTTTCTATAAATAAAATCAAATAAAGTTTAAAAGTCAAATTTTTTTTTTGGAAGGATAGAACTATATCCATAACATCCTTGATACATTTGCCCTAAGACATACCATTGTTAATTGGCCAACTTGGTTTCGAAGAGCATTTGATAGACATGATTTTGAATTGAGTTGATTTTATAAAATTCATTTGATTATTATTGAGTTTAAAGTAAAATTATTTATATTGTTTGATGTAAAGTTTCCAATTCAACGCAAAAGCTCCTTTTTATTACTTCTAATTAAATCGGGTCAAATGACACCCTCATTTTCTCGATGTTTACAGAGGTGGACTAAGATTGACACCGATGTAAAGAATATATCCCTTTACAACCGAGTATCGGGAGTTGGAGCTCAAATCTCTCACATTGGTACTCTTCACAATTATAATCAAGCATTTCACCCCTACGAGCTTCATGCTCGGAGGCTGTGACTCGTTACGGCCGAGTGGACTCCATGTGACTCGTCCGACCCAGTTAGCCTACTCAGCCCTATCCACGTTCATTCAGATTAGTCCTTGATCACCTCAAGAAGCTTCTAGAAGGACTTATACCCCCAACCCATCACTCAATATGACAATGTCTAGTAACTAACTCCCCTATTCTCAAGATACCAGAGCCTCGAGCTAACTAAAAATAAGATCATGATCCAGAAGGAATAGACTCCCTCTTTATTTGGATATGGAGATCTGACCCAAAAAAAAAAAAATGGATATGGAGACCTATCACAGCTAGAGGCATGTTAGCGATCTAGAGAGCTCTCCCTTTTGATACTCAACCAGGGTCATTGGAGGTTAGAACTTAGAACTCCATCAGGAACATGTTCGGCTATCAAACAACTACAGGCTTAATAAAGCCAGGCTAATCAATCAAAAACAACCATTCTGACGGGCTAATGTGAAGAACCAAGATAAATATTTATGAAGAACTCAAAAACACCGAATTACTAACCTACTCATTTTTATGAGTTAAACTAGTATTAGGACCCGTGCAAATGCACGGGCGATAAACCTTATTTGTCACCAATTGACGTATACACCAGATGTCTTCACCCACTTTCCATTCCCCTGTAAAGAGTTGATCCCATCATAGAATAGCTCTGCCAGCTTGAAATAGCATAACTACTACTTAAGCGGCAGTAGTCGGGTGCTGAACTTCGTCCAATACGCGATCAATAGCATGGGTTTTTGCCAATAATATGATGATTTTTAGGATGATCGATCTGCGGTATGATGTCAGAGGTTCGAGATGATTGGACCTCGATCACGATCACGTAGTCATCCTTGGTTCATGTGCTACATGTGTCGTATCGACCTTATTTCTTGTCTTTACGATGGGACGTAAGCCATCATTTAATCCAGATCGTGCGCACTTATTGAGCATCCTCGTTGTCTCTCGGGATGGTCGGTCATGGTCGAGCTTGTTCGATCCGGGCTCACTGTGTGAAAGCAAGTTGTAACGAACTTGTGAGAACTACATGAGGCGGAGGACCAAAAGAGTTGCAAAATGAGAGATCTCTTGGCTTTCAACCTTGCGATTGAAGGAGAAATCCTCGAAACGAGCTGCTCAAAGTGAGGAGTATAAGTTCTTGTGCTCTACAGTTCAAGGAGGGCTTATAATGCCTTTGCCCCAATCCAGTGGTTGCCGCTTCATTTGGATATCTCCAGCTTGACTTCACCAAGGCTGTAAGGATGGCAAGATTGTGGAGGAGGAGGAGCGAAAAGACAACCAGGTGATCCCGGAAGCAAGGCGAGAAGCGAGTTCGCTGCGTAACGAGAATTATTGCGATGGTGGTGGCCCAACAGAGTCTGGCGATACCCGAGTAGTTTGTATTTGCTTGCATTTCGCTGAGGTAGCTTAAGTGGAGCGGCAGAGAGCTCAGCAGTCTTCGGTGACTTGATGATTTAGACCTCAGAGGTGTTTCTGAGGTCGAGTCACCCGAAATCGGGCTTCCTTTAGAGCTTCGCCAGGTCTTGGTCGACCTGGAATGATTAGGGAACCAAGTTTCGACGCTTCTTGTGCAAGGTTCCATTTGGCAGTGAGCTCACATGAGCGTCACTTTTGAGCTTGTGGAAGCGGGTCTTCGCTTGCGGCTCACTGAGCTTTACTCCGCAAACTCGGGCGCAGTTAATCTTTGTCGCTTCGTCTCTAGGAGAAAAAGGGCTTGATGCTCCCCCTTAATTTTAGGAGGTTTCGATGATGCCTGCCTCAAGAAAGTGATCGCTCCCGATCTTGTTATTGAAAGCCAAGAGGATGCCGGTAACTTGTCAGGCTTCTGTTGTTTGTTTTTCTTAGTTCAGTCTTGTAATTGTTTCATCAGTAACCAATCAGCAATTCCTTTTCCTATGAATGAAATTTGACTAAGATGATGACTTACTTTACTTTTCTTTCCACGCTTTCCTGTAGTCCTCGGGTGGCTTCCCAGAAAGATTTGTTTAAATTGAAAGTTTGAACATTAGTCCCTCGAAATCACATTAGTCGAGTGCTTGTCTAATCCGAGCATCGTTTGAAATGTCAGGTCTCACGATGATCGAGCCGGTTAGTTTTTCTTTAGGTCGAAAGTTATCACCTTAGTCGCTTTAGGCTCAGCCAGCCTCAACGACTGAAATCTTTGGAACCAGGGTTAGTCTTTGTCATGTTGTGTTTGAGCTCGACACGTCCTTTATGCTTGACATGGTGTCTTTGAAACCACAAATGGTCTTGTTTAGCTCGGACAATCGACCTTAGCCATGAGCCGCTTTAGAGTCAGAGGCCTATCTTTGACCGTGTCTTGAAAACCACAGGGTTGTTTAGTTGGCCGACCGGCTGCTTCCAGTCGCTGAGCCAGCCTCTATCTTTGACTGGTGTCTTGAAACCTGAGGTTGTTTAGGTCGACCGCGACCTTCGACGCTGAGCCAGGCCTCTGTCTGACCGGTGTCTTGGAAACCACAGGAGTTGTTTAGGTCTGACCGCGACCTTCCGAGATGCTTTTGAGCCAGGCCTCTATGCCGACTGGTTTAGGACCAGAGGGTCGAGTCAGCTGAGAGCCCACCAAGCCTTTATCTTGAGTTGGGTTTAGGACCACGCGGGTCGAGCTGCGAAGTGAGCTTACTAAGCCTGGCCGACTTGGGTCTTGCCGGGACCACGGGGGTCGAGCGCGAGCCCACCAGCCTTTATCGCCGACCAGGTCTTTGGATCACGGAATGAGTCGCGAGTCACCCCACCAAGCCTTTATCGCCGACTTGGGTTTAGGACCACGGGGTCGAGCTCAAGCTCTTTATGCCGACTTGGGGTCTTCGGACCACCTGGGTCGTGCGAGTCCCCACCTGCCTTTATCTTGACTTGGAGTTTAGGACCACTGGTCGTGGTCGAGGTCGAGGTTCTTGGCGTTGGGTGCCGAGCTCCACTGGCGGGCTCGACCTTTGGTTTCAGAACGCTGTTCACAAAGTATGATAACTTGAAGTTACGTAACTTCGTATTGAAGTTCTCACGTAACTCTCGTGTTGAAGTTCTCGGCGTAACTCTTGGTGTTGATCTCGGCAATTGCACTTGGTGTTGATCTCACCATTAGCCTGGGCGCCATGATGAACCGGACGGCGGCGAACGTGTGCTCCTTGTGAGAGCTACATGAGGCACTTGGAGAGACCAAAAAGAGTTGCAAAATGAGAGATCTCTTGGCTTTCGACGATGCGGTGAAGGAGAAATCCACCGTCGTCGAGGCGGAGGAGTATAAGTTCTTGTGCTCGAGTTCCTGGAGGGCTTTGATAATGCCTTGCCCAATCAGTGGTGCCCCAGATTTGGATATCTCGTATTTGCTTCACCAAGACTGCGGAGATGGCAGATTGCGGGAGTGGAGGATGGTCGGAAAAGCACCAACCAGGGGTGATCCCGATGAAGCAAGTGGAGGGTTGCTGCGAACGTGAGAATTATCAGATGGTGGCCCAACAGAGTCCGGCGATACCCAGTAGTTTGTATTTACTTGCTTTTATGCCGAGGTAGCAAGTGGAAGGCGAGTAGTAGAGCTCCAGTGTCTTCGAGTGACTTGATGATTTAGACCTGCAGAGGTGTCGAGGTCGAGTTGATCGAAATCGGGCTTAGAGCTCGCCAGGTCTCGTCCGACACGGAATAATTAGGAACCAAGTTTCGACCATCTTTGGCAAGGTTCCATTTGCAGTGAGACTCACAAGGAGCGTCTACTTTTTGTTTGCTAGAGCTACGCCAGCCTCACCGACCTGGAAATCTTTGGAACCGCAGGGTTAGTCTTTGTCACATTGTGTTTGAGCTCTGCACGTCTTTATGCCGAGCATGGTGTCTTTGAAACCACAATGGTCTTGTTTAGCTCGAAACAATCGACCTTAGCCGAGCCGCTTTAGAGCTTGTAGAGCCTCTATCCGACCTGGTGTCTTCGAAACCACAGAGGTTGTTTAGGTCAGTCGAACAGCACCTGAAATGCAGCTGAGCAGCCTCTATGCCGACCTGGTGTCTTGGAAACCACAGGGTTGTTTAGGTCCGACCGCGACCTTCGAGATGCTTTGAGCCAGCCTCTATGCCGACTGGGTTTAGGACCACAGGTCGAGTGAGTGAGCCCACCCAAGCCTTTATCTTTGAGTTGGGTTTAGGGACCAGGGTCGAGTCAAGCGAGTGAGCTTACCAAGCCTTTACGCCGACTTGGGGTCGCCGGGACCATGCGGGGTCGGCTGCGAGCCCGAGCCAGCCTTTATCGCGACTGGGGTCTTGAGGATCTGGGGTCGAGCTGCACCAAGCCTTTATCTTTAGACTTGGGACCACGGTTGTCGAGCTCGAAGCGCCTTTGACTTGGGGTCTTGAATTGCGGGTCGGGTCGAGCCGCACACCACCACCTTTATCTTTGATCTTGGCGGTTTTTAGGACCACGAGGTCGGGTCGAGGTCGAGGTTCTTCCGGCAATGCTGGGTGCCGAGCTCCATGGCGGGCTCGACCTTTGGTTTTAGGGCACTGCTTCTGTCAAAGTATAGATACAACTTGAAGTTCTCATGTAACTCTTGGTATTGAAGTTCTCGTGAGAACTTCGTGTGAAGTTCTCGTGAACTTATTGGTGTCGATCCGCTGCAATTCTGAGTCGATCTCACCATTCCGCCATGCTACGCATGGGCGGGCCGCCACTGGTTCGCCAGCGAACGTGTGCTCGGGTGAGAAGAAGAAGGATTATTCACGGGTGAGCATTCCTTTGGCGCATGAGGTCTCGGCGATAAGCTCAGTTGTGGTTCGCGTAGATCGGGTTTTGTTGCGGACTCTTAAGAGACCTCGTTAATCGAATTTGTTTCTTCGATGGTGGTTCACGTCACTTCTTCCTCTTCCTCCTTCAAACTCCAGCAGGCGTAAGTACTGCGCCACCACCAGCAACCATCACGAATCGCGCCCTCGTTGCGGCGAGATGCTGATCCGTCGCCCGATGTTCTATAGGAAGGGAGGAGGAGAGGATCAAATGTGAGATGGAGGGGAGATGGAGGAGCAAATACAAAGAGGGAGTTGAGAGAGACATGCCAAAGGAGAGAGAGAGGTTGTGCCAGGAAAACTTGTTTTTGAATTTGAATTTTGAAATCGGATGGCGAGGAGGCGTGTGGGAGAAGCTAATTTTGTCAGGACGCATTTATGACGCTTTATTGTGTGTTTGGTGGTGACATTTGTGGCAAATTTTTGTGTGCTTGTGAAGTGTGTTGAGGAAGGGAATGGCTAGGTGAGTGACACCTGTAAATTGTTACTCAAACAATGACTTCCATATGTCTTTAGATTACAAAGATGGAGTAAGATTGACCCCAGTGTAAAGAATATATCCCTTCGGTTTGTTCAAACATTTCTGAATAACAAGCAAAGAATCATGTAAGCAATCAAAATGTCGAGATTACCAAGTAAACATAAAAAGAAATTTTAAGAATCAATGAATGCTCAAGCAACTTAAGTTACTAAAACCCAACTTAAGTACTCCAAGAAACCTAACTCAGTATCCTGCTGTCTATAAACTACCACCATGATGATCTACAAAATCTAAGCATTTTAATTTAATTTGTAGTAAAGAAACAATGTTCATAAATCTACAGTTCTTTTTGTTCACCTGAAATTACAGCGGCGATTGGGGAGAAAACCAAGGGTGTGAAATCATTAATACCATCTGAATCAGCATTGCCTGATGACTTTTCTTGCTCTGCAACAAGCATAAGCATCTCAAGGCGCTTGTCAAATTGCAAAGCACTCTCATCTCTCTTGTCAAGTTCAGCAGCTTCAATTTCAAGCCATTTCTCACGTAAATCGTCAAGAAGATTTCCTTGATCGGCATTTAGGGCAGATCCAGGAGCGCTTGGGACAGTGGTACGAAGAGATGAGTCTCCAGATGGTGGAGGCAAAGTCAACAGCATCGCCCGAAATTCTTTAGTATCGGCAAATGTTTCAAAATTACAAGCAATGGTGTCTAGACAATATTCCCGAATCTTGAAAACACCATACCTGGACATGAACAAATATTCAATAGAAATACAGATAAAACCAAAAATGTGATCTGGTACATCTTCATTATTAGATCTAAATATATTTTCACCATATTACATAAAATGACAAGAACAGAGATGAATTATCACGCAGAAAATAAGGAATATATGTTATTCACCACAGCAGGACCTACTATACTCTGCAATTAGGTGTTAGGAATCATTGAACGAAAACATGATTTCCTCTTACAACACAATCTTGAGGTCAATTTGTACAGTAATGAAAGAATTAAAGGTAAATGGTAAACCAAAAAATTCTCAAGACCTATTCAGTTCTTTCAAATAGTGATACTCTTCCTAAAATTTGTGAAGGCATAATTTCCAAATGATATTGATGATCTTTCTTGTATTAACTTTGATACTCCTTTTTGAATTTCATCCAATTAATTGTGCGTCTGAACTCTGAATTCTAGGTAAATTAGTAAATACTAAAGTCTGCTTGAGATCAATTACCGTTACACCAGAAGACATTCCACCAACCCATTCGGATAAACACCTTCAATAAGTACTTATTGGAGTAAAGCTTATTAAATACTCCCTCCGTTTCTATTTATAAGTCCCTTTTAGAGAAAAAAGATGTTTCTTTTTATAAGCCCCTTTACAATTTACAAGGAGCATTAATTATTTTTTTCCAAAAATACCCATAATCAATGTTAATAGTCTTGTCTTGGGAGATGACAAAGCACACTATAATCAATGTAAAGGAAGAGTAAATAAGAAAAAACAAACACATTATTGACAAATTTAATTAGACTAATTACTTTTTTTAATAAGCGTGTTTTTGTCTAAAGGGGCTTATAAATATAAACGGAGGGAGTAAGCTCTACCAACAAAGAGTGGTCTAAAATAAGTTGAAATGAAAAGGTCAAGCATGAGTATTAAGATGTATTGAAACAACTATAGAAGATAATAAAAATAACAGAATAAAAATGCAAAGGAAAAATCCCTTCCCTCCCCAAGTATACATAACAACAATTGCAGCCATCAATGTAAGATGAAGGAGGGAGATTGAAAGAAAAGCAAAATACATGTCCGCTAGTATCAACCAATGGCAAAGTTCTTCAGGTGACACCATTTCCAAGTGTGGCAACAAGACATCAGCCACCGCACGCTTGAGAGGAAACAGTAAGTATCTAGAAGCAACATCCAACATTTCCTCGGCCTGTTCAAAACATACTATCAATATTTTACAATAAAAGGACAAACCACTTTTAACAGAAATCTATATGGATGTATACAAACCTGATCTGGATTTATATCCTGCAAACGATCAGTGTACCTGAACCAACAAATTCATGAAAATCATATTTGCAGCAGAAAATTGATGTACAAATACACTAATATTTTCCCAGAAACTTCATGCTGAAGGCATAATCACAGGAACATGCTACAGAAACTAACATAAAACAAACAAAAATGACCACACAAACAATCCTGCATAAAACTAAGGCAATTGGAATCACAACCAGAAATAAGAAACAATCAATTTAAATAAAATTGTATTACCATACAACAATTGATTGTGTTGGGTCAGCTTGTTATATATTCCAGCTTGACATACAACAAATAGGCAAAGCTATTCTCCCTAATACAAATACGTATATCTGAAACGTAAGAAAGAATATCCACATTGCAAAGCATTTAACTACAAAACAGGTAAACCAGAATCTAAAGAATAATACAGAGGGTCACAGATGCTGATTAGCTAAATCATCTAAAGTTACCATGTCAATTATTGCCGTATTAAATCCCTCCATTATTTTCAATTTCCAAATTTCACAGTCAAGGAAAGAGACTTACATATATTCAATCATTTTCTCAAATGCGTCCACACTCATGTCATGTTCTTCAAGACAAGGAAGGCAGTCAACAGATAACTCATCTTTCCCTTCATGGAAATCCTTCATACGTGACATTCTTGCTTTGAAATATTCCGATCTCGATGCTAGAATAACTTTATGGCAGCGGAAAATTTTTCTATCAACTCTTACACAAACATCAGCAAGATCATCTAGAGATGTAGCCATTTGCATGGCACCCATCCTAGATACCAATTTATCGATTCCATCATCTTGACCATTTTCATGGGTGGAATTTGAAAGGGCCGTCAGAAGGATTCTACGCAAGGCTGCAGGAAGCCTGTCATCTTCAGAAAGAGATAGACCCTGTAAAATATACCGTTTCTGAGAATTGTCTACATTTCCCAATGCTTTATACTCCGCATATTTTTGATGAACTACTTCTTTCTCAAGAATTTTCTGTAGTGATTCACATTTGCATACTTTGCAGATTCTCACAAGATCTTCCATGTCATCCACAGCAATCTCTAATCTGTCTGAATAAAAGAAGTGTATAAGGCTATAAAGCGCAGGATATGACAACTTTTCCCGTGGCAATCTTACTTCGCTGCGTTCTTTCCAATCAGTCTCAAACTTTTTCTTGAAAAATGGTGACCTGGCACTTAATATGACTCTGTGAGCTTCAATAGGTTTTCCTTGCACAATAAAAACCACATCTGGAGGAAAGTAGTTGCAACTGGACCCCTGAGTGGATGAAATACCTATTCAATTATGATAAATATTGAGTCCCAGACCATGTATACATACAACATTATTATCTGGAAAAAAGAATAGTCATAAACAATGACATTGCCATCTCACAAGAGGGAGAGACTTGACGACGAATAAACAAGCCTTCTTTTGTCAATTCAATTGATAGTTTTAGTAGTCGATTGAGTTGAGTCTTAATTCTGGGTTATGTAAGAATAATACTAGATATTTTTACCTACTCAAGAGTCATTGTTCTATGCATTTGATAGGTTATTTACCTCTAGAAAAGTCCAATACCATAATTAAGGATCTAAGCAATCAAAATTAGTCCAAAAGTTAGTCCAGAGTCATTAATTAAGCCACTTCAAGGTTCAGTCAGTTCAAGATACATGTTGTGTCTAAAATAAGTGATTCTCTATGTAATTTTCAACAGAGTTGAGAATTCAGAATTGCAGTAAAGCAGTATTCAGAGAAATATATTCACATTTCCTGCTGGGGTTTCTCTTCAAATTAGCATTAGAATTCTGATGTCAAATTCCTTTTTGAGGCGGAGGACTCCTCCCATGCAAACCCTTTTATCCCTCATGATCTTCCTCACAGGACACATGATTTTTCACTTTTCGTGGGAGCTTCAATCCTGATTACCACCAGCTCAGTTTGGTAAGATTGTGGTAGGATCGTCAGGCAATCTTGCCTAACCAATGAAATTGACCAATATTTGTGATCTGGGCGAGACACCACTTAAGCAGTGGAGCAACCCATTTTTCGAGGAGGAGGAGAAGAGGGGGGGGGGGGGAACCGCCCAAGCCCTAGTGAGATGATAATAATATGTGCCTGGTACAACTTCAGTTTATTATACTGGGTCCATGCTTGGTTCAACTGTAGCTGACAGTTGAGTTGCTGGGTTTAACCGAGGCTATCTGCATTGTGGCTGAACTCTTCTCTCCTTCAATCCGTTTCTGTTTTGCCTGGGTGGGTGCTTAAACACTGATTTGTTACTGCTTTGGTGCTCTCTGTTCCAACATTGTGTGCTTGCTGGTTTGGCTGTGTAATTGTGCTCTGTTGCTGTGATTCGCTTTTGGTTTCTCTGGCTGTAATTATGCTCTTGTTTTGTTGATATGAAAATGTTATCCAGTGGGGCTGCTGATACTGTGAAATGTCATTTAAATGTGATTTTAAGATTATTTTACATGTGCATATATATTTGTTTGAGCTTTGAAAATGATTTTGTATTTTAGGCATAACGCCGCGATCACACATTTTACATGTCACCGTCTTCCTCAAGATTGATGACCTTTACATAACAACCCAACCTCTTTCCCGTTCCCATAATTTCCCTTTCCATCTAACACTGAATATAGACAAAGTCCTAGACTACATCTAGACTTATCTATCTGCATATAGGCAGTTCATCCAAAGCACAACCTGGTCCAATGGAAGCTGGATGCATTGTTAGAGAAAATGCTAACACAAAAAACACTCATCCCTCAGACCCTAAACAGCCCTCATACTCACTGCTATTTTCACCTAACCTCCCATCTCACTTCTTCCCTTCCATTGCTAGCGACCTCCCTTTTCCAGCAAAAACTATTGTCTTTTCTTGTTGTTCAATTTTTATTATTTTTTTTTCCTGTTATTCAATTTTCTCTATTGTCTATCCCTTTTCTCTTCTTCCTTATTCTGTTCAATCCTTTTCTATTGAATCTATTTTCTGTTCTCTCATCTTCGTTACTTCTTTACTGTTTCCTGTTGTTCTCTTTCTGGTCTGTTCGGTTATTCAATTCTGTCTGATTCTGCTTCTATTTTTTCTCTCTGTTATTCCGCCCCCTTTTGTTCTCTGCTTTCCAATCTAATTTCTTTCCCTTTCCCTGTTCTGTTCTATTCTTATTGTTAGCTGAGCTTGATGGTTTTTCACTTTGAAGGGAACTCACATTATGAGACTTATGACATTGTCTTGTGAGTTTATGAATTATGATACTTTTGGGCTCTCTTTGATAAAAACCTAGCTAATATCGGATAAACTAGTTGATAATGAATATCATAGCAGATGAGTTGACAGCTGATAGCAGATAAACTAACTAATTAAATTAGAAGTATTTAGTAAAATTAACAGTTGAACTAGCTAATAAATATAAAAGAACATGAATATATTATTTATATAAATTTTATTTTTCTATATATTATTTATTCTAAAATAATTATTACTTTTAATACTTCAATTTAGTTTAAATTATTTATCATATTAGAAATTAGAATATTAATTTTTTAATTTTATTCTTAAATATTTTTATTACATGAAATAAGATAATATAAATGATATCACATGTTTGTGTATTTCTTTATACAATATTATTTTAGGGGTTAGGATTTTTTTTTTTTTTTCAACAGGGGATAGAAGAGGAATTTAATTATAATAGTAAGGGTAAAAATGATTGGAAAAAAAAAAACTATAAGCCACAAGCTAAGCAGTGTCTAAAAAACGCTATAAGCTAATGTGATAAGATAATTTACTAAACAACTCTACTTTATTAATCCACTATAAGGTAGTCAAATCCACTATAAGTTGACAGATAATACATGTCAGACAGATCCCTGGTGAAATTTATTTATTGTAATCTATTTTTATTTATTGTTCTTGACATATCTTATAAGTTTTTTATTTTGTCGTATTCTTCAATTTTCTAGGTATACTTTGTGTATGTGTGTGTGTATTATAGCGCCGTTAATATTAATATATTATATATTTATTAGAAAATATATTAAATTTTTATTATAGCGTCGTGCTTCCGTCAAAGGCTGGAATGCCATCCACTATATTGTTATGGTGGATTTTTTGCTTGCTGCCATGAAGTGCCATCTGCCATTAATAACATTGATGCAAGCTGAATTTGTCCAACTTTGGAAAACCACAATCTAGTTGGCTGCCCTGCCAAATATTTTCTAATAATCAAATGATATTCTCACTCTGCAGTGGATTTATCAAACAGTTAAAATCTCACCTTAGCATTGCGCAAACAGTGCCCCACCCCTATGTCTTGTTTTGCAGGCAAAAGACAGTGTCCTCCAAGCCGGGGATGATAAAGCATGCCGATTATGAAGCTAAACTTATGCTGATGCTGCTGTGGTTTTTGATGTGGAGAGGAAAAGTAAAAGAATTTCTCAACAGTTTTGCACTTTTGTGTTGTGTCCTCTGGTTTAACTTCATAGGCAGTGTTCTGCCCAGAATAATCCCTACTCCCTAGTAACGGTCTGTGTAAAATTTAGCAGGAGACATGGGTCGATTAGTCATATCAAGTATTATGTGACAAGTGACAACAATTTGGCTCTTTCTTGTATTCCCCTTTAACTTCCTATGTATCTTTTCTTATTGCAATTTGCAGCAAAAACTCTTGCCGTACACCTAACTTTCACACGATGCCCCTATTTTCGACTGCTGACTTTCCACTGCTGTCTTCCCACCTCTTTCATCACTCATTTCATCCCTCTGAATTAAAAAATCCACTTCATAATTCATAACTTAAAACTACGACCACCACCAAATTTGAGTTGGGTTGGATAAACTTTTGATTGAGCACTTATAGTAAAAGAACAGAATGAAATTATCTTACAAAAACTATGAATCTCCTAATCAAAATGAGCTTCTACAGCTCAACTTTCTCAAAAGCTCCCTCCTTATTCTTAGTGAGCAATAACCCCTCTTCGCGCAGATAAGGAATATTCCAGCTCCCTCTGGCCTTTCTCTATCTTCTCCATAATCATCTAAACATAAATAAACTTATAAGGACGGACTTTTCCATAAATTAGAAATCAAATACTTATCTCAGAGAAACTGAAACTCCCATAAGCTCTTCTGTTTGTTGTATCCCCCATAACTTCCTAAGCATCTTTCTTATTGCAATCTGCAATAAAAATTCGCATCATATACCTTAATCTCACACCATACCCCTACTTTCCACCATTGTCTCCCCACCTATTTCAGCACTAACTGCATCCCTTTGAATTAAAAAAACCGCTTCACAATTAGTGACTCAAAACTAAAACCACTGCAAAATAGGAAAAGGAAAAAGAAAAAAAATGCAATAACCTTGCAGTAACTATGAATCTCCTAAATTAAAATGAGCTTCTGCAGCTTAAACTTTCTCATAAACCCTTTCATCTAAATTATCCATAATCACCTATAAGTAAACTTATAAGGAAGGCCATTTCATAAACTAGAAATCAAATACTTATCCCTCTCAGAGAAACTGAAACTCCAATAAGCTAGGGTAGAGAGAAGCTAAGCTTTGACTGAGTAGAACCACAAGAACGAAGAGCATAGTAGTAGAAAATGTAGAATCTTACCGGGAAACTGAAAGTGGGAATGGGAATTGGCAGGGCAGGCCAAGAAGGTGTCGCGAAGAGAAGCCTGCAAGGGGTCCAAGGGAGGAGGACGAGCCTCAAAGGCCTTGAGGAGTTTTCGGACCTTCAAATTGAGAGCGGCGTAATGGCAGCGGTCGCCGTCGAAGGTGTGTTCGGAGCAGATTGCGCCGCTCTCGAGGAGCATGCGGGCGGCGTCGAGGTGGCCGGCGAGGCAGGCGTAGTAGAGAGCCACCGAGTCCCACTGGTCGCGGGCGTTGACGTTAACGCCTGACTCCAGAAGGTAGCGGAGACGGTCCACGTCGCCAGCGCGGGACGCCTCGAATACGTCGCCGTTTGGTACCTTCTTAAGAGGGACCGACTTCCCGAAATCTGAGGGCTCCAGGTCGATGCCGTCGTCCATGAAGCTCATTTTGTGTTCGTATTGGGGAAACAGAAAAAGGGTTTGTTTTGTTTAGGTTCAGTGAATGCCTGAGTGAGTGACTGGCGGCGTTACTGTTGTGTTCTTGCACTTGCACTTGCACACCTGCGCCGCTGGACCTTGCTCACAGGATACATGCCTTTTATTTTTTTTTAATTAATTAATTTATTTATATTTACTTATATTTATGGGATAAACTGGAAAAATAAATTCTACCAGAATTTGGGTTTTAACTTTTAAGAAATTGAACTAGTAAAAAAAAAAAAACTTTTAAGAAACTGAATGGATTTGTTTTAAAACTCGAACCGAATCGGCCGGTGCAACCGATTTAACCGAAAACCGGACCATAGTCAGTTCAGTCCTCATATAAATGATGTATGCTTTCAAACTCGTGATTGCATCATTAAATCGGCTTTGAACCGTTTGCCTCGGTGGTTGGATTGAATGGAAAAACATGTGTAACCTTGTTGGGTCAATACATCAAGTGCGTCAAAAGTAACAAGATGAGTTGGGTAACTAAACCCACTAACCCATCAAGAAAAGTGGTTTGACCCACCTAAACTCATTTTTTAAATTATTTTTTTGTTTAATATTGGTATTTTTTAAATGTTTTCTTTTTTCATTTTATTTTAGACAATCATTTTTAATACTCGCATTATTTTCCTATTTTATGGTAAGCCAACCTAACCCACGAAATGAGTTATAATTCTCAACTCACTTTTCTTGATGGAGCGGGTTGACCCACATTGTTTAGGGCGGTTGTAAACAAGTCAGGACGTGTTAACCTGCTTTGCTACCCCTAACTTACACCGCATCGTTTAGGGACAGGTTAGGTCATATATAAATCGTCTCAACTCGTCTCTTACTCACCAATTTGTTAAATTTTATTATGTTTGTGATTAGACTTCTATAAATAAAATATTCATATTGAAATCCATGCTAGTTTAGATAATAATCTTGTAGCAAAGTATAATCGTAAAAGTCATGTTTGGCTTTGGGTACATGGTAAAACACTAAAATTATTCAATTTTTCACTTTTAACTTTTAATCACAATTAAATGATCAACTTATAATTTTATTTTAATTATCCTTCGAGTCAACTCGATCTCATCTAAAATTGATCCAGTCTTAGTTAACCTGCAGAATATCGGGTTTGTTCGGGTCTAGAGACGGGTTAAGATATAAAGAATTGGCCCAGTCAAAACTTAGGATTGAATTAGGGACAAGTATAACTTGTCCATTGCTCACCCCGAGAATTAACCACATATTTATCTTTTAAAGAAAATAAATAATCTCACCCATTCTTTACTGAGGCGGCCAAATTTTTATTCATAATAATAAGAGTAATAAACCTTAAATCATGTTAGAAAATCTAAATGTTCGTGTCCAACTATCTAAATCATGTAAGACAAATGTTCGTGTCCAACCACATGTTGAAATAAAGGTGTGCTTCAGAGTTTTTCATCAACTATCTGTACCCCTCAGCTCAGTTATGCTAAAAAAGTTGAATTACTTTTGGCATTACTGCACAGAAAATTCTTATAAGATGTTAAACTCAGCATGATTAATGCAGGACATTTGACAAATATCTGAAGGAAAATTGCAGATCTATTTTGAACACATTTGACAAGGAAGTATACAAAAAATATAACGCAAGGCTGGACTCAACCAGTGACCAACAGTTAATGCTGTCTTGAATGCAGGACATTTGACAAATATCTGAAGGAAAATTGCAGATCTATTTTGAACGCATTTGACAAGGAAGTATACAAAAAATTTAACGCACGGCTGGACTCAACCAGTGACCAACAGTTAATGCTGTCTTGAAGTTACATATACAAGAGATACAAATTGATTAATGTTGAGCTGATAGTGCTCCCTTTTGAAATTGATTAATGTTGAGCTGATAGTGCTCCCTTTTGTGCCTAAGAATTTTTGGCTGCTGTAACAAATATCTTGTAATCACTTCTACTATGTATGGGAAAAGTAATCCATAGTGATCATCCAGGCTGGTCAGATTCAGCTATAATTTAAAGCAAAAGGCTAATCAAACGCCAAATCAGTAATGCCCTTGCTCACAGAAATGCCAACAGGATATGACCTGTGTATTCTTGGTTTAGAAACAGATAGTTTTTCATTTAAAGAGTTGAGACCAACTTTCTTTGTTATTATGGGTGAGTTCTCAACGGTGTCTGTTGTTTCAGCAATGAATTGCAGCCCCTGAAACACATACTTGAAATAAGTCACCTCAGGCTAGGAGTTCGAGAACAACTTAATTTTAAAGACAGTAGACAGAGTTGACAAAACCTTGAGTGCTTTCTCCTCAAGTGTCATTGTTGTATGGTTTGTAAGATCTGCAATATCCTGTTGAAACACTCGTAAAAACAAGACTCGGTATTTGCATAAGAAAATTCAGAAGTTCCCATGACAATCTAGAGCATTATTACTCACAATGAAGATGAATTTCAACATGAATATTAACTAGTAACTTGTAGTTGCGTTAAGAGTAGTCCTAATTCCTAAATCACAAAACCTTTCTAAATAAAAAATCCTCAGAATCCCTTTCCATGACCAATATATAGACTCAACTAGATGATAAGTGTAGGAAAACACATATTCTCTCCGTCTAATTTTATTTATTGTTTAAGGTAAATACACATGTCTTGAGAAAATCATTAATTACACTCAATTATAAGATACAATACTCTTTTTTGACAAAAATGTTCTTATTGTAGTTGGAGTTAGGTAGAAGGACTAATTAATATAGGGTAGCAGAGGTACAATTAAATAAGGGTATTAGTAAAATAATAATAATAATAATAATAATAATAATAATAATAATAACTACTTTATCGATATTCTAAAATGACAGATAATTTGAGACATACAAATATTCTAAATAGGACAAATAAAATGAGACGGAGGGATTACGAAGCTGAAACATCTAACCTTGTAAACTTTACCATTTGGCTCATCTTTAAATCCCTCAGCAAATTGGCACAAATACCAGAGACTTGAGTTAGTCATGTCCTGCGTGATATTTTTTAATGAAATGAACAAGGGAAAAAATATATAATAAATTAAAAAAAA
Organism: Calophaca sinica; assembly: GCA_037113605.1. NCBI lineage: Eukaryota > Viridiplantae > Streptophyta > Magnoliopsida > Fabales > Fabaceae > Calophaca > Calophaca sinica. The sequence goes on along the minus strand of CM073735.1, from coordinate 39,937,992 downwards.
AGGTAGAACGTAATCCATGTCTGCAAAGTTAAATTTACAACCTGCTTGCCTTCGACAAGCTTTAGCTTCCCTTCCTATCAAGTTATTCGATTGATTCAAGTTAGAGCATCAACATAGTGAATATTCAATTTGATTAGATGCTTAAAATGTCAGGTAAAAGAGAGCAGAAAAGAGCAGCAAGTTATACAGTTTACCAGCCCAGATATCATTTGATGTATAAGTTCAACATCACACCCAATCTGAGAAAGGTCTGACTTCACTTCATTCACCTGTATGAAAATTTTAAATGCACGTGAGACGTGAACAGTGTAAAATTCATTTTACCAAAGCACCTACTTTTATACCAACTGTAAATCTAGTTCACAATGCATACTTCTGTTGAAGTTATTGAAGTTATGGGGATTTAAATAAAGAAGGAGAAGAGAAAGTATAAAGGCCTTCGAAATATGTAATATGATTAATAATAACTTGATTGTAACTTATACAAAAGACTAAACACTAATTCCTAATTATAGGTGTTGAAAATAAAGTATGATCGTGTATTTATTGTATAGGATTGTATAATTAGGAGTAGAATATCCTGTATTTATTTGTATTAAATGACTTTAAGTATATATAAAGCGACTTCGATGTGTAATTGAAACACACGGTTTCACAATCTCATGCCTCTGTTTTCTCTCTTTTAACATGGTATCTAGAGCCAAACTGAGTTAACCTTAGAACTGCGCTTACCCAGTGGACCCATTGTCCTCCGGTGAGAAATTTTTTCTAGCAAAATGTGTTCCAACTCTAGTTTGCCTTCTCCGCTGCCGTGACCGATTCCTGCGCTCAGTTTCGGTCGTTTGCACCCCTAAAACGTCGTTGCCACCGTCTGCCGCCACTATTTTTGGCGGCCTTTCCGGCAGCCACCCACACCATCGTGACCGAATTCATTAGACCGGCCATCCACCCAAACCCCACCTCCGGCGGCCCTAACACGCGCTCTCATGCGCCTCTACTTCCGGCAGATTTTTTCAACTTTGCTGACCGTCGCCGCCGCTCGTGGCGGCGCGTCCAGCGGATTCTCCGGCAGATCTTCCGGCCCCGGTGTCGACTTGGGTCCCCAGTTCTAGATCTGGTGTTGATTTTTCGTTTCAGGCCACGAATACTTGCGTTCTAGCGCAAACAGCCTTGTATTGTATCAGCAATTTTTTTGGACGTGTTTTCTCTTTCCTGTGACTGACCCATGGCATCCACGGATACTACATATCCTCTTAAGACCATGGATCATCTTTGGGCCTCTCCAGATAATTATAAAGATTTTCTTCGGTGGTTTGAGTATCGCCAGACTTCCGATTCTACTGTTTTGGTCGCACACACTGGTAATTCATCTGCTTGCTTAAGTCAGTCACCCTCCTTTGGTCCTTGGGTTCTTGATTCTGGTGCATCTGACCACATCTCTGGTAATAAGACTCTTTTCTCCTCTCTTTCTACATCTGGTTATTTACCCAGTGTAACTTCAGCCAATGGTTCTGAAACACGGTCCCAAGGAATTGGTACTGCTTATGTTCTTCCTTCCCTGTCAGTTGATTTTGTCCTTTATGTACCTGGGTGTCCATTTAATTTACTCTCTGTTAGTCGTTTGACTCGTTCTCATGATTGTGATGTTACCTTTACTAAAGACAGTTTTATCTTGCAGGACCGGAGTTCGGGACGGACGATTGGCGTCGGACGCGAGTCTCATGGCCTTTACTATCTATCCAACCCACCTCAAGTATGCTCTACCAAGGATTCCCCCCATACCATACATGCTCATTTGGGTCATCCTGGTCTTCCAAAACTTCATAAGTTGGTACCCAACCTTTCTGAGCTATCTAGTTTACATCGTGAGTCATGTCAACTAGGGAAACACACTCATAGTCAGTTCCCCAATCGAGTCAATAAACGAATTTCGTCCCTTTTTGCTTTAGTTCACTCCGATGTTTGGGTCCTTCTCGTACCACTTCTACTTTTGAGTCCAGATATTTTGTTATCTTTATTGATGATTATTCACGTTGTACATTGTTATTTTTGATGAAAAATAGGTCTGAATTGTTCTCCATTTTTGAAAAATTCTATCAAGAGATAAAAACTCAGTATGGGGTTTCCATTCGCTCTTTGCGTAGTGATAATGCCCGGGAATATTTGTCCCATCAGTTTCAAAATTTTGTGGCTTCTAATGGCATTCTTCGCCAAATGTCTTGTGCCCATACACCTCAACAGAATGGGGTTGCCGAACGCAAGAATCGGCACGTCGTTGAAACCACTCGGACCCTTCTTCTTCATGGTAATGTCCCGTATCGGTTCTGGGGGGATGCTGTTTTAACGGCGTGCTATCTTATAAATCGCATGCCCTTTTTTGTCCTTGATGACCAAGTACCGCACTCGATTCTTTTTCTCCGTACCCCTCTTCACTCACTTCCACCACGTGTCTTCGGGTCCACATGTTTTGTCCACAACCTTTCTCCCGGTATTGACAAACTCTCAACTCGTTCATTCAAGTGTGTCTTTCTTGGTTATCATCGGTCCCAAAAAGGCTATCGTTGTTTTTCCCCTACTCTTCAACGTTACCTTATATCGGCCGACGTTATATTTTTCGAGTCAGTCCCTTACTTTGAGTCGACCCACTTGCCTCCTGAGCCACTTTCTGCAGTCATCCCTGTACCTCCTGCGATTGTTCCTCATGAGTTTGTCACACCAGAGACCCCACCTGGGGACCCACCAATTGTGCGGCCACTACAGACATATCATCGTCGTCAGCCCCCATCTTTGATGCATATCCCTACCCCTATTCCTGCTGTTGAGGCCATGTCAGACTCCCCACCGACGCCACCTCCTTTACCGGATCCGGTACAGCCACCTGAGTCTGACCTTCCCATTGCCCTTCATAAAGGTATACACTCTACTCGTAGCCCATCCCCTTATTACATTGCTTTGAGTTATTATCGTCTTTCTCTTATGCATTACACTTGTCTTTCCTTTGTCTTCTGTCTCTATTCCTAACTCTTCAGGTGAAGCTTTATCTCATCCTGAGTGGAGGCAAGCAATGATTGACGACATGTGTGCTCTTCAAAGCAGTGGTACTTAGGAACTGGTTCCTCTACCTCCTAGGAAGTCTTTGGTTGGCTGTAGTTGGCTTTATACAGTTAAGGTTGGGCCTGATGGTAAGATTGATATATTTAAGGCCCGTTTAGTGGCCAAAGGGTACACTCAGATGTTTGGGCTGGATTACAGTGACACTTTCTCACCTGTGGCCAAGATGGCCTCTGTTAGACTCCTCCTCTCTATTGCAGCTATCCGACACTGGCCTCTTCACCAACTTGATATTAAAAATGCTTTTCTGCATGGTGATCTCAAAGAGGAAGTCTATGTGGAGCAACCGCCTGGGTTTGTTGCTCAGGGGGAGTCTTCTAACATGGTTTGCAGGCTCCACAGGTCTCTCTATAGTCTCAAACAGTCTCCACAAGCTTGGTTTGGCAGATTCAGTTCTACAGTGCAGCAGTTTGGTATGATTTGTAGTAATGCTATTCACTCTGTTTTCTATCGCCATTCAGCTCGAGGATGTGTTTATCTGGTTGTGTATGTGGATGATATTGTGATAACTGGTAGTGATCAGCAGGGCATAATCCAGTTGAAGCAGTATCTCTCTCACAAGTTTCAGACTAAGGACCTTGGTAAACTCCGGTATTTCTTCGGTATCGAGGTATAGCCCAATCCAAGGATGGTCTAGTGATTTCACAAAGGAAATATGCTATGGATATTCTTGAGGAAACAAGTTTATTGAATGCCAAGCTAGTTGATACTTATATGGACCCAAATGTCAAACTTCTGCCTAATCAGAGGAAGCCCCTTTCAGATCCAGGGAGATACAGGAGATTGGTTGGTAAATTAAACTATCTCACAGTCACCCGTCCAGATATTTCCTTTGCAGTTAGTATGGTAAGTTAATTCTTAAATTCTCCTTGTTAGGATCATTGGGATGTTGTGATACGAATCCTAAAGTATATTAACAGTGCTCTAGGAAAATGTCTCATTTATGAGGATAGAGGTCATACTCGAGTAGTTGGTTACTCAGATGCCGATTAGGCAGGCTCACCTAATGATAGGCGATCTACTACTGGGTATTGTGTACTAGTTGGAGGAAACTTGATATCCTGGAAAAGCAAAAAGCAGAATATAGTAGCAAGATCTAGTGCTGAGGCTGAATACAGAGCCATGGCATTAGTGACTTAAGATCTCATGTGGTTGCAATCACTTCTCAAAGAACTTAAGTTTGGAGAGGCTATGTCAATGACGGTAATATGTGATAATCAAGCGGCATTGCATATTGCCTCTAATCCCGTTTTTCATGAGAGGACTAAGCATATTGAGGGGGACTGTCATTACACCAGAGAGAAGATCGAATCAGGAGACATCACCACTAGTTTTGTCAATTCCAACGACCAATTGGCGGATGTCTTCACTAAATCTCTAAGAGGTCCTCCAATTAGTTATATATGTAACAAGCTCGGTGCATATGATTTATATGCCCCAGCTTGAGGGGGAGTATTGAAAATAAAGTATGATCGTGTATTTATTGTATAGGATTGTATAATTAGGAGTAGAATATCCGGTATTTATTTGTATTAATTAACTTTAAGTATATATAAAGCGACTCCGATGTGTAGTTGAAACACACGGTTTCACAATCTCATGCCTCTGTTTTCTCTCTTTTAACAATAGGGATACAAGACTTCTAATCCTAATTGAGCTGGAGGAGCAATTTGCTCTTAAAGAAGCACGCATACCAAAGTAGTACCCTGCCAAAAGGAATACTATTGGGCTACTTATCCTACACCAAGCACACATACGAAATACAAAACCTTTTTGGAACTTCATCTACTAGCTTTTCATATTGGAAGAGATGGTCTTTAACATGTAAATAGCCAATATGAGCAAGTGTAAAGAGTTCAATCTTTAGCACCAACATTTTTCATAATTAAAGTTGAGCACAAGGTAAAGCGGTTTATGCATTTTCAACAGTTCAAGCCCCAAAACTCATGCTTGACAGGATATGCTCGAAATAGAAAATCATCATGTTTGGCTTCAACTATCATCTTAAACTTCTTTAAGAGCAGGTATTTGATACACCAAAACACGAACAAAGGGTACAACGTCATTGGTCGAATATGTTGGAGAAAAGTTAGTAAGTTACTATGTCATAAGTTAATAGTAGCCCAAGGTAATGAATTCAATTCTCATAAAGGCACAAACTACTACTAGCAAGTGATGGGAGGATGATGTTGGTTGTAGGCCAAGAGTGGTACCAGAATGGTAAATTGCTAAGGGCTATGCTAGGAGGGGAATTGTGGTAGTGGGTCAACATCATGCCTTGGCGAAGCCTAGTATGGTAGAAGTTAGATCAAATCACTGTGCTTGCTAATGGGTTTGGAGAAACAACAAATCAATTGTGACCAATGCTATTGCTCAAGGGTTCCTAGATTCATTGCTTCCTACAAACCCCTCTTTCTCCTTGGATCTTGCTCCTTTTGAGCCTAGTCTTGATCTTGTTATTGTTCTTTAGAAAGGTAAGTACTGAGTATAATTATACCTACCACTATCACCTAGGCCCTATCTCATGATCGGGGGCATATGATATGGCTATGATGGATAAGATGCATGCCCTTGAACACAATAACACAAATTTGGTTTTTCTGTATACTAGTAAGGAGGCTATTGTAAAAGTGTTTACATTGTGAAGGCCAACCTTGATAGTTCTATGGATCGCTTAAAAGCTTGTCTGGTTGCCAGGGTGTTGATGATTCTGACAAACTTTTTCTCTGGTAGCTAATCTTGCATCTGTTTGAGTGTTTGTCTCTCTTGTAGCGAGTTGTCACTGGCATTTGCATCAATTGGACGTCAAGCACGACTTTCTTCATGGTGCTTTGCAAGAAGAGGTGTATATGGAGAATCAACCGAGGTTTGATGCTCAATGGAAAAGTGGTGGTAAGGATCGTATCATGAATGAACTTTCCCAAAAGCTCAAGACGTTAGGGGAAAGCACGTGAATGATTTTATATCTAGCACGCCCTCTCAGACAAGCCCTTGGGCTTTAAGCGTGGATAATGCACAGACCCTCACGACCTTGTGCTAAATGCTAAATTATCTTTTATTTGGAATAATGGGGCAACAAGATTTGAACTCTAGACCACATGGTCAATGTAAATTACATTAATATCTTTAGCTAGACTAAACGAAAATAACTTCTCTTACGTTATTCGAAATAAGTTGGCCTAACTCATTCTGCTCTTCCAGCTTCCAGTCAAGACCTTCCAACCTCTTTGTTAGATGCCTTTTTGTTGACTGTGCAAATTAAATAAACAAAAATTTTCAGCAACACTCAAAGAGGAAAGATGTTCAGATAGTAAAAAAGGGATGTCAACAACCAACACAAGCTACTTACTGCCAATGTTTCATGTACGTTCTCTAGTTGCTTTGACACAGTTGCAATAGCATTAGCCATATTCTGCTTTGTCACGAACATTACATCAGAAAATGACCATCCCTGAACAATAGTGGTAAGAAGATATGTGTTAACCATCATCATCACATCTCACATCATATTTTGGTTCATACTCAAATGCATTTGTGAAGAGAAAAAGCTGGGCTACAGTCTTACCTTCCACCACATGTAACAATATCCCATAGCTCCTAATGCAGCAGCAGGTAGTAAGTAAGAAGCAAAACCCCCTGCATACAATTGTTAACATTAACATTAATAGATTTATATAATTAATGAGATACTCTTGTAGATAAAGAAAAATATTACATTTGATGATAAAATCTGTCAACACTTGGAAACAGTGTTACTAAACTTGATTTAACCAAAATATTGGATTACTGGGTCATTAATTGAATCAGTTGAACCAGGTATACATGTCTATACTCCGAGTTTTAAAAAACTATACCACAAGTACACAACACACTTCAACAAGTTTAATACAAATAAATAATACAAGTTTACAATCATGAGCTCAAAATACAATTAAACATAGCCCAATTATTACAATTGAACTCCAATGTTTAATATCACCATTGAGGAGAGAAGGAAAGATAAGTATACAACTATACATAGCCCAAGTTTGAAAGTGCAGAAGTTGCGATAGAATTGGATCTACATACCAGTAGAAGAAGAGTTGTCATTGAAGATAGTCACAGGCCTAGATAAGGTCAATTCCCTAATTTCTTGTGCTAGTTGCCGAATCTGAAGTTAAATACACATTAACATTGTGCGTTAAACAATAAGTTTTGTGTGAAGAAATAGATTTACCATCAACAACAAGTATTATAAAATGATAGAACTGGACCAAGAATAGTTGAATAATATTGAATTATTTCTGAAAGTCTGCTACTAATATCAGTATCATATCAATAAGAGTAGTAGGTTTGTACAAAATAGTAGAACCTCTCTTCTCCACTCAGTCTCTCTACAGAATAAAATATCTCGAGCAATTTAAGCGACCTGGTTCTCTCTTGCACTGTTCCAAACTCTTCCTCACCTTCAGTCCTTTTTCTTTCTTTATCCTTCCACTAATTAACTGAATCCTTTCCTGCCCTGCCATGCTAACAGGAGGTTATTTTCCTCTTCCTATAACTACCCGAATCCTTTCCTGCCCTCCCATATTCTCATCATGACTCCCATGGCTCTAATTCTCTACACTCCTCTCTTTCCTCCTCCAATCAATACACCTTAGTAATTGTAGGTGTAGCTGCGGACTTATTAACATATAATTTCACACACAATCATCAAACTGAAACTTCACGAATGAATGATAGGCTCCCAAAAATATTTTGCCTTTTCCACACTTAAGCCAAACATATTGGTAGGGCTGATCTACTGAGCGATAACTAGTAGTTTAACCCATGTAAAACAGAAACACAACAAAATAAAAGAATCACGAGCATGAAGTCATTGAAACTTGTAAATTCTCAATCCCCAGTGGTGTGCATTGGAAAAAAAAAAAATTCAATGTTATACATTTTCAAAATACCTGAGCAGCAATAAGCCTGGGGTCATATCCATTGGTTGAAATCTCGACCTCATCAACTCCCTTGAGCAATTCCTGAAGCTGAGCAATGACAGCAGATAATTGCCCACTGTTCAAAACAATAGAACCAGTCAAACCTGAAATCAGCAAAACAAGACAATAACTTAACAACCAGCCATGATAGTTGATCGTACGAATACGATACAAGAACCACAATAAGGATACACTTTCCAGTTACTGCCAAAAACTGATGAGAAAAGAAATTGCCCCTATTTGCAGTTGCAAAGCCATGTTTCTAGTGGCATGTATTGGTTTATCAAAAGCTAATACAAAATTCTTCAAAGCTTTATTATTAACAGAAAAAAGAAAATCAAAAGGCTAAAATCAAACAAAAAAAAAAGAATCGGGATAGAAACGAAAGGAGAACGTTGATACCTGCTCCAACAAGGACTAGAACCTTGGAGGTATTCATGCCTACTTGTAATGCCATGGTTCTTGAGTGGTGTGGAAGGTGCTTACGTGACGGTCTCCTCCTCCCCCTTCTATGAACTGGAATGTTTGTATCAAAAAAAAAATACGAACCGGAATACGTGGCACGAGGGATGTGAAATTACCCTCTAAGGTCATCAACCAAACAATTGAAAGTAAAAGGCAAGGATGGGCAACTTTGACTTTTGACGTAACCCTGAGATGTGGAGCTTTGATCGACGATCATGTTTTGGGAAGGGTTATGTAGGAAAAATATTTTTTTAATTTTTTTTTTCTAGCGAGCTATTTAATTATTAAAAAAAATTGACACTAACTAAACTAATTCAATTATGCAATGAGATGAGACTAAAATATTTTTGTATTTAGATCCGGGTCATTTCTATATGTTTAGGTTGAATTTTAATTTAACAAGAATTTTTTTTTTACTGGAATTTAATTTAACAAGATTTAAAGTTACTTCGTTTCTTCAAAATGATGAAAATAATTAAAAGAATAACTTAATTTTTTTTCTCCAAAACCAAGTTTAAATTTCAATATTTTCCCTTCAATGATAAATATTTTTGTGTTTTGATTCATCTTCCATTATATAATATAAACATGAATCCTCGTTCTTAATTATGGGATCACCTTTTGTCAAAAAGAATTTTATGGAATCACCTCAGTCTATATTCTTCTTTTCATGAAGTCATGTCTTCAAATTGTGACATATATTCTAAATGTTTATATTAAATCAAAATAAATTAATTATAATTATCTTTTTTAACTAGCTATCCAATAAAGTATATTATTATTATTATTATTATTATTATTATTATTATAGGCCGATAAAGTATATTATTAATTTCCTTAATTTCTTTAATTGATTATTATTATTATTTTTCATTTAATTAGGCGTCTTGTGGCTCATCCCTAGGAAATTCATTTTTCTCACATCAATCATGAGAGGAATATAGTTGCGGACTAGATGAAGAACTCAGCTCACCTATCCTTTGGTCTCCATTTGTTCGAGAATCCCCATGGATGTATGATGTTACTTTGGCATGATTTTGTGAGTGGTATTTGACTTTGTAGAGTAGTTCAATTCAATTAAGGTGGACATGAGCATAAGGCGGCTCAAACCCTTACCTTATGCTCATCAGTAAAAAAAACTTATTTATTATTATTTTTATTATTATTATTATTTATAAAAACTTTCATTATTAGTTGGCCTAGTGCAGTGATAATCAATATATGTTTTTTTTCCTAGAGGATGGGGTTCGATCCCTCTATGAGCAAAAATCACATTTATTTTTTCAAAGTCTGTGACTTTTCTGTTACTCTCCCACTTATGAATTAATTAGCCATTAAAAAGACTTCACTTTCTACAAAAGGTACCATTTTAAAAAAGGCTCAGCTCAACGTTCGCTTTAGGCCTAGAAAAATATTGGGTCGAGCCTGATTCAGTAATGGCAACTTACCATTTAAAAGTGGATAATATGGACATTTATTTTTTTTATCTTATAAAATTCCAAAAACAATAATTAAGCATTCAAAATTAATCACAAGTGACCACTAAAGCCATAAAGTAAAAAAAAAAAAAGTGTCTCTGACTGCTAGTGCTCACCATACTAAAAAAATTTACTGTTTATTTATTTATGTTAAAAATGGAGTACAGTATAGTACATCCCATCTCTTTAAAGAGGAGAGCGTAATTTTTTAATTAAAGGAAAATGTTAAGTAATTTAATCATTACTCGTAAACTAAGAATGTAATTTACCCTAATTAAAAATAGGTTGAGTGAAAAGTAAGAAAAGGGCTAAAGGAAATTGGAAAAAAAAGGCAATAAAGTATGAAATAAAATTGTGTTGAATCTTTCTTTAGCTCAATTGAAGTCACTTTGATCTATTTTAATGTTTCATCTCAAAATAATCTCTTAGCGCTACATAAATGAAAAACTAAAAAAAAAAAAATTTTACAATACAATCAAATGCAAAATAACTTTTGCTATTCATAAAAACTAAAAAATAAATCATTTTTTACCCAATCTTAAAAATACATTTTTTAATCATAAACAAATAGATCTTAAATAAAGTAAATCCTGAATGATGGTAACAACTCTATTTTCCCAACGATACAAAATTTCTTTAAGCATCCAGTTTCATAACATGTTAATTCTAACTCCTTTGGAGTACCCCAAAAAAAAAATCTAACTCCTTCTAGAAAAGTGGCAAGCCACCAATGTTTTTTTTAATGATATAGGTATTTTTCACCACATCAACGCTTTATAGACATCCTCCTAGATCCACAAATCAAAGGAGAAATCAAAGGAGAACACGGAGATAAAAAAGAGTCACAAAGCGGTTATCACTATTCTTAGAATTTGGGTTTGAGTATAACTCAACTCCAAAAACTAGCTCATAGGGTGAGGATTGCCCCCTATTTATAACCACTGATCAGATCATTTCATTTTTTCATGTGGGACTTCTAACACACTCCCTTTACACCCAGGACTAGACAACTAAAGCGTGACCCGAGTGGCCCGATAACGGGTAGCCCAATAAATGGATCTATGATAAGCTCTGATATCATCTTAGAATTTGGGTTTTGGCCTAACTCAACCCCAAAAGCTAGCTCATAGGGTGAGAATTACCCCCACTTATAACTACTAATCAGACCATCTCATTCTTTCATGTAGGACTTTTAACACACTATCATTAAAATTCTTTTCGCAAGTACCCCCACATGTGTCTCACCATTGCTCGTGCACAATCAAAAATCCCAGTGAAGCCCATTTGAGCTTTGACCTCTGAAATTATTAAAGGATACATTCCTTGTACTCTATATTAGTTAAAATAGGGTTGATTGCATTGTATATTTCCCATATAATTCCCTTGTAACTAACTGTGTTAGTTAGCTTGATTAAACATATGACCTCGGCGTCACCAAAGTTCTATAAAAGAACTCTTGTATTTGATTGAAAAAAAAAAGAAAAAAATGAAAAGTCGGTTTCTATGGTAGAAATTCTCTGTTTAGTTTCTGATTTATAGCTTTAACATGGTATCGAGAGAGTCCGGAAGATCACCGCCTTCACCCATGGCCGTCGGTGGCGCCTCCTCTTCGTCTTCAGATCTTGTGTGGCGATGTCGCCACCTACATCGATCCTTTCGTCTTCATCGTCTTCCTTACGGCGATTTCGAAAAACTAGATTCAGAAACTACTTCTATGGTGCCAACAGGGTTGAACCCGTGATTAAGGCACATAAACTCCATCACTTTTTGGTGAATCCCACCATTAGTCAAAGTTCAACACAATTGAAGGCAGTCTTTGCAAATCGCGTCTCGACTTGAAAATGGGAGCAACAGATCAAGCGTTGCTCGCGCTCAATCAACGATCTCGAAGGAGATGCTTCGTCGCGTGATTGGTTCGAAGCATTCTTGGCAGCTATGGGACAAGATTCACGCTTACTTCCAATCGCACATGCAAGCGACGGCAAGGCAACTTCGTTCTGAGCTTCGTGATACGAAACTCGAAACTACTTCAGTCTCTGAGTTTCTTCTTCGCGTGCAATCTCTAGTCGATTCGTTGAATGCGATCGGCGAACCGATTTCATCTCGTGAACATCTTGACGTGGTTCTCGAAGGTCTTCCGCAGGAATACGAATCCACGATTTCACTGATTTGTGGTAAATTCGGTACGGTTTCCATGGAAGAAGTCCAAACATTGCTAACGGCCGTAGTCGCGCTGAATCCGCTTCAAGAAGCAATCGATTGCTACGCTAATGTCGCAACCTCCATGAACCCTAACTTCAAGAACTTGAATCCTTGATTACACCTCCAGGGAAAATCTTACGCTTCTTACTCAAGAAGCGTCTCGTAACTCTTTTTCGCAGGCGCAATCGAAAGTGGTGGCCATGGTAATGGGCGTGGTAAATGGCCGTGGTTACCGGTGGTCGCGTGCCTACTGTCAATGTCAAGTATGTCACAAGTATGGGCATGATGCCTCGATACCATTTCCATCGCTTCAAAAAGGATTATACTCCATCCAATAGTTACGGAAACTCATCAATCGATCATCTTTTACTCCTTACTGGTCTCAAGAACCTAGCTTCTATCAACCAGGTTTCACACCTTCATCATGGCCAGGTTCCAATGCCATGTGCCTTTGCCATGTCTTGCCCACAACCACCCTATTCCACATGGGACTACTATGCTAATGCCGGACCAACTCCTCAAATGTCTGCACCACGGTGCATAACATGTACGAGGCGTACTACGCTCCATTTGTTCCACAGCCTTTCCGGCCCCTAAAGCTACAAGGCCTGGCGTTTCTCACACATTTGCCAATTCATCCTCATCGTAAATTGGTACACGACTGGGGCTTCACATCATGTCACCTCAAATTCACAAAACATTCGTGATGTTCACCATTTGAAGGCCACGACCAATTGATAATTGAGTAATGGCAAAGGTTGTCGATCAATTCTATGGGTTCTACTTCATTTTACCACCTTTCAATCCTAGTTAACTTAACTCTTAATAATCTTACATGTTCCCACTGATTACCAAAAATTTACTTAGTGTGGTGAATTTGCCAAAGACTGACTCGTATTTTTTTGAATTACGGCCTAATGTTTGTCTTGTAAAATCACGGGCATCCAATGAGATTTTACTCGAAAGGAATCTTAGCAAGGATGGTCTCTATGAGTTTCAAAATTTGCTACAACCTTGGTGACAAGTTGGTTAAGCAATTTTCTTTGAATTGTAATTTTGTTTCATTTCCTATTAATCATATTGCATCTGTACACCTTGCCATGCTTGACAAGAATGCACTGTCACCACTAGTTCTTTTCTTTTGTGGCACTCGAGGCTCGGGCATCCCGGCCTTGATGTGCGTAAACATGTTCTTACCATGTGTAAAATACCATTTTCTAATAAAACAATGGCGAGATTTACATTCTCTTGTTGTCTTGGCAAGACACACAGACTCCATCACATTCCTCTAATCATGTGTTTACAAAACCTTTAGAACTCATTTATCTCTTGATCTTTGGGGACTGCTCCTATTACTTCAACTCTTTGGTTTATTTATTACATCACATTTGTAGATGCTTTTACCCGTTTTACTTGGATTTATCTTTTGAAAAGAAAATCCGATGCACTATCAGTGTTTAAAGAATTCAAGTCACTTGTTGAAAATCAGTTTCCTCACACAATTAAAGCCTTACAAAGTGATTGGGGTGGTGAATTCAGACCCTTCACCCAATTTCTTAATCAGTGTGGTATAATCCATAGGCTCATTTGCCCGCATACCCATCACCAAAATGGGTTAGTAGAAAGGAAGCATATACAGGTTGTTGAAGTTGGCCTCACACTCCTTTCTCAAGCTTCACTACCTCTAAAATACTGGGACCATGCATTCCTTACAAGTGTCTATCTTATCAATAGGCTCCCTCTGCTTTGCAATTTGAAATACCCTATACAAAACTGTTCCAACTTCAGCCAGACTTTCAGTTTCTCAAAGTATTTGGTTGTGCTTGTTTCCCATTACTTAGACCTTACAACAAACACAAACTTCAGTTTAGGTCTCAAGAGTGTGTTTTGCTAGGCTATTCTCCTTCTCATAAAGGTTACAAGTGTCTAGATACCACTGGTCGTTTGTATATCTCCAAAGATGTGCTCTTTAATGAGTATAGATTCCCATATAAAGAACTATTTTCATCTGACAAAACTGTCTCTGCTCCTGCCAATATTTACCTTGCTTCCTCTTGTTATAATATCCTCTTCACATTTCATCTCCACATCTTCTTCTCACGTATTAGCCTCATTCTGAGTCTTCTTCCACTACACCTGCACCTGGTTACACATTAAACTGACAACACAAACTCTTTGCGCAGCAACTCAGTCTGCATCTGTTTCTTCACGACTGTGCATACTGCGGCATTGACTTCTCCTTCTCGTAGGTTCCGGCTCTTCTTTACCATCGACCTTTGCCAAGAAATACCATTGCCATGCGGACTAGAGCCAAATCTGGCATGGTTGTCCCCAAAATAAACTGCTACTAGCGCTTGCTACATGCTAAACCCAAGAACACCAAACAAGCTCTTGCTAGTCCTACTTGGTTACTTGTTTATGAAAGCGAGAATATGATGCCTTACTAAAAAGCAAGACTGGAATCTAGTGTCTCTTCCTTAGCGGAATTCCAATTGGTTGCAAGTGGGTATTCCGGGATCAAGGAGAATGGATAGCTCGATAAATAAATATAAAGCAAGATTAGTAGCTAAAGGCTTTCATCGAAGTTTGGGGTGATTATCTTGAGACTTTTTCACGGTTATCAAACCAAGATGGCTGTGAGGACTATCTACGACTCTAGCAATTTCAAGAGGTTGGTCACTTCAACAACTAGATGTCCTTGATGCCTTCCTCAATGGCTTGCTTGAGGAAGAGGTCTACATGGTTCAACCCTGGTTTTGAAAGCTCGGACAAATCCTTGGTTTGCAGGGTAAACAAAGCCGCTTTATGGCCTCGAGCAAGCTCAAGAGCTTGGTTTGACCAATTAAAAGCAACTCTGCGGTTTGGATTTGTTGCTAGCGGTGTGACCCATCTCTTTGTTTATTCCAAAGGTTCTCACGGTGGCCTACATGCTAGTATCGTGGATGACATAATTGTCACGGGAAACAATCGGCCGAGTTTCTTACTAGTTTCCAAGCTTAATGATGTGTTTTCCTTAAAAGAGTTGGGTAACTTGGACTACTTTCTAGGTATTGAGGTCAAAGGCAATGGGATGGTTCCTTAATCATGACTCAAGCAAATACTTAAGAGATTTTATCAAAACAAACTGCGGGGATGCTAAACCATTACCTACACAAATGTGGTTGGTGCTTTGCAATATGCAACAATAACTAGACGACATAAGTTCTGGTCAACAAGGTGTGTCGATTCATGTCTAAACCTTTGGAAAGTCACTGGGCAGGCGTGATCAAGAGGATATTAAGGTATTTGAAGGAACTATCTCATGGGGTTTACACACAAAACCTATTGCTACTTCACCACTTGTCTCTCGGCCTTTTGTGATCTTGATTGGGGCTCGGATCGATGATAGGAGATCCACCTACGGATCTCACGCATTTTTATTGGACAAAATCTGGTTTCTTGGTGGGCGAAGCGACTGTTGTCTCAGATCCAAAGACTGACCGAATCTGAAGC
This sequence comes from Calophaca sinica, assembly GCA_037113605.1. NCBI lineage: Eukaryota > Viridiplantae > Streptophyta > Magnoliopsida > Fabales > Fabaceae > Calophaca > Calophaca sinica. The sequence goes on along the minus strand of CM073735.1, from coordinate 39,922,277 downwards.
TTGGCGTTAGCAACTCAAGCTGTTATGGCTGCGGGTCTCACGTTAGCAAGAATTAGGAGTTTCCTTCTCCACCACCGAGGTCTTTTGTGACAACATGAGCACCATTTCTTTAGCACATAATCTGTTTTGCATGCTAGAACAAAACATATGGAGCTAGACTTATTTTTCCAAAGAGTAGGTGCTCCAAAAAGCGACTCTGGTCACTCATGTTCCAGGCACAGCCCAATGTGCTGATATTATGACAAAGGCTCTGCCTCCTTCAAAGTTTGATGAATTCAAAACCAAGCTCACTGTTTGTGATACCTTTCAGTTCACCTCCAGCTGAGCTTGAGGGGGAGTATTAAAGGATACATTCCTTGTACTCTATATTAGTTAAAATAGGGTTGATTGCATTGTATATTTCCCATATAATTCCCTTGTAACTAATTGTGTTAGTTAGCCAGCAGTTAAACATAACAGCCTCGAGCTGTCACCAAAGTTCTATAAAAAAGAACTCTAGTATTTGATTGAAAAAAAAAGAAATAAAAAGAAATGAAAAGTCAGTTTCTATGAGTAGAATTCTCTGTTTAGTTTACAGTTTTATAGCTTTCTAACAGAAATCAAGACTGAAAACCAACCATTAACAAAACACACTTGCAAATTCCTATTATCTATTTAATAATAGTACTGACAATCACCAAAATGCAACAGAATGACATATTGCATTGCACAATGAGCAACTGGACAACTACCATTCAATATGATATCATGTTTCTATTTGCACTTCGAATATTAGTCCTTTTACTTCCTCCAAACCGCCTATACAAAATGTCAACTTTAACTCACGCATAACACATACAATGGACATCTTATATATAGCACACTTTCACATACAATTTTGCTGTGTCTTTCAGAACTGTTTTTAGAGCTAGCAAGCTTTGCCTGACTCAAGGGTCGACTTAGCTAGCCACAATAAGCCAGGATCATTCCGCTTCAGCACCAAGTAAGCTTCTGAGTTCCCGAAATTGTCAAATATAACATCTTCGCTGAAGCCAACCATAGAGAGAATTTCCAAGGCAGCTGTAATAGTTAAAATTGAAAAAGATAATAGCCCAAATTTGAGCATATATAATGTTAGCATCAGCTGCTGCAAAAAAGTTCTTTATTTATTAAATTGTAATAGTTGCTTTGGCATTGCTATCTATAGAAACATGTCACGTGATATATTAGTTTTAGTTCTAAGCAGTCTGTTCTCAGGTGGGTTGCCATTCAAATTTTACCAGAATCATAACAAACCTAATATCTAGGATCTTGGAAAAAAAGTTGCACATACAAAAATTGACTTGTCTAGATGGAAGTTCTACACAAGAAGCACTAGTGAAATCAGAATCCAATGGTCAGAAGATGCAAACCTTTATTATTTACTAATATCCTCTCAATGACGGGATTAGCCTGCAAACAGAATGTTCATTATATATATAAATAGAATTACGGGAAATATTAGGATAAAGCAATGCCTCAGGCAGCCCGGCAAGAGGTAACAGATTATATACCTTTCTCAATCTCTTGTATTTTTCCTCCTCAGGATGTTCAATCACATTCCTGCAATCAGTTAGCAACAATGGCACACAGAGAATGAAATGCTTAAAGTCATAACTACAGAGAATTGCTATAAGTATTTTCTGAAACTTTTTGAAGCTAAATCCCTAAAGCAAGAGGATGTCCATTCAACTCATAAAGGGTGTCAATGATTTCTCAATCTTCTTGTGCATAAGCATACCTAATTATTTTCAAGAGGGTTTGGAGAATTGAAGCAGTTTGCATTGGACTAACTTCACTTCTCAGCATCTCCAGGGCCTTCCATAATCGGTTACAAACAGCAGTCATGGTACCATTTATCCTCTGAAGTTCTTGGTCATCGGGATCTGGCTCATCAGTTTGCAGTGTAGATAATTTTGGTGTGGGAACTACAAGATCATCAGGGTCAGGTTCTGCCATCACATTTGTTTCTGCATAAAAATCATCACGAGCGGGTTCTTTATAAACATGGCTGCCATTAACTTATCATCTGACATTGAAGGACAATAAGGAACCCACTGAATCGATAAATTATTAGGAGAGAAGGATAGTTGCTAGGAAGAGTAAAGTGAAGAGAAAGTAGTTAGTTAGAGGAAATTAGTTAAATAAATAGTGGGGAGTATTGGTAGAGAGGATATTCAGGCAATTGCATTTTGAGAAGACCGAGCAAGTGTTAAGTTGTGAAAAGGGACATTCTTGGAGGAGAGATATTTCTCCCAGTTCCATCCAATTTTAATCAATTAATAAAATTATTTTCCAGGGTGGGTTTCCCTAACAGCAACATACTATTTTTAATTGTACTTTTCTACTGCCAAGTCATCACTGTGAAGTTTATGAATGTCCTTCCTAGATATGATATGTCTATCTAGACTACTCATTTCTGGAGAATACTTACCAACAGCTGGAGCAATAGAATTCAGAGACATTTCTGAATCATCTGGATCATGGTTTGCAGCCGAATTCACTGTACTTGTCTGATAATGCAAAGGTTCTGCCACACCAAAATTAGTAGGCTTTTGTTCAAATGAAGTTCTGCAATCGGTAATTCCTGAACAAACAGCAAAAACAACTGTACCATGATAAGAATCATCTGGATCGGGCTCATGTTTCATTCCATTTTCAAGATGATCATCAGGGTCAGGCTCATTATGTTCTTCGTCAACAATGATGGGCGTGTCAGCGTATTTGATTTCTTTGGAGGAAGATTTCATATGATCAGGTTTTTCACTAGTATTAGAATTAGAATAATCAAGATTCAGCGTTTGATTTACTTCAGACCCTCCCGACTTGTTAGCAGAAACATTAGCCATCCTATGGTAAGCAGCAGCAACTGAAGATTCACGAGCACTCATTAGCTGATCAGCCCCGTTACCTCCAAGCTTCTGAGGAATATTGCTACTGTCTGCTATAAAATCACCTTCATGGATTTCAGAACTCCTTACTCCACCCAAAGTGTGACTTGCAGATCTAGTCCAATCTAAACTAGCAGCTTCTTGATTTAACTGCCAAAGAAATAAATTAAATCAACATAAGGCAATAAATCAAAACGTAATAATGGAATGACAGCCAAAAACACACAAGCAAGTGCATGCACCTGCTTATCCAGAGCATAAAAGTTTGCATCATGTTCAGAGTGTATCATGTGAGCCTGAAATAAAACTTAAGTTAGTTCGATAACCCTCATTTCTCAAATAGACAATTTTAATTTTGTTTTTCTATATTATTTAAAATACTTAGAATCACGAAAATAACCACATGATGCTTGTGGTGTGTCTTATAACTTACAAGTTCATGCAGTAGAGTTTTCTTGATGCTTTCATATTTCCTAAAGCCTTTGAGGTCATCAGTTCGAAGTCGCAATGATATTTCCTCTCCAGAATTCTGTAAATAAGAATGAAAATAAGAGAAATCAACAGTAGGGTAAAAGTGGATACTTAAGATGTCATGCTTCCTCATCCTGAAGAATCCAATACCTTGTTAAAACCAAGAATGCATTTTGGGCTCACACCAACATAACCAATGGGAGCCATCTCAGTCATAATTCCCACACGCCAACGATGCTATAAGCAAACTGAAAACTTGTCAGAATATGCACCATATTGTCATGATGACACAGATACACATTAACTATGTCTAAGTTCATTTGTATTCACCTTGTTCATGATAGCAATAATTCCAGGATCTGCAGCAAGCATGTGCATTCTTTTCAGTGCCTCAGAAGGAGGAGGACTCAACTGATGATAACAGAAAGCAAAAGTCATTCATGATCAGTTGAGAAACCTCCATAAACACCGTGAGATGGTTGGCAAAGAATGTGATGGAAATCATTAACCATTAAAACAATAAGTTAACGAGGCAATATGCATAGGCTACACTCCCAGTCCAAAAGCAAATGTATGATATTTATTACCAAAACACTATCACTAGTAACAAAATAAATGCCATAGCAGAAGGAGCAATTGAAGAATATTACCTCTACTCCTGGAATTTCAAGAGTGCGAAATTCACAAAATATATAAGGCCCTTGTGGAAGTTTCAACGAAAAATGAGGTCCATGTGAAACTCTCTGTTTCAGTCTCTTTTCCTCGTCCTCAAATCCAGCTATCCTTAAATTTGCTTTTGCATTTTGCAGAACATCTTCAACCTCATTTGTTGACACGCCCATCATTATAATTGACCTCGCCTAGAAAGAATAAAAAAAATAGCAACTTAGGGCAACAATACAACAACAACAACAGCAACAACCACCACCACCACCAAGATATTTTCCCACTAAGCTGGTCTGCTACATAGATCAAACGATGCCATAATGTCGTATCATGAATCATGTTTAATGAAAGACAATTTAAATCTAACTTAAAGTAACAATAAGCCAAATAATTTAGTCAATGCATTCACCATTTCTGATGGTACTATACTGCTACTTACAAGCTTAAATTGAATGAACAGGAAGAACTTTTTATTTGATAAATCAATTGAATGAATCCTTATATATTAAGTAATAAATTAGGATAATAACAAAAGGGCCACTGTCATTTCACTCTAAAGTAACTCCTTATATTTGACCATTAATTCAAATAACCTAACATAAAATACCAAGATATGGTCTTTTTTTCAACTGCAATCCAAGATGGAAGGAGTAAACATAATATAGCTGGTACAATAGCATATAAATAGAACCACAGCTACTCAAGTCTGCAGAAGAATGTGTGTCCAACAACGAATTGCATAACATGGGAACAGAGATGCCTCCTGAACACTCAACGATAATTTAATTCAAATAGGTCAAACACTAAAACTTGTACTTAATTACGAAATTACATCAGGACAGACACCAGCTAAAGTTTTTAAACAGAAAATAAAACCTATACTTATGTGGGCCACACTAAGAAACATATTTTTCATATCACTGAATATTAATCCACATGATATAGTATATGTAAATGACGGTACCTCAGTAATAGAAGTTTCCCACAAACTTAAAAGTGCATGCTCCATTGAAAAGGGAGCCAGCAGTTTTGATGTTCTGCCGGCAATCTGTGGAACAATGAGCCGCATGGTATCTTCTTTGATATTTGTTAATTTTTGCAATTCCTGCCCCAGATCCTTCACATTGGCATCCAAATTCATCTCTACCACAAATTTCTTTCCCCTCCATGTAACAGAGATGTTGATCAGGCTTGATGGAGTGTGCATATTTGATCTATACAGAATCAGAAGATGTCTAGTCATTTGCCACTGATTATATTATTTTTGGTGGCACAAAAGGTGCCCCAAAAGTAATGTTAGAGACCCCTAACACGTGTGTGTGTAGCAGTGTAGGATGATCGCTCAAGAAAAACTTTCCATGCAAGTTAACTCCAATAAAAAGCTTTAACAATTTCCCCCTTCCCCTTTCCAATATTATTCCTCTTTTCTAGCATTTGTACCAAGTCTTGATTGTCTAAAGTTGGAAAAACAAATAAAAACAAATACTCTTATAAGGGCACGCCCAGAACTCTAGTCATTGTAACCAGGGATCCCAACACAAGAAAATTCTCACAAATTCAACCACAATCCATAGTCGAGAGAAGTTAACACCTTCATAAAGACACATATACAACCAAATTTGACAAAATTTAACCTTATAAAGAAATCAAACTAATAATCAGTATTAGTAATCAGTAATTCCACAAATTTCAAAAGAAATTCTCAACTTCCACAACCAATTTCTGGAAATTAAAGAAAATCGTGTGAGAATCCTTGATCGGAAACCATCCTTAAACCACAAACAGATAAAGTATATAAAAAATTGAAACGAAATCAGCTCCAAGCATGGGAAAAGGAAAAAGGTAGATAGACAACTATATCCCTTGGTTTTTTTTGTTTATGTCATGATCACAACTGAAATAACAGCATCGGATAATGAAGAGGAGGATTGGATTGCCTTACCTGAAGCTAATCCAATTGGAGCAGAAGGAGGCAATTATGGGTGAAAAAAATTGAAAGTAGGGGGAGTCCAATTGAAGGAAGGGTCAATGAAATGAAATGAAACAATTGGAATGGGGGAAAACGTAACTGGGAGATGGACGCATGCGCTGACGCACGTCCAGACAGCACCTCGAAAATTCTAGTCCATTTCTTTTTTTCTTTTTTTTTTGGTATAATAACAAATTCTAGTGAAATTTCTCGTCAAAAAAAAAAATGTGAAACAGTTTATCATACAATAAAAATCGTTTGTCATTATTTTTTCTGATACGATTTGTTTCTCATTATATATTTATTATTTATAAATATGAAATAATATAAACAAATTAATAAGCATGTATTAATCTTCGTGTTCAATATTAGACTAAATTATACTTTTAGTTCTTAAGTTTATTTTAGGTTTTAATTTGGTCCCTTATATATTAAAAGTTTAGAATTGGTCTTTTATGTGTAAAAGTTATACCAATGTGATTCTTTTTTTTTTAACCGATCTCTTATGTTACAAAAATTATACCAATGTGATCCTTTTTTGTCCCTTATTTTGCAAAAAAATGGATTATATTAGTATAATTTTTGTAACATAATAGACCTCTTCGGAAAAAAAAATGGACCACATTGATATAACTTTTATATGTAAAGGATAAATTCGAAACTTTTAATACATAAGAAGTTAAACTGAAACCTAAAATAAACATAAGGAATGAAAAATATAATTTAACCTTAATATTATTATTTGAAAGAAATTGCCCAATCGTACAATAAATGAGAAAAAATAATCATTAATGATTTTTTGTTTGAGTGTGTTGTCTGGAATGCTAATTAGCCGCAGATCGGCTAAACTCTAAAACAGTGATTCTCTTTTCTTCAAGCGATTACGCCAAGGAAGGAACTCTGTTCCTTAGCTATGGGTTCCTTAACTCACTCCAGAAAGGTTTAAGTCGATGAACTAAGATAAAAATTGGGACATAAAGGTAAACATAAATGCGACTGAATAAAAGCTTGAGCGAAAAATAAGTTGTTTGATTGATTGTCTGTCTTCAACATGTATACAACTTGAGTATTTATAATAACAGCTAAGAACTATCCCTATCTGCCACGTTTGGTTGGCTAACAACGATACATTCCTAGTTGGCAGTTACTTGGCTGAGTGGTGTCATGCTCCACTAACCACGATCCTAAAAACTAGGCGCATTAGTACATTATGGCTGCGCCATTTCAACCAACGGTCCTCTCCATGTAAACCTCTCCTCAGATTTCTTCGCCCAGCTCCTAAAACTATGGAGAACAATTTTGACCGGTTTTACCTTAGATATTTAATTAATTCAAAATTATTTCCACGTCATTCGGCTCGTGGAGCAAGAATCTGATCCAATATGTGACTTCATGCTAACCCAATGGACCCAAATATCTTCCGTGAAGCGCAGTAAACCCAAGGCCCATTTTTCACTTCTGATTTCCTGTCTGCGGCTCTGTCAGCTGCAAGATCGACTATCATGCAGTTCGGCTGACGCCCAATCGGCTATTTGATCCATTCGGCTGTGGCTGGCTTTGGCTAATTCTAAGGAATATTTTTAGGTGTAAACACATGCCCTCTACGCTGTCTTTAGCCGGTAACTTTAAATTTAGGCTGAAGCGGCGTAATAATTCAAGTCAAATCACTCCTTTTCATCATAAATGCAAGGTAATCCATTTGCAACAAACTTTTAAACACTGCAACGGTTCGCCTCATCCACCCGATTTAAGTGCCTTTAAATCCTACTATCAGTGATTCTTCCATCTCTTTAAATACTCACTAGCCGAATTACCTCTCACGTTTACTACCAGCCCTAAATCCTGTAGCTTTCACCATCCTCCAACTTTTCGTCTTTCACCTACAAACCAGGCCCACCATGTCTTCTTCTTCTGATTCTCAAAACCAATCCTATGCACACGATGGCGAACAGTCTTCTTCCTCCTCTGTGAACCTTGACCGCTCCCTTAGCCCCCCTGAGGCTCTTGGTTCTGGCCTTCAATCTCCCCTGTTCGAGATTCAAGACTCTCTTTCTTTGGCCCCTTCCACTTCAGATATGGGTGAAGGAGCGGTCTTTCTGAAGGAGTACATGGCCCCCTCTCTCTACGCATTACCAATCTCCTGTGATTGGTTCACCACGAAGTCCAAACCCACTGACCTTCGTTCATGGCCTCGTTCGTCTCAACCCTACCTTGATTGGGTGGATCAATTTGAAGGTCGCCAAATCGATAAATGGAAACGATGGGGTCTCTACGACATGATTATGTTGTCGACTCAAGATATTCCCCTTAACCTGGAGTTGCTTTATGGCTTCTTCGCTATTGGAGTATTACTACCAACACCTTTACCTTTCCATGGGGCATGGTTTCCCTACTCTCTGGATGTGGCGGCTATTTTGGGGCTTAGATCACAGCGATGATGTCTCTCTCACTATTCCTTCCAAATTCAGGCTGGGATTCCACTTCTCAAAACACACTTCGGGCTATTCCAATTTCCTTGCCAATAAAGCCAAGTCGGAGGATGCGTGTCGGATCTTTGAACACAACGCATTTCTTACATCTTTGGTTCAAGTATTTTCTGCTCCAGCTCTATTGCCGTGGTTCAAGAGTTACAGCTTTATGTGGCCCTTGTCAACTCTGATGGAAACTTCTCCTGGGGAACCCTTTTCCTTTCATACATCTACCGCTGCCTGTTTACCATTATGGATCGGCTACAAAGAGGCGAAGACATTAGGAACGTTCAGGGACCACTCTGGTTCTTGCAGCTCTGGATAGTGCTCTACTTTCCAGAGTTCATCGACTCACGTTTCAACCCTAGCGTTCTTCCTCGGGGTGCAAGTGTTTTAGGTACCCACTTGGTACTCACTCCCTGTGAGCCCTCTTATGCTTTCACCGTAGCCACCAAACTCTTCGGTCTGACCCGAATAGCCACTGATTGGCGTCCTGTCTTGGAGAAAGGTATTGGGTCTTTCTGGATTTTCTCTACAAATGAACCTCTTCCAGTCGAACAACAAAACCAATTAGAGCTCAACTGGAGCTCAGTCTTGACTTCTCGTGACTTGCTCTGTGGCCTCAAACCCACCTCACGAAATAACAAGTCTTCGGCTGAATTCTACTCCCCCAACTGCGTAGCGAGGCAATTTGGGTTGTTACAACATATACCTCTGCCGTACAACTCTATGGTAGGGAGCCTGGGTCGGCTGCCCTTTGGTGCCAATGATGTAATGGAGGTGGCCTCTACCAACTTCAAAAGAACTCAAGCTTTCTGTTTCATCCCTTTCACTCCAGTATCTGGTGAAACTTCCGCTTTCGTCAATTGGTGGCCATCAGTGAAGGACAGACTATTCCCTGATCGGCTGGACAGCTATGCAACGCGATTAGTACTCACTGATGTAGCCGAAGCAATGAGGCCACTGACCCAACCAAAAAACACTCCCGTTAAAACCAAGCCTCAGGTACAAGCTCAAATCCAGAAACGGACTTCCACCAGGATGAGAACCTCGGTATTCCAATCAAGTAAGTGCATTTACATTCGGGTCTTTGCGGTTCTTACTTTTTCATTCAACGTAGTCTCTTACTTTTCTTGTCTTATGGCAGCCACCACCACTACTCCGCAGTTTATTGTCGTTGAAGATGACCCTGTTAATCCTCCCTCCAAGAAAAGAACAAGGGCCCCTGGCGTTGTAATAGAAGAACCTGCCCAGGTTCAGGCCAAGCCCAAAGAAAAAGCACATTCGGCTAGTAAAGGAAAATAGCCGAAGGTGAAGGTAAATATCTTGTCCTTATCCCCCTTTTCTTAATATTCTTTGTTAACCTGAACCTAACCACCTTGTTTTCAGAAACCACGTGTGGAAATTCCCTTTCCGTATGTCCAAGAATTTACTGAAGGCGCTAGCTCTCAATTTCCCCCAATGGTACAGCCGATTTCTTATTCCTTTCAACATATATTGTGTGGCAACCACACCAAAATTTAAATGGAGCCGCCACCAATATTTTATTTTTATAGGAAACATTGGAAAACCTATTTTTTGAATATTTTTGAATTTAATGAAAAAAAAAGGTCTTTGAACCAGGTTTTGAGCTCGGGAGTTGGTTACGCATAGGGAAGGTATTAGCACCCCTAAAACGTCCATAAAATGGTACCTTTAATTGTTTAAAAAAAATGTTTGCCTTATCAAGAATTATTTCATAAAGAAAAGCATGAGTCTAAGGTTTCTACAAACAGATCGTAAATGAGAAAGATTAACTTTTATTTTACCTTAAAGCTAAATAATCGATCTAATGCCAAAATTGTTAATTTGAATCAGATTTAAAAATGTCTCCTTTATAAGAAAATAAATCGAACTTTCTTTATTAGTTATAGTAATGATAGTAATTAATTTAAATACTCATGTTAAATACTATTTCTCCTATAATTCATTAAGAAATAAAAGGAAGCATTTTTGCCACTAAATTTAATAACAATAACAATAATAGGTAAAAAACAAGTTTACAAGAATCAAAAGAAATAACCTTTTTTTATTTACCCCTTTTACTGAACAGAAAATATTGGCGTAGAATTTAGAGGAATATATAGATTTTGAATAAAACTATGTAAAAAAAAAACAAAATTAACCCTATCATACATCAGCAATAAAAAAATTAAAAATAAAATACAAATCGAGAAAAGAAGCATGATAATGAAGATAATGATGTATTAGATCTCAAGATTCAATCTTTTACATACACAATCGTACAGAAATAGGAATGGTAGCAACTTGGAGCGAAGGAAAAAAAAAGGAAGATAAAAACCTGGTTATAGTTATCTCAAAGAACTGACGGTCGAATTACGAAAAGAAACTGAAACTCTAGAAAAGAAAAAAAGTGTTTATATTTTCAGATCTCTCTTTTTCTTTTTTTCTCTATTCTTCAGTCTTTTCTTCAAAAATTGCTCTCTCTCCTCCCTGTGTGCCTTTTCGTAGCCCCGAAGGTGGGTATTTATAGCCTTCAAGAGGGAGCCCCTTCACACCCGATCTTCTCATTTTAATCCCTGAAAAAACGAATCGAAAACACAAGTTAGTAGGAAAAGATAAGGATAAGAGATAGAGATTAGGATACTCCCTCCTATTTCTGAGGCCGATTTTCTTGGGCATAAATTCATGACCCTTCTTTGCTCTGCTCCATCTTCGTATTTGAAAAGATGAACCGGAAAAATGGAGTCTTTTTGAAGGGTTGAGATTCGGATTTGGTGGGATCAAAGTTGGGGTTTGGATGTTGGTTATAAGATAAGGTGCGAAAATGAAGGAAAAAGGGGGTGACTTGCGCCGCGACTGGGAGAGAAAGGAGAGAGCTTGGAAGAGTTTTTAGGTTTAGGGTTTTGAGAAGATAAGATGAGGAAGAGAGAGGTGGAGAGATAGAACGGAATTGGAGAGAGAAAAATTTGGGTGAGAGAGAAGTGGAAATAGGGTAGAGAGAGGCGGAGGCGCGGCTGAGTAACAGAGGGTGAGAGGTGCGCAGGGGGGCATGTGGATGAAATGGGGGTGCGTGTAGCAAGGATTGGGCTACAGGTGCAGGACGCGCTGGGCCAGGCTGACATGTTGCTCATTAACAAACCGTTAATTGCACCACCCTGTATTACTATTTGCAACTCTTTCTCATTTTCTTTTATTCATTTCTTTTCCTCTTTTCTTTTTCATTGCAAGACCAAAAAATATTATTATTATTTATTACTACTACAACTATTACTATTAATAAAATAAAAAGGCCGGACAAAATTAGGGTACTACAGCTGCCCCTCCTTAATTACATTTTACTCGAAAGTCTTCATGCATTCGTTGTAAAAGGTAATTAAGGATAGAAGACTATAATTTTGTCCGAAACAAGTTGTTGGAGGATGCGGGATTGGCTTCCGACTTTGCTTTGAGATTCTAGGTTTGATTCCTAGGGAATTCTCGGTAAGACATAGGTCTGGTTCCTAACTCTTACAAAATTGGTGAGAGATTCTAGGTTCGATTCCTAGTGAATTCCTGGTAAGGCATAGGCTTGACTATGATTCTTACAAAAATTGGCGAGAGATTCTAGGTTTGGCTTCCTAGTGAATTCCTAGTAAGGCATAGGTCTGGTTCCTAACCCTCACATCTTTGGTATTGATTACTTCACTACTTAGGGTAAGTCTGGGGTGCGAGCTTCTTCGTCACTCGACACAAGTTTGGGTCAGATTCCCAAGGTGGTGGGTCAGATTCCCAACAAGGTATAGGACAGGTTCCTAACTCTTGCTAAAAGGTACGGATTGGCTACCCTATTTTAGGCAAGGTCCACGATATGAGTTTCTCTGTCACTCAATATAGGTCTGGGTCAGATTCCTGGCAAGGTATAGGTCAGATTCCTAACTCTTACTAAAGTATGGACTGGTTTTCCTATTGCAGGAGAACGTCCAGTGTACGAGTTTCTCCGTCACTCGAAACAATTCGGGTCAGATTCCCGACAAGGTGTAGGTCAGATTCCTAACTCTTGTTAAAAGGTGTGGATCGATTTCCATAATTGAGGAAGATCCGAGACACGGGTCAGGTTCCCGACCAAAGGCTTGGGTCAGATTCCCAGCAAGGTGTAGGACAGGTTCCTAACTCATGCTAATAGATTGAATAGGTTGAGTACTAGCTCTTACTGAGTAACAACAGACCAATTGTATGTGATATTTGAGAGGGTGGGTCAATGGACCCAAAAACTTTGATGATCATGCAAGATGCAATGAATGGTATGCCATGCATGAAATGAAATTTTTTATTTTTTAGAGAAATGTTTTTTTAAGGTGGGTCGTGGACCCAAAAGTATTGATGATCATGCAGGATGCAATGAATGGTATGCCATACATGAATGTTGTTTTGTTTTTTAGAGAAATGATTTTGAAGGTGGGTCGGGGACCAAAAAGTATTGATTGTTATGCAAGATACAATGAATGGTATGCTATGCATGAGAATTATTTTGCTTTGGAAGACCCTTTTTTTTTCGATTCCCCTGAATTCCTTTTGAGGACGCTGCCCCTAGACTCGTGGGATGATAACTTTATGTCGAATTGCTTGTCCGAATAGTTGACTTTGTACTGCACTAGGTTTGCATATTTGCCCCTTGATAAATCATTTTATGGATCCTCAAATTTTCAGCTTCGTGCTTTGAATGCCTTTGGGAGGATTAGATTGACGGCTTTGATCCATAGAGACTTTTCAATGTCCCTTTGGCTTTCGTTTAGCCATGTGAGGAAGGATCTATGTTAAGAGACAGATCACCTTGCATAGTTCTGAAACCGGAATGAATGTGAATGTGAAGCTTGTAGATGATGGGCACAGCTTTTGCCCTCTAGCCTCTTGGTTTATGTTTAGATCTGTGAGGCCCAATCTGGGTTGACATGTTTGTAAATTTGACCCTAACTTTTGCCTAGGCCGCTCTTTACGAGTTTTCAACCTAGCGGGTCGCTCTAACTTCTGCCTAGACCGCCCTTTCAGGTTTTCAGCCTAGCGAGCTTTTCTTTTACACTTTTTTTTTGGTAAAGCAACTACACCGAGGAGTTTATATGGATTTTCTCTTTCCAAAATCAAGTTTTGAGAAAACATGAGCAATTGGACTTTGATTAGAATGGACTTTATTAGGGTTGTAATGTGGCCAAGGGTTAAGGGCTATGAAAGAAAGGATATTTCAGGCTCAAAAGTATTTAAGGGTTTATAAAAACAAGGATCTTTAGTGCCAAGTTGTACTTTGATGGTTGTTAACACAATTGTCTTGTTTCGCTTTTGCATTTTTATTCATTTTTCTTTGCAAACGTCTTGATATGTTGCATTTGATATTTGCTTGTTTGCTTTTTTTTAACAGACAAAATTTAATTGACTATTGTGCTAGCCTTCAATGTATGGGTGATCCTTGTTTAGGGTACTTGAAAGGATTTTTTTTTAGGCTCAAAAGGGGTAGCAAGGGATAAATATTTTTTATATTTTTGGATAGAGAAAAACTGCCAAACTTCATCTCAAAACCTCATTGCTCAAATTTTCACAAAAATTAATTTTTGATAATTGCGCATTTGCTTTACCATTTTATTTTATGAGCTAAGATTGAAAAAGTTTAAATTGCAGTTTTATTGATAAACTGAAAAGATCGGAACAAAGTGGGCCCTAAAAACAAATGAAAGTCGCTTAAACAGGGCTATTCCTTGAAGTTTTACCACTTCGTGTTGATCAGAGCCCCAACAGTTCTTAATGAAGTGGCCCATTGCCCCAACTTGGCATGTTGTGATGAGCAGCATTTGTTTCTTCTTCCATCTCTTGACCTATATTGCGTAATGGTTGTTGACTGTTGAGGTTGCCAATCCTTCCGCTTATTATTCCTGCTTCCACTCTTTCCCCGACAATGATTAGGTCTGAGAAGCTTGAAGAGACACTTCCCATCATCAGATCATAGAAGGGTTGTTGAAGTGTGTCAGTGAACATGGTAACCATCTCTTTCTCAGATAGCGGAGGTTCCACTTGGGCTGCAATCCCTCTCCATCTTTGGGCATATTCTTTGAAGCTTTCATTGTCCCCTTTCACCATGGTTTGCAACAGGGAGCGGCCAGGAGCCATGTCCATATTGTATTTATACTGTTTGATGAAAGCTTTAGCCAAATCATTCCATGAGTTGATTTGGCTCCGCTCTAATTGCATATACCAGCGTAGGGATGCCCCGGTAAGACTCTCTTGGAAGAAGTGGATTAGGAGCTTATCATTACTAGAGCAGGAGGCCATCTTCCGGCAGTACATGATGAGGTGGCTTTTTGGACAAGTTAAGCCTTCATACTTGACGAACTCAGGAACTTTGAATTTTGGAGGAATCACCACGTCCAGGACCAAGCATACTTCTGAAGCTTTGAACCCAATATGATTTGCCCCTTCAATTGCTTTCAACCTATCTTCCATAATTTGGAGTCTCTTCTGATCTAGGGGGTCTCTTAATGGGCCATTGGAAGCCTCTCGATACTCATTAGTGCTGGTGAAATGGTTCTCATCAATGGTCAATTTTGGATCCAAGTTCTGCAGAAGGTCAAATATCTTGTCCATCTTACCATTGATTTGGTCGAGTTCTTCTCTCATCGCTCGCTGACTCTGTTCCAATAAATCCATGAGTCTAGATTGGGCTCGAGTCCGGTAGGGATGCAGGGAAAGCTTATTCGTATCTATTTTTCTGTTGGGGAGAAAAAAATGAGTTATGTTATGTAGATGCCATGATTATGAATTTTTTTTTATGTACATTTTATGCAAAATAATATGATGGATAATAGAGAAACATTTTTAATTTATTTTTTTTACAAAAATAAAATGAATGCAATGATGTTGCTAAAAAAGAGAAAATGCATTTTTTTGAAGATTTATTTTTTATTTAGAGGGAAAAAGGAATGAGAAGGGAATTTTTTTTTGAAACTGTGTTTTTTTTTTGTAAAGAAGAATAACAAATAATATTTTTTTAGAGAAAAATATTATTTATTATCTTTCACAATTTTTGAAATGTGAATGGAAAATAAATGGATAACGGAAAAAACGGGCAGAGTGTGCCCCTTGTGATGTAGGCCGGTATTTCCTAAGATCTTAGGTCATACAACTTTTGTACGTGGAAGATGGAATAAGGTATGCTCCTTTCGTGATATGGGCCGGTAGCTCCTTAAAAGGATCTAGGGTTTATATTAAGTGTCTTTCTATTGGGTGGATTTAAGATACTAATCTAAAAGGTCCCTAGAGCCAAGGGTCCAATTTGAAAATGTTACCACCAATAATAAGTATATTATTAAAGGATGGTTTTTCCTCAAATGGAGCCAAACTCTAGGTGAGGCTTTCATAGGAACCCACTGGCCGTACGTTCAGCAGAGCACCCATTACACAGCCTCTCCTAACTTCAGGTTCACTTGGGCCCGGGTATAGGGTACCCACTCAAAGTGTGTGTAAATAAAGTGTATAAAGTGAAGTGTGTGAAGGAGCAAACTTAAAACTACCTGCTGCAAAATAAATAAAACAATATATACATGGTAACTATCCTAATGTTCAATATACATATAATCACGATAAAAATAAATAAACTAAACAAAGATAACAACAAATAAGATAAGATAAAAATGAATAAATTGAAAAAAAAATAGTAATAAATAAATAAATAAAAATAAAAGAAAAGAAAACAATTCAAATTGTAAGGCAAACAAACAATTCAAACAATCAAAAGGTCTAACTCTTTAAAGTCCCCAGTGGAGTCGCCAGCTGTGGCAACCGTACCAAAATTTAAATGGAGTCGCCACCAATATTTTATTTTTATAGGAAACATTGGAAAACCTATTTTTTGAATATTTTTGAATTTAATGAAAAAAAAAGGTCTTTGAACCAGGTTTTGAGCTCGGGAGTTGGTTACGCATAGGGAATGTATTAGCACCCCTAAAACGTCCATAAAAATGGTACCTTTAATTGTTTAAAAAAACATGTTTGCCTTATCAAGAATTATTTCATAAAGAAAAGCATGAGTCTAAGGTTTCTACAAACAGATCGTAAATGAGAAAGATTAACCTTTATTTTACCTTAAAGCTAAATAATCGATCTAATGCCAAAATTGTTAATTTGAATCAGATTTAAAAATGTCTCCTTTATAAGAAAAAAATCGAACTTTCTTTATTAGTTATAGTAATGATAGTAATTAATTTAAATACTCATGTTAAATACTCTTTCTCCTATAATTCATTAAGAAATAAAAGGAAGCATTTTTGCCACTAGATTTAATAACAATAACAATAATAGGTAAAAAACAAGTTTACAAGAATCAAAAGAAATAACATTTTTTATTTACCCCTTTTACTGAACAGAAAATATTGGCGTAGAATTTAGAGGAATATATAGATTTTGAATAAAACTATGTAAAAAAAAACCAAATTAATCCTATCATACATCAGCAATAAAAAAAATTAAAAATAAAATACAAAATCAGAAAGAAGCACAGATAATGATGTATTAGATCTCAAGATTCAATGTTTTACATACACAATCGTACAGAAATAGGAATGGTAGCAACTTGGAGCGAAGGAAAAAAAAGAAAGATAAAAACCTGGTTATAGTTATCTCAAAGAACGGATCAATTACACGTAAAAGAAAGCGAAACTCTAGAAAAGAAAAAAGTGTTTATATTTTCAGATCTCTCTTTTTCTTTTTCTCTATTCTTGATCTTTTCTTCAAAAATTGCTCTCTCTCCTCCTGTGTGCCTTTTCGTAGTCTCAAGGTGGGTATTTATAGCCTTCAAGAGGGAGCCCCTTCACACCCGATCTTCTCATTTTAATCCCTGAAAAAAACGAATCGAAAACACAAGTTAGTAGGAAAAGATAAGGATAAGAGATAGAGATTAGGATACTCCCTCCTATTTCTGAGGCCGATTTTCTTGGGCATAAATTCATGACCCTTCTTTGCTCTGCTCCATCTTCGTATTTGAAAAGATGAGCAGGAAAAATGGAGTCTTTTTGAAGGGTTGAGATCTCGATTTGGTGGGATCAAGGTTGGGGTTTGGATGTTGGTTATAAGATAAGGTGCGAAAATGAAGGAAAAAGGGGAGACTTGCTTGACTTGGGAGAGAAAGGAGAGAGCTTGGAAGAGTTTTTAGGTTTAGGGTTTTGAGAAGATAAGATGAGGAAGAGAGAGGTGGAGAGATAGAAGGGAATTGGAGAGAGAAAAATTAGGGTGAGAGAGAAGTGGAGATAGGGTAGAGAGAGGCAGAGGCGCGGCTGAGTAACAGAGGGTGAGAGGTGCCTTGAGGGGGCATGTGGATGAAATGGGGGTGCGCGTAGCGAGGATTGGGCTACAGTGCAGGGGCCTTGGGCCAGGCTGACATGTTGCTCATTAACAAACCGTTAATTGCACCACCCTGTATTACTATTTGCAACCCTTTCTCATTTTCTTTTATTCATTTCTTTTCTTCTTTTCTTTTTCATTGCAAGACCAAAAAATATTATTATTATTTATTACTACTATAACTATTACTATTAATAAAATAAAAAGGCCGGACAAAATTAGGGTACTACATATTGTTTGCTTACTCAATCGGCTAACCATCATCTATCACAGGATCCCCACTCACAACCCGAAGAGGCCATCTATGAGGCTCCCCGGGTGCCTTCGCCTCCCACAGCTCCTGCAGTGGCTATCTCAGAAGAAGAATTGACAAAGTATTTTACCTCTGTTGACCCGTACTCAATGGCTTCCTCTCCCATCTCCAACCACTTGGAGAGAGTCAATGCCGCATTGATGGGGGAAATACCAACCAACAGGGAACAGGTTGCTACTTTAAGAACTTCTTTGTTCAAACTAGCCAATTCAGCTGATATCCCTGCAGCTAGCCAAGAGGTGTACAACACTTTGGCCCTCCAACTGAGCAGTTTATCTCACCAATACGGGCGTTCCCGGGAAGTTCATGTCATGACGGCTCATGACCTCCAAAGATTGAGGGACCTCCAGGCGCAAAAAACTCATTTCCAAACCTCCTTCGTGACCTTGGAGAAGGACCGCCAGGAAACTCTAACCCAACTTAAGGACACAGATGAAA
Organism: Calophaca sinica; assembly: GCA_037113605.1. Classification (NCBI taxonomy): domain Eukaryota; kingdom Viridiplantae; phylum Streptophyta; class Magnoliopsida; order Fabales; family Fabaceae; genus Calophaca; species Calophaca sinica. The sequence continues at coordinate 39,903,683 of CM073735.1, read as the reverse complement.
GGTTATCCGTTTTGTCGGCTGAATTAGAGAGGGTTAAGAAGGAAATAGCGGAGTTGACCCCTCAATCGACTGCCTTAACTGAGAAACTCCGTTCTAACTCTCAGCAACGTTATGGTCTCTTCAAACAATCTTCCTCTTTAGACCGTGACTTAGCAGTATTAGGCGCTCAGAGGACGTGCCTAGAAAAAGATCTTGAAACTAGCGACCTTTGGGTTAGCTGAGGCCACTCAAGCCTGGAACTCCTTTAAGCATCAGCTGGATGAGATTAGGAGACAGGAAGGCTGTGGCGGCGATCCTCCACCACCCAACAAGGCAATGCGAAGGTGCTCTTGTCCCACCGGTGGAGGCATTAGTTGATGCACCAAAGACTGAGCCCACCCTAGATGTAGGCTGCGGCCGCCACGATCGATGCTCTTGCATCGTCAGCCGATCTAGGTCCTGCCCTAATTGAAGAAAAATCAAGTGATGATCCTGAGGCTGCAGCTCCCTAGCTTTTATATCTTGGGCTAAACTTTTGTAATTTTGGCTAGGTGGCCAGCCTGTGGTCACCAAAAACAATTGCACTTTTATGTTAACGCAACTACTTTTAATTCTCCAATATGCCTTCCCACATAGGGGAATAGTATCTCTTAAGATGTTTTCCATTGATGCTTCTATTTAGTTCTTCGCCTTGCATGTTAACTAGCCGATAAGCACCACCATGATAAGCTTTGCTAACAACAAATGGTCATTCCCAACTTGGTGACCATTTCCCAAACTTGGGATCCTTGATCCTAATAGGTAGTATGGTTTTCCAAACGAGGTCTCCTTCAATAAACCTTTTTGGCTTCACATGTTTGTTATAAGCCCTAGCCATTTTTTGCTTGCTATGCTCAATTTGGTCTAAAGCCATGAGTCGATCTTCGTTAACCGAATCTAACTCCATTAACATGGCATGTTGATATTCATCCAAACTTAGCAGGTTTTGCTTTGCTACCCTTAATGAAGTCACATTTATCTCTAAGGGTAACACTGCATCTTGACCATATGTCAGCCGATACGGGGTAAAACCAGTTGCACTGCACTTGGAATTCCTCACGGCCCACAATGCCTCATTCAGTGTTTCATGCCACTTCCTTGGCTTGTCCTCAATGTTCTTCCTGATTATATCAAAAAGAATTTTGTTGGTTGCCTCTGCTTGCCCATTGGCTTGAGCATAATAAGGGGATGAGTGAATTAACTTAATCCCAAATTGTTGCGCGAAGGCCACCACTTTCTCCCCAGTGAACATAGTACCTTGATCTGCGGTGATGGTTTCATGTATCCCAAATCTATATATGATTTGGCATTGTATGAACCTAATCACCTCATCCTGAGTCACATTCACCATTGGCTGGGCCTCTACCCATTTGGTAAAGTAGTCAGTCGTAACTATGATAAACGCATGCCTCTTGGACGAAGGTAGATAGATTTTGCCTATTAAATCCATGGCCCATCCCCTGAATGGCCAAGGCTTTATCACTGGGTGGAGGTTTTCGGCTGGAACCCTTTGAATTGGACCATGCAGCTGACACGCTTCACATCCCTTGGCATATTGATAACAATCAGCTATAATGGTAGGCCAATAATATCCATGTCTGTATATTAGCCATTTCATTGTGGGCCCAGCCCTGTGAGATCCACAGATTCCTTCATGTACTTCTCCCATGACCTTCATGGACTCTTCTTTGTCAATACACTTAAGTAATACCCCGTTGATGGTTCTCCTGTAGACTTCATTGTCTACCAATACGTATTTAAGTGCCTTCTGCTTAAGCTTGAAATTAGTACTGCTTGAAGGATCTTTAAGATAGTCGATTAACTCTTGTTTCCAGGAGTCGATCGTTCCTATAGGTGCACACTCCCAGATTGGGTATTCTTCCTGTTTTACTTCGACTATCATGTCTTTGTACCCTGAAGCTTGTTGAGCCAAATCATTAGCCTCTTCATTCTCTTCCCTAGGAATGTGATGTACTACTGCATCAGCAAACAAGCGCAATAGCCTGCTAGCCGTTTCATAGCACTCTTTCAAGTTAGGGTTATTACATCTATATTCCCCAGTTAGCTGTTTTATCACCAACTGTGAATCTCCCATGACTTGAACATAATTCGCTTTCATGGCTGCCAGGATCTTAAGCCCCAAAATCAGAGCTTCGTATTCTGCCTGATTATTAGAATTCCCAAGATCCAGCTGACACATGAATTTCCAACTTTTCCCTGCCGGGTCCGTAATGGTGATGCCAGCACCTACCCCTCTTTGCGTTCTTGACCCGTCAAACGTCAGCACCCAAGGTTTCAAGTTAATACACGCAACGTGTTCGGCTAACGGATCATTGACTTCAACACAAGGGTGTTGAGCCAAGAAATCGGCTACTGCCTGACCTTTCATTGCTCTCAATAGAACGTATTTCAACGCAACTTAATGGCCCACTTCATTAATCGACCCTGTAAGACAGGCCTATTAAGTAAATACCTAATAATATCAATTTTGCACAAAACCAATACTTCCTTAGACAACAAATAATATTCAAGTTTTGTACAAGCATAGAATAACGATAAACATAATTTCTCAATAGGGGTATATCTGGTTTCGGCATCATTCAAGATCTGGTGAGATAGTATCTGACTCTTTCATCCCATCATCAAAGCATCTGCGAGCACCGATTGACTCTTCTTCTTCGCAGCCTATATACAATTTGAGTGGCCTTCGACACGGAGGTGTTAGCACAGGAGGTCTGGCCAACCCTTGCTTAATTTGATCAAAGGCCTGTTGTTGCTCTTTCCCCTATACCATATCCTCCGTATCCTTTAATTTCAGCAAAGGGGAAAAAACCTTCATTTTCCCAGCCGAATTAGCTATGAACCTCCTTAGAAAATTGATCTTGCCAATCAAACTTTGCAGTTCCTTCTTGTTCCTAGGAGGTCTGGCCTCCAGGATAGCTTTCACATTGTTCTTGTCTACTTCTACTCCTTGATGGTGGACCAAAAATCCTAGGAAATTGCCAGCTGCCACTCCAAAAGTACATTTGGCAGGATTCATTTTCAGCCCATGGGCTCGCATCCTCTTTAGAGCCTGTTCTAGGTCTACTAGGTGGCTTTCAAAACCCTCAGACTTGACAACCACGTTATCTATGTACACTTCCATGGTCTTGCCGATCAAGTCATGAAAAATGGAGTTCATGGCCCTTTGATAAGTGGCTCCTGCGTTCTTGAGCCCAAAAGGCATGATCACCCATTCATAGATCCCCAATGCTCCTGGACACCTGAAGGCTGTCTTGTGAGTATCTTCTTTCACTAGAAAGATCTGGTTATACCCTGAGTATCCATCCATAAAGGTGAGAATACCATGTGTAGCTGCCGCATCGACTAACATGTCAGCCACAGGCATAGCGTACTCATCCTTTGGAGTGGCCAAGTTCAAGTTTCTGTAGTCAATACATACTCTTATCTGGCCATTCTTCTTGATGACAGGGACTATATTAGATAGCCATTCAACATACCTGGCTGTTCTTATAAAGCCTGCCTTCAGTAGTCTTTCAATTTCAGGCATCAGCTGGGGATTGAACCTGCGAGGCGCCTGCTTGAAAGGTTTGTATCCTGCTTTAATAGGCAACATGTGTTCCACCAATTTCCTCGCCAAACCAGGCATTTCGAAGTAATTCCAGGCAAAGCAATCTTTGTACCGCTGGATTAATTCGACTATCTTACCCCGTTTGTCTTCCTCAAGCAACCCACTCACCTTCACGATTCTGGGTTGTTCTGGCGTACCCAAATTGACCCCGATTAAAGGATCCTCTGCCTCAAAAGCAGGAGCCGTCTTGTGAAGAGGGGAGTCCAATTCCATAGGCTCAACTGCACACGCCTTATCAAGCTCAGCTGTCGCACCTTCCTCCTTGGAGAATAGGACCTCCTCTTCCTCTTCAGTATCATAGTATTCCATCATGGCATCCATCACTTTGGACTCAGCCTTAAAGATTTCTAGCCGACCCAAAAGGTCTTCGAGTACCTGTGGTACCCTATTCATTAGTCACCTGCGCATTAGGCCGTGGCTCGGCCTGAGATCTTAGCTTGAATCCCTCATTAGTAAGGTTGCATGCTTTCCAGGCGCCTTCTTCATAATCCTCTGGGATGGCAATAGGACCTAGGTGTGGGGAATAGAATAAGGCTTCTAGCATCTTTACTTCAGCCGAAAAAGGATTCTTATGCCTTGTTGTCTCAACATTGTCTCCAACCCAAAACATAAGCTTCTAATGAAGTGTGGAAGGGACACACTGACTTGTATGAATCCAATCCCTTCCCAGGATTACGCTATAGGAGGGTTTTCCATCAACCACAAAGAAAGCTGCTTTGATGGTTTTGGGGCCTACCGTGACTTCGGCTATCAAGACTCCAAGTGCTCTGGAAGGTTCCCCCAGGAAGTTGGACATTTTCATGTTGGTAGGGACTAGGTCCTCAAGACTTTTTTCAAGTTTCCTCATGGTCGTCACAGGCATGACATTTAGCATAGCCCCTCCGTCCACGAAGACTCTTCCAGAGATCTTCCCGTTGATATAGGCCTTGATATAAAGGGGCTTCAAATGTTTCACCATTTCTTCTGTAGGTTTCTCAAACACTACCTTGGTAACCTCATCAGCCGGTGTATCGGCTAACGTGGCCCATTCTGTCTCCTCAGCAAACACGTCTCCCTCCAAACCTCCTGGTTGTGAGTTGTTTGCCCAAAACTCTTCTGGGAATAAGCTAATAGCCTCTATCTCAGCCAGTAGGCCATCAACTTCTTCATTGAACAGGAGATCCAACAAGGAATCTTCCATGATATCGTCATGCTCCCAATACCTCTCTGGGATCACTGAACCTTCTATAGTGATTGCCTCTTCGCCTATGTCAACTGAGGCGATAAGACCCTCTGCTTCAGGAACAGGTTCCTGTTCAGTAATCGGCTCTATACTTTCTGGCACTTCCTCTTTCCCAGCTTCCTCGGCCTCCAGCTTTGGGAAAGCCTTATCCAGTGCTTTATTCACAGTTTCTAAGGGGATCTCGCTCTTTTCACTGTTCTTTATATCGGCTATCATCTGCAGAGTTTGTTTCATCTTCTGGACAGACCTCATTCTCTGCATCCTTCACTTTTGGGTTCTTGATAGCACGCAGTGATCGCCTTTTTGTCTTTGGCATACTTATTCAAGAACCAGTGCCCTTCTTTGACGTTAGCCGGGGGTTTTAACATCCTCTGAGTCCTCAACTTCTCATCATTCCATACTGTTATCTTCAAGGAAGACATGCCCCCTTCTACCGTGAACTCAACTACCCTTCTTTTATCCTTGGGGACAGGTTCCTCATCCATTTTGGGCAAAGATAGCCTACCACTTTCTCTGAGGGTTAGCCGATCTTGCCCCCCAGTTTTAGCAATGGGTGCCTTACTCTTCTCCTTGTCAGGCTTCCCTGTTAGGGCCTGACCATGTGTAATGTACTGTTTTGCTAATTCCTGGGTGAACCTACCTGGTTTAGGTGGCTTTCCCCCTGCCTATGTCTTACCTCTGGTTGGGGTTTTCCCAATCTGTCAAAGACAGAAACCCTGGCAGCCTGAGGTTTCAGTCGATCAATATGGGTTGAATCGGCTGATCCCTTTTTTGGCCTCCAGACTTGTTGTACAGATATCCTGTGCTTGTGGCTGGGTCCTTCGTCATCGAATCCTGAGAATGAGACCATGCTTATCCCAAGGCGGGGAATGGATCAAGATATCACTTTGTCTATTTCATGATTCCTTTGTCCGCAAGCTTGAACCTCCCCTCTTTTATCCCCTTCTGAATGGCCTTCCTGAAAACCATGCAATTTAGAGTCGCATGATTATAAGAGTTGTGCCACTTGCAGTATTTCTTATCTTTTAACTCCTCAGCAGGTGGGATCTTGTGCCCATCTAACAGCCGAATTTGCCTATCCTTAAGCAAGTAGTCAAAGATCTGGTCTGCCTTGGAGATATCAAAGGAGTATTCTGTCTTGCCGTCTCCTGAACTTGGCTCCTTTCCTTTGGCAGCTCTTAGGGCAGGGCAGGTATAACCTTTACCCTTTACTATTTCAGCTGCCATGATGTCTGCCGTGGAATCGGCTGAATCATCATCGGAGTCTTCAGCTTCTACAATGGACACCAACTGAGGACCTCTCCCTCTACTGGCTCGCCTCTTTTCTTTCTCCTGGATAAACTGCTCAATGCGTATAGCCCTTGAGACCAACTGGTTTAGGTCAGTGCAAGCTTGGCCTACTAGTTTTTCCTTGAGTTGAGGATGCATGCTGCTAATGGCCATGGCTGCATATTACATCTCGAGGAATTGCAGAACATTTCCGACCATTTTCTGAACCTTTCCACGAAATCGGCGTAGATTCATCTACATGTTGTCTCAGGTTCATGAGGTCAGCCGCAGTGACTTCAGGTTGGGGCCAGTAGAATCTGTCATGAAAGCACCTCTCCATATCTGACCATGTTTGTATGGAATTAGGTGGTAAAGAGGAATACCATGTAAATGCTGTCCCGGTAAGTGACAAGGGGAACAGCTGCAACTTGTGATATTCATTCTGGTTCCCTTCACCACATTGGGCAGTAAACCTGCCTACATGCTCCATAGTCGATTTGCCATCCTCTCCGGAGAAAGTAGCGAAATCTGGAGTCTTATACCCTCTGGGCAGAGGTACCAATCTATCTACCCACTCAGGGTATGGTTTCCTATAGATTGGACGATCCAAAGGCTTCAGCTGCACACCAAAGTATTTCTTGATGGTGTCTGCAATGATGGCTGGGTCTAGCAGCTGTGAACCCCCTGGCCTCACTTCTCCCAAGTTAGGAGCAACCGTTTGTGGTTGCTGTCTCCAAGTTGGGGATGTGCCTAGGTACTTGTTACGGAGGATTAGGCGGCCTGGTTGATTAAGCGATGGAGGTGGGTAAACCCCCATGGTCGCTCCATGTTCCTTCACCAGGTGCCTGTATTGAGTTCCGTGAACGCTTGTGTTAAATGGTAGAGGTGGGATCTGTCCCCATGATCGCTCGCCATCAAACCAGGTGCCCTTGGAGGAGTTGACCCGTTTGGCGCTGCGGACCCTTCAGGATAGGATGGATAGAATGGAAGGTTAGCCGATACATGTGAAACATTGTTCCATGACTGCTGACCTGCATATCCCCCAGGTGGTCTTGTACCAACCATTCCTGGGCCAAGTTTGCCCAGGTGTCTTGTGGGTTAGTCGCTGCACGCAGAACCATAAGAGTGAGAGCACATGGCATAGCTTGCGGTATACCAATTGGTCCCACTGCATCTGGTGGCCTCCTAGCCATCTGCACATGTCCAAAATGAAGATTAGCCTGGTTAGTCATGTCATTCGCCACCTGTTGACCTCCAGTGTTCAACGTGGCAAAAGCACTATGCTGGGAATTACTTGGATTAAAAGGTACCTGTACTATATTAATTTGAACTCGAGTAGGTCTGCTCGAATGTAGGTAACTTTGAACTTCTTTGTGCACTGCACGAGTCATGTTAATTTGAACCTGAATTGGTCTCGCTGAGTTGCACTCTATTTGGATGATGAGTCCTGCCTGGGTAGGGTACCCCACTTGCGTTGGGATAGTAGAATTGATAGAGCTTTCACTTGGGTGAGCCCTCTTAGCCTCTATCTCCCTGGCTTGCTGTACTTTGTTATGTACCATGGGTTTCACAATATCGGCCAATTGTTGTGACACTTGGTACATGATATCATTGATTCCCAAATCGAGTTATTGGCGTATAAACGAAGTGGTCATCACCACCGGGGTCTCATTGGGCTCGTTGGGTTGAGTTTCAGCTCCTATCTCCACTTGTATTTGCTCTGCTGGTGGAACATGGCTTCCATGGGATGGGCTTCCTTCAATCGGTTTCCTGGGATTACTTTTTGCAGTCATATTGCTCAAACTTTTGCCCAAACGCAAGTGCATACGCCAATGGTAATCCTGACCTGGGGATTCGAATGTGTTGATCGTTCACCTTTGGTCCCACTGGGCGTGCCAATTTTGTTGTCTGGAATGCCAATTAGCCGCAGATCGGCTAAATTCCAAAACAGTGATTCTCTTTTCTTCAAGCGATTACGCCAAGGAAGGAACTCTGTTCCTTAGCTATGGGTTCCTTAACTCACTCCAGAAAGGTTTAAGTCGATGAACTAAGATAAAAATTGGGACATAAAGGTAAACATAAATGCGACTGAATAAAAGCTTGAGCGAAAAATAAGTTGTTTGATTGATTGTCTGTCTTCAACATGTATACAACTTGAGTATTTATAATAACAGCTAAGAACTATCCCTATCTGCCATGTTTGGTTGGCTAACAACGATACATTCCTAGTTGGCAGTTACTTGGCTGAGTGGTGCCATGCTCTATTAACCACGATCCTAAAAACTAGGCGCATTAGTACATTATGGCTGCGCCATTTCAACCAACGGTCCTCTCCATGTAAACCTCTCCTCAGATTTCTTCGACCAGCTTCTAAAACTATGGAGAACAATTTTGACCGGTTTTACCTTAGATATTTAATTAATTCAAAATTATTTCCACGTCATTCGACTCGTGGAGCAAAAATCTGATCCAATATGTGACTTCATGCTAACCCAATGGACCCAAATATCTTCCGTGAAGCCCAGTAAACCCAAGGCCCATTTTTCACTTCTGATTTCACACTGTCATGACTCACAATTGCAAGATCGACTATCATGCGATTAATGACGCTTGATCCGCTATTTGATCCATTCAATTTGTGGTTTTGGCTAATTCTAAGAAATATTTTTAGGTGTAAACAGAGTGGTAACAGGTTTATTACTTTATTTACTCCAAATAAGGATTTGAGGGTATGTTTATTGAACACTTATTATATATGCTTATACTTTAAGTTATTTTTGTATTCAAAGAGAAAAATTGAGGTTAAATTATTTTAATATAAGTTGTAAGTTGATTTTATAAACTATCTTGAGAGTTATTGAAATAAGCTCAAAACATCTCAGGATGTCATAAACTATTTTCACAAGGGATTGCTTCTAGCACTCTATTTTTCTCCAATAACGTCCCCAAACCCTCCCCTTCCCAAAATGCCCCTATCCTCCCTTTCTCTCTTCCCATCCCCATCCCTTTCCCCTCAACCCGCGACCCCCTCTCCCCCCCTCCCAGGGATGGCCCAACACTAATTATAGCCTAAAGGGAACTTTAAAATGAGGCTTTTTTAAAATAGATAATAATATTTTATTAAAATTATTATACTTTTATTTTAAATTTATCTTTCACAGGCTTTGGTGAGTCATGCAAGCCTATTTAAGTTCATTTTCTGAATTCCAATTCGGCAATTCCATTTCTTGGCCCACACAAGTGCTATGGTAGGAGTGGTGACAGCTGGCTTCAATTACATTTGGGAGCAATATGCAGCGTGGTTTTTTTTTTTTGTCAAATCAAAATATGCAGCGTCGTTAAAAGTTAGTAAAATTTAGAATCGGAAAGCGGGATCGACGCGGTTGGTCAACCCATGGGATTGGAAAAATGGGAAAAGAGTATCTGGACTGGTCAGGGCTTGTAACATACAAACCAATTAAGTTTTTTGTATGAGGCCTCTTTTTTTTTGGTCAAGGGATGAGCGCTAAAAGCAAGGGCTTTAGTGACCTCACTCTCGGGCCGGGCCTGCCCCCTCCATTTCCTTCGTTCGAGCAAGAATTTTCTGTATTATTCTTTCATCAGGATAATTCTTACAAAAAATTCATACCTTATTTGCAATGTTTAACGGTATGTCAACATAGTCTTTTATAGTTTATGTATTCTTCATGTTTTACATCTTGATTATCTAATCAAGTTGAGCACTTGCATGTCATTGGTTCTCTGATTGCCTTGATATTCTAATTTGAGAATCACAAATGTCCTTGACAGATCTCAAATTCATAATTCTTGTTAATATTATTTTTGACACCACACAAGTTTTAGCCCTTGGCTTTTTTGTCTTCCTTTCTTTGTAATTTTTCAGCTGAGCCACCGTAAGATTTGCGCGTAATTCGAAGACCTCATAGGTAGTATTCTTTTACGTCCTCCCAAAGATCCAGTGCTTCAAAATGAACAACTATCCTTGTAGACCATGCTTCATACCAGATGCGGATCCACTCACAGTTGAGGGTGTGCAATGCACTTGCACACCCTGGAATTTTAAAAATTTCACTTACACCACTATATAATTTTTTTGTGACCCCACTCAATTTAAATTTTTGCACACTCTAACTCATATACTTTCATCTCTCAACCCTCTCACTCAGATAATATTTGGTTTGAGGTGAATGGAGGGGAGGGAATGAGTTATTTTTAAATTTTTTATGTTTAGTTCAATTTTTAGGAGGGGGATGGGAGAGGAGGAAAATCTCTCCTAACTCAATTTTTGCTCTCATCCAATGTTGGAGTTTTTTGAAGAGGGAGCTTAAATCATTTAAAATAAAATGACTTAAATAACCTTATATAATATGTAATATAAATGATTATAATGATATATAAATAATATAAATGATGAATTTGTTTTTAAGACACGCAACACAAATTTGTAATCTAATGCAATTCTGCATAGCTTAAACGTTTGTGAATATTCTTATGGTTTTCTTTTTTGTTATCGCTGCCAGTAGTCTCTTATTTTTTTAGTAATAATTTGCTATTAGAATTTTTATTTCAATAATTGCACCCATAGGCCAGGGTCCTAGGTCTGACACAGCTTCATACTCCTCCTTACCATCGAAAATTGGTGGTGTAATTGTTGTGAATAATGTATTTCCTTCTGTTATGGTTTCTCTCAACTCACAAATCTCTCGGTGGATCCTGTTTTCAGAATTGTTTGTTTCGGTCATATGATGTTTGTTTAGATGTTATCTTATTGAAGATTATATGCAACTGTTAAGCAGGACATTCTTGCTGTTTTTTATGAGTTGAGAGCTGTCATTTAAGCCAACAATGGATTAATTTTTCTCGTTTGGGAGTTTTTTTATTCGCAAAATTACTATAGAGTCATTTATCTTAATTTAAAATTTCAAGTTAGTCCGTTATCTTTTTTTGTTTTAATATAGTCCCTCATATTTTAAAACGTTAATTTTAAGGCAAATTGTTGGCTGATCTACAACGAAAAATACATGTGTGTCATAAGGACAATCTACCTTATCAATTGTGCTACAAATCAGAACTCAAAAAGTTGTTGTAAAAAAGCGAAAACAGATAGATTTCGCCAATATTGTTAATATTTTAGAACATGCAGAATTAAACTGAAACTAAAATTAATTTTAAAGGACAAATTTGACAAAAAAAAATATAAAGGAATAAAGTGAAACTTTAAATTAAGAAATGACATAATTTTACTTTTTTTTTATTCTGGTTTTCTGCTTTGTATTGATTGATATGCAGTACTTTTGTGCCTTGTGCAGTGTATGGGCTGATGGAGGATATGTCCTCATTGTATTCCAAACTGTTAGCACATCTTGTGCTTTTGTTCCACTGTTAAAGAGGAGTATTAATGAAGTTTCTTTTCCCTATTAAAAAAAACAACAAATGCACGAAATATTTATTGATTGATACGTCAATAAATATAAAGTACGAATTCTTGGTTGTCGTGGTCCTCTTTTTTTGTCAAAGTTACGTTAGTTTGTGATATATAGTATCTTTATCTACTCATCTGGCCCTTGCACTAAATTTTCTTCAGCACCCTACACGATTGAAGCTAAAAATCCCCAAGCAAACACTTGCCATTCTACAAGTATGTCTTTTCACAGAAACACCCTCCCTTTATTCCCACCCCATGTATGTCCAAACCCAAAAAAGTGCCAATTTGCCCATTCCATTTTAAAATTGCACATTACTCTCACCGTATAGGCTCAAAAAAATATGCATTATGAATCCCAACAACTCATTCACCTAAAATCCGAAGTCCCATTAATATTCCAAACCAATATACTATTTATTTCATCACAAGTTCACAACTTATGTCACACACACTAGAGTTGCACACATGATGGAAGGAGGGCAGGGGAAAAAGTTCCTATGGACCAACATTTTGTGCGTACTTTTGCTTTATTGGCTTCTCTCCTTAGTTGGTGCTAAGGTTCCCGCGATCATAGTCTTCGGGGACTCGTCGGTGGATGCCGGGAACAACAACTACATATCAACGGTTGCTCGGAGCAATTTCCAGCCATATGGACGTGACTTTATGGGTGGGAAGCCAACTGGGAGATTCAGCAACGGACGAATTGCGACGGATTTCATATCTGAAGCCTTTGGAATCAAGAAATACGTGCCAGCATACTTGGATCCTAGTTATAACATCTCACAATTTGCCACTGGGGTCACTTTTGCTTCTGCTGCTACTGGTTATGACAATGCCACTTCCGATGTCCTGGTATATATTTACATAGTTAACACCTTAATGTAATTTTCATGTTTTGGTATAGTGCTATAATGATTTTTTAACGGAAAATGCTTTACATTGCGAGAAACAGCTTTGCAAACCATCACAAATTAATATTATTGGCTACTTAACACATGATTTCTGAAAAAGAACAACTTTACACTTTCGGTTTTTATTCTCCTAAAAAGATGACACGTTGGCATTTGCAATGTTCGCGAAGGATTTTTCTCGTGATATATAGCATTGCTGGTTCCTAACTAATGAATTCACATGATTATTACCATAAAAAAAATTAATGAATTCACATGATTATTACCATAAAAATTCACATGATTAAATTGCCCAACTCCCCCGTTATTATCCCTAATAACAATTAAAACCAGAGTACAAAAAAACAATTAAAACCAACCTAATAATGCCTTTATAGTAAATTTTACGTGACTGCTATAGTATTAATTAGTAGACAAAATCAGTTAAAAACTTAAAGAGTGGTCCTGGATTTGAATCTAGTCTTGGGAATACAGCAGCATTAAAACTCTTGAGAGATAGTTTTGCACGCGAAAAATACCTAGTTTAGACAAAAAGAAAATCAGTTAAAAACTTAGGATATGGTCAAATAAAAAGAGTTTAAATATAGTTATACACTTCCGGTGTAAATAAATTTTATATATTCATCTAATTATATTTTACGATCTTACCGCATCATAATACTATTTCTTAAAATTTTATGGTACGGCAAAATAATGAAATGTGAATTATGCCTATCTAAAATATGTTTATATTGATTTGTGTCTGCACACACGCACACATATTAATGTTTTATTTCTTAAATATTTTTAATTTTTTAATTCTAAATTGCCAAAAATGCATGAGATCTACTTGTTTATTTTAATTAAAATATTTTAGTAAGTGCACTATATTTAAATAACAAGTTTAAATTAAAGTTGTTGAGTATGACTCATATGATGCAGTATCAAAAAGGCTGGGGGCGGGGGAGCTAAGCTAGTGGAGCGTAGCGAAGCTCCTTTCTTGTAATCTGTTGCGTAATATTATATATACTGCTTGTAATACTGAACCCTAATCTTCACTGAGAAATAAAACGGAATTACAGCTGCTCTGTAGTCGCTGACGTAGGCAACCATTGGCTGAACAGCGTGACCAAATATCGTGTCCTTTTTGCGTTTTTCGTTTCCTTATTTCTTCTATACTGTTGTTGTTCTAACAAAAGTCTAGCATGTTTATATATGCTTTAAATTACTTTCATATTTAGCTGTATAATGTGTAAATTCTGTGCCTGCAAAATGAATATTATTAATTATTAATTAATTGAAAGTTTGGATTTCAGTCTGTTATACCATTATGGAAGCAGTTGGAGTACTACAAGGGATACCAAAAAAAGCTAAGTGCCTATCTTGGAGAAAGTAAGGCAAATGAGACCATTGCCAAAGCATTGCACATAACAAGCCTAGGAACAAACGACTTTCTAGAGAACTACTATGCAATCCCTGGAAGGGCATCTCAATACACACCTAGAGAGTATCAAAATTTTCTGGCTAGAATAGCTGAGAATTTCATCCGCAAACTTTATGGTCTTGGTGCTAGGAAGATATCACTTGGAGGTTTACCTCCCATGGGGTGCTTGCCCTTAGAGAGAACCACAAATTTTGTTGGTGGGAGTGACTGTGTGACAAATTACAATAACATTGCATTGGAGTTCAATGATAAACTCAATAAATTAACCACAAAGCTGAAGAAGGACCTTCCTGGGATCAGATTGGTTTTTTCAAATCCGTATGATATTTTGTTCCATATTGTTAAAAAGCCAGCCCAATATGGTAAGTTATTTATATAACATATAATTTGATACGTTGTTAATAATTAGTATAATTAAAATTATTTTTATGCCTCAGGATTTCAAGTGACCTCGATGGCATGTTGTGCTACTGGAATGTTTGAGATGGGATACGCATGCAGCAGGGCCAGTCTTTTCAGTTGCATGGATGCTTCAAGATATGTATTTTGGGACTCATTCCATCCAACGGAGAAAACCAATGGTATCGTTGCAAACTACTTGGTGAAGAACGCATTAGCTCAGTTTTTGCATTAGGAAATTATTTTCTGAATTTTATATATGTAATAATATAGTGCCAATGTATGGCTTTTTTAAATGGATTTCTTCAATAATTTTCACGTCAGAATTGTTTGAAAATTATGTAGTAAAATGCTCTTATTTACTCTTCGTAATTTAGTTATAATAAAAGTAGTTAATATCGTTTTAAATATACAATATTTACATATAAAAACATGCATGGGTTTCTCATAGCAAATTAAATGTATAGAACCATTTTTTTAAGAGGAAAGAAATATATTAATAAAGACAATAATGAGTAGAGGTGTTCGCGGTGCAGTTTGGTTTGGTTTTGATGGAAAATATTATCTGATCCAAAGATTAAAATAATATGCGGTTCGGTTTTGTTTGGATTACTTCCCAAAAAAATTGATCTGATTCGATCCACTTAAATGCGGTTTTGGATTGGATCGATTGATTTGTTTTCCGCAAAACATTATATTTTTATATTACGTCAAATAACTTAATATATCATTTTTATTGAGCTAATAACTAATCTTATAGATGTTCAAAAAAAGTAACTGGTCTTATTGAGTTTAACGTCAATAAGATAAAAATAATTTAACATCAAATAACATTACATATCTCCTACATATATAGTACTCTATAATAAACTCAATAAAATAAAATCATTTAACTAATGAGAGTTTTGCAATAGCAATACACAAGTGAAACGCACCGTGTAAACATGTATATAATACAGCAGTTCAATTTGGTTTAGTACAGTTCTATGTAGGTCAACCTAAAATCAAACCGAATCGTGCGGTTGACAGAAAAAATGATCTAAACAAATCTAAAAAAAATTAATTTTTTACGATTTTTGATTTTTTTAAGATTGGTTTGCAGTTTTTTTTGATTTATTTGAATCTGAACACCCCAGTAAGTACTCTAGCTCGTATACAAAAACAAAAGGAAAAATAACAGGCCTAGAAAAAGAACAACACAGAGTCTATCTAAAGCCATGAATACAACCTCTAGGATTATAATACCATTAAGAAAATAAACAAGACCTTCCTTACATGTGGCCATAAACCTTTGTCAAGAAATATCTTTATTCCAATCCAAAAAGCGAATATTACCTCTCTGTCATGGAAAACTATTGAATAATAAAAAAAGATTGAGAAGAGGTATGACTCATGATGCTTAATGCCCAAGATGTAATGACTACTCTGAAACTTTAACTCAGATCCTTTTAGCGGCGGAGCTAGCCCCTTTTTTACGAGGGGGCCAAATATAAAGAGTAATTTTTTTTATAGACAAAATAAACTACTAATTTTTTTTTAGTAATAAACTACTACTCCGGTCTGAAATATAAGCAAAAAAAATGTCTAAAATATAAACAATCTGAGTATTTTTATAGTGTAAGTATTTTATCTGATAAACGTGTTCTATTACTACACTGAGATAGCGACCTGAATACTTTTTGGGATAGCAAAATTCGATATTACTACACTCGTATTTAGTATTTTTTTTTTGGTAGCATCGGCTACCCGATAGCAACAAAAGGCTCCGCCCCTGGATCCTTTGTAATAGATTTATTCACCCTGGCCAATATAACTAGTTCTTTAGCTCAGGCTGGGAGGCATGGCTGGAGTGGAATCTTTCCTCTTTAAATGTGGGAAGTCTTAATTGGAAATGAACTATTTTAATTGGTGTTACTCTTTGGTACCTTTAGAAAGACAAGAATTCGCTTGTTTTCTCTCAAAAAACTGACATGGGAGATAATATTTGGCATGCCATCCAGCATTATGTTCATCTTATAGAAAAGGAGTGCACAAATCCTAATTCATCTCAATCTGTTATGAATGATCCGATTAGCAAAGCTTGAAATATGCCTCCTCCTGGCTACTTGAAATTGAATGTAGATGGTACTTATGGAAGTAATAATAGAAGTTCCGCTTGTGGAGGATTAGTAAGAATGATGTAGGTTTGTTTGTCAAAGGATTTTACTGCAAAGTGAGTTTCTGTAATGCAATGTAGGCTGAAATGTGGGCTCTATATTCTGGTCTAAAGTTAGCTCGTGAAAAATGTTTACATCAAGTCATTGTTGAAATTGACTCTTATGTTGTGGTGGGCATGATTAAAAAGGACACTCTAAAGGTGAGTTTGATTTGTAGAAAAGTATTTGTAGAAAAGTAAGGGACTGTACAGTACAAAAATACTTGTTCTATGTTTGATTTAGAAATTCATCAGAGGGCAAGACAACACAAAAGTCCAATTTTTGTCTCCCACTAAACCATGAGACAAATAATTGTCCCAAGAACAAACTTCCCAAAAGACAAACTCTATACATATATATATATACACACACACACCGTAAACTCACGTTACAATTAATATTTTATATATGTTTCTGTTATTTTTTTATATGAATGTTACTATTGTATTTGAGCAACTGTTTCTATTATATTATAGTACGTATAAATATATAATACAATATTAATATTTTATTATATAATATAATATTAAATATTATATATTAAATATGGAATACTTAATTAATTTAATATTATATATATCAAGTATTAATTTAATATTATATATATCATATTACATATATTATTTATTTATAAATATTTTATTTTTATTTTATATATTAATTATATAATATTTTATGTTATTAAATATATTATATTTTGAAGGGTATTGCAATAAATTTCATATTATTTTGGTTGTCCTATCTATTGCCCAACAAACATAATGCAAGACAAAAAGTTGTCCTGTGACCTAATGATTTGTCATGTGCTGTTCTGTTTATCATGTACTTCAATGCGTATTAAACGTACCCTAAAAATCCTTCTCTGAATTTTATTCTTAAGGACATTATAGCTTTGATTTGTTTACCTAATTGGAAGGTTGTTATTAATCATATTGGGATAGAAGCAAATAAATGTGTTGACCTTATTGCTCATCATATGACTACCTATGTTACTTGTAGCTTTGTTTAGGATTTTTTTTTTTGACGTTATAGTTTTGTTAATATCTGCCCTTTGTTATAAATCTTATTGGATGATGGCACCCGAGGAGCTTGTTTCTCACGGGTGATTAGTTCGTTACCGTAGTTTCTCTTTTGATTATTAAAAAAAAATTATTTTTTTGATATTTATTATATATTTCATAATTTATTAAATGTCTCATAAAAATAAATAAAAATGAAAAATTGATCTAATTCAAGCCGTTTAAGAGTGGATTAGATTGAATTTAAAATTAAAATCAACTAATTAGATAATCAAATAAGAAAACCTAATGATTGAATTAGACGATTTTGTAGTTTTTTAGTGTAGTCTTCCTCGTAGTTTTAGTGTAGTGGCCTCATGCCTCCATTGTATCAAAAAGAAAAAAGAAAGGCTTAAATACCATTTTAGTATCTTAAATTATTTTTTAGGTTCAATTTGATCCTTTAACTATTTTTGAGCCAAATAAGTCCTTTAAAGTTTTAAGTTGGGCCAAATAGGTCCTTTTCGGCCAAATAAGTCCTTTAAGTATTTAAGTAGGGCCAAATGAGTCATTGCCACGTAGGACTTATTTGGTCCAACTTAAAACTTAAAAGACCTATTTGACCCAACTTAAAAACTTAAAGGACTTATTTGACACAAAAAATAGTTAAAAGACCAAATTAAACCTCAAAAATAAGTTAAGGAACCAAAATGGTATTTAAGCTGAACAGAAATTACACCATTGTGTTCATCTCAAAACCGGTTCAATTAAATCCACGGATATATCTACAGCAGCTGCCTGATCTATATTGTATTCACAAGTTTTTATAAGTATTTTGCACTTTTAAAGGCGTTACTTTTTGCTTGGCAAGTGCCCTTAGGCTATCAACGAAAGATAATTTGATTAGAAGGAATGTGGTAATGTTTGTGCGTCTCTCTGCCCTTGGCTTGGACTTCAAGGTGTTCTCCCTCCAAATTGCAAAGATAAACAACGGTGACAAATTCCTAAACTAAAACGTTGACAAAACTCAAAGTAGGAAGCAGAAAGGCATCAAAATCTAAAGAATACATAAGCTCAATTTTCCACATACAACGCAATGATTCTAGTCACTATTTCTCTTCTCTTCTCGAATTTGTGTCAATACAAATTTAAAATCTCTTTCAGATTTTAATTCTTTGCCTGTAAAACCTTGCCAGAAATACAATTACAAGTAGCAGATACAATGCCAATCATTCTCAACCTCTTAAAATAGTTCCTTAAAATGTTGCTAAATAAAATTCTAGACAGAAGTTGCTAGGTAAGATTTCTTAAAATCGTCAGTGGTTAAAATCTCATTGGATTCTAACTATGATGACATAGTGTACAGTTAAATCTAAAACATTGTTGGAAGAATGCTGATATGTTTCCAAATAGGTGTTTCACCAATGCCTACTAAGCGTTTGCTTCTATAGCAGCATGAAGGAGCTCATCAGGAGTTGCAGCTGGATCAAGGTCCCAACACCTTTCAGGCAAATTGTTAGCCTCCTCCCCCTTCAACGACCACGAAGGCACTTGGTGCGAAAAGCACAACATTTGTCGTCTTGGTATCCATCTAATGGCACTTTTGTCTCCATTCCTCTTGTACACAGTTTTGAATCCATCCAACTTAATAAGGGGGCCAACACAAACACCAAGCTCCTCAGAATAATCATCCAGCACCTCCACCATATCATACTGATGCCTTACTTCATCTGGTGTAGATCTATTCCAATCTGTCGACCAGTTTCTGTAAACAGCCCAAATATCTCCACATTTGGGATATATGCGAACACAGCCACCTCGACCAACCTTCACCCGGCTTAAAACATGAGAAAAAATGTTAACTTGGTCAACAACATCAGAGTTCAAGGTCCTGAAATTTCCACAGGATTTGGTGAAACCTGAATCAAGCCAGTTCACCGAGCCAAACTCACTATCAGTTTTTGAACTCAGGTAACTAATGTTAATCTTGAATGGACTGATTGAGATAACCTCGCGGATCAGACAATACAAGCGGGGCATGCCATCCTCCTCATCATATAAGGCCCATATTTGCTTTGGCCTGAAGCATTGCTCTGACCTATCTTTATCAAAGTCATGAAAGTCAGGATCTGGGACAGTTATTGAGACAGGACCAGTTTTCCTGTGCTGTAACTGATTATCAGAAGAAACATTCAGAACTGTTTTTCTGTATGTGTCTCTTTTGACTTGACTAACATTAGCTTGTGATTTTTTTATCTCATTAACAGCAGCTGCAGTTTCAGATGCCAACTTCATCTCTTCCAGTTTCTTCCTTATTTCTGTCCTGGCCTTCTCAATCAATAATTTTCTTGCATCAAAAGCTGGTGCCATAGAATACTGTTTGGTTGGCACTTCACTTGTGCAGGAAAGCCTCTGGCCATGTCCAATGCTTTCATTCCCATTGGCCAATGTTGATTCTGAAGCACATTTTGAACCCTTTTCTTCAAGGCCATTTCTGATACTGGCTCCCACAACTTTCCTTTTCTTCTCAGGTCTACTTGGCTTAACCTCCTGTGGTTCATTACAGGAGAATGATACATCTGAACTTATATTGACCACTGTCTCTGTCATGTGATGCTTCCTATCAGCTCCTGTTTTAACTTTTGGTCTTCCTGTCTTTACATTCCCATTGGCCTGACAAACAGAATCAGCAGATAAGGTAGTTGATCCATTTTGATTGACAAATCCAGCAGAGCTCCACTGATATGGAACATTTGAAACATACTCATATCCGTGACCCGAATGGTATCCTGTAACCCCATTGCCAGTGAAATAGGCACCACTAGTAGGAACATATGTAACTGCATCATATGAATGACTCCCATACCCATTGCCATGCCCATACGACCAAGGGCAATATGGGAATGCACCATTTGCTGGGGCTGCTCCTGTTTCAACAGCAATGAAAGTCCCACGGCAATTCTTACAAGAAAGTTTCTTATTCACGTACTTGCGCAGATACTCATACTGAACCTTGCAGGAAGTGCAAATTGTCCAGAAAGTGCCATGATTACCACCAGAGGTTGATAAATTGGAACATTTGCTAAAACCTGCTGCATGAACTGAGGACAAACCCTTGTGATTAATCCCAGCACCCAATTGTGCATTTCTCTTGACATCGTAAGAATCACGCGCATAACTACCTGACAGCCTGGCCCATGCCTCAGAAACAAGATTAAATGCCCCATCAGCTCCCACACACTTGTTGTTATCTGGGTGAAGCAACACAGCCATCTTCTTGTACTGTTTCTTCACAGCTTCTATATCTGATGAAGGTTTTAAGCCCAGAATGGAATACCAATCTAGTTCACCATTACAGGTGACCTGAGAGGCAATGTAAACTTCAATAGTTGCCACCATTTGAGATATACCCTCCAATCCTGGACAGAGTGTTTTGGCCTTCAAAGCATAACTTTTTGCTCCTGCAAAGTCTCTCTGAGCAAATCGTTTTTCAGCACTCGCTATTGCTTTAAGTGCATCTTCCTTCTTTGCTTCCATTCAACCCACTTCACAATTGAACCCTTGAAACAGAAGCTATAACCAGCAAAACACTTCTTCTAACCCCATTTCCATGCACAAAAGCAAAAAAGGAAAATTAATTCGAGTTTATTTAAATCTCACAAACTTTTGCATAAAACCAACATACACAAATGCCATCCTAAATTAAACAAACTTCAATCATCTCATTGACATACGATTCAAGCTTTAAAGGTTGCACAGAAACCCAAATCTAAAACAAGGAGGGAAAAAAAATACTGATGCGGTATTCCCAATTTACTTTGCTTCTTCATTCTCGAGATTTCCAACAAACCAAGTAATTTCAATTTATAGATCAGTTAAAAAAATTACCTCTTGAAACACACAAGCAAATTCATCGAAATTCGATAAAACTAAAAAATAAGCAGGATCGAAAACCGAAAAAATGCAACAAAAACCCCCAAAATTTGAACACATGCTTTATTCAAAATTAAAAACAACAATAATAACAATATAAGGAAAGGAAGCAACGACAGATGTATCAGATTTTAGAATTATTTGGGAGAAAAAGGAAAACTAACTAAGATTTTGGAGCTGAAAATGGAAATTGAAGAATACTCGGATCGCCACGTGTATTGGAAGCTGCTGCAAAATTGAGCTTAGCACACTGCAAATCTGGGCACACTAAAAAGGGAGAAACACATAACCAGTGTCCATGGAGTCTGCTGAGTATGAAATCGGGTTCGGGTTGGGGTTTCGAAACGGGTCCGATTTGCTCGATGAACAGGAGTTTGAGTTTCTGACAGTGGCAGATGGTAATGGTAACAGTAGAATCAATAATAAAAGTATTAATCTACCTTTATATAATAAATAAATTATAATCTTTTCTCATATTAACGCAACATAATTTTATATTATATTTTTTTTTCTTATTATGTATAACTTTATTAAAAATAAATTATTTCTAGATTATATATTATTGTTTAAAAAATTTCAACTACTTTTCATCAAAAAAAAAAATCAACTACTTTCTATCAAAAAAAATTCAACTACTTATATTCTAAGTTAAATTTTTTAATATTATTTGTCAAGTAGAATTTATTTTCTTTTCTAAAATCTCAATTGTTTAAACTTTAAAATTAATTACTATATTTGTATAAGATGGTATTTTTCTTTGAAAATATTCATTTAGTTCTTTTTTTCTCTTTAGAATTTATTTTTTAAATTATCAACCATATTTGTTTGTAATTTTAAATATTTATCTCTTGTAATATATTTTTTTGGTGCATTTATCTCTTATAATATATGTTCATAATATTATACATCAATTAATTATGTAGACTTCATTTAAAATTGTAAATATTTTTTCTTAAGTAAATTTCTTTTAATATATATTTACTTGGATTAAAAAAATTCTTATGCAACATATTATTATTATTATTAAAATTATTATTATTATTATTATTATTATGGTGATAATTTATTACTATAAAATAAGGTGGTTGGGAGTTGTTAGGAGTTAATGAGCATCACAGTACAAAAAATTACTGAATTGTGGTTTAAATTCACACACACAATTAGTGCACTCTTTTACTCTAGTAGTGGTTTTTTTTTTAACAAAATCAAAACTACAGCATTTCATTTAAAATGAACATCTCAATACACATAGGAACACCATAGAAAACATGGGAATTATCAAAAGACGTGGCCACCCATATCAAAGTACGAGCAATCACGTTCGTTTCCCTCTTAACAAATTCAACATGAGAGTTGTTACAAAAAGATAACATCAACTTTCTATACTCTAAAGTAGTAGCTCAAACCTAAATGACATCAACCATTGAAGAATTAAATCTAATTGTTGTTATGTTGGAGTCAACCTAAAAAATCACATTATAAATGTTAAGCTCCGTAGCCCAAAGACAAGCTTGCTGAAGACCAAATGTTTCCCCTCATTAACACTCATCAGAGGTGAAAATCATAACATGTTTGCACTGAGAAAGCGACCATTATCATCACGAACACAAATATTAATTCCAACCCTACCTCTTCCATTATCAAACGATGTACCCACATATTACATTTAACCCTGCCTTGAGGAGGTTTTATCCAATGTGTAGCTGATCCTGGAATCATCAAGTTAGAAGCCATGTGCACTACCTTTCCAGCACTTATATTCTTCAACTACAAACCCAACACGAGCCACCACCGTGGAGGATGATTATATTTTCCCAGGTTTTCTTATTTCTACTCTCCCAAAGACTCCACAATAACATTACCGAAATTACTTTCCTTTCATTCGGCAGATTTTGCAGCATAAGAAAGAAAATTTCTCTGAAACAAACCTCTCCTTGACTCCACCTTTCAACCTCTGTCCAAAAAGAAGCTCTCCTCCAACAATCTTCAGTCTTGGCACACAACACAAACACATGCCAATAGTTCTCAAATATGTTTTCGCAACAAGGAGAAGCAATATAACAGTTAACTTTTTTTTCTCGAAGCCTGGTTTTGGTGGGAAGCACGTCCCTACAAGCCCTCCATAAAAAGGTTTTGACCTTGGGAGGAACTTTAAGATTCCAAAGAGAATTCAAGGGTCCATCTACTGAAAGATGGCTTGTATCTAGCATCCCATCTAGACAAAGATTATATGTTGATTAAAGCGTGTCCCCTTGACTATGTGGCCACCAGATTAGAAAGTCTACCTGCTACAAGTCAAACAAAGGCAAAGGCAAAGACAAAATATATGTCGCAACCATGCTCTAATTCAATTGGTTCCTAGGTTTCACCTTTCTTCCATCCCTGCGCCAAAAATCATTCCAAATCCTCACCTTCTCCCCACTTCCAATAACCTATCTAGACACCCGTACGATTTAAAGCCTTAAAACTCCATATATTGTGCCAAACATAGCTTGGGTTCCCTACAAGTGGTGCATCAAGAAAGTCAGGTACGAGGAAGATAATTTGCTTTAATAATCGAGCCACCAAAGTATGTGGTTGACTCATTAACCTCTAAGCTTGTTTACCAAGGAGATAAAGATTGAATTCATAGAGATTTTGAAACCTCATTCCCCGTTATCCTTCCGCATAGATAATTTATTCCATGAAAGCCAATTAATCCCTCGGATACCTCCTCTACAAGAACCCCACCAGAAGTAATTCATTAGCTTTTGTAACTCATCCCCTAAAGAAGAATAAATGAGAACACACTCATAAAATACGTCGAAATTGACTAAAGAACATATTTAATCATTACTTCTCTCCCAACTTTTGATAACGCTCTCCCACTTCATGAATTAATTTTCTTCCAAACACCATCCTTTATAAAACTGAACATCACCTTCTTACTCTGGTCTCTCGTAGAAGGGATTCCTAATTATTTTCCAGTACCCAAGAAAATTTGCATACTAAAGATAGAAGCCAACAATTCTTTCAATTCAGACATAACATTTCTACTATAAAAAACTTCAGACTTCTAAAAATTTACTATCTGGACCGAAGCTGCCTCATAAGTGCTCAGAATCTCTTTCATTACTCAAGCATCTTTCTCCTTTGCCTTGAAAAATAGAAAATAGTCATTTGCAAACAACAAGCGAGTAATAACATAAGCCCCTTCACAAACTCCACGTAAATCTCCTCTTTTATCTACCTGATTGATAAGAGAAGTTAAGCCTTTAGAGTACGGAATGAACAAAATAAGGTGAAAGGGGATCCCCTTGATAGAGACATCTCCCGGCTTGGATTGGACCCATAGGCTACTGATTTACCATCACAAAACATTGAACAAACTCCACACACTGCATAATTCACACTATCCACTTTTCTTAGAAACCCATCTTTTCCATAATCGACTTCAGGTACCCCTATTCCACTATATCATATGCTTTGTTTATGTCAATTTTAAGAGTAACCACCACCTTGTCTTTAATTTTACACTTCATATGATAAATAATTTCAATAGCAGTCATCGCATTATCTAAAATGGATCTATTTAACACAAAAGTAGATTTCATATAAGAAACACACCTGTAAAGCACACCTTTAGTCTATTGGCAAGAACTTTAGAGAGAAATTGGTAAATGACATTATAGAGAGAGATATTGGTCCCTGTCCTGATTTACACGAGGATTATCCAACTTTGGTATCAAAGCAATATTAGTATAATCAATAGAATTTTGGAAAACCCCTTCCTAACCAATAGCAACAGGCCGAAAAAATTTATGTACCGCATAAATCCCAAAAACGCTTATAAATTTATGCAACACAAAAGCCTCGTATAGTGAAAGTGCCTTCCAGCACCTCATTTTGTCATTCGCAACATGAAGAGGAACTTTTTTTAAGGCAAATTGGCATGTAAAAGCATCACTGTAGTCACTGTAATCCCAACATGAAGAGGAACTATATCAATGACCGACCCAAAAATGTTGGAACGATACACATAAACGTCTTCAAATTAAGACTTAACCATGACTTGTATATTCGTTGGATCCTCATATGTGACTAAGTTAGGCTCGTGCAACTTTGTAATTTTATTCAACACAAGAATGAGATGAGGTCGCGACATGAAAAGTATGAGTATTCAAATCCCCATCTCTCAACCAAATCATTTTACCACATTGCCTCTGGAATGAGGGCCCATGATTCCCCCCCCCCCTAATTTTAATTTTCCCACCTCCCTACTCCCAAAAATGACAAAAATACCCCTCAGCTTTTCCTAACCTTTCCCCTCCATTTTCTCTGTAAAATCATTCGAAACTCCCCCACCTCCCACCTCGTTGCCGCTGCCATCTCCCATCTTGTTGCCGCCGCCACCTCCCTCCTCGTCCCTCCATCACCTCCCTCCGCCCATCTTCCCTGTGACATCCGCGACATCCTTCTGTCCATTGTCGCCGCCCCTCCCTGTTCCTTCATCCCCTTTTCACTCCAAACTGTGTAATTCTTTTCTACAAATTTAGTTTTTCCAGATCCTTATTGCCGAAAACACCCGACAATACGAATCCAGACATTCAAATGTTAGTTTTGAAACAATGTACAAACCAGAAACAAGTTACCAGTATCATCCGACAACATGAATCCAGTCGTTTTAAAATCTTAGTTTTAAAAAAATATACAGTCCGGAATCAGGTTTTCGGAATGGCTCGGCAACAAGAAGCCGGTTGTTATAAAATTTAAAAATATCCGGAATCATGTTGCCGAGTTATTCCGGCAACTTTTTTTCGGATCCTTATTTTTCCTGATTCTTACAGAGGCGCCTTTGTTTCCTTCCAATTTCTTCTAATCTCCATTCCTCTTCATTCCAAACCAAATTTCAATGAAATTAAAAGTTCAAACACAAGGATTGAGTAAAACAACATATTCCAGATCAAACCAAATTAAAAATTTCAGATTGTTGCAGAGGCATAAATTGGGTAACATATTCAACATAACAAATTCATAATCAACACCAACCCATTTATAATCATATTAGGTGACCAAAATCAGTTTGCATAGAATTCATGAGTAAACACCTAATTCAGAAAATTCCATAACAAATTATGATGTGTTTATACAAGAATAGGACTCAATCAACAACAGTTATATAAGATTTTGTTCTGGTTGGTAAAAATATCGACTTCCAATCTTGCATGTGATGCGCATATACAGTCTCCTATTTCCTAGCTTTGTCGCTTTTACAAGTTTTCCAAAGTCGATCTGAAGAAGGTATTGGAGCCTCATTTTTGAAATATACCCGGATACATGTCATTTTTTAACAAAATTAGTATTATCATCTATCAAAGCCAATTAAATGTCAGAAAAATAAATAGGACACATAGATGTTGTACCTGTACAAAATGTCGCATACTGTGTATATACCCAATGCAAATGACGCAGTGGGTATTATGATCTCTTGGTGGTGCATGCCGAAGAAGGAAAATTATGCAACTTCCCCTTGATTCTAAACATATAACGACCACCTTATACTTGTTAGCAATGACATGTCCTGCATCTGGCATCGTCATCCACTTGTCAAGCCTGCATCTGCCCACGTTCTCAAGATATAGGGATCGAATTAGTTCATCCACGCACTCATTGCCACCAAGCACACCGACATAGTCGTCACGATTTTGTTGAAGCTCTGTAATTAAATCCTGGCGGGTTAAAGGCCAAGAATCCTCACCCATACCAAGTAAAGCAGCAATGCTTCGATATCCATAATTGCCATCAACTTGTACATCAATAATGTTCTCGATGTATTTATGAATTTGATGTGGGAATTGATGTATAAATAGCAAGACTGGCGGCAGAGGTGGTGGTGGAGCTGACTTCTTCGATGGAGGTGGAGATTGCGGTAGAGGTGAAGGTGAAGCTGTCACTTTAGGTGGAGGTGCAGGTGAAGATGACACTTTAGGTGGAGGTGTCGGGGTACTTAACTTCTTGGATTGAAGAGGAGCTGACCGTTTAGAGGAAGTTGGAGTCGATGTGCTGTCATGTTGGGATACAAAGAAGTCATCAACACGTTCCCAATAAGATGGATCACATTTTGTCGAACTATCTACTGACAATCTCTTTCCTTTCTTTGGTGCTCCCTTTGGGTTCACCTTACAAGGGGGTGGACACATGTAAGTGGTGTCAGAAAATGCTAACTCGCATAATTTCGCCTTCAGTGTACCTTGCCTGTAACATCAAGCTCCTGGAACCTGCGTGTCAATGCTTCTAGCTCAACCTGTATACCTAGTTCTGAACCATGGCCACTGCCGAAGTCACAGGTGTTGTTGAAGCTCAATCTCCTCCAATGAACATGGACTGACTCCAATAGGATTGGGATGTAGTGCATTGTATATCTGGCTAGTTCATATACACAAGGTAGCCCATGAGTGTACCGTAGCACGCATCCACATGCAGAACTATCAATACCAACCGTGTTAACTCGACGAAGCTCATCTGCAATGTGGTCTAATGCACTCCTCGCAACAATTCCATTTAAGTGCTTATAGATTGTAGTATTATAACAATGTTGTTGTCTACTAATGTTGTGCTCGAATGAAGCCTTCAGCTCAGTGTGTTGCAACCTGATCATGTTGTTCATAGCATCCCAACAACTACATAAGTCTCCTCTATTATCAGCTAACAACCTCTTCAATCTCCAGTGTGCAGACTCAACCCTGTTAAAAACAAAAAACACCAACAAATGTGAGTAATCAAACTTTTACAAGATGCATAAACACCAACAAATACGAGTAATCAAAAATTGTATACCTGTTGGTTGTTGTGTTTCCAAGGTGCATTACCTGGTCTATCCATGCTGTAACGAACTTTTCCTTGTGAGGATTCAGCTAAGTTGTTTTGACATAGTCAATGAAGTTACCGAACTGTGTTGATTCATCCTCAAGATGTGCTAATCGGTGCACGTACGCATCCACGTTAGGGGAGTCAATAACGGAATCAAATGCAATCATGAACAACTCAATTTTCTCCTGTGGATACACGTAAGTCTTGCACTTAGCCCTCACATTCTTGTGGATATGGAATTGGCACAGCAGGTTAAATGACGTGGGGAAAACTTTAGTCACTGCGTTCATTAATGCAAGATCCCAGTCAGTCACTATCACTTTTGGCAAGGCATCCTCTCTCAATAACATACTCTTCATCTTCTCAAGCACCCATATGAAGTTATCAATTTTCTCAAACTCCACAAAAGCAAACGCAACAGCGAACATCATCTCAGTTGAGGTAACACCGACAACCTCAAGTAGTGGCATCTGATATCTATTAGTCTTGTAAGTGGAATCAATCAACAAAACAGTGCTAAACGAATTAAGAAGCGTGATGGCTTCTGGATGTGCCCAACATATATCTCTCACAACATCAGCACCATCCGCCTTTCTGTGCTAGTGGACATAATAATCGCGATGCATTAGGTTCATCAAGTGTTGCAGCTCAGTTCTATCCTCTCTAAGATTTGACCGGATCTTTTGACGTACATTGTAAATCTGCCTAATTGTAGTGTGGCTGTCTGGGTTGTTCTGTTGCAATGATAGTAAGGCGCTTCTCAACTTGATCATATTCTTTGTCATGTCACCCAGAAAATACTTCTCTTTGGAAGTAAGCCGACCAACATATGGATGGCCTTCGAAGCTTTTGATCAGCTCGTGATTGTGAGTCCCGCACATTGCCTTCAAAACCCACCCTCCAACACCTTTCACCAGGCTTCCTTTTAGTCTGAATGGGCACTAACTTTTTCTAGTACCAGTCGCCTTCAATCTCGTCTTGTAAGGTTTATACTTGCCACTTTTTTCACAACTCAACATCACAAATGTCTTGCCACTTGATCGTTCATTGTCTGATCTTGAAATAACAAGCACACATCCAATAGATTTACCAACAGCTCGTGTCCATGCCAATAGGTCATCTCGGGTAGAAAAGACCTGAAAACGCAAAAAATATTGATTTGACAACTCATCCAAAAGTAACAAACTACAAAACTAATCAACAAAATAGTAAGTATCGTCGTAGTAGTGAATGCCCTAGTACAATCCTGTGTAAGTTCCATTGCGGTACAATTTGCGTCCTGTAATGTGTCATCCACTGTAGTACAATCCACGAATTCAGTTACATCTATATCAGTACAATCTACGGCCTCTGTAATATCCATTGCACTAGGCATTGAGTTGTCGAAAAAATTGCCTTCTATGGTAATCTATCTGCAACACACACAAAAACCTGTCAAAATCAAAACTAACTTAAATCCGGAAACTACATTCCGGAACGTACCGGTAATATGAATCCAGAAGTTTTGAAAATCATTAACATCCGGAATCTTGTTGTCGGGTACTTCCGGATGTTGGAACCTAAACGATTGAGATGTTTAGACCCTCATTAATTTTGATGATAACAAAGTATTCACAAGAGAACAATTTATGTTCTAACATTTCTTGAAGTGTGCAGATACTAATAATACGTATATTCTAAGCCACTCAAGCAAGAAGAAAGTAATTCTCAAGAGAAGGATTCATTCTATGTGTCAGCATCCGGCTCATCCTTGTGAGCGTCTGGAATTTCCTCTTTATACACTATGCTTATCCAATTGCTACAAGCGTCCGAACTTCCGATTTTGAACAGCGTCAACTTCCGATCTGAGCAGCGTCCGAACTTCCGATTCTGGCGGCGTCTGAACCCCACTTCTAATCACGTGTTAGTCACGTTGTCGCTCTACCTCTCGAAGTTTCGAACGGATTTCAAAATTGATCTTGAGCGCTAAAATTGTTGTCTGAGGTATCAAAGGTGAAACCTTTAACTACAAGACAAAAATCGTACAAGCAAGGTAGTACAAAAGCGGTAACATGTACTCATCGGGATATTCTCTGCAAAGCAAGAAAGAGACAGCATTTTGAATTTACCTTACTCAATGGTAAGGAGCCATTTTTACCTTAACGGTTATATCCTTGGAACTCCTATATATACCTCATGGTATCTATTGAAGAAGGAATGAACATACTATGAAAAAGCTTGCTGAAATTCTGCTGAAATATTTACTGAGAACAAGCACTGCTTCTGTGAGCAATCAAGTCTCGTGCTAAGTCTCTGGACTACGTAATCGAACTTCGTCCGACCACTTTCTTTAAGAAAGTTTTTCTATAGTTGAGCTTAATCTTTTATCCTCTCTCGTGAGAGTTAATTTTAATCGTACTTCAACTCTTTTGTAAAAGTTGTTTTGGCCTAGTTAAGGTCAGATCCTCAAAGGCTCGACCGCATTGAGTCGTTTGAGAAGTTGAGACTATTGTCAAGTTGTGATGAGAATACTCTTGAGGAAATTGTAATCAGTTGATTATAGTGAAAATTCTTCAGGAACGAAGCGGACTAGACGTAGCTATCAGTTTGGTAGTGAACTAGTATAATTTACGTGTCTCTGCTTATCGCTTTCTATTCATTTTTATCTTCTTTGCGTTAAAAACAAGTTTTATCAAATCGCTTTTTCAGGTCAGTTATACCCAAAGATCCGATAAACAAACAATTTTGAAAAACTTGCGTTCTATAGTGTTTCTAACTTAAAGTTTACGAAAAGTTTGTAAACACAATTCAACCCCCCTTCTTGTGTTCACGTTCAGTTGGTACCAGAGCTCGGCCTCTTGGTTGAGCACTTAACAGTGTCAAGAGAAAAGATTCTATATTGTGAACATGTCTACTGAAGGTGGTCATATGAACCGACCTCCTCTATTCAATGGAGAAAAATTTGATTACTGGAAGGATAAGATGAAAGCATTCCTTGAGGCACAAAGTCTTGATTTGTGGGATATAGTTGAAAGCGGATACATTCTTCCCGCTAATGCCCTTGGCGTTGCAATATCAAGGGAAACCGGTGCGATGATCGAGAAAAGAGATATCAAACCAACCAGAGGGCGGATTTATTCTCATCGTGCTATATGACAGAAAGAGAATATGATAAATGTGGCAAGTTTGACCTTTGCCAAAGAAATCAGGATTCTCTTGTGTTGTCTTATGAGGGTTCTGCCCAAGTAAGAGAAACGAAGGCTAGCATGATGGTTCGCCAATATGAACTATTCAAAATGGAAGATGGAGAAAACATTGAAACTATGTTTGGAAGATTCCAAACACTTGTTCATGGGTTGCAAGCCCTTGGAAAAAGTTATACCACACCTGATCATGTGAGAAAGATTTTGAGAAGCTTGACAAGGCAGTGGAGACCCAAAGTCACTGCTATTCAAGAAGCAAAAGATCTGAATGTTCTTCGGCTTGAAGATCTTATGAGTTCCCTAAAAGCTCATGAACTTGAGCTAAATGAAGAAGAACCTACCAAGAAGAGTAAGTCTATTGCTTTAAAAGTTAATCAACATAAACCTAGTACTTCTAAAGCTTTTCAGGCTGAAGAAGAAGAATCAGATGATGAAGCTTCAGAAGGAGACTCTGATGGATCAGATGATTAGCTTGCATTCATATCTAAGAAGATCCAGAGAATGTGGAAGAAAAGAAACTTTAGAAGGAAGTTTCAGAAGAAAGATTCAAAGGACAAGAAGGAGAGCAAAGACAAGGACAAAGCCCAAGTCATTTGCTACGAATGTATAAGCCTGGACATTTCAAATCCGAGTGTCCTAATCTTAAAGAAAAGCCCACAAGAAGCTCCTTCAAGAAAAAGAAGAAAGGTCTCATGGCAACATGGGAAGATCTTGACTTATCCTCCTCTGAGGAAGATAAAGAAGAAGCTCACATTGCCCTCATGGCGCATAATCGACATTGAGTCAGAAGAAGATGTTGAAGAGGTAATAGTATATGATTCCTACTCTGAACTTCAACTTGCTTTTGATGATCTTCTTAAGGACTCTGCCACTCTCTCTACTGAGTATAAGAACTTGAAAAAGAAATTTTTAAAACTATCACAAGATTTTCATTCCTTACGTAATGAAAACTACGTACTCGATGAAGAGAACCTTTGGCGAAAATCAGCGTCTGGTTAATAACCGGCGTCTGGAAGCTAACAAGCAACCGTGAAGGCGAGAGCTCTCAAGCTAAGAGTTACGTAGTTACAGGCGATCTAACTGCAAATCAAGTGACTATGAACAAGCATTTCAAAAGTTTCTTGCAGAGAGTGTAACTCGAAGCAAGCAAGCTTCAATGATCTGGGGTGTCAGTAAAACGACGACTCATGGTCTTGGCTATATACCAGATGAAACCCTTTTGGAAAATAATTCAGCATCTGATAAATCCCATAGCCATAGTAAATGCTTACATTGTACTTATTGTAATAAATCTGGTCATTTGAAAAGTGCATGTAATGTTTTTAAAACTAAGAAGGATAAGCCTCCTTCAAGAACTAACAAGAAAGGACCAAAAAAGATATGGGTACCTAAAGATAAAATAGTCTATGTTGCAGACATGCTTAGCAACAAAGTCAACACACCAGTCTTGGTACTTAGACAGTGGATGCTCGCGCCACATGACGGGAGAAAAGCATATGTTCCAAGAACTAAGACCTAGAGAAGCTGGATTCGTTGGTTTCGGAGGAAACCAAAAAGGTAAAATAGTTGGAATTGGTCGCATAGGTAAAGGCTCTCTTCCTTCTATTGATAATGTTTTATATGTTGAAGGACTGAAACATAATCTATTGAGCATAAGTCAATTATGTGACAATGGTTATGAAGTCATCTTTTACAGAAATTGGATGTTTAGTAAAAAGCAAAAACGATGGATCTATATTCTTTACAGCAAAGAGGAAACAAAATGTTTATAAAGTTGATCTTTCTGAACTTGAAAAACAAGATGTCAAGTGTCTTATATCTGTTGAAGATGAGCAATGGATTTGGCACAAAAGATTGGGTCATGCCAACTTGAGATTAATCTCAAAATTAAACAAGCACAATCTTGTTAAAGGCTTACCAAATCTTAAGTACAAATCTGATGCCCTTTGTGAAGCTTGTCAAAAAGGAAAACAAGTTAAAACTTCCTTTCATTTAAAAAATGTTGTTTCAACTTCTAGACCACTTGAACTTTTACATCTTGATCTTTTTGGTCCCACAAGGACAGCCTCTTTAACTGGAAAGAAATATGGTTTAGTCATCGTGGATGATTTTACTAGATGGACATGGGTTAAATTCCTTGCCCACAAGGATGAGTCTTATAAGGTATTTACTGTTTTCTGCAAATCAGTTCAAAATGAAAAAGGCATTTGCATTTCCTCTATTAGAAGTGATCATGGGGGAGAATTTGAAAATGAGAACTTTCAAAAAATTTGTGAAGAAAATGGCATCTCCCACAATTTCTCCTCTCCTAGAACACCTCAACAAAATGGTGTTGTAGAAAGGAAAAATAGGTCCCTCCAGGAAATGGCGGGACCATGATCAATGAAGGCGATATTGCAAAACATTTTTGGCGAAGCGATAAACACAACTTGTTATATTCAAAATAGAATTTATATAAGACCTATTTTGAATAAGACTCTTATGAATTGTGGAAAGGAAGCAAACCAAACATTTCTTACTTTCATCCTTTTGGTTGTATTTGTTATATCCTGAATACTAAAGATCGACTTGGTAAGTTTGATTCCAAGGTGATAAAGGAATCTTTGGGATATTACGAAAGATCTAAAGCTTTTAGAGTATACAACAAAGAAACTTTGTGATTGAAGAGTCCATTCATGTCAAGTTTGATGATAAGAAGCCCGACAATCGCAATGTCGAGCTAGATGAGTTATTTTCGATTTAAACCTCGGTGAAAAGCCAGACGGTGAAAATACATCTTCATCATCCGGTGGTGACAAGACGAAGAATTCGACTCAGCGGAAGTCAAGCAAGAAAAAGTGGAAGTACAAAACCAATCATCCAAAAGATCAAATCATAGGAGAACCTGGTAATGAAATGCGAACCAGATCCTCCTTCAAGGAGCATGCTGATTTTGCACTTCTCTTTGAGATGGAACCTAAGACGATTGATCAAGCTTTGGAAGATGAAGGGTGGATTCTAGCTATGCAAGATGAGTTAAATCAGTTCCAAAGGAATGATGTCTGGAAGCTAGTCACTCTACTAAAAGATAAGCAAGCTATTGGTACTAAATGGGTATTCAGAAACAAGCTTGATGAAGACGGTAAAGTTGTGAGAAATAAGGCAAGGTTAGTTGCTCAAGGCTACTCACAAGAAGAAGGTATTGATTTCACTGAAACTTTTGCACCTGTTGCAAGATTAGAAGCTATTCGTATTTTACTATCATTTGCAGCACATCATGAGATAACTTTATATCAAATGGATGTGAAAAGTGCTTTTCTAAATGGTTTTATAACTGAAGAAGTTTATGTTAAACAACCTCCTGGTTTTGAAGATATTGAATTTCCTGAACATGTTTTTAAACTTAAAAAGGCACTATATGGTCTTAAGCAAGCTCCCAGAGCATGGTATGATAGACTAAGTTCCTTTTTAATGGAAAATGGATTTACAAGAGGTTTAGTTGACACTACTCTTTTCAGAAAAACCTCAAACAAGCATTTCATACTTGTTCAAATATATGTTGATGACATTATTTTTGGAGCCACTAATGAAAATCTTTGCAAAGAATTTTCTAAGCTTATGCAGGCTGAATTTGAGATGAGCATGATGGGAGAATTGAAGTTCTTCCTTGGAATACAAATCAAGCAATGCAGTGATGGTATTTATATTCATCAAAGCAAATACATCAAAGAATTATTGAAGAAATTCAAGATGCTGGATTGCAAGCCGATGAGCACGCCTATGCATCCTACCTGCTCTCTGAGTAAAGATGAAATTGGTAAGAAGGTAGATCAGAAGCTATACAGAGGTATGATTGGATCTCTACTTTATCTTACGGCTTCAAGACCTGATATTATGTTCATGCACTTTGTGTGCTAGGTTTCGATGAGATTCTAGAGAATCAGACTTAAGTGCTGTTAAAAGAATATTTAGATATTTACAAGGAACTACTAATCTTGGTTTGCTTTATAAGAAATCAAAAGATTACCAATTAGTAGGTTTCTGTCATGCTGATTTCTTTGGAGATCGAATTGAAAGAAAAAGCACAAGTGGAGGCCGCCAATTCCTTGGAGCTAATCTTGTGTCTTGGTCAAGCAAAAGGCAAAGCACAATAGCACTCTCAACGGCATTTGAATACATCTCGTGACAAGTTGCAGTTCTCAACTTCTGTGGATGAAGTATCAACTTGAAGACTACTTGATAAAAGAGAGTAACATTCCTATCTTCTGTGATAATACATCTGCCATATGTCTTACTAAAAATCCTATATTGCATTCTAGAGCAAAGCACATTGAGATTAAGCATCATTTTATAAGAGACTATGTTCAGAAGGGTATTTTAGAAATAAAATTTGTAGACACTGATCATCAGTGGGCTGACATATTTACAAAACCCCTTGCTGAAGATAGATTCAAGTTTATAAGAAGAAATTTAAACTTTCATCTTATAATAGAATGATTAATCTCAGCGTCTGATGATAAACTAAATCTCAGCATCTGATATGACATAAGCATGTATGTGCATCAGCATCCTATCTGTCATACGCATCATAACTCATCATCCGGTAAGTCGATTGCGTGCGTCCGAGCACTCCCACACGTGTCACACGTGTTAAGGACTCAAGCGTCTCATCATACCTACTGAGTCATGATTATTTACGTTCTTCGATAAAATCTTTTACTTTTATTTTGGCGTCCGCATTTAATGAAAAAGCGAATCTTTATTTTCTTTTCTTTTTGATTTATTTTTATAAGAGAATACGAAGCGATATTTTTGAAAAATAACTGTACCATTCTCCTTTAACTTTTCCACTACTCCACATTTTTCGCTCACTCTGTGTTTTCTGCAAAACTGTGCTCGTTCTCTCTTTCCCTCTCTCTCTCTGTGTGTGCTTAAACCCTAAAACCTTCATCACCTCCTTCTCTCAACTGCACTCATGGTGGAGTAACAACATCTGAATATATGACTATCTATAACACCATGGTGAAGGAAAAGTCACGTTAGAAAATCGAGTCGATTTGGAAAACTTCAAGCTCTATGGCTTCGACTTCTTCAATGGGTTCAAGGCAATGAGCTGGGAACAATATTTCTTCTGGAATCCAGTTGAGGTTCTGGTGATTGCGATTAAATAACTTTGGGGAAACGTTCGGTTACATAAAGGTGGCATCTTTGAAGGAACCGTGAAAGGTTCAAGTTTATTTTTCCATCAAAAATATTTCAAGTCACTTTGGGTGTCCGTGTGAAGGCATCGTCTTTTTTTCAGAATGGGCTGACGCTTTTCATGGGATTGAGAAGGTCAACAATGATCTGTTTGAGAACTACCAGCAGCTGAAAGAATCTGGTGAAACACCTACTGCCAAGAATCTGAAAAGCCATTTCGAGTTCTTCATAAGATAATCACCAAGAGCGTCTGTTGAAGGTGGCTCTAGTGACATTGTCAACTACGAGCGTAAGTTCATCATGAGACATTTCATGGCTGGAAACAAGGTGAACTCGCCAAGGTTAATCCACAACAACTCGCTTCAATGCTCTAGTCAACTCAAGAAAAGGTGTTCTTGACAAGAAGAATACCTACAAGTTCATTCCAGTATGGTGTCTTGCTCACCAAAATGATGGACAAGAATCTGGTCATAAACAAGTCGATCGCTTTACGGATCGGAGAAGGCAAAGTATTTTGGTCTTGATAATATTGTGATTCCCGACACTTTTGGAGTCAATGACTGGTAAGAATGAAATTGCTTACTGGGTCCATGATGAAGAAGGTGAAAGTTGAACAACAGGAAGAGGAAGCGGAAAAGAAAACCACCAGAAGCTCAAGGCCTGGTGAGAAAAGATCTGCTGAGTCTCCTTCGAGAGAGACCAGAAGAACAAAACAGAAGGTGGCTCCTGCACCTACCGTTGAAGAACCAGAAGATGAGGACCGAGTTCCCATCAGTCAGGTTCTGAGAAAGAGGAGCAAGCCAGAAGCTGAGAAGCCAGTCTCAGCATCCGGACAACAGAAGAAGGACATTCAGCATCCGCCTCCAAAGATCTCGCCCCGCATTAAGCTCAAAAGATCGGTCAGGCAATCGAACTGAACCAAAGGTCTTGAATTCTCCTGATGAATCTGTATCTGTTGTTGCATCCGATACCATTCTTTGCTCCACCACTATCCTTTGCTCACCCACCACAACACTAAACCCTTAAACAGAAAACCTCCATTGCCCCTAAACAACCTATCCAACCATCATCCACTACACTCAATCTCAACCTACCACAAATTTCCCCAAACACTTCACTCACTACATACATTTCCAAGCTTCATTCTCATCCTTTTAACCTACTTTTCAAAACACCCCCCATAAATCCCTTCAAACCCCACTCACCAAAAGCCTACAAAATCACCAAAGCCACTCCCACCTTACTTACTCCTTACCATAAAACCAACGGTATTTGGTGAAAAGAAAAATATCTCATACAAACCTCGGTTTGTAAAGTATGAGATATATAACAAAGATCTACAACCGCCCTTCAACCTGGCATTTAAAAACCTTCACTTACGGAGTGCCAGTTGGAGATTGCCGATCCTATAAATGCAACCTTCAAGGATGGAGATGATCACGCCCAAATGTCTTTCAAAGGAAGGTTGAGACCCGACTCGAGGCGAGCAATTCCCTTCTCTGTTGATCTTCCTCTATCCCTTCCTCGATCTGAACCACTCACATTGGAAGAATGTGGAAGGTGGATCACAGATGATGAAGTCGCCTTCATGGCACATTGCCTTGGCGAGAAAAGGCTTGAAGTTATAAGGCAATATTGAGACCCATCATCTGTCTGTCAAGATAGTACGGATAGACAAAGGTGGCTACCTTGGTCTATTCCTGGGAAAAGGAAGGAATCCGCTCAGGAAGCGACCTTTCAAAGAAGATCGGGCTAAAGGAATATGAGAAGGCACCTACCAAGTACAATATTAAGGATTTCTCTCGACTTGGGTGCCAAGATCTCTCGAGGATCACGCCGAAGGTTTTACGACTTCTGCGAAGAAAGATGAATGGAGAAGCGGCTCCTCAAGCCGCAATCTTTGAAAGGCCACCATTCCTCTTGTTGGGAAAATCGGCAAAGTTATCGACATCAACTTGAACAGTATACTTCGATGATATGTTCAGATGCTCGATGTCGGACCCTTGGCGCATGAAGATCTATAACCAATGGGCTGTTGTGACCAAACTCTTCGATATTGGGTTTACGTGGAGTCAATGGTCTGAATCGTGGAAAGCCAAAGCCTTATTACCACGCCTTGACCCCCTAGTGCTAGAAGAATATGACAGGGAAAATCTGAGAAGAATCTACCTGGCAGAAAATGAAGCACTCTCCTTCACCTGTGAAGCTTTGAGTGTCTTTATCAGAAATTTATGGGGAGAAGACGCTGGGAATAGGTTTGACTCTTACACAGCTGATGTTGTTCTTCATAGGGAAACCATCTTCTTGCATTTGCTTTATCCAGAAGATGTGAAGCATCAGTGGCAGATTCAGACAGAATCAGAGCTCAAAAGACTCGGAAACTTCATCAAATGGGTCATACCAAATGATGCATTCTTCTTGAGAGCTCAAAGGAAGAAGGATTTGAGAGTGAAGTTATCCAACTGGGTGCTAGCAGAGCATCAAAAGATGAAGTCTGCATCTATACCAGAAGCTGGACCTTCTGCTTCTTCTTCTGCAATGGAAATGGTCACCATTCCCAAAGCAGAATTTGAAGAAATGAAGGCTACAAACTTGAAGGTTACTCAGCTAGAGACTGCACTGAAGCTACTCTACGAACGTCTCAATATCCCACCTCCACCTCTTCCAAACCCTTGATTTTTTTTTTACTTGTGTGTGATATAAAATCTATTTGGTTGATACAATTATATATATAAATATGTTTGATCTAATTATCTGTCTTTTGTTCAAATTTTTCTAAGTCTTATTTTGACTATGATGTGTTTTTACACTCTTTTTGTCTGATGACAAAAGGGGGAGTAAAAGAAAGGTATGATGAACACGAAAGAAAGGTATATTGAACACGTGAGAATCCGATTATCCACCATCCGATGGATACACTGGAACTAAAGTATCATGCATATCATTTCATACATAGCATTTTTTGCGCTAATATTCATTGATCTAGTGCTATGATAATGTTTAATAAATTTTCGGTACAATGAAATATATTTGATTAAATCAATCTATTTGGTATATAATCAGCATCCGATCTCACTTTATTAAATACATGCTCTGATACATTTACTAATTTTTCGTAATCACATAGATGAATTTGCTTACCAAAAATTACCTTAAAACCTGAATTGTTCATATATATCTAAACTGTTAAATTCAGGGAGACTTTAATGTCTTTTTGAAACTAAATTGTTCATCTACCTTAGATGTTTGTCATCATCAAAAAGGGGGAGATTATTGGAACCTAAACGATTGAGATGTTTAGACCCTCATTAATTTTGATGATAACAAAGTATTCACAAGAGAACAATTTATGTTCTAACATTTCTTGAAGTGTGCAGATACTAATAATACGTATATTCTAAGCCACTCAAGCAAGAAGAAAGTAATTCTCAAGAGAAGGATTCATTCTATGTGTCAGCATCCGGCTTATCCTTGTGAGCGTCTGGAATTTCCTCTTTATACACTATGCTTATCCAATTGCTACAAGCGTCCGAACTTCCGATTTTGAACGAGCGTCTGAACTTCCGATTCTGAACGAGCGTCCGAACTTCCGATTCTGAGCGAGCGTCTGAACCTCATTTCTAATCACGTGTTAGTCACGTTGCTGTTCTACCTCTCAAAAGTTTCTGGAACGGATTTCAAAATTGATCTTGAGCGCTAAAATTGTTGTACGAGGTATCAAAGGTGAAACCTTTAACTACAAGACAAAAATCGTACAAGCATGGTAGTACAAAAACGGTAACATGTACTACTGGGATATTCTCTGCAAAGCAAGAAAGAGACAGCATTTTGAATTTACCTTACTCAATGGTAAGGAGCCATTTTTACCTTAACGGTTATATCCTTGGAACTCCTATATATACCTCATGGTATCCATTGAAGAAGGAATGAACATACTGTGAAAAAGCTTGCTGAAATTCTGCTGAAATATTTACTGAGAACAAGCACTGCTTCTGTGAGCAATCAAGTCTCGTGCTAAGTCTACGGACTACGTAATCAACTCGGCGTCAGGCCACTTTCTTTAAGAAAGTTTTTCTATAGTTGAGCTTAATCTTTTATCCTCTTTGTGAGAGTTAATTTTAACTGTACTTCAACTCTTTTGTAAAAGTTGTTTTGGCCTAGTTAAGGCTGTATCCTCAAAGGCTCGACTGTACTGAGTCGTTTTGAGAAGTTGAGAGTATTGTCAAGTTGTGACAGTAGAATACTCTTGAGGAAATTGTAATCAGATTGATTATAGTGAAAATCCTTCAGGAACGAAGGGACTAGACGTAGCTATCAGTTTGGTAGTGAACTAGTATAATTTCTGTGTCTCTTGCTTTACTGCTTTCTATTCATTTTTATCTTGCTGCGTTAAAAACAAGTTTTATCAAACTGCTTTTTCCAGCGTCCGGTTATATCCAGCATCCGATAAACAAACAATTTTGAAAAACTTGCGTTCTATAGTGTTTCTAACTTAAAGTTTACGAAAAGTTTGTAAACACAATTCAACCCCCCTTCTTGTGTTCACGCTCACCGGAAACAAGAATTCAGTAATTTTTAACTACCAGATTCATGTTGCCAGAAGTATCCGGAAATAAGATTCCGAAAAGTTTGAAATCGCAGAAAAAAAAGATGATAGACACATCTGTATTGACGACCGGCGGTGGCTGTGATGCCCGCAGCGGCTGCGAAGGGACAATGTGACGGTGAGGTTGTGGTTGGGAGAGAGATGCGGTGAGAGAGAGATGCAGTGGGATAGAGGATCGCCTGATAGAGTAGAGGGGTTGTGGGAGGGACGAGTTCTGGCTGTGAGTGGAAGGATGGGAGATGAGGTGGGAAAGAGGTAAGAAAAAGAAGGAGTGGGGGGAAAAAGAAGAGGGACAATTTTGTCTTTTCAAATAAAAGGGGAGGTGGGAAAATTAGGTGGGGGATGTGGGAAAATAAAACCCCCGGATGGAGTCCTTGTGCACTATTAACTTTGTTAATATTTGTTTAACATATTGATGAAATGGTTGACACCGGCTGGATCTCGCCTTTCTCTCAAATCTCCATTTGGGCTTGGCATCTTCTAATAACATCATGAAAGCGGGCCCTGGCCTTTTTCTCCATCTCCCCAATTCATCTATGCACCCCTTAAGCTTGATTACGACATCTCCGCCCATATGTAGGGATACCCTTCCAGCAGTATATCAATCACACCTTGAAACGGGACAAACAAAATAAATATCTAGTTTTTGATTGTCCAACTTTCGCTTCACACTTCAAATTACGTTACCCATCTTCTATTTTCTTAGTTATGATTTACTATATAGCAATAGGCAATTATTTTTCTTTTGATTGTTTTCGTGCACATGTATTGGTTGGTACCCAAAATATATTAGGAATGGTGTATAATTAGCACTCATAACATAGTGCAAACTTCGTTTCCTTTCATTCTTATTCATTTGTGAATCTCCTTGGTTGGTTGATAGTGTGAGGAGGCTTGATTACCCGCAACCCTTATTTCCGTGTCACATATTTCAAAATATACTATTTTAGAAAATACATATATTATACACACATGTCCTTTGTATAA
Organism: Calophaca sinica; assembly: GCA_037113605.1. Taxonomy (NCBI): domain Eukaryota; kingdom Viridiplantae; phylum Streptophyta; class Magnoliopsida; order Fabales; family Fabaceae; genus Calophaca; species Calophaca sinica. The sequence continues at coordinate 39,861,457 of CM073735.1, read as the reverse complement.
TTTGTTCTTAGAGGATTCAAATCATTTGTTTTTCTCGTGCTTGGCCTTTTATCAGGTTTGCCTAAATATATACGCTTGGTTGGGCTTTTCTATTGTTTTACCCTTATTGAGGTGGATCATTATTTTCAACACGAGAATTTGTTTCTGGGTAAAAACGCTAGGAGGCCTTTTTACATTTTTGGCATGAAATTGTTTGGTCGCTGTAGTTAACAAAGGAATGATAGTGTTTCAAGATGGAAGATTTGATATGATTTCATTTTGGATCTTATTAAGATTTTCTCGTGGCGTTGATTTTCAATTAAGGTTAAAGGGACAAAGTTTCTATTTTCAGTTAGTGTATTGGTTCAATTACTTGTACTAAGCAGTATTGTTAACTAGTTAATTTTTGTATAAGTAATGTGATTGGATTAGAATACCCCTTATACTGTGTATAATATTATTCCTTTTATATATAAAAAACATATAACATAATTCAGGTAGCATATACAACTACAACTGTCCGTAAGACCTAGTATAACTGGCGTAAGTTGACGTTGTTAGGCTGAACATTTTCCGTGGTTGCCCGAGTTCGAGCACGAGATCATCACTTTGCGTGTGTGAGTTTACGGGTGTTAGTTAGTTGCTGCCCCATCTGCAAACCAAATATATATATATATATATATATATATATATATATATATATATAAATTACCTGAATTCTAATAAAGAAAACGTTTCAATAAACGACATTTAATAATAAATTTTTTGGTAGTAGAAGAAAAGAGGAACCATATGCCAAAAAAAGCAAGGAAAAAAGAACCAAAATGCCCTAAACGAAGCCCCAAATCACCACTCAAAACTCACACCAACTGCTCAATGCACAATAGAAGCTCCATGGGCGGGGGAGGAGATCAAAGAATCTGAAGAGGTAAGTCACTTTGAACTCCCATTTTGGCAAGATGGTCTGCACATTGATTACACTCCCTGATTGTGTGATACAGGTCCACCTACCATTATTATCGAGGAAGAAAGTGGATCTTCCACAAAATGTCAGCATGGCGGTGGAAGTGAAGAAGCTCGTGTGAAATCAAATTTAGAACTTTCAAGGAATCCAAAGACACGCACAACATCATATCCCATCAATCCAACAAAGCTTTAAGCTATTCAAAATTCCCATGAGTTCGACAGGCAAGTTGTCAGAATCATCTAGGTAACCGACAACTACTTTCTCTCATCTACCATCACATGTTCTAATTAGAGCTCAAAACCCAACTCGACATAGATTACAAAGCGAGCTACCATTTGAGTCTATGATGAAATGGTACCACCATAAAGGGGTCTTGTTTTGGCCTCCAAAACTAAAACCCTAGTCTTAGGAGCAACTTCCAGCTGATATTCAATGAGCATAGGTACATTATAAGCTCAATTTCCAAACCTCCTATTTTTGCTTGGATATGCATTGGTTATTCGATCTCTCCACACCCACCATAAGGTGGTCGGGAATAAACTAACGTGATGTTGGACCTGGTTCTTTATCCAACGGATAAGATTTGTGCATAAGTGGAAGCCATTATCCTAGTTTGCCATTGCATACCAAAGATGAGATGCATAAGGACAATCTCTGAGATAGTGAAGAATTGATTCCTGGCATAAGTGGCATCTCTCACAAATTAATGAGGAAGCCACACCTCTAGCAGGCCTTAGTTCATTAGTATGAAGAGAATTATGACAAATAAGTCAAATAAGGAATTTGATCTTTTATGTGTAGTGAAGTTTCCAAAAGACCAAAGGATTAACATCAAGGATCCATATGTAACCTGGATTTGTTGTGTAAATACCATTCAAACCTGAAGACCATATCCAAGTGTCCTTCGTATCATCATTAGGTCTGAAATCAAGGCAATTTAAGGAGGTTCTGACATTCTCTGGCAGATGAGTACAGGTTTTGCCTAGATCCAAATCTCTTTTATTCCATAAATCCTTCACCTTCATATTATATGAAAGTTGGGATGCGAGAGGTCCATGCCGTTGACAATTATTATATTAGAGAGACATATTCCCTTGCTCAATCTCAAGAGGAAGCTTTGTTTTAAATAGTCCCTAGCTTTCTTGATAGACATCCAAGTGGGGGAGCCCTGGTTTTTAGAACAGTTAAGAAAGCCATCGTTGTCTGCATATTTATCCATCAAAATCTGGACCCAAAGTTTGTTAGGAGAATTTAACATATCCGACACCGACTTTCCTAACAAATAAACATTACAAAGTCTAGTAGATGTAACACTAAGGCCACTATCTCTCTTGGGTTTTATAATTTTGTTCCAACCCACTATCCCTCTTGCCTAGAGCTGTCAATTTTGACCGGACTAGATGGGTCGCTTTGAATGGCTTGCATTTTAGGTTGAGTTGGGCTCCATAAATACAAACCCAAAAAAATCGGGTCTTTTTGGCCCGACCCATTAATCCCAACGAACTCGTATTTCAAACCAAGATTTTAGAAATTGGAAATGCATTGCTCAATAGAAATTCGGGCTAGGCCGAGCCGACCCGAATGACCCGCATTTTTTGCCAGACTGGGCCACACAACTCATAACATGATAGAAACTTGGGATAGCCCGACCCAACCCATTTTTTTGCAATATACCCGTCAAGATGGGTCAGGCCAGCGACCCGATTTGACAGCTCTACTCTTAGCTAGGTAATATTTGTATATCTATATAAAAATAAAAAATAAAAAATTCAAAGAATAGATCACATTTTCTGTACGATCAAATTTAACTTTACAATACGAATGAATTTAATAGTAATGACAATGTAGCACATAACATAAACCAACATAATTTCTTTTTCTTTTTTTTCCTAACAAAATTACACAGAGTTTTCTTGAAAGAAGTTTAAATTACACTTCTTCCGTCTCTTATTTTAAAATCTATATTTCTCTCTAGTGAGAAGCAACTATGTATTACACTTTGACAAATTTTATTATGATCAAGTTTTTTATAGTTATTTTTATTTGTGTTTCGAAGTATTATTGACATACAATTTTAAACCTATACTATAAAGGAGGGAGACCTCAATGTTCATCATCGGTATGGTACGTTGTTCACTTCCATCAAGTCACTATTACAACAAGATTGGCGTCGTGACCTTTTTCATACGCTCATAGAGGGAAACTTTGCTGATGACTTTCCAGCTAAGCTAGGGATTGGAGGTAGTGTTGGTTTAAGTGTTCTTCCGGATTCTCCTTCGGAGATGGCTTCCATTAGCGGATGCCATGGGCGTATCGTTTGTCAGGCCTTAGTGCCTTTTTTTTTTTCTGCACGTTGTTTTGTTTTCTTTTTGCCTTGCCTTCTCTCTTGTGACCACAATAACCTCTACTATAAATGAGACAATAAAAGATAAATCAGACATTCTGAACAAAATTCTAAAACACATAAAATAAATATTTAAAATTTTATTTTGTTTTCTAAAATCTCAAAGAGTTTATAATGACTATACACCGAAAGTGTACCAACTAAGCGTTGGTCTGACTAGTGCTCCGATTGGGTCGCTTACCCAAGGTCTCGAGTTCGAGCCTTGGGTATGACAAAAAATACCGTTAGGAAGGATAGCCTTAATGCAGCCAAGGTCATGAGAAGATTAGTTCTCGGCAAAGCCGGGGGATATTTCCACCAATGACATGGTATAAAAGAAAAAATACACCAAAAGTGTAAAAAAGTTTTACACACGTATCAAAACATATCTCACTATGATATCACTCTATTATATATTACTTTTTAAAACATCTCTATATCTAGATGGTGATATATGATTAGATACACATGTGAAACTTGTTTAACAGTCGGAGCATAGTCATTAAACTCAATCTTAAAATTAATAATAAAGCATTGAAAATTAACTGGCTATCACATAACAATTTTTTTTTTAAAAATGACTTAAATATAATTTTTGGTCCCTATAATATGGTGACCCTTAATATGGACCCGTTAAAAAGGGGTCCAAAGGTGGACCTCGTGGATTGACTTGCTCTGATAGGTTTAAATCATTGCTTAAACCTGTTTCCAAACAAATAATATTATGTTTGTTTCTTTATCATTTTTATCCCCTAATGTTTTCTTATTTACTGATGACACCTTCATCTGAAACAAATCGGAAACCTAAAATTGGGCCGAGACGAAGACGAAGGAAAAACACGGGGAAGAAGCACCAAAAGTCGGCATAAATGGACGAAATACCAGTAAATAGAAGAAAAAAATCGCCTAAACAAAAGAAAAACCAGTAAACATACCCTTTCAACTCAACAACCTTCTAAATAGCCTCAACTAAAAAGAAAATCCAAAGGTAGTCAAGTTTACCACATTAGAGATATTCCAATACCCAAAAACTTTTTCTTCAAGACCAACCAATGTGGCTTTGCAAGATTGACATCGTCTATTTAGCTGATTTCTATATCTCATTATGTGGGCTTTTGAATTCTTTTTATGTGTTTATTGTGTCATAAGGATCCTGTGGTTTAATTGCATCACCTAGCAGTTGTCCTTTATTTTTTGCTCTACACACTTAGCTGATGAAATGCTTTCTAAAGTCTAAAGGTATCAAGAACAATTAAGGAAGCAACTTCACCCCCACTAAAAATGATGCACACCCTCCTGATGAATGGAACATCATACACAAATAGCTTTAGATCTCGGCCAGTAGCCTCTTGCGTCGGAGAAGAATATCCACACTTTCCAAAATGATAATTCAACAAAAATAAAAATCAGTAATTGAATTTCACCATGATTGAAAATTTGGAAATGAATAGAATAAAAGAAACCTCCTGTAATCATATTGAATTGATCCCAGTGTAGGAAATGCAACTAAAGCTCAAAACCTTCTATTTAAGGTTCACTGATACATGCTTTGCACTCTTCCTTCCCAAGAAAACATCGCCATCCATGCCTCACAGTATGACTATGGAGGGCATGAATGGATGCTTCTTCGTCCACGTATGCCGACTTTTGGCATCCACTTATGCCGACTTTTGGTGCTTCTTCCCCGTGTTTCTCCTTCGTCTTCGTCTCAGCCCAATTTCAAGTTTCCAATTTGTTTCAAAGGTGTCATCAATAAATAAGAAAATATTGAGGGATAACAACGATAAAGAAATAAAGATAATATTATTTTTTTGGAAACGGGTTGAAGCAGCGAAGAAACCTGCTGTAGCAGGTCAATCCATGAAGTCCACCTTTGGACCCTTTTAATGGGTCCATATTAGGGGTCACCCTGTAATATACCCAATTTTTTATTTTAGTTCTTATAAAATTGTTTTGTTCGAAATAGTCCCTCAAATCCTAAGAAGGAGATATATAATAATATTCTTGAGAAAATCCAACGACGCATGGCAACGTGGAAAGGCAACCTTTTGAACAAAGCGGGTAGGGCATGCCTAGCTAAGTTTGTCACTTCTGCGATGCCGGTTTATGCTATGCAGACTCACCGACCTCCCCGCAAGTATTTGTGACCAAATTGACAAGATGACTAGAAGTTTTGTCTGGGATGGCAATAGGGTCACTAGAAGTAGGAGCCTTGTTAATCGGGATACCGTCACATTGCCTAAGAAATTTGGGGGGCTTGGGATTAGAGACTCAAGACTCTCTAATTTGGCCTTACTTGGCAAGTTGGTTTGGAGCCTCCTTCACTAAAATCACAAGCTTTGGGACCAGGTTTTGAAGCATAAGTATGTTGGCAACAATTCTATCTGGGCTATTGACAAGCCCAATAAGCTCTTAGTGATTGGAGAAGTATTCAGGCCGCGTTGGATGAGCTTTGAGATGGCTTCCTCTTTAAAGTGGGCTCCGGCTCCACTTTTATCTGGTTCGGGGATTGGCTTAAGTTCGGTCTAATTGGCCCTTTGCTTGACTATGTTTATATCTCCGACTCCCATCTTTGTTTGAAAGACGTGTGGGAACCAGGCTTATGGGATTTGACAAAGCTAGCTACCCTTTTGCCAGCGGATATTGTCACAACTATTACCAACCATCCGAGCCCCACTTGCTTAAACGTTGCAATAGATGATTGCTGGGTTTGGAATGGTGGAAAAGCAAGTGTCTATTCCTGTGCCTCTGCTTATAGTTGGTTGCTCGAGCATCACCGAACCTGGGACACAACGACGAACTGGGATTGGGTGTGGAGGCTTCTGGTTCCTGCTAAGATTCAGTTTCTGGTTTAGCAAGGTTTGCATGGCTCTATTCCCACTAATGATATGCGTCACCATCGTGGGATGGCAACTAGTGCGCATTGCCCGCGTTGCTCAGCCCAGGTGGAGGATCTTCTTCACTGTATCCGGGATTGTGCTCATTCAGTTTACTCTCAGTTGCGTCTTGGCACATTCAATCGTCCAAATTTCGAGTATTAGTGAGCCCTCAATATGGTTAACCCACATGGCTCAGGGAGAAAGTGCTCTAATTTTCTTATCCGGGTTTTGGTGGGCGTGGTGTTGGAGAAACAACTTCATCTTTGAAGAAACCAAGTGGCGGGTTGATGAAGTGGTTAGAAAGGCCCAGTTGTCTCATGATGAGTTCCTCATTCATTGCAAGAACAAGGCGGAAGCTGACCACAACTTCATTTCTTGAAGTGTGCAGATACTAATCATACGTATATTCTAAGCCACTCAAGCAAGAAGAAAGTAATTCTCAAGAGAAGGATTCATTCTATGTGTCAGCATCCGGCTCATCCTTGTGAGCGTCTGGAATTTCCTCTTTATACACTATGCTTATCCAATTGCTACAAGCGTCCGAACTTCCGATTTTGAACGAGCGTCTGAACTTCCGATTCTGAACGAGCGTCCGAACTTCCGATTATGAGCGAGCGTCTGAACCTCACTTCTAATCACGTGTTAGTCACGTTGCTGCTCTACCTCTCAAAAGTTTCTGGAACTGATTTCAAAATTGATCTTGAGCGCTAAAATTGTTGTACGAGGTATCAAAGGTGAAACCTTTAACTACAAGACAAAAATCGTACAAGCAAGGTAGTACAAAAACGGTAACATGTACTACTGGGATATTCTCTGCAAAGCAAGAAAGAGATGACATTTTGAATTTACCTTCCTCAATGGTAAGGAGCCATTTTTACCTTAACGGTTATATCCTTGGAACTCCTATATATACCTCATGGTATCCATTGAAGAAGGAATGAACATACTGTGAAAAAGCTTGCTGAAATTCTGCTGAAATATTTACTGAGAACAAGCACTGCTTCTGTGAGTAATCAAGTCTCGTGCTAAGTCTACGGACTACGTAATGAACTCGGCGTCCGACCACTTTCTTTAAGAAAGTTTTTCTATAGTTGAGCTTAATCTTTTATCCTCTGTGAGAGTTAATTTTAATTGTACTTCAACTCTTTTGTAAAAGTTGTTTTGGCCTAGTTAAAATTTTGTATCCTCAAAGGCTCATTTATCTTGAGTCGTTTGAGAAGTTGAGAGTATTGTCAAGTTGTGTGATAGAATACTCTTGAGGAAATTGTATGTCAGTTGATTATAGTGAAAATCCTTCAGGAACGAAGGGACTAGACGTAGCTATCAGTTTGGTAGTGAACTAGTATAATTTCTGTGTCTCTTGCTTTACTGCTTTCTATTCATTTTTATCTTGCTGCGTTAAAAACAAGTTTTATCAAACTGCTTTTTCCAGCGTCTGGTTATACCCAGCATCCGATAAACAAATAATTTTGAAAAAATTGCGTTCTATAGTGTTTCTAACTTAAAGTTTACGAAAAGTTTGTAAACACAATTCAACCCCCCTTCTTGTGTTCACGCTCACCGGAAACAAGAATTCAGTAATTTTTAACTACCAGATTCATGTTGCCAGAAGTATCCGGAAATAAGATTCCGAAAAGTTTGAAATCGCAGAAAAAAAGATGATAGACACATCTGTATTAACGACCGGCGGTGGCTATGATGCCCGCAGCGGCTGCGAAGGGACAATGTGACGGTGAGGTTGTGGTTGGGAGAGAGATGCGGTGAGAGAGAGATGCAGTGGGATAGAGGATCGCCTGATAGAGTAGAGGGGTTGTGGGAGGGACGAGTTCTGGCTGTGAGTGGAAGGATGGGAGATGAGGTGGGAAAGAGGTAAGAAAAAGAAGGAGTGGGGGGAAAAAGAAGAGGGACAATTTTGTCTTTTCAAATAAAAGGGGAGGTGGGAAAATTAGGTGGGGGAGGTGGGAAAATAAAACCCCCGGATGGAGTCCTTGTGCACTATTAACTTTGTTAATATTTGTTTAACATATTGATGAAATGGTTGACACCGGCTGGATCTCGCCTTTCTCTCAAATCTCCATTTGGGCTTGGCATCTTCTAATAACATCATGAAAGCGGGCCCTCAGCCTTTTTCTCCATCTCCCCAATTCATCTATGCACCCCTTAAGCTTGATTACGACATCTCCGCCCATATGTAGGGATACCCTTCCAGCAGTATATCAATCACACCTTGAAACGGGACAAACAAAATAAATATCTAGTTTTTGATTGTCCAACTTTCGCTTCACACTTCAAATTACGTTACCCATCTTCTATTTTCTTAGTTATGATTTACTATATAGCAATAGGCAATTATTTTTTCTTTTGATTGTTTTCGTGCACATGTATTGGTTGGTACCCAAAATATATTAGGAATGGTGTATAATTAGCACTCATAACATAGTGCAAACTTCGTTTCCTTTCATTCTTATTCATTTGTGAATCTCCTTGGTTGGTTGATAGTGTGAGGAGGCTTGATTACCCGCAACCCTTATTTCCGTGTCACATATTTCAAAATATACTATTTTAGAAAATACATATATTATACACACATGTCCTTTGTATAATTTGTTCTTAGAGGATTCAAATCATTTGTTTTTCTCGTGCTTGGCCTTTTATCAGGTTTGCCTAAATATATACGCTTGGTTGGGCTTTTCTATTGTTTTACCCTTATTGAGGTGGATCATTATTTTCAACACGAGAATTTGTTTCTGGGTAAAAACGCTAGGAGGCCTTTTTACATTTTTGGCATGAAATTGTTTGGTCGCTGTAGTTAACAAAGGAATGATAGTGTTTCAAGATGGAAGATTTGATATGATTTCATTTTGGATCTTATTAAGATTTTCTCGTGGCGTTGATTTTCAATTAAGGTTAAAGGGACAAAGTTTCTATTTTCAGTTAGTGTATTGGTTCAATTACTTGTACTAAGCAGTATTGTTAACTAGTTAATTTTTGTATAAGTAACGTGATTGGATTAGAATACCCCTTATACTGTGTATAATATTATTCCTTTTATATATAAAAAACATATAACATAATTCAGGTAGCATATACAACTACAACTGTCCGTAAGACCTAGTATAACTGGCGTAAGTTGACGTTGTTAGGCTGAACATTTTCCGTGGTTGCCCGAGTTCGAGCACGAGATCATCACTTTGCGTGTGTGAGTTTACGGGTGGTAGTTAGTTGCTGCCCCATCTGCAAACCAAATATATATATATATATATATAAATTACCTGAATTCTAATAAAGAAAACGTTTCAATAAACGACATTTAATAATAAATTTTTTGGTAGTAGAAGAAAAGAGGAACCATATGCCAAAAAAAAGCAAGGAAAAAAGAACCAAAATGCCCTAAACGAAGCCCCAAATCACCACTCAAAACTCACACCAACTGCTCAATGCACAATAGAAGCTCCATGGGCGGGGGAGGAGATCAAAGAATCTGAAGAGGTAAGTCACTTTGAACTCCCATTTTGGCAAGATGGTCTGCACATTGATTACACTCCCTGATTGTGTGATACAGGTCCACCTACCATTATTATCGAGGAAGAAAGTGGATCTTCCACAAAATGTCAGCATGGTGGTGGAAGTGAAGAAGCTCGTGTGAAATCAAATTTAGAACTTTCAAGGAATCCAAAGACACGCACAACATCATATCCCATCAATCCAACAAAGCTTTAAGCTATTCAAAATTCCCATGAGTTCGACAGGCAAGTTGTCAGAATCATCTAGGTAACCGACAACTACTTTCTCTCATCTACCATCACATGTTCTAATTAGAGCTCAAAACCCAACTCGACATAGATTACAAAGCGAGCTACCATTTGAGTCTATGATGAAATGGTACCACCATAAAGGGGTCTTGTTTTGACCTCCAAAACTAAAACCCTAGTCTTAGGAGCAACTTCCAGCTGATATTCAATGAGCATAGGTACATTATAAGCTCAATTTCCAAACCTCCTATTTTTGCTTGGATATGCATTGGTTATTCGATCTCTCCACACCCACCATAAGGTGGTCGGGAATAAACTAACGTGATGTTGGACCTGGTTCTTTATCCAACGGATAAGATTTGTGCATAAGTGGAAGCCATTATCCTAGTTTGCCATTGCATACCAAAGATGAGATGCATAAGGACAATCTCTGAGATAGTGAAGAATTGATTCCTGGCATAAGTGGCATCTCTCACAAATTAATGAGGAAGCCACACCTCTAGCAGGCCTTAGTTCATTAGTATGAAGAGAATTATGACAAATAAGTCAAATAAGGAATTTGATCTTTTATGTGTAGTGAAGTTTCCAAAAGACCAAAGGATTAACATCAAGGATCCATATGTAACCTGGATTTGTTGTGTAAATACCATTCAAACCTGAAGACCATATCCAAGTGTCCTTCGTATCATCATTAGGTCTGAAATCAAGGCAATTTAAGGAGGTTCTGACATTCTCTGGCAGATGAGTACAGGTTTTGCCTAGATCCAAATCTCTTTTATTCCATAAATCCTTCACCTTCATATTATATGAAAGTTGGGATGCGAGAGGTCCATGCCGTTGACAATTATTATATTAGAGAGACATATTCCCTTGCTCAATCTCAAGAGGAAGCTTTGTTTTAAATAGTCCCTAGCTTTCTTGATAGACATCCAAGTGGGGGAGCCCTGGTTTTTAGAACAGTTAAGAAAGCCATCGTTGTCTGCATATTTATCCATCAAAATCTGGACCCAAAGTTTGTTAGGAGAATTTAACATATCCGACACCGACTTTCCTAACAAATAAACATTACAAAGTCTAGTAGATGTAACACTAAGGCCACTATCTCTCTTGGGTTTTATAATTTTGTTCCAACCCACTATCCCTCTTGCCTAGAGCTGTCAATTTTGACCGGACTAGATGGACTGGCCTGAATGGCTTGCATTTTAGATTGAGTTGGGCTCCATAAATACAAACCCAAAAAAATCGGGTCTTTTTGGCCCGACCCATTAATCCCAACGAACTCGTATTTCAAACCAAGATTTTAGAAATTGGAAATGCATTGCTCAATAGAAATTCGGGCTAGGCCGGGCCGACCCGAATGACCCGCATTTTTTGCCAGACTGGGCCACACAACTCATAACATGATAGAAACTCGGGCTAGCCCGACCCGACCCATTTTTTTGCAATCTACCCGTCAAGATGGGTCAGGCCAGCGACCCGATTTGACAGCTCTACTCTTAGCTAGGTAATATTTGTATATCTATATAAAAATACAAAATAAAAAATTCAAAGAATAGATCACATTTTTTGTACAATCAAATTTAACTTTACAATACGAATGAATTTAATAGCAATGACAATGTAGCACATAACATAAACCAACATAATTTCTTTTTCTTTTGTTTCCTAACAAAATTACACAGAGTTTTCTTGAAAGAAGTTTAAATTACACTTCTTCCGTCTGTTATTTTAAAATCTATATTTCTCTCTAGTGAGAAGCAACTATGTATTACACTTTGACAAATTTTATTATGATCAAGTTTTTTATAGTTATTTTTATTTGTGTTTCGAAGTATTATTGACATACAATTTTAAACCTATACTATAAAGGAGGGAGACCTCAATGTTCATCATCGGTATGGTACGTTGTTCACTTCCATCAAGTCACTATTACAACAAGATTGGCGTCGTGACCTTTTTCATACGCTCATAGAGGGAAACTTTGCTGATGACTTTCCAGCTAAGCTAGGGACTGGAGGTAGTGTTGGTTTAAGTGTTCTTCCGGATTCTCCTTCGGAGATGGCTTCCATTAGCGGATGCCATGGGCGTATCGTTTGTCAGGCCTTAGTGCCTTTTTTTTTTTTCTGCACGTTGTTTTGTTTTCTTTTTGCCTTGCCTTCTCTCTTGTGACCACAATAACCTCTACTATAAATGAGACAATAAAAGATAAATCAGACATTCTGAACAAAATTCTAAAACACATAAAATAAATATTTAAAATTTTATTTTGTTTTCTAAAATCTCAAAGAGTTTATAATGACTATACACCGAAAGTGTACCAACTAAGCGTTGGTCTGACTAGTGCTCCGATTGGGTCGCTTACCCAAGGTCTCGAGTTCGAGCCTTGGGTATGACAAAAAATACCGTTAGGAAGGATAGCCTTAATGCAGCCAAGGTCATGAGAAGATTAGTTCTCGGCAAAGCCGGGGGATATTTCCACCAATGACATGATATAAAAAAAAAATACACCAAAAGTGTAAAAAAGTTTTACACACGTATCAAAACATATCTCACTATGATATCACTCTATTATATATTACTTTTTAAAACATCTCTATATCTACATGGTGATATATGATTAGATACACATGTGAAACTTGTTTAACAGTCGGAGCATAGTCATTAAACTCAATCTTAAAATTAATAATAAAGCATTGAAAATTAACTGGCTATCACATAACAATTTTTTTTAAAAATGACTTAAATATAATTTTTGGTCCCTATAATATGGTGACCCTTAATATGGACCCGTTAAAAAGGGGTCCAAAGGTGGACCTCGTGGATTGACTTGCTACAGTAGGTTTCGTCGCTGCTTAAACCTGTTTCCAAACAAATAATATTATGTTTGTTTCTTTATCATTTTTATCCCCTAATGTTTTCTTATTTACTGATGACACCTTCATCTGAAACAAATCGGAAACCTAAAATTGGGCCGAGACGAAGACGAAGGAAAAACACGGGGAAGAAGCACCAAAAATCGGCATAAATGGACGAAATACCAGTAAATAGAAGAAAAAAGTCGCCTAAACAAAAGAAAAACCAGTAAACATACCCTTTCAACTCAACAACCTTCTAAATAGCCTCAACTAAAAAGAAAATCCAAAGGTAGTCAAGTTTACCACATTAGAGATATTCCAATACCCAAAAACTTTTTCTTCAAGACCAACCAATGTGGCTTTGCAAGATTGACATCGTCTATTTAGCTGATTTCTATATCTCATTATGTGGGCTTTTGAATTCTTTTTATGTGTTTATTGTGTCATAAGGATCCTGTGGTTTAATTGCATCACCTAGCAGTTGTCCTTTATTTTTTGCTCTACACACTTAGCTGATGAAATGCTTTCTAAAGTCTAAAGGTATCAAGAACAATTAAGGAAGCAACTTCACCCCCACTAAAAATGATGCACACCCTCCTGATGAATGGAACATCATACACAAATAGCTTTAGATCTCTGACCGTAGCCTCTTGCGTCGGAGAAGAATATCCACACTTTCCAAAATGATAATTCAACAAAAATAAAAATCAGTAATTGAATTTCACCATGATTGAAAATTTGGAAATGAATAGAATAAAAGAAACCTCCTGTAATCATATTGAATTGATCCCAGTGTAGGAAATGCAACTAAAGCTCAAAACCTTCTATTTAAGGTTCACTGATACATGCTTTGCACTCTTCCTTCCCAAGAAAACATCGCCATCCATGCCTCACAGTATGACTATGGAGGGCATGAATGGATGCTTCTTCGTCCACGTATGCCGACTTTTGGCATCCACTTATGCCGACTTTTGGTGCTTCTTCCCCGTGTTTCTCCTTCGTCTTCGTCTCAGCCCAATTTCAAGTTTCCAATTTGTTTCAAAGGTGTCATCAATAAATAAGAAAATATTGAGGGATAACAACGATAAAGAAATAAAGATAATATTATTTTTTTGGAAGCGGGTCAAGAAATAAGAAACTGTATGGTGTCAATCCATGAAGTCCACCTTTGGACCCTTTTAATGGGTCCATATTAGGGGTCACCCTGTAATATACCCAATTTTTTATTTTAGTTCTTATAAAATTGTTTTGTTCGAAATAGTCCCTCAAATCCTAAGAAGGAGATATATAATAATATTCTTGAGAAAATCCAACGACGCATGGCAACATGGAAAGGCAACCTTTTGAACAAAGCGGGTAGGGCATGCCTAGCTAAGTTTGTCACTTCTGCGATGCCGGTTTATGCTATGCAGACTCACCGACCTCCCCGCAAGTATTTGTGACCAAATTGACAAGATGACTAGAAGTTTTGTCTGGGATGGCAATGGGGTCACTAGAAGTTGGAGCCTTGTTAATCGTGATACCGTCACATTGCCTAAGAAATTTGGGGGGCTTGGGATTAGAGACTCAAGACTCTCTAATTTGGCCTTACTTGGCAAGTTGGTTTGGAGCCTCCTTCACTAAAATCACAAGCTTTGGGACCAGGTTTTGAAGCATAAGTATGTTGGCAACAATTCTATCTGGGCTATTGACAAGCCCAATAAGCTCTTAGTGATTGGAGAAGTATTCAGGCCGCGTTGGATGAGCTTTGAGATGGCTTCCTCTTTAAAGTGGGCTCCGGCTCCACTTTTATCTGGTTCGGGGATTGGCTTAAGTTCGGTCTAATTGGCCCTTTGCTTGACTATGTTTATATCTCCGACTCCCATCTTTGTTTGAAAGACGTGTGGGAACCAGGCTTATGGGATTTGACAAAGCTAGCTACCCTTTTGCCAGCGGATATTGTCACAACTATTACCAACCATCCGAGCCCCACTTGCTTAAACGTTGCAATAGATGATTGCTGGGTTTGGAATGGTGGAAAAGCAAGTGTCTATTCCTGTGCCTCTGCTTATAGTTGGTTGCTCGAGCATCACCGAACCTGGGACACAACGACGAACTGGGATTGGGTGTGGAGGCTTCTGGTTCCTGCTAAGATTCAGTTTCTGGTTTAGCAAGGTTTGCATGGCTCTATTCCCACTAATGATATGCGTCACCATCGTGGGATGGCAACTAGTGCGCATTGCCCGCGTTGCTCAGCCCAGGTGGAGGATCTTCTTCACTGTATCCGGGATTGTGCTCATTCCCGTTTACTCTGGTTGCGTCTTGGCACATTCAACTGTCCGAAATTCCTGAGTATTAGTGAGCCCTCAATATGGTTAACCCACATGGCTCAGGGAGAAAGTGCTCTAATTTTCTTATCCGGGTTTTGGTGGGCGTGGTGTTGGAGAAACAACTTCATCTTTGAAGAAACCAAGTGGCGAGTTGATGAAGTGGTTAGAAAGGCCCAGTTGTCTCATGATGAGTTCCTCATTCATTGCAAGAACAAGGCGGAAGCTGACCACAACTTGGCATTGTTGCGTGCTCATTGGAAGGCTCCCCCGGACGGTTCTGTAAAGCTTAACACTGATGGTATTTGTATCCCTGCTACCTCCACTATTGGTTCAGGTGGTTTGGTGAGAGACCACCTTGGTAGATGGTTGGGTGTTTTCTCCAGTAACAATGGTATTGGTGATGCTCTGCTAGCTGAGCTTTGGGGCATCAAGCTTGGTCTTTAGCTGGCTCTTTCTCATGGCTATCACAATTTGATTTGCGAAATGGACTCTTTTGAAGCGATGAATCTCATTCACAATAGACAAGCCCATGTTTTCCACTCCTATGCAGTGATTTTGCACGATATCACCAGTCTCTTGGATAGTGGTAGCAAGGTGGAGGTCTTCCACATCTCCCGGGAAGCGAATTTCAGTGCAGACTTTCTGGCTAAGGAGGGTTCTCACTCCTCGGAGGCTTATAAGTTTTGGTTGCGCCCTCCCCCAGGCTTAGGGTCCAAGCTGCTTAGGGACTCCTCAGGAGGGATTGGCTAGTTTGCCTCTGCTTTTTCTTTCGTTTTTGCTTTTCCTTTTCGGCATTAATCGCCATGTACTCAACCAAAAAAAAAGTCCCTCAAATATTTTTCCCCTTTTAGTTCCTGACCAGTGCTTTGAAACTTAAAACTATAGCTGTCAATTCGGGCAGGCCTGGTCCATTCGGGCCAGCCCATTCGGGCCAAAGACAATTTCGGGCTGGGCTGGGTTGGGCCAAAATTAATTCGGGCCCCTATTTTACTAGCCCAACCCAAATTTCTACATGCTACGAGCTAAATGGGTGGCCCATAGGCCAAGAACTTGTGCTCACCGTAATTAATTTTGAACATTTATATTTAATTGTGCTCGATAAAACTACGATCTCGCCTCTCGTGCTCTCAAAGAAATGTTAAACCATAGCTTCCAATTCCATGCGTGAATGAAATGCGACCTCTGTTCTTGTCAAAAAGAAATGTGCCACCTCTATTGAATCAAAAGAATTTAGAGCCAAGACATTTTGTACAGATCGTTTTTGCGTGTTTTTGTGATTTTTATTAAAAATTCAAAATATTGAGGAAAAAAAATAACATTGATATGTTAATACAATTTAACAGCTATATAGAATCTATGGATAAGTAATTTCACACATAATGGGCCAGTCTGTTCACAATTTTCGGTTCACGTAACAAAATTAAAAAATGTAATCAGGAAAAAATTCAAAAGTAATTGCCGCCAAGAAATTTATCATAAAGCCAACCATGATGGGCCAATAAATTTTCGGGTCGGGCTGGGCTGGGCTAGAATTTTTCGGGCCAAGGTTTTACTGGCCCAACTTAAAACATTTTGCAATCCATTCTTATAAAATTTTGGTTTAAGTTGTTTGGTCCTAGTAATTAATATGACTATTTTATCATTTTAGTCCATATAAATTGGTCTTTTGTTTGTCACCTCAGTCCTCAGCACTTAACAACAACAAACTAACATCAATAACTAAAACGAAGCAAAACATATCTCATGTAGTATTTCTAAACAATTTTTTTAATAAGAAATCAGTCCAAAAATATATTTAAGTCAAAAAAAAAATAATTAGACGGCTCCTTCAAAGCAGTGATTTGTAAATGTAATGTGTAAAATACAAGCAGCTTTCATGCGATATCCCTCTTTTTTCGTTGATAAAATAAAACTCGAAAAAAAATGAATAAATAAATAAAAAAATAGAATCCCTCAAAAAAAAAAATTTAATAGAAAAGACTGGAGAGGCCACCCAGTAAACATATATAAGTAACGGTTGGCAAGGCTTCATTTCAGACTTCAGAGAGGAAGGAAGGCTGAGCTAATTGACTGCAGAGATATGGGTCGGTGCCGAGCCTCGTCGCGCCCAGCTGACGACGACCCGAACCTAAGGTTTGTTTGTGATTAAAGAATGCACTGAGCTTCTACTTCTATTCTATTCTATCTCGCCTTTTGTACTTGTGCTTGCTTGCTTGGTTGCTACCATGAAATGAAACTTGGCGAGAAAGGAAATCATTATTAACATTGTAGTTTTTGGCTTGGCTTGGCTTTATGAATGAATGAATTAATCCCCAAACCTCTTTTACTTTTGGTTTGGGATAGGGAAGATACAATACAATCCTTTTATGAGATCAGGAAATTTGGATGTTGTTTGTGGTGCTACAGTTCTTAGAATAAGGGTTTAACATGATCAAGTTTTTCCTCATGAGGTTACTGAATTGTTTTGTACTCAGGACTAGGAAGTATTCTATATTATGTAACCTGCTTTTCTCTCTCTGTTGATTTTACTGTTGTTCTTCTGCCTTTTTTTATTTTATTTTTTATTTTTTACAATTTATGTTTGTTTTATATAGTAAAAGAGAAGAGTACTACTAGGTTGTATGATATGAGCAGGAAAGGGGCATATTTAGTGAGAGCGTGAAAGACGAGAGAAGTTGATCTTGACCCTACGTTCAAGGTTGTTTTACATCTAGTTTTGATCGTTCATTTATGGTTGTATAATCAAAGATTAATGCCTCTCATAAGAGTATGTTGTCACTTGATAATTCTTTGTATATACATATTTATGCATCTTGCTCTTTAGTCCCTCATGATTACCCCGAGATCCTTATGGTTTGTTCGGTGGTGAGTTTTGGAGTAGGGAGGGAGGGGTAATTTTTCTTTTCCAAATTGAGAAAATTATAAAATGATTATTAAAAATGAATAAGGAATGATTGGAAGGTTATGCGATTGACTGTCGTTTAATTTCTCTCATTTTAGACATTTTTTTAATAAGAATATTTTCTTAAAATGAGAAGTTGCCTGGCCTTTCCTTCCCTTTTGAACTCCTCCTTCCAAATGTACACTTTGAGGAGCTTTTAGATATTATTGACTCTTGAATTTTGTAACTTCAAATGTCTTCTTCTCTTATGCATAAAGTAGTGTTTGTATTTGTATACTTCCTATGTTCAATACACTGATTTCATTCGTCGGCTTTGGTTAAATTAATTTACCTTCTAAGTTATACTCCTTCCGTCTCATTTTAGTAGTCTCTTTTGCTTTTTCACGATTCTTAAGAAAATGATTAGATTTACTGTTTTCTATAATAAAATGACACCATTAGAGTAAAATATCCCTATTTAAATTGAACAGCTACAATTACTTACCATAATAGAGGTTGGTTGAGATAAAGAGTATATTTGGAAAAAAAATGTAATTAATACTCATTGATTTTCTAAAAGGACAAGTAATTTGAGACAATAAAATATTCCAAACAGAACAAGTAAAATGAGACGGAGGGAGTATTTATTTTCTAAATGTTTATAAAACTTGGAACGGTACTAAAAACCACCTTAAAGTTCGTCAGCAATTTGATTAGATTAAAAAGCAACAACAAAAGACTTCTTCCATTGGGTGGGGTTGGTTATATGGATGAAATGACATCATAATGTCTTATCACAAATCATGTCTAAAGAAATTTAATTAAATTAGATAACAATAAATTAAAAGAATGACATAATCAAGTCATCTTATGAAACTTTTGAGTCCCACGTTTATTTGAAGTGTTTTCTTCCACCCTTTTTTGTGCAACTGTGTTCAACTGCTCATCCATTCCTCAACTTGTGGAAAGCTTGTACATAATCCAAAACTTTATTGATGCACAACAAACAAAATAGCATCATATTTCTCTTTCATGCCTCCCTATTCACTATTCAGAAGAAGCAAATGTGTAGATGTTTATTGATTCATGTAATGTAAACCAGCATTGCTACCATCATATAGGTGTGTCTATGCAATTGTTATTGGGAAAGCTAAATAACTTGAAACTCTTTTAGGTTTCGCAGTTAGCTTTAGAAAATATAGATAGTGTGGATTTTATTTTTATTACAGCTAAGGAAAATGTAACTAAATGGCTTCTATTTATTATGGGCTTGGCCCAACACGTGACCAGACAGGGAACATTCTAGGAAATTTGAGGCGGAAGTGAAGGGACCGGGTCGATTGGTAATAGAGTGTACAAAATATCAGTAATCATGAGGATTTTGATGTACTAAGATTAGGGTTTGAGTGGAGCGGCTATTTCTTATAATCTTCATCGATCACAGTGAATTTCAGTTTTCCCTTTGCTTTGTAAGTGACTTAGGCCTTCACTAGTTTACTGCACTATAGGACAAGCCATGTTAAATTTCATGTATATTTTTCTTCTCCACTTTGTGTGTTAGCCCACCATGTTGCAACAGAAAATTTCGGCTTATATTTAGGTATTTAGTTGTGATTAATGTTCCATCAAATGTGTTTAAAAGGTTTTCCAATAGTATAGGTTTATTATTGGGTTTCAAGGTGTAAAGAACAAAGAGTGGGAAAGTTGCAGGATGTTAATGTTTATGCAAGAGAACAGTTTTTTTAATATTCTTTTATTGTTTCATACTTTTCCCTTTTTCGTGAGAAAAGATATTGGCAGACACATGCTTAAGGGAGATATTTAGGAGGATCTATGCTTCTCGTTGAAAATGAAGTATGTCACAGTCAAAGGGTTTTGAATGGAAATTAGGAAATATCGGTTGGTAATATGTTTTTGGTGCATCAGCTTTGAGCCATACATGGGGCATAGGGTCAATATTTTAGATATGAAGGAATTTTAAAATGCTTTTATCCAATAAGATTGGTGCATTTTCAGGTTTGAAGATGGAAATAAGGAAAAAGCACTCAATCTGAAATGTTCTTCCTGTGAATAGTTTCACAATATAAGCTCATTTTCTTACTCATTTTTAACAAACTTCCTCCTACCTGCAGGGAAGGGGGGGACTTATGAAAGAAACAATGTGTACTTGTTGTGCTAGATTTTTTTTATTTTGTTTTTTTAGTAGATTTTTGTTTTGGAGCATGCCCTTGGATGTGTTGAAATTTTTCTTGAATGCTTACTGCCACATATTTTGTTTAATTACTCCTATGTTGTAATGTTTTTCTTTGCTTTCTGCTTTTAGAGCCAAGAGAAAAAGGGCTGCTTTGAATGTAGAGAACTTGGAGCCTTTATCTACAGGTGATTGTCATTACCACATTCTTGTCTTCCCTCAAAAAGTCCATTAACATCTTCTGTAATCCAATTTTCTCTATGTGGTAGGCCAAGGAATAACTGAAGGCAAGGTGTCTCTATATCACTGTAATTATTGCAACAAAGATATTTCAGGGAAGATTCGCATCAAATGCGCTGTGTGTCAAGATTTTGATCTCTGCATAGAGTGCTTCTCTGTTGGTGCTGAGGTGACACCTCACAAAAGCAATCATCCGTATCGGGTTATGGTATGCAACCTTCTTTGCGTTGTTCCTTTTTTCATAGTTATTGTATTTTCACATAGTCGCATCTTTTTTTCCTCTAAGATTCAATTG